>OY986980.1:7182423-8382423 GCA_963920545.1 Lepidium didymum
CTCTGCATAACCTCCTCCAGAAAGAAGAGCACACACCTGAGACAAAGACAGAGTCAGAAGTGTAAGTAATCCAAGATGAAAATTTGATATATCACAGTAATTTACTGGCCTAAACCATAGAGTCAAACTGAAGGTATTCCAACACAACAACTACAATAAGCTTTCAACAGCTGAACATATGAAAACAAATTGGAACCAGTAACCTCTCCAAGTCCACTTTAAATATATTGTCAGTAAATCCTAAATCGCTAAGAACATGAATGTGAGCACTAAGGAGCATATTTAAACCAGTCTCAGTCAAGCTCACAGATTCCATGGAACTTAAAACAGAGACATCAATCCCTACAACCCATATTGAGTATTATAAGCCCTAAAAAAAAGATATTTTTCCCCTAAATTTCCAGATAGTAAATCACAGGACAAAGGGATGTGTAAACCTCTACTTGGTCTCCAACCTTCCAACGAGAGACGGTCTTCCCGACGGATTCAATGGTTCCAGAACACTCGAGACCAGGATAAGGGCTTGAACCAGGAGGTGGAGAGTAAGAGCCAAGTCTCTGAATAGTATCGGCGCGATTGAGAGCAGTGGCGAGAACTCTGATGAGAACTTCATCGTCCTTGACCTGCGGGTCTGCCACATCTTGCAGTTGTAGAACCTCCGGCTTTCCTGGCTCCGTGATCACGATCGCCTTCATTTTCTTGCTTTCGCTTCTCTGAAAACAACTAGATGGTTCAAGCAAATTCACATCCCAATGAAAAAGTGTTTACGAAAAGTCCCAAACTTTAACCGTTTGATTGGTACCACCACTTAACCAACGCAATTGAAATTTAAGCGGTTTAATTGGGTGTGGTAAGCTATGACGTAATCAGTAAGGAAAGCTCAATCATTCACCTATATCCATCACTATCTTTCATCAATTTGATGAACCCTTGAATCCAGAACACCTAACTACCCAAAAGTTTGGATCATATTGTCCTTACCGACGTCTTAGTGTGAACGAATCAGAGAATCACAGATAGAGAGCAAGATCAATGTCGACTAGTCGTAGCGTCTCACGTTTTAAACGCGTCGCCATTATTATATTACTCAAATTATTATCTCGTTAACAGAACCCATCAACTCCATTTATGGCGGTCCTCTGCTGCTACCACGATTCTTCATAAGAGAGATCTGATTTCTATTCATTAGTCACATTCTCATCTTCGCTTCTTTCGTTGCTCTTCTCTGGTTAGGTATTATTTACTCTCTTTCTCTGGTTTGCTCTTATTTGTTGCTTTGATCAAATTTGCTGAAATCACATTGTTACTTTAGCTTTGAATCAGTCTTGGAACTTGAGAAAAAGATTCAATAATCTTCCTTTCAGACTAATGGGTCTGATTGGGTTTAGGGGTTCTCACCGATTCACGCATTTTTTAATTCAATCAATCAAAAGTTTGAGTTTTGTGATCGCCTAGATACTGTATTTGTTGATTTGGAGATTTCTAGTTCGCATTTAGCATTTAGATCTTGAGACATGTTGGCTTTTTATTCTACAAACAAAACTTATGGTAGAATAGAGAATAAGATTGAAAGTGCAGCAAAGATAACAATTGGGAGTATGGATATTTGATGTCAGGCTTATGGGCTGATTATAATGCTGAAACGTTTGCTAAAACTCAGATGTATAATTCATTAAAATTCTTGTGCAAACTCGGTGATGCTAAAGAGTTTGTGTAAACATTTGATGCAGGGTTGCAGGAACCAATGATAGACCTAATGAATCTGAAGCCTCCTCAGATCACTTTTTATTGCTCAGCTTTTTCTGTCTTGCTCACACTTTATTTTACGATACAGCTTGTATCACAGCATGTCTTACACTGGAAGAACCCTAAGGAACAAAAGGCAATACTCATTATTGTTCTTATGGCTCCTATCTATGCAGTTGTTTCCTTTATTGGGTTGTTAGAAGTTAAAGGAAGTGAAATCTTCTTCCTGTTTTTAGAATCTATCAAAGAATGCTACGAAGCGCTCGTGAGTGTCTATTGCTTACTCATTTTTAGTTGATGTTTAACATAATTTAGAGACCTTACCAATTCTAAACTTTCTTTGCAGGTCATTGCCAAATTCTTGGCACTGATGTATAGCTATTTAAATATATCTATGAGCAAAAGCATTGTGCCTGATGGAATTAAAGGAAGAGAGATTCACCATTCTTTTCCAATGACTCTTTTCCAGGTTAGTCTCTATCTTCGCATGATTTCTTCTATATATGTTTGCCTCTTTACCGTTATCAAACCTTTGTCTCTTTTGTTTTGACAGCCTCATGTAGTCCGTTTGGATCATCACACTCTTAAACTTTTGAAATACTGGACATGGCAATTTGTGGTCATCCGACCTGTGTGCTCCACTTTGATGATAGCTCTACAGCTCATCGAGTTTTATCCTTCTTGGTTGAGCTGGACATTCACTATCATTCTCAATTTCTCTGTTTCTCTGGCGTTGTATTCTCTTGTGATTTTCTACCATGTGTTTGCTAAGGAGCTTGCTCCTCATAATCCACTCGCAAAGTTCCTCTGCATCAAAGGAATAGTCTTCTTTGTCTTTTGGCAGGTAATGCTTGCATAATGAGTACACCACCTCAAAGCAAGAAACTCATCTTTTGATTTAAATATCTGGTCATTGAGACAATATTCACTAGATTCGTTTGATTCTGAAACTGCAGGGAATAGCACTAGACATTCTGGTAGGTATGGGAGTCATCAAATCCCGCCATATCTGGTTGGAGGTAGAACAAATCCAGGAAGCTATTCAGAATGTGTTGGTATGTTTTGAGATGGTTATCTTCGCTGCAGTTCAGAAGCATGCTTACCATGCTGGTCCTTACAGCGGCGAGACCAAGAAGAAACTCGATAAAAAAAACGAATGAGCTTGGCCCGGTTAGAGTGGAAATCGACTGATATGTTTCATCAGCCATTTTATAGCCGATCTTTAGTGATCTTGTGAGGTATATTGAGGAGAACAAATTAAAGCTTTTTGCTTTAATGGCTGTTAAGGTGCCTGTCTTTATCAACTAGAGTTTAGTAAGACTTTTAAAACTTTTGGTGGTTATGATTGGTAAAAGAGTCAATAATGTTGAAATTTCGATAATAATGTTAAAGCATTACACTCAAACTCCATTTTTGTTTGGCAAACTCACACTAACACATTCACATAATCACATTACTTTCTTGGTCACCTTTACCAAATTTGGTTATAAATCATGATTCAGGAGCTCAAACTTTAAAACAGATGTATAGGTAAACAAAAAGAACATAATTTGATGCAAGATTTTGTAACCCAGACAAAAATTATATGCTCCTCTTTTTTTCTTTGGAACCAATGATTTTTATGCCAATTAGGTATAGGATAGTTTTTGGCGCATAAATAATCGAATATCACATCTTTTTAGTATTAATAGTTCTAAGTTAAATACTTTGATTTAGTCATTTCCAACGAATGTAATCTATAAAATATGGTTGTTCATTGACTTGATATAATACTTATAAAAAATGTAATAATTATTATTACAATTTTATATGTTATTAAGACCTTTTGGCTCTTTCAAGTGCAAGGGAGATAGTAGAATGTAGGAGAGTCATAGAGATTGGCAAGCTATGTGTTGTTCCATTATGCCGAGATGCTTGTCAACAGGAAATCAACGAAGGAGCGTTTGAATTTTGTCTTGGACTCGAAGAAAAAGTTTGCACTTGTGTATACAATTGCTAAACTTATACTTATCATCATGTGTGTTGCTAAGTGTCTTATCTGATTACCAACAAATCCTGGTCTCAATATATATGAAGAGAAATTTCATTTAAAATACTCATGAGTCAACCTCCTTGACCTCTTACTCCGACCACGCCCCCAAGTGTTGGTCATTTTTTTGAGGAGACGAGCTTCGAGATGGCTTCGTGAGCCACACAATGAAGAATTTGAAACTAGTAATCCCAATGGAGCCAAGCACGACTTGAATCTTGCACATAGAGTAATTTAGCCAAGCATACCTTAAGGTAGCTTCTTACCATTACTCTTCCTCTTGTTAAAAAGTCTCTCATATTCATACAATAGCAATAACATAAAGCATGTAAAGACTAGTCATGTAAATAGAATTCGTTTAGTTGACGAATAACAAAAGCATTTAAATGAAATTAATATAAAAAAACAAACGAATTGAAGAAAACATACACAATCGTTTGGAGATACATTAAGTTCTTAACATCATCGAATCCAATAACGTCCCAAATATTGGCATAATTGCGTTTTAAAAAATGGAGTTTTGGTGATTCTTCGATGGCAACTTCTCTCAAGCGATTGTTTTGTAGATTGTAAAGGAAAACATGGAAAAGAGTTTTATCTTGAGATTTAAGGATAATCTTGTCTTTTTGAGGTACCAAGATAACTTCACCGTTTTGAGTTATACCATGTATCCGCAAACCAATGCCATTGATTTTGTGCCTACCGAACACCAAAGTCTTACACGACCAACAATGTTTCTGTGCATCTTCCATAACCCATTGTTTCATCTCACAATTGTATCCAAGATTCCTATAGTCTAAAAGAGCTACCCTTCCTCCGTATTCTATAAGATCAGTAGAATAATGATGAAAGGCTAGATATTCAGGTTGTTGGGAGATACTGATTTATTCAGAACAGATATCGAAACTCACAAGCATAAGCACATCAGAATGCAAGCCAACGGCGAAGTAATACATACGCCCATTAATAGTCAAACCTTGTCTTAGAGGATAATGTGGTTGAAATGGGCTTGAAATCTTTCTCCATCCACTAGAATAATCTCCTCCTAGTAGTAACATCCAAATCTCTGTCATGACACTGGCTCTTGAAGTTACTAAAGCTGTGCGAACCACTTTATATTGATTATGAATGGGATCGTGTACAATATGGTACATGACCCTCTTCCACTTGAGATCTTTTTTTTTCATTTCTTTTTGATATGAATTTGAACTTAAGATCTTCAGCTGCGACTTCTCTGTCGGGTAAGAGGACAAGTTGCCTAGTGCTAGTGTTATATATTTGTGCACTTTGTTCGTTATCGAGGCACATCAAACCGCGATAAACATGAGAGACTTTGTAGCCTTCCAGCACTGGGATAGTCAAGTCGTGGACAGCTACAAAGGTAGACACCGAGTAAGGAGAAGACCACGCTGATAATACCTTTTTGTCGGGGCTGTATTCGAAGCTCAACCATATGCAGAAACGTAGGGGTGATGATGAAACCTTTAGGAAACGTTCGGTGAAAGACAGGGAACAAATTAATGATAACCAGAATTTCGAAACGGATTTGAACCTCATAAGTGATTTAACAGGCAATCTCATGAGAATCTCGATTTGGAGATCAATAGGAACCTCCAATGACGGTTTGTGACTCTTGCACATGTCTCTTCTTCTTCGTTTTTTTCTGTGTCTGTTCATTCTTCTGTGTTTGTTCATTCTTCTGTGTCGTAGGCAGAGGGCGGCTAGGTCAAAAGAATAAGCAGTTATTATGTAAAAATTGGATACCCTTCCAAATGTATATGTGGCGTTATTTTTTGTTTTCTTATATCCAAAACCCTATTTATTATTCTATTCTTAAATTATATGGAAACTGGAAAATTTCCTAGAAAATTTTAATAGAAATATAACAAATATTTATATCCTTTTTTATTATATAAGATTTCTATAGCTATATATAAACATTTTTATCCATGGTACGAATGATTAGAGGCTTATATGGATTTAGAAAATACAGCTAGCTAGATTTACTATAAAGCTAGGGCATGTGATAGCTCTTAGCTTTATTAGCCTTTTTTTTTTCTAAACACAATAGATGTTTTTTTTACGGCAAGCAAATTAAATAGTATTTAAAAAAATTCAAAAAAGAAATTCAAATCTCACGCTATACCCAGGTATAGTCCTAGTTCATAGTAAAGGTAAATACAGATATATACGAATCAAATGTCTGATGGTTTTTAGTGCATAAATAACTGTAAATCACATATTTTTAGTGAATATAATCTATCAAATATTCTCGTTGATTTACTTGATAGTTGATACATATCATATTCTTTATTAGGTCGCTGCAAAATAAATGGGGGAAAAGTGATAATTGAGTCGTTGCGGCTGTTTAATCATTGTTGCCGATGTCTACCGATGTTGCTAAAATTCACAGTGATAACAAAAGTGGACGCATGGATTATTTTATCGGTGATATCCACACACTTTTCACACATTAAATTTAGAATTAGTTAATTTTTTTTATCGCTAATCGCTATTTCATCAAGAATAAAAAGAACTGGGCTACAGTACTTAATTGGGACTTTCAAGTGCATAAATAAGAAATATTAATACAATTTTATATGTTTTAAAGGCTTTTTGGCACTTTCAAGTGCAAAGGAGATAGTAGAATGTCATACCTATGTGTTGTTTCATTATGTCGAGATGTTTCAACGAAGGGGCATTTGGATTCTGTCTCCTACTCAAAAGAAAAAGTTTGCACTTGTGTGTACAATTGCTAAAGCTTATACATATCATCATGTGTAACTGCTAACTATTTTATCTGATTGCCAATGAAATCCTTGTTTCAATAAAATAATTTAACACCGAGTTACTCTTATTCTGGTGGTTAGGATGATCCAGTTAATGACTCAGATACCGGAATTCGAATCATCCCTTCTATACTAGTAGATTAAAAATGAATTTTAGGAGGTGAACTTTAGGCTATGTATCAAGCCTTATCAATCTAATTATTGACTAAAAAAATAAACATCATAATCCACTACATAATGAAAAGGTGATTTTTTTATGAAAATAACTTTACCATAATGTATACTATTAACTATTAGAGATTAGTTGTTTAATTAGAAAGTGAGTAAAGTTGAATATGTCTAAACCTATAAATGAATAGCATTTATTACTGTGCTAAACTTTTATGTTAAGTGTATCATTGAATTAAATATCCGAATATTCAAAAATTTATTGTACACATTACTTTTGCCTTACAATTATCATTCACCTCTTATAATCTTCTACTATGGTATTTAGGTAAGATCATATCTTAAGAATTGTTTAGAATAGTTGTGTATTCTTTTGGTTTATTTTTTATTTGTTTTTTCAATATAATTTGTCATTCGGATATATAATAAACTTACATATTAACATTTTATCTTATGCTAATAATTTTGTTGGTATATTATTTTATCTTTTTTATTCATACAACTAACATAGTATTTACAAATTTTTTAGATTATCTAATAATTTTGTATTCTTTTGTTTCATTTATGATTAAAATTATGTTGATGAGAGATATCGATGCAAGGTCCAGCTTTTTTAATAGAACAAAGTTTCACATCATAAAAATGTCAAGAAGATTTATTAAAATTAGAACTATTTTTGAGGATAAAATTAGTCATGTTATGCTACTCCAAAAGTCAGATAAACTCTTCAATTCTATTGTATGTTTATGGTGATGAATTAAATACCTATAATAATTTATTTATGTTGAATCTTTATTTACTTCAATCATGACCTATTATGTAATCTTATATTTGATCATATTAACTAAATAAAGGTTGATTTTTTGAGTGTTCAATGATTGATTTTATATTTTCGAATGTGTTTATTTTTATTTTTATTATATTGAATTTGATAATATTATTTCTATTTATTTCAAATGTAAAATAAAATTTATTTTGTTGACTGCATCAATATTATATGTCTTTGGTGATTTCATAGTTTAAGATTACATTTTAATCTTAATAGTATAAGTTTAAGTGAATAATTTTGTTATTAGTTTATATGGTACTAACATATTAGTTTATGAAGATCTCTTTCAAGATACAACTTCGAAAATATATATATATATATATATATATATATATATATATATTTGAAAATAGTCATATACGTAAGTGATATATTATATTGTATGTCATTAGAATTTAGTTATTAGACTAGAAAATTAATAAAGTTATTTTGGTCTAATCGTATAGATCATTAGCATTAAATTCATTTCGGTTATATTTATGTAAAGTATTTATTCTATGTTAAAATATAAAAATCAATATTTATTATTTAAAATCTCTTTCAAAATCGTATATTCTAGTTAAAGAATCAAAAATCTATCATTATAATGAAATTGATAATTTAATATATAATCAAATCGGTAATAATTTTTTTATGCAAATCATAATTTTTTCTTATAAGTATATCTAATACTTTTGCTTGCATTATCATTCACCATAGAACTATTTTTGTAATTTTCCACCATGGTATCCATGTAATATCTTAATCATAAAGTTATTGTTATATTTTTGTTTTATATTTTATTTTATTTTCGTCTAAAATTGTTTTTAATATCATACTTTATGTACGTACTAATATATGTTACTGATATATTTTTTACCTTTTATTTATTCATTTAAATAACATAAAATATTTTAATTTTCAGATTGTTTACTTATTTTCAACCCCTTTCTATTAATCCACCTACAAAAAAATTAGGAAAAATTCATTTTTGTTTAAATTTATGTTAATGACAGACATCGATGCTAGATCTGGTTTGATAAATGGAACAAGGTTTCAAATTATAAAAAATGTCCAGACAATTTATTGAAGCTAGAATTATTTTTGGTGACAGATTTGGTGATATTTTGCTACTCCAACTTGATTGTATGTTTATGGTGATGAATCTAACAATTTGAATATTGGATTTATGTTGAATCTTTATTGCTTTCAAAAAGTCTTAATTTGAAATATTATATTTTCTATATTTGAATGTATTTAATTTTGTATTTTAATTTTGTTAAATATTTTTACAATTAAAACAACCGGCCTAAAAAATATTGTTATTAATACTAGAAACTACTATTAAAACTTTTATATAATTTATTTCCTTATTCAAGATATGTCAATTTCGAATATAGTTAATTGTATACTATGATTCCTAGTTTTATCAGCCTTTTTTTTTCTAAACAAAAATTTTCTAAGGAAAACAGGAAAACACAAGACTTTTTTTGGACAAACAAATTCATTGATATCAAATCAAGATTAAAAAATTCAGTATACATATAGTGAGTTATACAATGAAGCGAATTAACGATGTTAACATCACTCGCTAATATAACGTTTATTATTTTTATTTTCTATATGTTTGATGTTATTTTGATTCAAATTGTATGCAGGTTTCATCCAAGGTTCTTTGTCATTCATGTTTATGCAATAGTAATAAATCCGTAAAGACTAGTCATGTAAACATGATTCGTTTACTTGACGAAGAACAAAAGCATTCAAACGAAATCAATAAATAAAGAAAGCACACGCAATCATTTATAGATACATTAAGTTCTCAACATGGCGTTTTGATGTTTCTTTGAATGTAACTTTTCTCAAAAGATTGTTTTGTAAACTGTAAAGGAAAACATTACTTTCATGAGAATCAATAGTAATCGTGCCTATTGGAGGTACAAAGATAACCTCGCCGTTTCGAGTTGTACCATGTACCCTCAAATCGAGGCCTTGGATCATGTACATTTGAGAAGGTTACAACACCAAAGTCTTCTTCGACCAACTATTTTTCTCTTCATATTTCATAAGCCATAGTTTCATCACACCTTTGTATCCAAAAACCTTGTGGTCTGAAAGAGCTACCCTTCCTTTGTATTCTATAAGATCATTAGAACAATGACAAAAGGCTAGATGATATGGTCTGTTTTCTTTTGTTTTAGCTAGACTATCTGGTTCTTGGTAGATACTAATTTCTTCAGAACGGATATCGAAACTCACAAGTACATAAGGAAGCAAGCAAACAAAGGCGAGATAATATATACGCCCATTGATAGCTGAACCTAGTGTAAGACGATAATGTGGTTGAAATGGGTTTGAAATCTTCCTCCATCCTCTAGAACAATCTCCTCCTAGTAGTAACTCCCAAATCTCTGTCATGACATTGGGTCCTGAAACTGTGCAAACCACTTTATATTGATTATGAACGGGATCGTGTCTAATACTGTATATGATCCTCTTCCTCTTGAGATCTTCAGCTATGACTTCTATATCGGGTAAGACAACAAGTTGCCTACTGCTAATGTTGTATACTTTTTCACTTGGTCCGTTTACGAAGCAAATCAAAGCCCGATAAAGTTGAGAGCAAGAGTAACCTTCCATCGCTGAATAGTCCAATATTTGTCAACTACAAAGGAAGACAAGTCCGAGTCATGAGGAAAAGACGACACTAATAGTAATACCTTATTGATTCCGAAGCCCGACCAAATATTCATGTAGATACGTAGCGGTGATGATGAAACCTTTAGGAAATAGTCAGTGAAATACTGGGAACAAGTTAAGGATGACCAGAGTTTTGACACGGATTTAAACCTCATAAGTGATTTAACAGGTAGTCTCATGAAAATCTCGATTAGGAGTTCATAAGGAATCTCCAATGATGGTTCGTAGCTCTTGCATATGTCTCTTCTTCTTCGTTTTCTTCTGATTCTCTTCATTCTTCCACGCCATAGGCATTGAACGGTTAGGTCAAAAGATTAAGCCATTATTATTGTAAAAATTGGATAGCCTCACAAGTCACGAATTTATTTATATATAGCTAGATGTCACGATAAAAAAAAAATATATATATATATATATATATAGCTATATGTTTTTATATATATTTCAAACCCCTATAAACAATTCTAGTCCAAATTATATGGAAACTAGAAAAATTCCAAGAAAATTTTAATAGGAATATAACAAAAAAAAAATTTGGTTGGCGGAATATAACAAAATATTTATATCCTTATCATAACATTTTGATCCATATTCCGACGAATTAAATGTTTAACAAATTTTAAAAGGCCTCTTTGATACTCCTCTTATAAGATGTTTAAAGTAAATGTATATTTAAGAAAATTTGTCTAGGTGTAATACAGAGGGGTCGCAAACTCATTCAGCATCAGTCTCTCGTTCCTTGACAGTTAACCCTGCTTTCTCCAGTTACAGATGCATGGTTAATGCATCGTGGAAGGCTGCAGATATATACACAGGTTTAGGGTGGCATTCATTTACGGATAGGTTTGGCGGTATCAACTACGGTGCATAGAGGATTTGACGGAGTTTGTTCTCTCTACATGCCGAATTTGAGGCACTACTTTGGGTTATGATATGTTTATCATCTCTCCAGGTGGCAGATGTGAAGTTTTTGGTGGACTGTTTAGAGCTGATGAAGATGTTGGAGGACCCCACCGGGTGGCCCGCATTCCTAGTTTACCTCGACGATTTCTCAAGATTACGGAGTCTGTTCAGGTTATGCTCAGTCAGCCACATACCACGCACACTAAACCATAAAGCTGATCACATATCCCGCACAGTCAGAGGAAATTCTAGATCTCATGTTTTTGTACACAGTGTGCTTTTTTTTTTCGCAGTGTAATCGTGTTTACAATGAGAAGTGAAGTTGACAACAACAAATTTTTTTTTGTAAATTACTTAAAATATCTATATATTATAATTAATGATATAATTAATATGAAGAAGTAATAAGGTAAAATAATGAAAATACGGAAAAAGGTGTGCGAAGGGACTAAACAACATTTTCTTCTGCTCATCACAACTCCCAAATACAGAGCCGATATTTTCTTCTTCTTCCTGGGACCCACACTTTCTCCAGTTCTCAAGCAGATTCCATTAATGGTGGCTCTTCTCTCGAGCGATTCTCTCTGAAAGAAGTTAAAAACCCTGTTTCTTCTCCGATCCTTTTCTTTTGGGTCAACTCATAAAAGGTCAGCTTTTTAAAATTTCAACTCTTGCCCCTTTCACCAATTGATACATGCTTTTATAAACTTCTTTGCTTTATAAGATTTCAATCAGATTAATTTCGAATTTAGGGTTTTAGTTGTGTTTTTCGAATTTAATTGAAATTAGGTGTCATCAAATATTTTAAAAAGTTTTCATTTTTTATTGAATTTTCGCGAGAATCGATGCTGATTGATTCGTTGATCCAGACGGAGTTCGTTTACCCTCCGTGTTGTTTAGTTCATACCGCGTGAAGCTTTCGTCATCAAGTCATCTCATAAAGAGTCGTGTGCTTACACGCAATCTCATCTCTCTCTTTCCAGTCTCTCCCATATCTTTCTCCTCTATTCCGCAGAGTAGTTTCACCATCGAAATCTCCCCCCTCCTCCTAACTTGCTTCCTGTGAGCTCTCTCTCTCTCTCTCTCTCCTTATATTGTGGTTTTTATGCTAGTAGACGATGAAATTTGGTATTTTGAGTGTCGGGTTAGAAAGTTTTAGGTTAAAGATTGATTTGGGGTTCTCTCTTCTCTGTTTTCCCTATTTCTGGCTTTGGTGATTATGATCTGCTCTGTGGGGTTTCTTCAATGTCTCAAGCTTCACCGTTTTTCATATCTTTCGATTGACAAGATTTATGTAGCTTGGTCTATCGGATTCTGGATTATCCTTGTATTCCCTTGTCTTGACTCTATGATTTCTATCTGCATTTCTAATTTGCTTTGGTTCAGATGATAATCTCCTTACTGATATTTCCTAACTTGGTATTGTTTGATTTTGATTACAGCGAGGAAGCTTTTTGCTTTTTCTCGTCTTTGCGCGTGTCCCATTCTCTTCTCCATAGTTCTTCGGTTTCTTAAAGATGGAGGTCAAATTATGGAACGATAAGCGGGAGAGAGAAATGTATGAAAATTTCGCAGAGCTTTATGCTATCATTAAAGCTACTGAGAAACTCGAGAAGGCTTATATTCGTGATTTGATCTCTCCATCTGAATACGAAACCGAGTGTCAGAAACTCATTGTTCATTTCAAGACACTATCAGCAACGCTCAAAGACATGGTCCCAAGCATTGAAAGATTTGCAGACACATACAAGATGGATTGCTCAGCTGCGCTATATCGACTGGTCACTTCCGGTGTTCCAGCTACTGTGGAGCATCGAGCTGCTGCCTCAGCTTCTACATCAAGCTCGGCTTCTCATGTTGCTGAGTGTGTTCAGAACTTTATCACCTCCATGGATTCTCTGAAGCTCAACATGGTTGCTGTTGATCAGGTGTATCCATTGTTGTCTGATCTCTCGGCTTCTCTTAATAAACTAAGTATCTTGCCTCCGGATTTTGAAGGGAAGATAAAAATGAAAGAATGGCTTTTGAGGCTGTCTAAGATGGGAGCTTCAGATGAGCTCACTGAGCAGCAGGCTAGGCAACTACACTTTGACCTTGAGTCATCCTACAACTCGTTCATGGCTGCTTTGCCTAGTGCTGGTAACTAACCAATCAGATGTGTGTTCGTTTCACATTGACCTTGAGTCGTCATTCATGGCTGCTTTGCCTAATGCTGGTAACCAACTAATGTAATGTGTGTTTCATTACTTTTGTTTAGACTTGGCTTTATGTAGTTATTTTGGTGGCTTTAGGAAAATTACTTTGGTCTAAGATATAATCTGCTACATTCAGGAGATGAATGTTGTAGACATTTCTGTAGTTGTGTAAAGATCATGCCAAGCCAGGAAATTGATTTTTTAAAATGAAATGTATGAATCTTAACTCTACTTTGTTTGGTCTTGGCTTTGTGTTGTTGAATTGGTTTTGCTGCTCCAAAAAGTGATTTTTTTCAAAAACGAATGTAAGTATCTTATATTCTGCTTTTGTCATCAAAATTAAAGAACAATGGAAGAAACCTAAAGAGATTAAAATTTTGCCCATTTCCATTAGCTGTGAGTCAGAAAAGTAATGACTGCCCCATTATCTACAAAATGCGCAAAGCCTATGAGGTTAAAAAGGTAAAATATCAACACCATTCTGGCTTCTGTCATCATAATCAATTCACCTTGCAGCAATTGGAGTCCGCAAATTTTTACGAGCTTGTGGTGGTGTCTGCAACTTCTGTGCTTATTTTGACTTTCCCTTCATCTTCCTTTTTAATTTGGCTAGAAGTAATTGACGGGCTTGGTGGCTTAAAGCTGGACTTTACTATGTCATCATGATGCAGAGGCTTGTTCTTGTTAGTTGTGTTAGAACCAGGCAAAGATTCTTCGTCTTTCGCTGGTTGGAAATTCAAATCTATCTGGCCTTTCAAAGGCGAAGTATTATGCTCATGGTTATTACTGTTGTTAGCAGATTCGTGAAGTTCCTCATCAGAATTCAGTTGTTCGTGCTCCTTTTGAGCTTCTTCTTCTTTCTCTAGTTGCTTCTTCTCTCTCCGTGACAACAGAGAATTCCTACGGCGTTTTACTGTCTCGCAGACTGTACAAGAACAGCATTTGTCGTGTTTAGGATTCCCACTTGGGGATTGTATGCAAACGATGCACGTACAGCCACTTCTATGTCGTGGGTGCTTTGTGGTTGCTTTGGGTAACATTGAGTGTCCTTCAACTTCTTCAATGGTTTCCTCATTTTGCTCTTCAGGTATGAGTTCTTGATCTGCAGTGTATGTTGATCTGAAACTAGACACAATCCAAGAGAAAACAACAATAAGCAGAAATTCGATAGGCTTTACAATCTTTGGCAAAATGCTATCGGACTAACATCATCTAAGATAAGATTTAACATTTTAAACAACTGGAAGCAAAGCAGGAAGCCAATAACGCAAATATCTACGGCTTACCCTGTATCACCCGTAGTACACGCTGTTGGATCCCAGATAATTGGAGCATCCTATTCGACACAATAAATTTAGAAAGACATAACTTCGTGAATGATATTTCCATACGAAGTAAAGCAGGATTTGGAAACACAACAAAACAAAGGACGACTGAAAAAACACAATAACATGTAAAAGTCAATGGGAGAGGTTAATCAACTCAGGTGTTCAAACAAGCATTGCTTCGTCTTTATTTATTATTTCATCTAAAAAGATAACAGTTAACGAAGATTCTCGGTCTTGGTAAGAAACTAGTTTTTCAGTAGGTACACCTTTATCTCTTTTTCTTTTCAGGAAAGAACACTAGTCTTAAGTCAACTATGCTTACCTAAAACACACTAAACTGACTAAAGGTTCTATAAGCTTGAGAAGAACCATTTCTAGCACCCAATAATGTATATTCTAGCATGAATGCACTAGTTGATTTCAGTATCTGACAGGACAAAAACCCTTAATTGGTGAATGATATGAACATCCAAATTCTAATAAAATGAAAGATCCTTTCGTTCCAGAAGAGACTATAGAAACTACTGCCAAATAACAAAAAAAAAGAAAAGAAAAGAGAAATAAGATTCTTAAGCTGCATAAACCACAAATGCAAAATAGTAAAGCAAAAGACATGAATGTACCTCATACTCTTCAAACTCACACTCCTCTATCACAACTCTAGATGGAGTGAGGTTGGGAGGAGGCAGGAGAAATCCTTGAGCCTCTTCACATGTTAGCTTCAGTTTGGTGAGGTCTCTTTTTTCTACTTTTTGACGTTTACTTCTTGTAAACATATTGCTGCTTTTCTTCTTACCGCAAGAAAATTCTACCCCTGAAGTTTCTTTTGCTATATAAGTAGACTTCTTAACTTTAGATGGTGGGTCCGTATCAGCCAGTTCACCCTGCGAATGGAAATGCAGAAGAGATGTAACACTGTTTAACCACTCAAGCTAAAGGGTTGCCAGTTTGAATTTTGAACACTTACCTCTCCGTTTGTGCAAGTGACACAATTGTTATTGGTTGCGTCAGTTTCCTGCAAAGACACATTTGACAAATAATAAAACGACGATTAGAAAACCAAACTGCATGCTTTAGAATTTTGTCCAACCTATTTAATTACTTCACTGGAACTGAAGAATTTATAAAGACGTAAACAATGCGTTTCACTCAGTATGCATACTTTTTGTTATTCGTATATGTGTGTTGACTGGTTTCTTAAATGCAGCTGACATTCAGGAAAGCTTCTTAAGAATATCCGTTTGTAGTAGATCAGAATTGCAATTTTAGTGAACCAAAAGCTATCTAGTTAATTTAGAAAATAACCTGATCAGACGCTTGAGCAGCCGAAGCCTTTCTGAATCCCATGATTAACTTCCTTTCTGGATCTAATCGACTAAATATGACTAAAAGAAAACGGAATTCAGTTCCCCAAGCATAAGATCCAGGAAAGGTTTCAGAAGAACTGTAATATGCTTTACAAAAAGATATCAACTAACAGCACCGAGTGAGAAAAAAATGCATTTGCATTAAACCAATAAAATTGTGAACATTATATGCTGCCCTATAAAACACAATTGAGCTTTAGCTATATAGTAATGGATTACTATATCACAAACGACATACCTGTATCACCAGCCTGCAACTGCATGCTCTGTATGCATGGGGTTACTCCCTCTAGAACATACATTCTGCTATTATTGTTGGGCCAAAAGCGAAACTGAAATGTCCACTCTTTACCCATTGAGTCCTGTACTTTGAGAGGCACACCTTCGGTGTGGGAAATCCGGGGGAAGAAAGCCTGTTACATAAACATAATAAATGCCATGTTCATTTAGAAACTTATAGTCAATATGAGACGACAGTGAAGTTTACAGATATTATGACTGCTATAATCATGATACATAAGCAGTGAAGTATTTGCTATAAGTAGCAGACCGCCACATCCCCAATTCTTTCCACATGATTCCCCCATTTGAATAAGAAAACAAGAACCCGTTTCTGCATATGCATAGTTATTTACCTCTGCACATCTTTTTGGCAGAACCAGCCGCCCAATTTTTCCAGTATCACTTGCACTCAGCATCTTCTCAAAGAGAGGTGTGACAACAGATTCAGATCTTGCACATCGTTAAGGTTCTGGTAACTTTAAACTAGCCAACGTGTGGTTGGTTTTACATTCATGAACCTGAGGGGATATGTATCCAAGCAGAAAGATAAAACCTATCTATTTAACCATTTATCTGAAAGGCTTAAACTCACCCTATTCTACAACCTACTATAGACTTATTCACATCAAAACCTAAAAACCCAAACAAAAACTAAGAGTAATAGGACACTTAATTATGGTGAACATACAAAGTTGTATTCCAATGTAGTCTCTCTAGAAAAGAAGGATACTCATTGGATTGATTCTGCAGAACTTGATGTTTATATGAAACCTTGGGCCAATATCGTGGGACCACCTGACATTTAGCTGGCTTATCAAGATGAGTCCTTAAATTCTGACTCGTACTTTCAAATGGCGAGTCTGCTCCACCATTGATGTCGTTGTGAATGCGACACAGTGGAGAAGAAATAGGTGAATGCCATAAGTTACTTGCATCTAGTCTCACGTGACCTGTTTTCTCAATTGACTTTGTAATTGGCACCGGAAAGGCAAGCTGTGTCCCACATGGACCCTCCTTTACTGAGATTAGTGGATGATATACATTGAGATCTGGACGAGGAGGTAATTTATAATTTTTCGAGTTTTCACTCATTAGTTTCCCCATCAAGTCATTCATTCCCCTATTTTTCTCCATGGAACATGTAGTGACTTTAGAAGTAGGCTGGCTAAATTCATAACTATCTACACGATTGTGCAAATCAAACTGCAGAACAGAAGGACCTAACAAACTTGGAGGCTGGATGCTTATCTGATTTGACACATTTGAAGAACTCCAATTGATGGACAAGTCTCTGAATTTCTCAGAAATTGGAGACTGAAAAAGAAACGACGGTGATGGTGAAAAATTGGGTCCCTGAAACACATGTATACATACTGTTATAGCACACGGACTACAGCTCAAAATATATCTTCAACTTGAAAAGGATTTTTGTAATCTATCTTATAGAATATGATTACTTAAGAGTTGATGAGACATCAGAAACCAGTACGCCTCTGGGAAAAATAAATGGATGGAATTCTGTGACAGGTTAAGAAAGTATCTCTCACCAAAGAAGCTCTTTTTCTTGCGCAAAACAAACACTCAATTCCTCCAGCATCCAGCAGTATATAAGCAGATGCAGCAACAATACAACCACAATGAATTCGCTGCACAGAATGCTGCTTATGAGAGATTTCATATCCGGAAACCTGAAGTATGAATTTGAAATGCCAAGTACACTTTAAATAACATTAACCAGTAAATCATATCTTTACCTTCCCACATGACTCACAACACCTCCACCCAGAAGCCTTTAGGTGAAATACGTTGCAAAACTTTCCTTGTTCATAGGCAGAGCTAGAATCAGAAATATGATCATTATATATTTGCTAGATCGATAATACAATAACAAATAGTGAACTTGATGCATTGAACTGGTAAAAGAATGGTGTATGCAGTGTACTGAAATCAAACAAACCAAAACAACTCTCTTTGTGTCTGTTAATGCATAATGCAACTAGAACTAGCAAGCTTTTAGATGGGGTGTACAGTTTCAAATAGAAACATAAATCTCTGGAAAACCATACATTATAGAGTATCCACGTATCCGTAGTTCAGAGATCAAATGTCCAGGCCTATCAAATATGAATCGTTTCTAGAAAACACACTACATACAGAGTCAAACACAGAACACCTCTATACATTTTCATTCTCAAGAAGTTGTGGAAACAAAATCTCTCATTCCTCGTCAAAAGAAATATTTTCTAGGCCGGTAGTTAAATTTTGATGCTCATAGGCTTTGCAATTCCTTCAAAGTGACCTTGTGTTTACACAGAACTATTACCTTATAACGTCAAGTAGGCCTAAGAGACTCATCACCTAAAATATCTAACTTTGATGCAGTAGAATATAAAAATATAGAAAACCCACTAGTGGACAAATTCTCCAATCTGGTGGATCAGAATGCAATATAGCTTCCTATTGCTTTAATTTTCTTGTCCCCCTAGTTTCTATATCTTCTATCGCTATCGTGTCACTAGGCTTTGATGCTCTGAACTCTTTACTGGTTTACACAACATTGATGCCACATGAAGAATTCAGCTGAAACTCATTAGTCATTCCCTCTACTTCCACTTGAAACCACAATGCTCAAAAAGTTCAATATTCTGATCATTATTTCAACAGCGTAACACTATTCCAATCTACTTTTATAAAAACAAAAAAAATCCAAATAAAAAAGTCTCCCTTCTCTCGAATTTTAGCCAACACGAGTATACTCGAAGCAAAACAAAAACAAAACAGATATTATAGAAACCCAGAAATTACCATTTCAAAATTTGTCAGCAGTGACACGATACCACAAGTTACTAACACAAACCCAAAGTAAAAACTAAAAACTACGTTTTTCCTTGACTTGCAAAATCGAAAACACAAAAAGCTTTCCTCCATAAACTGAGCTGATCACTCAAAAAGAAAGAAAGTAAAGTAAGTAAAAGAAGAAGGAAGGTAAGGAAGAGTAGCTTACGCGCAACGAACACAGAGGTCAGCGAAATCGCCAGAGCGAAGGCGCCAACCAGGTCGATAATGGTCAAGCCTAAACTCAGAACATTCGGTGTTGAAGCAAAATCTAGAAGATGCCGACATGGAGGACGAAGGAAGCATTAAAAAAACCCTAGAAAAGCGGAAATTGAAGGTGAGAAAAAGCAAGCGAAGAAAGAAAGAGAAAGAGTGAAGTGGTGGGTATTGTGTATTGTTTGTTTGCCTGATCAGCTAATGAACTTACACTTCATATTTACGCTTAAAGAAAGCTATTATCTCTATCACTCTCTTTTTTTTGGTCCACTTTTTCTATGATTTATTATATTCTTTCTTTTAAATAAATATAGGCCAAGTCATCATGAGTTTGGTAGGTCCAAAATAAATTCCATAGACAAGATTATATTATTTGATAAACATGATATGTCGCATCAAATTTTTTTTGTTAGCAGAATAGAAGATCTTACTTTAAGTCATAGGCCACAAGTTGACAAACCAATTTTTGCCACTGCTTTAACCTTTATAGATTGATTATAGCTACTGTAGCTTTATATGTTACATGTAACGTGCCTTTTACATTTAGTGTTGATATAACATGGATATTATCATTTGAGAATCTGTAACTTGTAACTGTATTTAAAAATAATTAATATCGTTGTACAATTTCGACAGTTATCTTGAGATTGTAGTAATACAAAAGATCTCACACAAAAGTTGACACTTGAGTATATTATAAAAAGAAAAAAATTCTTTCTTCTCGAGAAAGTTTCTCTCCCTACGGGCGGATTCAAGACTGAAATCTCTCTTTTCTGACGTCTACTTTTCAGAAAGACCATAGATTATCTTCGTCAGAAGAGAATAATCTTCCGATTCACCGGTAACCAGAATATAGAATCTTTTCGAAGTTTAGTTTAATTAATTTTGTTGGTTTTAGTTTTTATTTCTTTTGTTCTTAGTGGTTGAGTTAAGGTAGATTTGGCTTTGCCGGATTAGATCTGGAGTTTGTCTTTGGTTTCTCGGCATGATCTCTATCGCCTCTTCATGTTTGTTTCTTAAGGGTTTTTAGTTTGTCTTGGTTGTGTATATATTTTTTCTTTTTGATTTTATTTAAATGTAGTTTAAAATCCGGTCTTTGACCGCTGTTAGTCTTCCGCTTTAGTCTTCTGATTTAGGTACTTTTCTTCTCTTCGTTTTCCGTTGGATCTGGTACTTTATTTTGTTGTAGGTGTTTCGATTCCCTTGAGTCAATCTTCGGCTACCTTCCACCGTAATTAAAGAAGAGAAAACATGTGAGTGAATACAGAGGCCAAGAGTTGGTTTCGAGGGGTTGAAGTTTCGGGGTTTGGTGGTCGCTGGTGACAAACATCTTCAGTTTTCCAGCGGATTTATTCTGAGAAGAGATTCTACCAACGTAAAGAACAAGCTGCGAAGATAGTTTGAACAGCTTCTGGCCTCGCCTCGCTGGAGACTGCATGACGGTGAAACAGAGAGCTCAACATGTGGCAGCACAGTTGCATGCCGAAGCTCTTTTCCGTCTAATACGTGGAGACAAATGACTAATGCAGAGATGCTTTCATAGAATGCTAGAAGCTTCCACATCTGGGCATGTTGGGTCTTCCGCATTCAAAGTTGTACTGCTCAGTTTGTAATCCTCAACATAGTGGGCTTTTGGCATTTTCTCATGTGTACTAAGTATAGCCCATTTGGGGCATTATCAATAAAATCTTAGACGATAAAAAAAAAAGTTGACACTTGAAAGATACAATACAACAATCATTAACAATATTCTGTAACAGGTTTAGTGTGAAGCCACAAGCCATCTCTTTGCTTCTCATTTGCTCTACTGTAAATACTGTACAATTGAACAACTTTCGAACCTGTCTTCATCTCATTTCAGGTGTGATATCTTTTTATCAGCCGGATTTATTCAGGAGAGAAGAGTGTGGCTAAACCTTGATCAATTGTTATTTGAAGCTTCTCGTAAGACATCAAAGTCATTTGATCAGATTTATATGTTTTTTTTCCTCTTGCCAAAACTTCTCCATCTGAATCTATAATTCCTTCCTTGTCTGGTTTGTCTATGCGTGTACCCGGCTCTAGCACAAATGCCTTCACCTTTTCAACAGTAAAGTCATTGCGTAAGCCGTGTTAGTCAATGAACAATTGTGGATTCATTCATGAGAAACATCAAAGCTATCAAATGGAAGATTACAGCTATATGAACAGGTTCATGTATTCAGATGACAAACCTTTAGATATGATACATACGGTGATTGAACATGTGTTCCATCACTCAACTTTGACATAAGTGATAGCATGGCAAGCTTAGGGCAGTCTTTCATAACGATCAAATCCAGGTAGCCATCAGAAAACTGTTAATCAGACCATATACATGCGAAGCATTAATGATGTGTTTAGCAAGTCAACGGCTTCTTGCTCGTGCACCGGTAAAGAATAACCAAAGATGATGTTTGATAAATGTTACAAAATGTGTAACTGACCTTTGCGTCAGGAGCTGCCAAAGTACTCTCAGCACCCCAGGGAACATTATGAAGCCATACTGAAACAAACGGGCCATTCATTTCTCTCCATTCCAGATCTTCACATCTAGTATCAGGTCCTTGGTATCCGAGTGTCTTATTGCTATCAGCTGACTCTTTGTCTACACTGCAACTGGTTGGTTGCCCACAGCTTTCAAACCCAGGAGCAGGTACAAAAAGAATCCGTCCATTGTACTGTCTTAAGCTTATTATCCTCTGAAGACCCTGCAGATACAAGACATAGAAGAGAGAACAAAATATCCCTTTAGTTCAACCTCCACCAGCAACTTAATGAATATATCTGAATAGACCAAAAGCACAGTTGGGACTTGAAATTGCGGAAAAATTGTCAAAATTTTCAGCTAAACGTACATAGATATCAAATCGAGCACTGCCCATCCATCTGAACTTCTCTGACTCGATGTCTATATCAGCCACTAAACCTGAAGTAGATTGAAAACGTCTCAACACAACCAACATAATATGCCACAAACCCCAGCCATTCGCAATTGATTTCTAAATTCTAATCAAATACAGAACCAATAAGTGCAATATCTTGCATACCCCAAGCAAGCATCAAGACACTGAAGAATTTGGTAGTCCCTTGTGAGATAGTTGCTACATCTAGAGAACGTGTATGACCTGCCAATACAGAAATACTGTGAAACTGAGTTATTCCGCTAGCAAAATTTAAATGTTTTGAAGAATTGAGCATCATATGGCATGGAGCAGGACCTCGGATTATCGTAACAGCAGCACTTGCTGCAGTACAAGGAAGCCCAACTGGGTCCAGCAATGATTTTATCATGCCATTACCACTTCCTGCCATCAAATTGTCAGTGCACAAGAAGAATCTCAGAATAAAAGATCTAGCTAAAGTTTCTCATCCACACGATATCAATTGGGTGTAAAAGGCAATTTTGAAGTACAAGAATAGCGGCAGTTGTTTCAATCTTACTGAAGCGTACCCTTTCAATGTAAACTTTCACATGGATCACACATGACAAGAGAACAATGCAACAATACAAACCTGCAGGGACCATTCCAATAGGCACTTTTAACGCAGTTTTCCAGTCTGCCCTTTCGAGTAGTCCATTTACAACCTACTAGATTAGGAACCAGTTATAAGAATAACCAACAATAAAATAATCGTCTAACCCCAAAGTCAAACCAAAAAAAAACATTAAACGTATAATTAAACTAGAGATTGCTTTGACCAAACTAAACAAGAGATTGCTTCATATTACTTTAACAGATACTTCCAAAAATATGTTTTTCCTCCGAAAAACTGTTTGAATCATGTCAGAATAGCACAAGACACGCATAATCAATTCCAATTTAGATTTATAGAGACAATGATACTTCCACAACAAAAAGTTTCCTACTTACTTCAACAAGGACACCATCGCCGCTAACACAAACAATACCATCATATTTTGATACATCCATGCACCTAACAATTTCCTTTGCGTGCAACTGATGCTTGGTTTCTGAAGAATCGTCATAATTACATCAATTGTTAATATCCCAGAAGAAGAGTTCTTTACATCAGGAAGAGCCCAGAAGAGACATAATGGAAATAAGGAACCTCGAATCTCAAGTTGAATATCAGCATCTTCAAACAACGGTTTTACTTCCTCTAGAAAAATCTTTCTCGCCGATTTCTTTCCGCCAAATGGATTAACAAATACAAACAATTTCTTTGGCCGACCTAAATTTTGACATTAAAAATTACCAAATTTGGAAATCGAAATTTGAAAAAAGATATTTCCATATTGAATTCGATTTTAGCTTCGGTGATACCCAAAATTTTCAATAATCTAACTAACCGAGAGATTCGAGATATTCATGGAGCTTATCGCACCAGAGCTTTCTAGATTCATCAGATAGAGGCTCGAAAACGAAATCCCTCCTCGTATAATCTCCAGCACTTTCTCCACAACAAATCCCTCCCCTTTTCTCCGTCAATGTCTTTACTCTAACCTTATTACCTTCCACCACAAAACTCAGAATATCTTTTTCCACCGTCAATTTCCGCCGTCCAGATTCCTTCCACCGTAGCTCCCCGTCGGCGGTTAACGTTAACGGCGTGATAACATCGTTCACCAGAACTCGGTCGGAAATTAACGCCGGGGGAAATAGTTGATCACTCTCTGGCTGACGATCCATAGAAAGAGAGATGAATTTGGTCGTTGATTTAGATTTGAAAATTGACCTCAATCTGTAATGGAACAATGGCTGACATAGTCTTATTGGACAAGTTAAATCCCATAATCCGGGTAAAAGCAACAGAAATATTAAAAATTCTTAAATCTCAAAAAAAAAAGTAAAATTTAGTTCTGATTTTTTCTATTACTTAAGTTCTTTCTTTTATTTTCGATTTTTATACTTAATCAATTTGAAAAATTTAAATTTTACTATTATTAATTATTAAATTTGAATATTTTTTTAGTAGATTTATAAGTGTAAACATAATAAAAACTAAGAAGAAAATAATGAAAACAAAAAAACGGTCGTTGTCAAACTTTTTGTTATTAAGTATAGGGTTTCAGGAAGAAAATGAAAAGTAAATGATCATTTTACCTTTCATTTAAGTTAAATGTAAAAAATAACTTAAATGAGAGTTGTTTGAACCATGATTTCTAACTCCATAAAAAAACACTACAACCATTACACTAACAAAATAATTCTATTAATTATATATAATATTTAATATATAAAAATTTGGAGGGAAACAAAAAAATATGAGTGAGTGTGCTATTTTAATATTAAAGCAAAACTTCAAAGAATTTGGTGGTAGAAAAAAAATTTGAATGTTTAGGGTTTAGGGTATAAAGTTTAGAGTTTAGGGTATAGAGTTTTCCAAATTTTTCAATCTTGTTAGTTTTACGAATGTAAAAATTATATCTTGGAATTCATGTAGTTGTAATATATTTCAAAACAACTCATGTGTTCATTCTTTGTTATTTAATTTAAATATATAATTTGCATTTTAATATCTTTAACATCAATAAAAATATGGATCTATGTGGAAACTCTTACAATAGTCTATACAAGAAAAAATATTGTTTAATTTCATTATAACATCTTATTTTTTTAGTTTATATATCTTTTCATATAGATATTCATCAATTAAATGTCACAATAAGAATATAGTGGATCAGTTGATCATAGTTGTAGATTTTAAAATTAAATGTGGCTTAATTTTAAGTACACATATTTAAAACAATCAAATAAACATATTTATAAATATTTGACGAAAAATAATTTTAAAATATATATTTAATATTCATTTTTTCCGGAGACCCATTTTTAGGAAAACAATTTATTTAATATTTTAATTTTTTGGTTTAAGAAAAAAAATATTTTTTCCAACTAATTAAAAGTAAATTAGGTATTACAATTTTCATTAAAAAAATGAATAGGATGGATTAGAGATGATGACCGTCAAAGTAATCTCTTTTGCCGATGATGGAAAGTAAAATCACGCGTCAAAACTAGCGAGTGGGTTTGATGACGTGGCACACCCTGTTTCGTTTATGCCGTGTGAATTTCTCTTTGGTCTAAGAAGAGTCTTCACAAGTTCAACAAATAAACAATCTGTTTTCTTTTTCCTGTAATGAACTGTAACTGTTACATGTACATCAATCAAATTACATGTACAAGCAAACAACATTTACAAAAAGAGATTAAAAAGGTCAATCAGAGTTTATGGATTATGATGTGAATGTGTCTTCATCCTCAAGTGTAGTGTTAAACGTTATTACTTTTCAGGAGAGAAGAGTGTGGCTAGACCTTGATCAACAGTTATTTGAAGCTTCTCGTAAGACATCAGAGACTTTTTATCACAATTGTATGTTCTTTTTCCTCTTACCAAAACCTCTCCATCTGAATCTATGATTCCTTCTTTGTCTGGTTCGTCTACAACTGCACCCGGCTCCAGCACAAATGCCTTCACCTTTTTGACAGTAAAGTCACCGCGTAAGCGTTTTAGTCAACACCATATTGCAGCAGATTCACAAGGAATATCAAAATCATTAAATGGAATATCAAATCTATGTGAATAGGTTCATGGTTTCGGATGACAAACCTTTAGATACGCTATGTATGGTGAATAAACATGTGTTCCATCACTCAACTGTCTCAAAAGTGATAGCAGGACAAGCTTAGGACAATTTTTCAAAACAATCAAGTCCAGGTAGCCATCAGAAAACTGTTCATCAGATCATACACAAAAGAGGCTTTAATGATTTGTTTTTGCAAGTAAAACAACCTTATGAAGCACTACAAAAGAATAACCAACATCGAAGTTTGTAATGTGTAACTGACCTTTGCATCAGGAGCAGCCAAAGTGTTCTCAGCACCCCAGGGAACATTATGAAGCCATACCGAAACAAAAGGGCCTTTGATTTCCCTCCATTCTAGATCTTCAAATATAGTTTCAGGTCCTTGGTACGGGAGTTCTTTATCGCTAGCAGGTGAGTCTTTGTATAGACTGCAACTAGCTGGCTGCCCATAGCTTTCAAACCCATGAGCCGGTAGAAATAAAAGCCGCCCATTATATTGTCTTAAACATAATATCCTTTGTAGAGCCTGCAAACAACAGAGAAGATATAAACATCTGTTAAGTTCAGAGCATTCGATTAGTATAACTCAGTCACTCCAGCAATGTAACATCTGCAATGCAACAATCGGCAAATTTGTCAACTCAACGTACATAGAAGTCGATGCGAGCACTTCCCATCCATCTGAATTTCTCTGACTCTATGTCTATATCGGCCACTAAACCTGAAATAACTTGACTGATCAGTACAACTAACATTATGATTAGCAAGCTCAGACACTACTTTCATTTCCAAACAACTTTCTGAACTCTGAGGAACATGAAACCAAAAACAATTGAAATTAATTGCATACCCCAAGCAAGCATCAAGACACTAAAGAATTTGGTGTTCCCTTGTGCTATGGTTGCCACATCTACAGAACGTTTTTGACCTGCCAATACAAAAATATAAAGGTGATAAGGAGCTGATTAGTGAGGAAAATAAATTGTTATGAAGGTAGAGTATATTTTGGCATGGAGTATGACCTCGGATTATAGAAACAGTAGCACTAGTCGCACAGCATTGAAGCCCAACAGCGTCCAACAATGACTTCACCATGCCATTACCAGTTCCTGGCGTCAAAACATCATGCATATAAACAATGGAAGTAAAGGAACATAATAAGAGTTACAACTTATATGTATTTAGGGATCCAGCAGAATAAAAGCCTTATTGCAACTTGGGAGTCCAAGGAGATGACATAAAAATACTAAGTAAAAAGACTCAATAACCAAAGTTTTAAATAAAACACAAACCAGCAGGGATCATTCCGATAGGCAATTTTATGGCAGTTCTCCAGTCTGGTCTTTCGAGCAGTCCATTTACAACCTACTAAATTAAGAACCAACTGTTAGAGTCAGCTTCAAGAAAGTAGTCAAACCTAAAAAAACGAAAAGGACTGGCCTTTTGTTTCACTTTAATTTCTTCACAGAGATGATGCATTATCTCTTTCAATATAAGTCATCCAGCGAGAAAGAGTAAACAATACTTCGATCGCAACAGAAAAGCTTTCTACTTACCTCAACAAGGACACCATCGCCACTAACACAAACGATACCATCGTATTTTGAAAGATCCATGGACCTCACAAATTCCTTTGCATGCAACTGATACTCGGTTTCTGAAGAATCGTCATAAGTAGTAATCCGACTATGAATTTTGCCGCAGAAGAATTCTTGTAATCGAAGAAGAAACGAAACAAAAATTAAGAACCTTGAATCTCAAGTTGCATATTAGCATCTTCAAACAATGGTTTCACTTCCTTTGCAAAAATCTTTCTCGCAGACTTCTTCCCGCCAAAGGGATTCACAAATACAAGCAATCTCTTGGGTCGACCTAAAAGTTTCCAATTTTAGCAATTGAGTGATACTCAAGTTTTCGAATTTTGAGGAAACAACAAAAAACTAACCGAGAGAATCGAGGTATCGACGGAGATGATAGCACCATCCGCTTTGATCAACGAGAGGCTTAAAGACAAAATCTTTCCTAACGAAATCTCCGCCAAATGGTCCGCAGCAGATTTCTTCCTCAACCACCATCTTTATTCTTATCTCTTCACCTTCGACGACGAAACCCAGAACATCCTTCTTCATCGAAAAACGCTTCCAGTCTTCTCCTAACACTATCGATAATAACATCCCATCGGCAGTCAAAGTCAACGAACCCCACTCATCATCAATAAACACCAGACCGATCATTAAGTTTTTCCGAGTAATCTGATCATTCGCCATTAAGACAAGACAACCTACGGTACGGAGGCAGGAGAGAAAGAGATAGAGACAGTTTCGTCTTTGTCTTCGATGGTGAGCTAAGAATAAAAAATTGACTTGAAAGCTTACTTTTCCTACGGCTTTGTCTGATCAGAGGGAAAGTGACAACCACGCGCTCAATCTGTCGAGTGGATGAGATGACGTGGCATAACGCTCATTAGTTATTTGCGGAAAAAGAGGATGATTGAATACGACAAGTACTATCTTATATAGGAACAGTTCGGTCAACTAACAAAAGTCAACATTTTAAATATTCGAGAATGTGACTCTTTAGTTTCTCTTTCTCGTCTTAGACTAATTATCTACAGAAACAGTCATAGCAGCTACTGGAGGAGATTCACTTGTCCTCAGAGACTTCTTCGTCTTCATCTTCTTCCAATATGTACACCAGAGCACGTCTTCTTTCAGCAAAAACACAAGCTACTCCTCTTGAAGCTGTTAGAATTTTGGATAATTAAGCAAAAACATTTCATGATTTTTGAAATAGAATTTTGGATAATTAAGCAAAAACATTTCATGATTTTTGAAATAGAATTTTGGGTTTGAAGAGAAAAAAGAAAGACAGACTTAAGCACTTACCGCTCACTGCTAGAGGAGCAATGACAGAATGTGGAACTTTGCGAACCTTTTCATTCTCCATTTCCAGGTTAACAATCGAGCCCTGGAGAATAGCTGATTTGTTAGGATTTAGAGTAAATATAATTGTCTCAAGATATATAAGTTCCTTCATAACTTTCACATGGAGCGAGAGCGCAAGGAATAATTAGTTTTCGCAAAACATCCATGAAAATGGTTAACAGTAACATCACCTTTAAATCGTTTAGCTCCCACTGGTTTAGACAACTTGAGCTTGAAATGGAAACGAATGGAAGGTCACCAGTTTGTATAACCATCATGCATGCTTCTCCTGAGCCTTCAGAATTTGCACTTGTTCTATTTAATAATAAAACCAGTTCTTTATCCTGTTTCAAAATCACACAAGAGGGTTACGAAGCAATCAGAGAGAGAGAGATCCACATTCCATAACAAGGTGAAAACAGCTTGTAGGAGAAAATGGGTTTTCACCTTGTAGAGAGATAAATCAACACAACTGTAGCCATTAGGCACAGATAACAAAACAGCTTCCAGAGAAGTATAACCATTTTCCTCACTGCGGGAGTTTTCCTTGTAACCCTTAGCTATACCAATACAGTTTGGAATCTCCAGGGAAGTTTTATCGGGGACTTGAAAAGATATGTAATCGGTGTACCCACTTGGACAAGGTGTATCATCAGAACTTTCATTCTGCACGATCAAATAAAAACTTAGGTATATCAGAAAATCAAGACTGGAGATAGTAAGCAGCACTTCCTAAGCATGTCTAATGGGATCATAATAATGTGCATTAGGATTGTTGCTGCAAGTACCTTATAGAAGGACAGAGACATGGGTGATGTATGTGTTTGTGCTGTTGACAACTGAAGAGGACAAAGCGGCAACAACTTCATGCATGATATCTTTCTTGATATGGTTGTAAAGGGCATTTGAAGAGCCATCTTGAAGCTTATATGGTTAAAAGCATTAAAATTAGATTCTGTCTAGTCAGAAAGAGTCATCAGACGCAGCAAACTTTGTTATGTGGGTAAATTTCCCAAACATTAGGTATATGCCTTTTACATATATAAGTTTACTAATACTGTGTTCCATGATTTAGCATGCGTAAAAAATTTTAGTTTTTCAAAAGTGAAATGTACGGAAATATACCTAGACTCCATATGTTGGAATTCCTTAGCCAATGTCCTCTGCAGAAAATCACAGTCTGAAAACCCTCCAAATTGAAGTAAGTCTTTTACTCTTCCACTGGTTTTGCTGGGGTATTAAAACATTAAAAGTTTATATATGAACTGAAGGAAACTAATGAAATGAACACCCTTGCAGGCTACAGTGGTCATCTAGCAATCATGTATATAACAACACAAAGGCACACACACACTACCCATATCTAATCTTCGTTTTCGGGTGGTTAGAGAGAAAACCTCTTGGATAAATTTTTGTCACATCACATTGGTAGTCCTACAGATATAGAAAGAGGTGACCTACAGATAACTTTGGAACTACAGATAACTACACAAAGGCACACAAATTTTTGTCACATCACATTGGAGCTACAGATAACTACGCAGAAAAGGTAGGTAGAGCAACAGATATAGAAAGAGGTGACCTACAGATCAATTTCAATATCATCACCGGCCTCAGATAGCTCCAAGAGATCTTTCACGGGATCTTGGTCATATAAGAACTTCAGGAATACCGCAAGGAGTTCACTGCCACAGAAGCGCACCATGTAAATACAAAGATTTGGCTATAATGCTTCCTAACAACATAGAAACACATGTGCATACCTGTTGTATGACAAAAGCTGATCATTTGGTTCTTGCATAAGATACTTTATGCTTTTGACGAGCCAGTTAAAGAAGTTGGAGAACTGAAACAAAAATATTATATTTTTTATTTGAAATAACCATTGCGTGGGAAACATGGGACAGGAATTATACTAAAAATAACTATAATTTTCAGTGTCTATGGAGCTGCACGCCTCTGTACCTGTTGGACAACAGAAGATAGTACCATCATAAACCGTTGCACTTGTACAAGTAGAAGTCCAGTATTTTCAGTGGCTTCATTAAGGAGTATCTCATCCAAACCAATGCCCTGGTACCGCGCACGCCACCTCGAGAGACCTCTTAATTCACCCATCCTGAATCCGATAATTTCTGCTGCAGGCTGGGAAAGAAAGCTTATTTGTGATAAAATTCTATCTAAAAAGTATTAGAAGGATAAAAAAACGCTACTTAATGTAACAATTCAAACTCCATTTCCAGACATGTTAAGAATACTAAACCTGAAGATGGTTGAGGACAACCTGCTGAAGCTCTTTTCCTGTACCACATACTGACTTTAAAACACGCTTCACACCCTACTAAAGAAGATACTTACTCAGTGGGGATACAATAAATTTAGTACCCTGAAGACGGTCAAACAAGTAAAGCTTACCACTTCACCAAGAGAATTAACTAAAAACTGATTAAGAGCTGGACTTATTCGTGCACCACCCAAAAGACTAAGAAATTCTTCTTGAGGAGATGATTCCAGTCCTAGAAAAAGAACAACAGAGTCCTGTGAATCTATAAGTATAAGAGATAAACCTCAACCAACAGATTGACAAAGGCAAATACCATTATCTATGATCAAAGTGGAGAGAGAATGGAACTTGTCATGAAAAGTTTTCATTGCATCCATCCATTGTTTGCTCATGACTGATAGGGATGCTCGTATAACCTCAGTCAAATCTTTAATGTTAGAAGCTTGTTGAGCGACCAGATGAAGCTCATATTTCCTGAAATAAAAATAAGAAGGGATAACGAATATGACAAATGCAAGGCAGAGAGAATGCGCCATTGACAACTTGTTGCCAGCACTGAAATTTATATAGAAAACAATGAGCAGGAACGAAAGAAAGAAGCAGTGGCGAAATATAAATAGTGTGAACTCAGTATCTTGGAACACGATACCTCTTCCAAAATATAGACGTGTCCATTGCAAGGCAATGTAAACCATGCTGATCTTGAACACTAAATTTTTCCTCTCCTGGTTTGATATCACAATCCCTAAGCTCTCCTGTACATTACTACCAGACGGCAGAGGTCTTTCGATAGAGCAACCTAAGAAAATGTATTATACAATAATGAGTTTGACTCTAAAAACTCTTTATCATACACACTGCTCTCCTTTCCTTGTTTCCACCACAGACATTTACAGTCATAGATATTAGATTTAGAGAGATGTCATATCTATCATTGGAAAGCATGACTCTTTAAAAGGAACAGGTACCTTGTAAATGGAAGCATTAGATAGTTTGCAAGAGGCATGCCCATCCACATGAGGTACAGGAACAGACAGCTCGTGTATGTTCTGATCATGATTTTGTAAGAGCACCCGAGCAAACCCATGGAACAAGAGAAAACAAGACTTTAATTAAAAATAAGACAATATCTCTCATAGTTAGAGATCAAATAAACAGAAAGTTACAGATTCTTAAACTTTACCCCCTAAACATTGTTAAGAATATCTAAAACGAGAACAACAAAAGGCTAAAGAAAAAACAATTTCCATATGCAATAGTGTTGCAAATTCACTAAGCATACGCATCCTGCAACTCTATTACGCAAGTAGAATTAAAAAATGATGAAGCACCATCAACCATGATACATAAATGAATCATTAGGGCTTACTAATTTGTTACAGCCAAAACGAGGGACTTACAATCTTGCCTATCTGAAATATACCAAATATACTAAAGCAAATGCTCCCATCCCGATCTCCACTGCAGAGAATGTTAAACTTGCTGAATGAGGTGTTAGATAGTTCTACCAAAGAATCTTCACCATCATCCATGAAACTGGAGTCACCAGCTACCAGTCCAGGCATCTTCGGAGCTCTTGGAGCAGGAGGGAAAAAACGGGATGTCCGGTCCTCATAAACTGAGAAATTCTCAATTGTATCCTGAAAACCAAACTCTAAGAAAATGTAAGCACAAGATCAGATAACTTTTTAGTGGACAAAGAGAAATGGGTGTGAAAATAAAAAGGCTAGATTATATATATGCATCAGCTATGATTGGTATATATACTTGTTTATCTTTGCTCAACATCAATACAAGAAAAGAATTCAATTTGATATGAACCAGGCAAGAGTTCCAACTAATCAAAGGAGAAAACATACGGATTTGGACTGTCCATCCTCCTCCCAGTTAAGACACACGACAGCTACTGCATGGGGCTTCAAGCTCCTTAATAGCTTCCCGTTCTGCAGGAAAAGAGTATCAACCACTTTCTGATAAACATGAACATTTTCCTTTTCGGTCCTTCTACAGAAAATATTACTACAGTTTGCTACAGAGCAGGGCTCAAAAGAATGTGAAAGCTAATCAGAAACTTTATCATGGAAAAGATGGGTTAACTTAACTTGCCTCAACATCATGAAGCTCAATAGTTCCATCCTCAAGCCCAACAGCTATGGCTTTACCATCAGGACGCCAACATAGAGAAGTAACAGGCCTTCCTATAGGCCAAAATAAAGAAAATACACTTACTCCAGAAATATCTAAATCACTGAGTAATCCTTCTACTACTGATAAGCTACTTCAAATTGCATTCCACTTTCTATTTCAGTAGATAGTTAAGACCAGACACGAATTTTCATCAAGCTGAAAGTAATGGAGTGCACAAGAAAAAGACCATCTTCAATTCAAAAGTGTCTACCTTTTGTCTAACGAAGTGAGTAAAGAAAGTTTACCGGGAGAAATAGTCCATAATCTCTGCCAATTGAACCGATGTAACAAAATCTTTGAGTCCTCTGTAACCATTGCCAGTAAATCCTTCTCCGGATTCCATTCAGATATCTTAATCTAAAGGAAATGAACAAGGCAAAGCATCCAAAAACATGAATTTATCTAAATCCCCGAGAAAAAATAACATGTTAAAATCACAAAAAATAGAAAACGAAATTTAAGCTGAAACAAAACAAAACCTGAAAGGGTGTGGGCTTATCAAACTGGAGCTGGAAAGGAATGATACTTTCACCTTCGTCACTCTCCATTTTCCAAAATCCGAGGTTTTACAATGGCGAGTAAGGGAAAAGTAGAAAATCAGGGGATATTGAATTTCTTTTAAGGTGTCGAAACTAGAGCAACCAGATAGAAACACTTGATAAAAAGAAAAAGAAAAAGAAAAAGAAAAAAGAAAAAAGCTGTACAGAGTGATCAACGGAAAACGAAAGGAGGAGACGGTGGTCGCTGAGAGCAGAAAGACGCACTTAATGACGAATCCTGGCGGGCTTTTCTTCCAATTTCTAATAAGATACCTAATCCGGTTTTTTTTAATTTGATTTCGGTTCAGTTTCTGAGATTGAGAAAACCCGGTTCGATTTTGGAGATTTCTACTGGGGTTTAGAACAAAATTAAAAACCTCTCAGGTACTCTTGTTCCGACGACGACTAAGATGATGGGCGAAAAAGAAGCACTACCCGAAGAAAATGGCGGACTAAAGGTTGATTCAGGAGAGCAAACTTCAACATGGCCCCTCCTGAGATTCGATGTCACTCCGTATAGAACACATCATTTCTCCAAACAATTCAGGACCGCTGGAAACCCTAACAATTTCCTCAAGGGTCTTAAATGGTACTTTTTTCTTCTTGTTTCACCCCTCTCACAACTATGGTTTTTCGTTTTTGCTCAAAGTTTGGTGTTTTTACTTCTTCTCATGAAGTTCTGAAGTACTAATTTTGTTACTGTTTCTTATAGGTCACCAGATGGTTCCTGTTTCCTTGCAAGCTCCGAGGACAATACACTTAGTCTGTTTTATCTGTAAGGAGAAGAAGTTCTAGTGAAAACACTTATGTGGCTTAAGCATCAGAAATTATGTATCTTTACGTTTTGCAAAATTGTCTCATCAGACCTCAAGATGGAGGGGAATCTATTGGCTATGGAGAGCCAATCCCTGAAGAAGGTAAACTTCGCAATCTAACTTTTGCATAGTGTGTGGAATGCTACAGACGTGAAATAACTATGTAATTCATGGCAAGGTTTTGTTTTACTTCCAAATTTATGGAAATGCAGATTCATATGGTACGAGTCTCCTTGTGAAAGAGGGGGAATCTGTGTATGATTTCTGTTGGTATCCATACATGTCAGTTTCAGGTAATAAATAAGCTTTATCATAAGGGTGCTGTCTATTATGCTTAATGATTCATCATTTGAATTACTTATTTTAGCTGTTGACTGATTGATTTAGATCCATTAACATGCGTCTTTGCTACCTCTACGAGAGACCATCCAATCCATCTTTGGGATAGTTCTTCTGGTGAGGTGCTTATTTTTTCCTGGAATCTGCTACTTGATTTTTATAGACTTAACTTTGTTGCGGTCATATCTATCTCTTTAGAACTTGGAGAAAGAGTGTTCATGTGCTTGGAGAAAAGTTCTGTTGATGTCAATTAGCGATGCAATTCTGCCATAATTTAGCGTGTATCCAGTTGTTTATATCTAAATATAACTGTGGCAGCTTCGATGCACATACCGGGCCTATGATGCAATGGATGAAATAACTGCTGCATATTCAATTGGATTTAATCCTGATGGAAGCAAGTAAGCAAAGTTTTCATCTGAGTTCTATTTATATTATTCTCTAATACTTATTTTCATTTGGCTGTGTTATTTCTTTAGGATCTTTGCTGGGTATAACAGCTCTATCAGAGTGTTTGATCTTCATCGGCCCGGTAGAGATTTTGGGCAGTATTCGACTCTACAAAAAAATAAAGAGGGCCAAGCAGGTTTGTTCTCAGTTTACCACTCAGATGATGCATGTTTATACAGATTATATGATATAACCATTTCTTTTTTTGCGGGTTAATAATTTCAGGTATATTATCTACTCTAGCTTTCTCCCCAACCAATTCTGGAATGTTGGCTGTCGGCTCTTACGGACAGACCACTGGGATATATAGAGAAGACAACATGGAGCTTTTGTATGTTTTACATGGTCAAGAAGGTGGCGTAACACATGTAAGCAACGGTTCATTGATTGTTACTTTATATTTGTCCACTGGGATATGATAATTTATTAATAAAACCTTTTTTTGCTTTCAGGTCCAGTTTTCAAAGGATGGGAACTATTTATATACAGGGGGTCGCAAGGTAACATAGTGTTATCAATCTTTTTGCCTCTGAATGCAGTTTAAGTATATGCGAATGTAGTTTAAGCATATGCAGAAATCTGAATGTAAGCATTTTATTTGCTCTTTTCAGGATCCTTACATTCTTTGCTGGGATATGCGGAAATCTGTTGAGATAGTTTATAAGTGAGTATTTATTTTTTCTTTTAGTGATTCGGGTTTTCTTTGGTTTCCAAGCTCGCACTTGTTCAAGAATATGATCTAGAAACAAAAACAAGGAACGTAAACATTATGAATGCTTAATGAGCCATGAGCAACAAAAGCCTTAAGGCTACATCAATGTTGAATTTACTGGACGTCTTTGCTTGATTACATGATAGATGTTGGTTCTTTTAATTGTAATGGATCATATATATTTGTGTTTCAGATTGTACAGAGCAACAGAGAACACAAACCAGCGTGTATTCTTTGATATTGAGCCATGTGGTCGACATCTAGGCACTGGTGGTCAGGTAAGATTACTTATATGCTTTTCCCTAAACTCGAAGGATGCTTCAAAGCAATCACTTTTCCTTTGCTAACATAGTTTCACGTTGGTTCCAGGATGGGCTCGTTCACATGTATGATCTACAAACCGGAAACTGGGTCTCTGGATATCAAGCTGCTTCAGGTATATTACACTTGGTTCTTAAGTAGACTGTCCAGTTCTTGATGAGATACTAACTTTGGCATATTACCCCCACCTATTGATTCAGATACCGTCAATGCTTTCGCTTTCCATCCATACCTTCCGATGGCTGCTACATCCTCTGGTCACAGACGATTCGCAATTCCAGATGATGATGATGAAGACAAGAACGACCTTCCATTAAAAGGTAGATTACACTAACCCCCAATTAGTTCCAACTCCTAATAATGATAAAGACTCAAAATCAATCTTTCCTTTTCTCTTTGTGGTCACACAGCTGATGAAAACTGTATTTCCCTCTGGAGTTTCTACGTTACATCCGAAGAGAACAACTCTTTTGATGAAAACGACAATGGCGTTGCAAGCAAGTCTCATCACCCAAAGGTCACAGGAGAAGAAGAAACAGCCTAACATATTTTTATTATTTTCAACACTAAGTTTAAAAGGAATAAAAAATAATGTTACTTTAATCAGTTCTATCCGAAAAATATGTAAGCATATTCTCATTTTTGTGCATTTATCAAAAAGAAAAAATTACAATTTCACAAACAAACAGATATTTTTGTTTTCAGAATCCAATGAACATCGAAACCAAGTTATTCTTTTTCAAAAACATCATCAAATCCAAACCGTTCAAACTGCTGATATGTACACGTGTCGAACGATTATCCCTGTTGGTCCACGTGCAAGCCCATGATATTCGGGTTTATTTTTGTACAATGACTGATATAGAGCTCAGCTAACTTGGACTGATCGAATACACAATGACGGCTTACCAATAATACACAGCCACGTGTCTTCTCTCTCAAATCTCTGTTTATATTCTGCAAAATCTCCCTCTCTGCTTTTCTCTGTTTTGCTCGTTCTAAATGATCAATTATCTCCATTTCCTCAGTGAGTTTTGGTTCTCGAGTGCCACGAAATTAGTTGAGTGGATCTCGGAATATCTGTATCTAAAGAAGCTTCTTAGTAGTAGAACGATGGCGTTGACGAAGAGAGGATTCGTGATGAAGTCAAATGGTGGATTTCTCGTCGAGGAAGAGGAATTAGTGTTAGGGTTAGGATCAGTTAGGTTCACTCGAGGATTAGGGAGGAAAAGGATTTTGATTTCGAGCAGTGTTCGCCAATCTCTATCGAAATCGGCCGTTGAGATTCCGGAAGCAGCTGAATCGCCGCCGGTGAAGAGTTCGTTGAAGAGACAACGAAGCAGAGAAATAACACTTTCTCCTTCGTCCTCTGAGAAATTTCCTCTTGAATCTCTGCCTCAAGATCTCTTGGTAAGTTTAAGTTACTTAATCTGGTTCGTATTTTATATGATTTACAAATCCTAATACTTCATTCACAGATTCGAGTGATTTGTGGTGTGGATCATGAGGATCTCAAGAGTCTAAACATTGTATCTAAAACCATTAGAGAAGCTGTAAGTTCACCATTTGAAGATCACATCTTCTTTGTTTTGATTGATTTAATGTTCTTATTCCAATTTGATCTATACAACAACAGAGTTCAAAAGCAAAAGAGTCGCATTTTATGTACACAACACCAAAGAAGACTCAAACTTTTCGAAACTCAATAGATCTTCAAGAGATTTCGGACTCAGGCCATGAAGAGGAAGACATAGAGCCACCTAACGCACCGTACCACTATCGTTGGACCAAAGCTAAGAGGAAAGAGCAACTCTCAGGCATCTCTGTGGCATTGTTTACTTGAAAAAACGAGACTTGTAGATGGTTTGATTCGAGTGGCTAAGTGTTTACTTTAAACACTTTGACTACTCTGAAAGTCTACTACGGTTATAGTTTTTAAGATCGTTTTCTGCATTTTGATTCATAAGTTTTTAGGGTTTAGAGATGTGTTTTGTATATAAATTCATTTGCATACATTGGGAACTGAATTAGTTTTTTTTTAAAATTATATATTAATATATTACTATAAGTCAGAGAGCATCAGAGTATCCAAAGTTTTGTTTTTGTTTTTGTCTGAGGGTGCAATAAACACTAAACAGTATCAATTCTTTCATATGTCAACACATTTAAAAAAGTGTCATAAATAAACCAATTCTGTCTACACATTAAATTATCACCTAACCTTTTATCATCTTTATATGGTACTAATATTCACCAAATACACAGAAAACTTCATCTTTGTATGATAAATTTCCAGTCCCCTGACACTCGATAGTTGTAGTTCAGTGATTGCATACTATCGATTTAAGGTCAGAGTTCGATACTAAATACATTGCACACTTTGAAGCCCACATTACATATTCATAAGACGGTATGTACATTTTATGATTAGTTTTACTTTGTAAAAATCTCAATAACAAAAGTAAGTGAAAAAAAATGATTAATGAAACAAGCTTGAAAGTTGAATTAATAGGATGGTACATTTTATAGTAACTTTGACATTTGATATTTCAAGATTAGGTGAATAACATTACATTTACATGTCATGTTTAAACAACCATTTAGTATTATTTTTTCGAATCATGACTCTCTCTGTCTTTCGTGGACACTTAAAATAGGATTTGACGGTGGCAGTGACATCAGTAGAGAGATATCGCATTCTTGCTTATTGTTCTAATTATCGCCGGAATGCTAAGAAACCTAAAACTGTGATAGGAATTCTAATATATGTTCTAATTATTTTTTGGCCTATATATATTTTGTTAATATTTTTTTCAACGATAAAATACGAACAATAGCCTAAAACTTATATCTTAAAACTATCTACCTATAGTGGATAAAAATCGAATTCTTAATGTCATAATTTTTATTTCGATTATCTTAGCTACCAAATTGAGATGAATTCGATATGTTTCTTTCAACTTTGCATGAATAATTATTTTTAATATATTTATAAATATTTGAAAGCACATTTGTATATTTAAATACGTTATATGTTTATTTTTCTTTCACGATAAGTGTCTAATACTGTCTCTATTCTAGTTAACAACTTACTATGGTATCAATATAGTTATCGTTAAATAGTGGGCTATTTCGAATTTATAGTATATTAAATAATGTGTATATATATGTTTGATCCTTATTATATGCTTAAAATATCGTTATTTGCCATTTTAACACACTAATCATATAGATGTGTATTTAAATATCCAAATACAACTTTTTTTAATTATCCGATTTCTATAAAGTATGAATATTATTATTATTTTAGGTCAAAGGAGCTAAAATCTAATTGAATTTTTTTTTTTGCACAAATCTGATTCTATTAATCAAAAGTTCGGGATTACAATTTTAAAGAAAGCAATCATGAAATAACATAAAACCAAGAGAACTACAAAGCAGATAATAAATGAATCCAGGCGGAGAAGACTCTGACACACTGGAAAGCTTGGATAGATGTTGGATAAGGAGTCTCGAAACTGAAGCTCGAAGACCAATCTTAGTTCCGTCGCCCCGAGGAGCAATTGAACTATCGAGAAAGCTCTTATAATCATCGAGTTTTTAACATACGTCTCCATCACAGAGAAGCTAGACGAAGTTCTAACCCATAGGGAAGAACAAATTATGTCTAAAATCTGTCTAGGAGAAATTAGACTAGCAGATCTACAAATTCAAGAATATTTAGTCCTAATCTACCTAATGCCCAAGAAGAATACCATGTCCTCATAAGTAAATCTTATTGGGTTTAAAAGGCCAAAAAGAATTAAATAAATGATTAAATGTGAAGCCCAAAGCCATGACCCATTACCAGATCCATGAAGAGTTACTGCAACCCTAATCACGGTGGAGAATGGAGCGCCAAATCTGAACGGATCCTCGCCGGCTGCGAGTGGTAATACATTTGAGAGATTAAAGGTCGCAGTGAGTAGTGGAGTGTGGAAGAGACGATCTCGGTAGGCCTGAACCCCCAAAAATTTTTGAACAAAAAACAGAGAGAACACAAAAGAAGTAAACGGGGGAGAAAGGCATAACAGAGGGAGAAACAAAGGCTTTGCCTTAGCTTGGAAGAGGTGGTGGTGAAGAGGCTGAAGGTAGCTTCGTCTTCTGAAGAAATAGTTTCTACCTTCAACACAAGCAACCATAACTTTCGACGAAGGAGAAGGTCGGAAAAAAACAACAACAAAAAAATGTGAGAATGAGAGTGTAGGAGATAAAGTCCCACGCCGGTGAGAACCGGTAAAACCGGTGTTGCTGGCATTGGAGAAGTGTGATGCAAGACTGTCCTCGATAGTTGTACCTGAGAGAGTTTTTATTGTTTCTTTCCTTAGTCTAATTGAATTTTAACTTTATAAAGCTTTACATTTTATCCATAACGTCAACAATCCATATGCATCTTTACCTCTTATCATCATCTATCTAAATGGAATAGCTCTGTTTCCACTTTAAACCCATACATTGAAAGAGACCCAGGAGAAAAAATAAAATAATGTCTTAGCTTCTTATTTACTTTATCATTCACATTCCAAAAATCCAATGTTCATTTGCTTTAAAACTTTTGGACATCCAACTTTGAAAATCATCTCGTGGAAGTCAAGCTTATGTGATGGGTATGGTCGGTCCAAAAACAGTTCCAAGTCACGTGGTTTTGTGTCCTTTGGGTCCCTTCTCCCTAATCATCAATAGTTTTATTATTTTTCTCCACTTTCTATAAAGCCTTGCTTCTTGTGTAAATAATTAATGTATTGAGTCCAATGATATTAAAAAACCTTAAGCTTTCAGTCCAATCTGCAGTACTCTCTTTATCACAACCAAAAATCTTTGTTTCACTTTTACTATTCAAATTTTTTAACTTTTTAATATATAACAAATATAATTTGATTGAATCCAACAAATCTTACGAGTAAGAAAGGTTGCCCAACATTTTTATGTGAAACATTTAAACTTAAATGATTGTAAAACTTCAACATCAATCTTGCATCATTCAAATAAATTTAGAGTCGAGTAATCCAGAAGATGACATGCTCCAATTTCAAATATAAATTTAATCAAAATCTATGCAAATTTACATTATAAAATATAAGTTATCATCTATCTACCCAATCTCTAGGATTGATTAGAAATATCTTTCATATATTCTTTTTCTTCCATATTTAAATTTAAATCTAACTTTAAATGTTTTGCATACATGAATATCACTGATTACAAGCCTTTGTGTAAATATAGAACTTTTTAGGTTAAGGCAAATATATTTTATCGCCTTATGGTTCTACTCAATCCGTGGCTAATAATTGAATATTTGATGATTGGGAGAAGCTTTGTGTGACTTAGCCTACCTTAATTTGATTGCCTCGTTCAACACGCATTCACAAATCTACTCTTTTGAACCAAATCTTAATAAAAATGAAAAATCCTTGTGAAATCTGTCTCGATGGATGTAGCACACCTTGCACCTATCTTATTTTGAATATATCAAATCACCAAAAAAAATCCATGCCAAATTTCTATTCTTTACAGCACTTCTATCAATTTGCATTTTCATTGTCCTAGGAAAAATAAAAAGAATCATGGGAATGTCATCGGTATTATTCATTTCTTATGAGAATATCTCATTGTTATTCATTTCTTATGAGAATGCCACTATTTATAATTCATTTTCACAAAAAAATCATCCTTTTTTTAATAAATAGTTCATTTTGCTATCATCTTCTTCATTTCTTTCATATATTTTTTTCTTAATTATAATTTCTCAATTTAATTTTTTTTTTTGGGTTTAGGTTTTCTAAGGGGTTTAAGGTTTAGTTTTGATAATTTTATATATTATTAAATGTATTGAATTTGAAAATTTTGGAGAAGAAGAAAAAAAATCGAAAAATAGAGAAGAAAAAGATGAAATCAAAAGAAATTTTAATATTTGTCTTTGGGTTTAGGTTTCCTACAAAATTTAGGGTATAGTTTTGATAATTTCATATAGTATTAAATGCTTTGAATTTGAAAATTTTGAAGAATAAAAAGAAAAAAAAATAGAGAAAAAAGAGATAAAGGTAAAATCGTCCAAAATTATATAAAGTAATAGTTTTTTATAAGACCTCCCAAAATATCATAAAACACAAGTTTGCCTACAAAAATGACTTCTTTCTATAATAATCTAAATATATATATATATATATATATATATATATATATATATATATATATATATAGCAGAAAAGAAAGGAAAAACCTAATAAAGATTAATAATAGAAATAAAAGGAAGACATTGGCAAAAAAAAAGACCCACTCCTAAACCTTTCAAGCTTTCACCTTTCCTCTTCTCAACAAACATAAAGTGGAATTACTTTGCTTTGTTTAATCATATTCATTTTTTCTAACACTTTACAGAAATAAAAACATGATAGAAAAAATTGCATGTGAATGAGAAAATAATTGAATGCAAAAGATGGATCTAACATAATGTGCAATGAAAATGAACGCAGAAATGACACATATGGAACTATATTTCATTCATGTCATGGGGAAAAGTTTATATAAAATGTGATGTTAAACTATGCTATCAAAGTTTTTTATTTGAATATTATTAAAGGTTTTGTGCAAAAAAAACTCACCAAATTTAAATATATAGGTCAATCATACGAAATAAAAATAGGTGGCCTTTAATTTAGTGATAGGTGGTAAATCTACTAAATGCAGGCGCACATTCAGGGATCGAGTCTCACTATCTATATTATGTAAAACGAGCTGGCTATTTATGGTCTAGGGTTAAAAAAAAATATACGAAATAAAAAGTAATAAGCAATTTAGACAAATTTTAAAAAGGTTTTGAGTATATGTATCGTAGTTATTAGAAACAATAAATCGAACATGGATGATCTAGCTAATATAATTTCATAGAGAAGTGTTTATATCTACCGTTTTTTAGTCAAAATTTAATTCTAAAAAACGATATAAATATCACATAATAAAATTTATAGTTTGGAGTATATTATCTGTAGATCATGTTTTTTGTGGATCAAATTGTTGACACACACGTGTATATATATATAACAAAAAATATATTTATGAGAAATAATCTAAATATATTCTTTCTGTTTCACAATATTAAATATTTTAAGAATTTTGTACGCTTTAAGAAAATTTGTAAAATGATATTTTAATCTTATTGCATAAGAAAAATTAATTAGAAGAAAAAGAAAAAAAAACTAAGTGCAAAATAATAAATCTTTAGTTAAATATGCATTGAAAATACAAAACATCTAATTTTCTGATACAAATTTTTTTCATAACATCTAACATTGTGAAACGGATGGAGTATTATATATCATAAAAAAATTTGATTAAAATAGTTATTAAATTATTTTCTATAATAATATTTATGAAAAATTTAAAATAGATCTTGATGAAACTTTAAGTTTTCTATTTGTTATACCAATATCTTATTTATTGTCACAGGGTCATTAAATTCAACCATTAAAACCTAATTCAGTGTTATGAAATTGAGTTCATTTCACGAAGTAAATAAAGTAGTATAAAGTGTAATTAAAAATTGATATTCGTTTTCTTGTAGTCTTGTTGGGGGACCAAAGGGTCATCTCGGTAACTAAACAGTTAAATTAGTAAGTTTGGCTATTGGGTAAATTACATGTATTGCCTGATTATGCCAATTACAAACTATTCTAACATAATTTAATCAAAATGTTTGATTTATCTACTAAATGAAATCCGTAGTTATTTCTTTCTAAGTTAATCGGTAGTTCAACATTCGACCAAAAAAAAAAAATCGCTAGTTCAACAAAGGTAAAACAACTATAGCCGTAATCTTGTATTGAAATGTAGAAATATGATTAAAATATCAAAAAAAAAAATTACTTTTCAGATTTTATAGAGAAAGTTCAACAATCTCTTTTGGAAGATATGATTACTTACCATGAAATGACTGTGCAAAAAAATGACTCTACTTAATTTTATATTCATTTTATACAACATTATTCATAAACAAATAGTTAGCTGTATATATTCTATTGATTCGTACATCACTATAAAAAAAAATTCATTAATTAACACATCATTGTATTATAAGAATAAAACTTTAAGTAATATACCATTAAATGTATACAACATTTGATAATAATCAATTAATATAAAAGATCTTCTATATCATAAAAGATATATATATATATATATATATTATGTCATAAAATTAATATTCTATTCATTGTGTTATAATTATTATATTATATAGTTTATACTGTTTTGAATAATATTATTAAAACAACTAATAAAAAAATCTAAAATTTCAAACCCTAAATAAAAATATATAATATTTTTACAAACCTTAAATCATTATTTTTTATGTGACTTAAAACTTAGTTTATGAAAGTAAATAATACAAACACTCATTTTGTTAACTATTGTATATTTGAGAAATTTAAACCATATACTAAACATAAAACTATATTTCAATATCTATTTTTTTCATATATTCTATCACTAACAAATATTTACTATTTCTATGTTATGAAAAATAAATTAGGAAAGAAAATATTACGAATTATAAAGTTCAAACAATATAAAGTTTTCTATTCCGGATTTATGATATTATACCAATGAGCAAAAGAAAAGAACTTATAGATTTTCGTTTTCTCCTTTTTTTGTGTCAGATCTAAGTTCTTAAAGAAAGAAAGATCATATTTGTACACTGAAATGACAAATTATTTATGTAAGAAATAAATTGTTTTTCCGTAAATCAAAACCCTAACTATTTTAATACAAAATCTGATAGCTTTAATAAACCAAGTTTATATTAAAATTTATAGCTGTAATTTTTTTTCCGTCAAATCTAAAATTATATTTATGTTGAGAAAAACAATGTTAGAACTATATTTCTTTGACAAAAACAAAACCTATATTTAATTTTAAATGAAAATAAAATTACCTCTACTTCAAAATATAAGACTTTTTTTACTAAAATATATGCAGATTTGAAAAATACAATTTTTGAGAATTCAATTAATTTATAATTTATGTTAGATAAATTTCACCAATCATATAAAAAACTGAAATATATTAGTAGTCACATAACGTAAAATACATTTAATTATGTATAGAAATATGTAAAACACCACATACTTTTTCCTAAAACATCTTTAATCCGATTGGTAATACCATTGAAACGACCATTTGAAAAAATGAGCAGTTGAAACGAAGGTCGTTTGAAAATTACCGTTTGAAAAGAGCAGTTGGCAAAAACAGTTTTCAAATGAATGTCATTTAAAAATTAATGTTAGATTGGTAACACTACAATTGTTGAATAGTATAATAAAATAAAAATTAGTATGTAAAACTTGATTTAAATAATTTATCTAAAAATTATGGAATAGTATATAGTTTAAAATGTTTAAAGTAAAAATAAATATATAGATTACAACTATTATTTTTTAAGTAATATTTGCATACTAACAAATGATTACTTTTCTAAATATAAACAAATAATTCTTTTCTTTCAAATCATATATTAGTTCTTAAACCATAATTATACATAAAATACAAAAATAAACTATCGTTTGTATTTACAAACGACGGTCGTTTGAGCTCTTAAACGACTGTAAATAACTCTGTTTACAAACAATCTTTTCAAACGACTATAAATAAGCTCAAACGATATTTTCTGAAAGTTTAGTTTGCAAACGATCATTTCAAACGAAATACTGATTGGTAGTAAAATAAACATATCATTTATAAACGAATATTTTAACGTCACCAATTAAACCCCTTATAAAATGAAAGAGAAGTAGTAGATTATATAATTAAATTTTGTTCTAAAAAAGTATATCTTATTTCAGAATTTTTAAAATAAATAACATTGAGTGGTATCCTCTGAAAGTGGACACTTTTTTCATATTTATATATTTCTTTAATTATTGCATAAACTTAGTTTTCATATTTGTCAAATATAGTCTCCATGCGGTTGACTACCTCAAAGCCAAATTTGTGATATTATTATATTCTATGCCTTTTTCGTAAGCACTTAATTTAAAGCTTTCACATTTTCCAAACCAACACCCCAAGAATCAATGCAAACCAAACTCAATTCTCAATATCTTTGTAAGAATCAAGATTTATAATATGTCATTATGTTTGTATGTGTTAAATTGATAAGATATTCTTCCGTTATAATATTACCATCTCAACCCTTCCCAAACACCAAACATTTATCTCTTTATCCCAAACAACATTAACCAAGAATGAACAAGAAGCTTGTTTCAAACATTTTTTTTTGGATAACAAATCCAAATGATAATCTAAAATTCACATGTTAAAATATTTGTTTAAACTACTATATATAGTAGAGAGATTGAATAATGATATCATAGCTAAATTATCTGAACTACCACAATAAAAAAACTCAACCTTGTTTGGAGATTTTTACTCTCCTAAAACTTTTTTTTTTATGATTTTCATTTTCTTTTGTAGGAGTATATATTTTTCTTGAGTTCGGTAAATATCCAAATTCTTTTATCTTCTCACTAGAACAAATTCAATTTAGTCTCTTATAAACAAATTTATTGTTTGCAGGTGGCCTTTAATCTAGTGGCATGTGGTAAGTTCACTAAAAGCATGCGCACTTGCACATCCAAAAATTGAATCTCACTACCTGTATTATGTAGAAATTTGGCTATTAGACCGGTATATTCTTGAAAAAAACAAATTCATTGTTTCAAAGACAAAATTTAATGAAGAATTAAATATATGTTGACTAGGAGTATTTAACTGTTACATAAAGAAAGAAAGGAAAAACTGAGGACATGTGGCCTAGTGGTAGTGGTCATTTTACAAATCCTCAGATACCAGAGTTCGATTCCTCTCCGATGCAAGGAGAAAGAATGAAAAGAAGAATTTTAGAACATGAGTTTTGGCAACGACCACCAATTATAAAAAGGAAAAAAGAACAAAAAACCCTGAATGGGGCTTTTAAATGCAACGACCACCAAAGTCTCTCTGTCTCTCTCTGAGTTCCAACTTCGACACGTTATGGAAGAAGAAACTGTACAAGTCTTCTTCTCCTTCTCTCATCCTCTCTTTTCTTGTTTTATTACTCTCTACACTCTCTTTCTTATCTATTTTCCCGATGTTTTCCTTCGAATCTTTCTTTCTCCTGTTCTTCTCATCTCTGGAGCTCTTGTCTTCTCTCTTCTCCGCCTCGGATCCACCCGAGAATCGAATACTGGACCGGGAAATAGTCACAAGCTTCTCCAGGAGATGGAAGAATCTAATGTTCTGGTTTGTGATTCCGATACGAAGTCCGATTTCATGTGTGATTTTGTGGAATGGAATTTGAGAGCTCCATTGGAGGTGATACACGAAGCGTACGAAGAAAACGATGAAGAAGAAGACGAAGAAGAGGAGAATCCATCGGTTGCGTGTGAAAATGAACCAACCCGATTTAGGGAACTAGAGAGATTCCCGTCGTTGTCACTCTGTTATCCAGAATCAGTTTCGGAATCGGATTCTGAGTCCTCGTCGGAATTCAATTTCCCGGAGAATATGGGATTCAGATGGGAAGATGATGGAATTGGAAGCGAAGGGTTGATTGAGATCAAGCTCGATCATAGTTGTAACAAGATGATGAACAAACGTAATCAAACAGAGATTGATTTTCATGCAGAGGAAGAGGGTTTAATCGAAATCGATCTTTTTCCATGAATAAGATGATTCCATAAGCATTTTACGGATTAGTAAAAAAAAAAAACGGAAAAGGAAATAGTAACGGTTAATTATACAAATATGGTGTTTTGTGTGTATGTAGATATATATAAAAGGAAAGAAGATAATTTTGTTTCCAATTCTGTAACTTTGAGACGTCTGATTTTTGCATTTTTGGAAGTAAAATTTAGAAATAAATACATTAAAAAATAATATTTGTATAATTGATTAGCTTCGGACAGTGAAAATGTATGGACCGGTACTGGTCCTGACACGTGTCTAACCGAAAACGGTTATGAGGAAAACAGAATGTCGTCACTTGGCTTCCTCTCCTTTCATCTTTCTCTTTGTTCTTCTTTCTCTTAACTCTCGGCATTACCTATTTAGTCTCTTTCTCTGTCTCTCTGTAAGCAAGACAAATCAAAATTTGTTCTTGGAGACTGAGATCTAACCAAGCACAAAATGAAACATTTCAGCTTCTTCGAGAGATTATCTAAAGCTTTCCATGATTATCCTTCTCTCTCCAGGGTTCTCATCATCTCCACGATCAGGTCAGTATTACAGAATTTGCTTTTGCCATGAATTGACCTGCGTAATGATTCTCTACATTGGCAAGGATTAACATAAATTTTGTTTATCTTATGATCCACGGAATGTGATTGATGCCGTGAGATAAGAGTCAATTTCTTCAGATTTGTAATCAAAACATTTGAATTACTGATACAATGTTTGTCATTTCATAGTGGTGGGGGACTTATTGTCTACTCTGAGGCAAATGCATCTTATTAAAACAATGTTGTCGAAACTGGAACCAGAAAGAAAACGATTGTTCTGCTTGGAACTGGATGGGCAGGAGCAAGTTTCTTGAAGAATTTGAAAAGTTCTTCATATGAGGTTCAAGTTATATCGCCTAGAAACTACTTTGCTTTCAGTCCCTTTTTACCTAGTGTTACTTGTGAAACTGTTGAAGCTCGCAGTGTTGTTGAACCAATTCGCAACATAGGAAGAAAGGTCATTTCAATACTCTAAACTGTAAAAACTATACCTTTGTTATTTCACATCTTGTAACTATATGAAGGTCAGGTTTTGTCTTGTGTCTAGCAGAATGTTGAGATGTCTTTCTTGGAGGCAGAATGTTTCAAAATTGACCCTGCAAAGAAGAAAGTCTATTGCCGATCCAAACAAGGCGTGAATCCGAAAGGCGAGACAGAGTTTGATGTTGATTATGACTACCTTGTGATTGCTACTGGAGCTCAGTCAAACACATTTAACATTCCAGGAGTGGAGGAGACTTGTCATTTCCTGAAAGTATTAGCTCCATTATCATTGTCTTGTTCCATTGTTTTGTTAGTAACTATAGTCTAAGATATGGTGATTGGTTTGCAGGAGATTGAAGATGCACAAAGAATTCGTAGAACTGTGATTGATTTATTTGAGAAGGTAAGTTTACCAAATGTAAATGACGAAGAGAAAAAGAGACTACTCCATTTTGTAGTTGTTGGTGGTGGACCAACAGGTGTTGAGTTTGCTTCTGAACTCCATGATTTTATTAACGATAATCTTGTCAAACTCTATCCTAAAGCTAAGAACTTAGTGCAAATCACTCTTCTAGAGGCTGCAGATCACATCTTGACCATGTGAGATTCCTTGACCTGCAAAACTTTCTGTAATAGCTTCTACATGATTGGTTCCAATGAAGCTTTTTTCATTCACAGGTTTGACAAGAGAATCACTGAGTTTGCTGAAGATAAGTTTAATAGAGATGGTGTTGATGTGAGATTGGGTTCAATGGTGACCAAAGTGAATAATAAAGAAATTACTGCTAAAACCAAAGGAGGAGATGTCTCTACTGTTCCTTATGGAATTATTGTTTGGTCCACTGGTATTGGGACTCGTCCTGTGATAAAAGATTTTATGAAACAAATTGGTCAGGTGAGTAATATCAAAATACAAGTCTCATCATTTCCATAGTTGCTAAGCTTTATCAACTTGGTCTGTCGATCGATATCTCCAGGGTAATAGACGTGCTTTAGCTACCAATGAATGGCTTCGAGTTGAGGATGTGAGAGTATATATGCACTTGGTGATTGTGCAACAATCAACCAACGAAAAGTCATGGTAACCAAATTCAGAATTTAGATGTTCTCTGTTTCTTATGTTTATGGATTGTGATATGTTTGTTATTCAGGAAGACATAGCTGCTATATTAAAAAAAGCAGATAAGGGCAGTTCAGGAACATTGACACAACAAAAATTCCAAGAAGTAATGGATGATATATGCGTTAAATACCCTCAAGTGGAGCTCTACATGAAGAGCAAAGGTCTGCGTGACATTGCAGATCTTCTAAAACAAGCACAAGCAGAGAATGGTTCAAATAAGTCCATTGAACTCAACATAGAAGAACTTAAATCAGCTCTTTCTGAGGTAGACTCACAAGTGAAGTTTCTTCCAGCTACTGCACAGGTTCCTCTTCTGTTTATTTTTCTAATATAAAAGTTTCATCTTCAAGAAACAGTCACAGTCACACACTTTATTTGTCTTATGGCTTAAGGTGGCTGCTCAACAAGGGACTTACCTAGCAAAATGCTTTGATCGTATGGAAGAATGTGAGAAGAACCCTGAAGGTCCCATTAGGATAAGAGGAGAAGGTCGTCATCGTTTCCGTCCCTTCAGGTTGGATTCAAATCTACATTTTAGACACTTGAGATTAGTCCTTTGAGATTCCAATGTTAGATAATGAACTTATAAACATAAAACAGGTATCGACATTTGGGAAAATTCGCACCATTAGGAGGGGAACAAACAGCAGCACAACTTCCAGGAGACTGGATTTCAATAGGACATAGCAGTCAATGGCTCTTATACTCTCTTACGCTAGGTAATCATGTTATATTCTTACGATTGTGTAACTTTTTGGAAGCAAAATATCTGTTGTTTTTTTTCTTTTCTAATATGAATAACATAACAGTAAGCAAGTGAGCTGGAGAACGAGAGTTCTGGTGGTCTCAGACTGGATAAGACGATTCATCTTTGGAAGAGATTCAAGTCGCATTTGAATATCTCTGTCCCTCACTTTTGGATTCTCAATTGTCTTTTGCATTTTCTTTTTTCATAATAACTGATTGCAGAATATTGATAATTCAATTCAACTTTTTTTTTTTTTGGAATTTATATTTATATCTTTGGATTGAATAAAGTTTCACAAAGAACTATAACGTTTTACGATAGAAGATGTGTCGTCTAGTCGACTAGTCAAATACAGTGTTAGATTCGTAATTATCTGTAATTAAGATTAATTGCCATTACATGACACATTATTGTTTATGGAGATTAATATAAGAGAATCTTCTGGCAATACGTAATACTTAAAATGTTCATCTTACTCAAATTAAACCTAACTTACCAAACATTCTCCTTTAACTTGACTAAAATCTCATACTAACCTATAACATTCTACGTAAAAGGAAACAAAAGAAATTCAATTAATAGCCATGACTTCCGATCCATATCGTTGAATTTATTACATGTTAGCCAACTTACAATACTAATTATAACCTTACTTTATAATAATGTGACATTTTTGTAGTTTCGACGGATTAAGAAGTTTATAATAAAGTTCTGTTTTTTCTCCTTTAAAAATGTAAAAGATAACAACTTTGCTGTTTTATTTTTCCGGTGGAGTTACGACAATGGAATCGTTTCAGAAGAAATACTTCCCGTCGGTTTACGAGAAACAAAAGAATAATCGAGAATCGAGCAAATATTGTCAATTTGACAGCTTTTCTCTTACTCTCTTCGCTTCCTCCCTCTACCTCGCCGCTCTCTGCTCCTGCGTCGTCGCTTCTTACGTCACCCGTAAATTTGGCCGGGAAATTTCGATGCTTCTAGGCGGAATTCTCTTATGTGCCGGAGCTCTTCTTAACGGTTTTGCAACTGCCGTTTAGATGCTCATCGTTGGCCGTTTATTACTTGGTATCGGTATCGGCTTCACTAATCAGGTCCCTAATCTTTATCTAATCGTTCATTTCAACCTTATACTTTGTTTTCTACATTATACACCCCAATTTGGTGAACACTGTTGTTTGCTATTGTGTCCTTAAACTTCTATAATATTACGAAATAACACCGGATCTTTTGTAATTTTCTTTCAAATTAATAGTCTGTGCCGTTGTATCTATCGGAGATGGCACCATATAAATTCAGAGGAGCATTGAACATTGGATTCCAGCTCTCAATCACCATTGGTATTCTTGTCGCCAACATTTTGAACTTCTTCTTCTCCAAAATCCGCGGTGGATGGGGATGGAGGCTCAGCCTCGGCGGTGCTGTCGTTCCGGCACTCATCATCACCGTCGGTTCTCTTGTCCTCCCGGACACAACAAACTCCATGATCGAGAGAGGCCAATTTGAGCTAGCAAAAACGAAACTCCGTAAAATCCGAGGCGTCGACGACGTTGAAGAAGAGATCAACGATATGATCGCCGCAAGTGAAGCTTCTAAGCTAGTAGAGAATCCATGGCGAAATTTGTTGCAGAAAAAATACAGACCGCATCTAACCATGGCGATACTGATCCCTTCTTTTCAGCAGCTCACCGGAATAAATGTCATCATGTTCTACGCGCCGGTTCCGTTTCAAACGATCGGATTCGGTAACGACGCAGCTCTGATATCAGCGGTTGTGACTGGTTTGGTTAATCTCGGAGCCACCATGATCTCGATCTATGGTGTTGATAAATGGGGGAGACGATTTCTCTTCCTTGAAGGAGGATTCCAAATGCTAATTTCTCAGGTTTTCAATTTCTTAATCTTCATATACCGGTTTGGGTGTTGGTTGTGGTCAACAATTAATCCGGTTATTGTGTGACAGGTTAAGTCGTTTCTTAAATTTCGATCGTCTTATTCTTCTATAGGTTGCTGTTGCGGCGGCAATCGGAGCTAAGTTCGGCGTCGACGGAAATTCAGGAGTCTTACCAAAATGGTACGCCATTATTGTGGTCTTGTTCATATGCATCGATATGGCAGCGTTCGCATAATCATGGGGTCCACTTGGATGGTTAGTTCCATCGGAGATTTTTCCGTTGGAAATCCGATCGGCGGCTCAGAGCATAACGGTGTTGATGATCATGATCTTCACGTTCATAATCGCACAAGTGTTTCTAATGATGCTTTGCCACATGAAATTCAGATTGTTCATATTCGTCTATTTGTTCTTGCCGGAGACAAGAGGTGTACCAAATAGAAGAGATGAATCGGGTCTGGACATCGCATTGGTATTGGTCAAAGTTCGTTGACGCATAATTAATGCAGCAAAAAGAAAACAAACAATGTTTATGTATTGTTTTTCTTTTAAGCAAAAACCCTTTTTTACGTCATAAACATTTTTTTTTTTATTATCATGAACACCACTTACAAACCTGACAGTAAAATTACAAGTTTAATTCGAAAACAATCAGAGAGTTTTGACTATTTCCTTAATTTCATAATAAAGAATGTGAGAAAACAAGAGTTTCAATACTTTACATAAATGGTAATTTTGATCATTTTGCCAGATAAGGATCATCCTTAAATTTTGCATACGATGGAAGATCAAGAGCTTTCTCAGCAACTTCCCTGTCCTCGTGAATCTTTGCAACGAGACTCTCCAATGAAGGGAAATTAGCCTGGCAAGAAAAATGGATATGAGCCAACAACAAGTATGGCATTACACCACAGAGTCATTTGAATGGGTAATGAATTTGATGGAAAGTTATGTAGTAACCTCAGGACGTATGTAACCTCAGAAATCATGAAGCAACCATGGCTCCTATTTAACAAAAGCTAAGTTAGAAAGAAACCATTACTAGAGAACAGAAGTTTTAGACTTTTTATGAACTCACAATAGTTTTCTTGGTGTTGTTGAAATAAGGATTCCAACCAATGCTCATGACCATTTTAAAGACACCTCTCGTTGGCAATCCTGCCAACCAAAGTACACTCCTGAAGGATGTTCCACTAGCTCATCCGCATAATCCTTTGTTGACAAGTTAGCTGAATATATAAGGGGCAATCAGAAATGAGGCTCCAGAGAGGATTCCGACTAGACAAAGCTGAATAGAGAGAAGAAAGAGCTGAGCCGGTTCAATATTTTTTGTACAGACTTGTGGGGATTCCGAGTACTTTAGAGCCTCGGCCAAATCCTTTGATAACTGGACCTCCAATACGCCAAGGTTCAATCGGCAAAGTGTTTTCTATCCCTAAAAATACAAATTACAGGGTTAAAAGTATTATTACCAAGATAAAATAAGTTATTAAGGAAAAGGAGTATTGAACAGAGTTTGTGAGTGTTTTTATACAGTCTCAAAGAAATGGAGGAAGTCCCCACTTTTCAGGTCTAATGTCGAGTAGAGAATTAATAACTTCATCTGCAGATGTATAAAGATGAGTTTACTTAGGCAGAGAAGGAACAGCAATTACTTTTGTCCCAGCAGCTTTACCAGCCTCAACACCTGGCCTGCAATTACAACTACTCGTCAGACAGAACTAAATGTGCAACTGCAAAACCATGCGCTATAAAGGAAACTCACACAGAATCTTCAATAACCAGACAGTCAGCTGTATCTTTATTCAATCTTTTTGCTGCTTCAAGAAAACTATAAGAAAAAATTTGTTCATTGTCAATAGAATGGTAAACTAATTAGTCTATTGTTAGATAGGAATCATGTATATAGATCAAATTCGATATGGAACATACATATCAGGAGAAGGCTTTCCATTGGAAACTTCATATCTACCAACAATAACCGAGAAGCATTCCTTCCAACCCACACAAAAGTAGTGAAATCATTTCACTTAACAAATACAAAGATTATGAATTGAGTAACATGTTATAAAAGCCATACCTTCATGATAAGAAATTTTGGATTCAATATTTGTCCTTGAAGAATTGGAGGCCAAGGCCATAGGCACTCCATGAAACTTCAATTGTCGAATCAATCGAGTGGCACCAGGAAGAGATTTGATTTTGTCCAGCCAACGTATCATTAAAATTGAAACCTTTCAAAACCATAGGAAAATCAACAAATATGAAGATAAAAGAGAAACATAAAAATAGAATTCTGAATTGAATTCATCAACTCCACAAGGAAGTCCGTAATCTTCAACAATGGTAGTCGCTGTTCTAAAGGGGTTTTTCCATCTATTTTAAGCGATTCTCTACCATCCCACTGTTTACCATATTTACATAAATATTTCCTCAAAATGTCACCCACAACACCATCTACAAGACATTTACCGAGCATCAAATTCGAATATCGAAGTTATATGAAGAAAAAATGGAACAAAATATTGAGTTGTTAAGCTACCTGTGTTGATTAAGGTACCATCGAGATCAAGAAGAACACAAGTAGAGATTTTTTTCAAGGAATTGCTCATCGACATAATCCCAACTATTGTTCAAACTCCTCTTTATAATATCCGTACAATCTTTGATATGAGCTGCAACAGATAGTTGCGGCAGCTCGTAAACACCGACGGCGAAACGAAGACGACGCAGATATCACGGAACAGAGTAAAAAATGGAGAGGAAAGGCTGAGAAACGTAGACGTATTAGTTAGGGATTCTAAATTCGGTATAATGGAGTCGACTAGTCTTCTTGTCAACGTAGAATAACAAAACTAGAAGATTTGGGGAATTATTTGTTATGGCCAATATTTCGATAAACAGCCAAGAGAGTTTAGGATATCACTTGTTAGGAACTTCGATTTTTAGATTGAAAAATAAAAAAAACGATGAGTTAGGGTTCGTAAAAAAAAAACTGGGTCCGATACTCATCTTTTTTTCGGTTAAGGTTTTTTAATTAGGTTTAGATTCTTCAAATTGGGTCATTACTGGTTTGGAGACCAATGACATATCGATTTAGTTGGTCAAAACTAATTTGGTATACAGTAAACCATCCCTAATCCAATTTCGTGGGTAAATAAAAATTCAAACTTCCAAAATAGGGGGAACTAGGATTTAAAGTTTCAATTGAGGAGGAACTAGGATTAAAACTTTCACTAGGGGGAAATAGATTTAGACCCAAAGTTTATGGGAAAACAGTGCTATAAGATAGTTTCTGGTGGATTTGGGTTGTCAATCCCACCTGAAATCAAAGATTCAGATTCCTAATTCGAAAACACGGCCCTACGGTACCATACCGATTGATACTTGGTCTGACCCAGTTTCACCAGTACGGATTCAAATACATTTATCAGAAGGGAAAAAATGAGATTCAGCTGTGAAACGACAGTGTTTTGTTGAATTCAATTACTTAAAACAATTACTACGGATTCGTACTCGGTCTGACCGAGTTTAAGAGAGTCAAAACGACCGGTTCATTCAAAACCTATCGGAGTACATTAGTTTTGATTTAGGAGACTTGACCTGACACAATCATCCTCTATATGTCTGTTTATTACTCTTAACATGAACAATTCATTATCAAACCCCACGTTTACATTTTTTTTTTACATGAAAAAAGTTTCCTTCGCTGTCTTTTTTTTACCAACATGATCCTTAGATATTGCATTATGAATCTGGAAGTTAGCAGATATAAATTCAATAGCGTAGTCTCTTCTTCTACATCACAGGCACGAATTTGTTTTTGTCCTGAGAAAGGTCGTTTTTAGTCTCAGACAGAGTCAACTCCTTCGCCTTGTTGTTGTGCAAGATATCTTTCTCGACGCTCCTTCTGTGTTTTATTAACGGAAAGAACAAAAACAATGTCAGAATTATTATCATCATCTAAATGGACGAGACAAGAGAAAGAGGGGTTCAACGAGTCTTTAAAAGCAAATGTGACTCACCCATTCATCAATTACGAGTCCCTCTCCAATCATCTTTGGACCTGTTTCCTCAGGTGGTTTTTTTCGTGCCTCCACTGCTGCATCTGCTTCTGCTAACTGACGCTTCAGTTTTTCCAGTGCCTATTTCATTCATCATTTATATAATTAGCAAGAGCATCATATAAAATATTATGGTCTTCATAAGCAAAATGATTCGGATACTCACAGGGTTGGGGCGCTCTGGATCCAGGAAAATCACACGCAATATTTGCTCCTTAGACACATCATCCTTTTGCTCATCAAACTGTGAAAACCCAATAACAAAAGCAATTGGTACGTCTTAGAGATGTAAACAACATTCACTAGAACCTAGAAATGTAAGCAGGTAACAAACACTATATGAAAGGTCACTACTCACTAGCACACATGTTTTGTTATATGTTTGTGTCTTAAAAGGTAACTGGACACCTTCACTCGGACCAAATCCGTTCTTAGTCTAGTTATTGTTATCTTATGTTCTATCTGGAATCTTACACGTTACTACCGATATCAGAGTTCAGAGACCAGCTTAAAGATGAGATCATAAGATCAACTCACCAGCTCAGGCACATAGTCCATTGGACCTTTCACCTTCAGGCTCATGATTTTAAACTTAACTCTGCTCCTTTGATCCATCGGCTTTTCATTACTCTCAGGAGGCTCGACAAATTTGAACACTATACATTTCAACAAGAGAGCCACTGAATAAGCCATATGCTCTGATCAAGAAGAACCAACATCTAGAGGGGGATAAAAGGCAATTACCAGTCGCAATAATAGTCTCTCCAGGAGAAAGAACAGCACCAGGTGGCCGCATGAAGCAACTCTTAGGTGCAGTTGTTTGGAACTGAAGAACAACCGAATAAGAACATATACAAATGCCACAAACTAGATAACCAAAATGCTAAGATCGCAAACATACCTTAAAAGCCACATGTGATTTGCTTGTATTTTTAATCTTAATGGCGCTTCTTACTTGCTTCCCAGGCTCATCTTCAAACAAAGTAACAACATAATTCAATGTTATGCGGCATTGATTATAACGAAACAAAACTTAAAGACTCTTTAACTTCCAAAATCAGAACAAAAATATAATCATCAGATAATCAAAAAACAACATGGTCTATATATATACACTAAGCAAAATCGTTGAGACCTAGAAAATGATTTATCCCGATACAGACTCCTAATCTTGGATTACTATTTTGTAGACCTATGGATCAACATAGAAGTAAATCTTCGATGGAAAATGGCCTAAATTTTGTAGATAACCCTTCTCCTATTTTGCTTCAAGATGATTTCCAAAGTAATGTAACGTATCTATCTGCTATGATTAGTATTAGTTATTAGTTACTTACGGTAATTGCATGTCAACAATGTCTAGCCTTCAAAGTTCAGACATGGTAAGTGAAATTTAAAACCCTAAAAAGATATGGAAAGTTGTAAAATGCAATCCAACATCAAGATTCTACTATTTATTCAAAAAAGTATAAAACTTTATTTCCTTGTTGAGTCGATATCGATCCAGATAACCAGATTAGTCAAATACTCAAAATTCAACTGAAAAATCAGATAAAGAGAGCAAAACAAAATAGAAGTTCTGGTTAAGTGTGAATGGATCTGGAGTGTTCATACACAACCACCCTAGACATAAAAAAGACGATTCCGATCAGATGAGATTCGAAAAAAAAAACAACTCACAAGGAAAGTAAAGTTTCTCGGAAGGATCAAGCTTCAATCGACGTTTCGTAGGTAGAAAAGACTTGGCAACAGATGATACTGAAGGTGAAGGAGTCGGATGCTGATTTTGACCTGATCCATCACCATAAGGACCGTTATATCCAATCTGATGATGATGATGGTGATGATGGTTATGAAGATGAGAAGATGTGGAAGAAGAAGAAGCTCCATAAGGAAAGGGAGATGTTGCAGCAGTAGAAGCAGCGTTTCCATGACCGCTTGAGTTTCGAAAAGGAATCTTAAAGAAACCCCAACCTCCTTTACCGTCGGAAGTTGGTTTCTCCTCCGTCATAGTCATCTCTAACAGAGTCGAAGCATGGGAATTGCTTACAGAGGAAGAGTTGACTCGTGAAGAGAGCAGAGAGCAGAGAGAGAGAGAGATCGGATGCGAGAGGGAGAGAGAAAGTGGATTTAATTGGTTGATTTCGCGTCCGAGCTTGTCGTGGTTTTGGTAATAGTATTGGTTTATTTAATATTAATTAATATTCGAATTTGTTTTTTCTTATTATTATTGAAGTGGCTTAATCAGCGGAAGTTATAATCAAATGGAAGTGGAGGTCAATTCAAAAGCGATAGAGACATACTTCAATACGACAGCGTTTTGGATTTTCTTTTGTTATTTTTTCAAGATTTTCTACAACTTTTTGATTCTCTTTCAAAGTCTTTTTTTCTTATTGTTTCTTTGATTCTCTTTCAATTCTTTTTCGTGGTTTCTGACTAATTTTTAAATTGCCAAGTTACTTTCAGTCTAATGGTTAGGATAATCCAGCTAACGACTCAAATATCGGAGTTTAATTCATCCCCACTACACTAGTAAATTAAAAAGAATTTTAGGATGTGAGCTTTAGGCTATGGATCGGGATTTGTCGAACTAATTGTTCACGTAAAAAAAAAACATAAGTTCAAAGTTTTTTCACTTTTATGTTTGATTTGGTCATGGATCGTTATTCGAATTGTTGAATACGTTTATAATGCATAACCCACATATATTTACTTGCTTTTGGTCACGGATGTATAAATATATCTTTATCTGAATTTGCTTTGTAAATCATATATGACCATTTTTAAACTACGGTTTTTTAGTTGGATTCTATATTTTTGGATGATAGGGACTCAAACTCATGATTCTTATAACTCTTTCGATATTGTAGTTCGTCGAACAAGCAAAGCTTTGTCTACAACATAAACTTCTAGAAGTGTATGTTGAATCACTTTCTACTGGATGTTGAGGAGACACGATCTTGTATGGTTCATGGACATGGTCCGGTGATATTTTGTCAAGGATTCGAGAGTTTCAACACTAAGTCACAATTGACTGATTTATTAGCCAAATTCTTATATAATATAGATAGTATGACTCGATTCCTGAATGTGCAAGTGCATTTGCTTTTAGTAAATTTACCAGCTATCATTAGAGTAAAGACTACCTGCCAAAGATTCGAGAGTTAATTAGCAGTATTTTGATGTTTGGCATTATATGATTTGTTGATGTGCGTTCAAAGATAGGAAAATCATTTTCAAAAAGTCATTTAAATAGTAATCTCTTATATATTTATATATTAAAGGAGAGGCATTTGAATTACTATTTGTTTATGTGTCCTATGTAAGTTTTGATTTTTTTAATCACAACAAAAAAAAACATTATAACAAATTTAACTAAAAGTCATAAAATATATAATCGAAAATTTGAGGTGTTTTTTAACAATTTTTTTTGTCTCTAAATGGCAAAATGGTAAAATTCTCTTCTCTTTTTTTTGTCAAAAGATGGTAAACTTTTTAATTTTGAAAAATACAATTAGTAATTAATATGAAATAAAACCAACAAAAGTGGAGTAAAAACTACTTAATGATTATGAATATTCCATTTTATGCTCAAAAATCAAGTTATCTCATGCATTATCATAAGTCAATCATTTACTTTATAAGTATTACAGACAAAAATATGCAGCTACTTGAATATATTTTTACAAAGTAGCTAGTATCTTCAATTGGATTCACAATATTTTCAATGGACAATTAAAAAGGAAAATCGGGATCATCCCATTGAAGAACAGCAGATTTGATGTTGTGCTCTCTCTTCAGCTTGTCCTTAAGGAACCAATCACAAACTTTTCCAGCATTCAACTCTTCTATTGAACATCCTTCTTGCTCCGATATCACTCTTAGTAAATTCAACGACGATATCTGTCCAAATCCAATAATTTTAAACCTTAATCAAATTAACAAATTCAATTGATTATTGAAGTTAAATATGGTATTTCACATAGTTTTTTAAAATGTGCGAAAAATCCAAAACATAAAATCTAAAAAAGTCGGAAGTGTCACATTGTTTTTCCCATTAGAATTCGACTCCAAGAAATCGTGTCATTCTGCTTGATTTTATTTAGAATTTTTGGGGTTTCATTTATAGATAAAGATTTTATCGATTCAATTTTTTTGAAAAAAAAACATTTAGTGTACCGTTAATCGACAGAGAAACTTCTCGTGAGCACCAAGGCCAGAGATTTCAACAAGACCAGCTTCTGCTAAGCTCAAGAAACTTCTTCTCTCTGACTCACTTTGATTACCAGAATCTTCTTCTCCGGCGTCGGAACTGGCTCTTACCACACACATTCCCATCTTTCTTGTTATTCTTCTTTCTTGAGTTCTTGTCATAAATGTATAATTATTTGATCTGGCTTGTCGAGTCCAAGTCAAAATCTTGTCTATGTGAGGATTTAAGACGAAGTTTGAGTGATGATAACAATTGGAAATGCTCATAGTGACACCAAACTCTCTTTGGGTTTTTTTCTCTCGGTGAGTTAGAAGATGAGGATAACACTTATCCGTTATGTTCGTTCCTTGCTTTGGAATATTTTAGTGGTTAAGAATTGAGTTCGTATTATGGGCTTTTTGTATATTGGACTTTGGAGGTTTGGGCTTTTCATCTCCTAAGAGACATTAAAAACGATTTTTTTTTGTACATGACACGGTCCGATAAGTTCTCCAACTAGAGCAGACTGCGATTTGAACTCAGTACTTCGTACCTAACTAAATTAATGACAGACCAATTAGGCAATCTGTTTCTTAAAAAAAAAAATACTTTTAGCAATGTTTCTTTGAATGAATTCGTATTTGTTGAATAATAAATGGACGTGGGTTGTATGAAATATCAAATATGTTATAACATTACCTTGTGATGGATTTAAACTTTTGAATAAAATCTATGGTAATATGGTCGTAACAGGGTAATAGGTCTTTTGTTCAAACTTAAAGGGGTTGTAATAAAATAATACACCCAACAAGAAATTTAATAAATATATAAAAATAAGGTAATAGATTTTATTCAAGCTATCTCATTTATATGATCAATATAATTTATAACTAACTATTTAAATTAGTATATAACTTTAATCAACTTGTGAATCACGTAAATATTTACATGAATGTTCATAAAAAAAGAGTTAGCTATGAATATGTTTTTTATATATTTTTTTTTAGATCAACTAATCGTGAGCACGTCACAATTAAAAGTAATCAACTAATTGTGAAGAAAAGAAAAAAAGAGGATAATATAAACGATTAATCATTTCAATTTCGAGAGAGTTCTTGAGTGTGTTTGATGTCTTTTCTCCAAATTTCATATGATAATTTATAATATTATCAAGGTTCCCATCATCTCTAACATGTCGAATCAATACGTAAATTGAATATAATAATAATTTGCACGGAGTATCTTACGTAAGTATACCTTAAGTGGCAACTCAACACAACTATCACGATTGTCCAATCTAATTATATCGTTTTATATTATATGTATATGGACAAATCTTTGGTCATTGTGACTCTGCTCAACTGTTTAGGGTTCAATGGATTTTGTTTATACGAAACAAGTGAATAATGCAACAACATAATTATATACTTAATATATATTGCTTTAAATATATATATAAAAATATATATACTCTATGCAGGCGGTAAGTCCACTAAGATATGCGCACTTGCACAATCAGGAATCGAGTCCCACCGTCTACATTATGTAGGAACTTGGCTAATGGACCGGCGGTAAGTCCACTAAGATATGCGCACTTGCACAACCAGGAATCGAGTCCCACCGTCTACATTATGTATCACGATTAGTCTAGTAGCAGGCGGTAAGTCCACTAAGATATGCGCACTTGCACAATCAGGAATCGAGTCCCACCGTCTACATTATGTAGGAACTTGGCTAATGGGCCGGTGGTAAGTCCACTAAGATATGCGCACTTGCACTATATATATATATATATATATATATAAACTAGCTAACATCTTTCATTTTTTTTATCTAACTAGACCACAATTGACCGGCCCATTAGCCAAGTTCCTACATAATGTAGACGGTGGGACTCGATTCCTGGTTGTGCAAGTGCGCATATCTTAGTGGACTTACCGCCGGCCCATTAGCCAAGTTCCTACATAATGTAGACGGTGGGACTCGATTCCTGGTTGTACAAGTGCGCATATCTTAGTGGACTTACCGCCGGCCCATTAGCCAAGTTCCTACATAATGTAGACGGTGAGACTCGATTCCTGATTGTGCAAGTGCGCATATCTTAGTGGACTTACCGCCTGCTACTAGACTAAAAACCACTTGCCTTATATTTTATATTTATTCATTGAATATTGTATATGAGTGGTGCTTGCTATTTGCCTAACTGTTATTACTCGAAGTTGATGATGGTGTTTTGGTTTGGAATAAAACAACAAGAATATGGCCAACTTATTAATGGTTTCTTAAACCTATTACAAATCGAAGATGTGTGGTTCTTGTTACAAATCCAAATTATTAATATATGGTATTGTGTGTTTTCTTTTGGAATAAAACAGCAATAATATGGCTAAATTATTAATGGTTTCAATGAACCATTACAAATTTAATAGCGGCTACATATAATTAAATCAACGGATTATTTTTCAAAATGCCAGTTTAGTCTTTGAAATTGTGGATATGACACAAAGATCTTAACTCCTCCAAAATACAACTAACTTTTTGACAATATGATGAAAGTATTTTTACTGAAGTATTTCAACATAATTTGTTCTTCTATGTCTTCATGGACATTTTGCAATTTTACGGCCACTAAAATACAAAAATGTGACATTTCTCAAAAACTCAAAACTTGTGTGGCATTTTGCATAATTTCTATAATTCATTGTGACATTTTTGCCAATTATTTCTATAACTAATTTGGTTGTTTTAAATTTCAAAATTAACCAAATGATGAACAATATGTTAATTTTGGTGTAAGTTTTTTTTCTATTAAATGTTGGCTAGTCATAACGTAATACTACTATTGGACTGTAAGAGAGACCGACTCTCAATAGTCAATAATACTATAAATACACGTTATTATAATTAAATAATTAATATACCAAAAAAGAAAAACGTTAATCAAATAGTGAGATTTGGTCAACTGTACTAACACGTGGACTTCTTGTTATGGCAAATGATATATACATGCCCAAGCAAAACCCTAGCTAGATTTTCGACATGATTTAGGCTAATAATATAGTACTGTAGTATCACTAACACCTACCTAATCTCTAACCAGGCCTCTCTTTAACCTTATTCCCATTTTTTAAATCAATTAGCTGAATTTGTTATTAGTTCAAGCGTCATAATTTCGCACTTTGTAACGATTTCATTTGCCCTTGGACTTCACAGATTCTTTGTTTTTTTTTTTTTGATAAAGTCCTCACAGATTCTTCAGTCTCAATTTCCGAGACATAACCCTATTATTACGGATCGTTTAATGTTAATTTATCCTTTTTAAAATTCGCTAGATTAGGTTATTAATTTTTTATACGTTCAATGTTCCTAATAATTTGCGATCGATAAGAGAAAAATATTAATATTGGTTTTATGATGCTTAGCTTAGATTGAATTAATACTCCGTACGTGGTATATGTAATTTCTTATAATATAGATTTGAAAGTGATACTACTAGCTATTCTTTTTTTTTTGTCAACCATAATATTATAATAACCTACCAAAAAGGTGGGCAAAGTGTTTACAAAACTAAATCATTAGCCGACTCTCTAATAGAACGAGCGAGAGCATCAGCTTTATGATTTAGAGATCTCGGAATTACATGGAGGGAGAAAGCATGGAAAAGTGACTTTAACCTGAAAAAGTCCTTCTGGTAGGGTTGGAACGCCGGCCACTCCTCGGATGCATCAAAAGCCTTAATACGTCTGCACAATCTGTTGCCATCTCTACTTCTAAAACTTGGGCCATGATCAGGGATTCCATAGCTCATAGCACCGCCTCCACCTCTGAATGTAACGCAGAAAGACTTCTTCTTATTTGGCGTGCCCCCATGCATCCCTCAGAAACTGCATCTGGAAAGCAAAACCATCCGATTCCGGAGTGAATGTCAGAACATTTCCATGACGCATCAACAAAACATCTGTAACCCGTAAAAGCCGGGTTCACCGTCATTGGATAAGACACTGCTAACCAAGTCGGCGCATTACTGAGTGATCCTGGTTGACTAGCATTAATATTTTTACGCCTAGCATTATACCATTCTCCCTCATCTTGCGTCGCTTGGGATAATATATCACGGGGATCTCTATTCGCTCCAGAGAAACAAAAATCATTTCTCGATTTCCAGATTTGCCAAATCACCCATGGATAAATATTAATATCAACTGGCTTTGGAAGTCTCCAAAACAGATAATCAAGATTATACCATATTGAGTTTCCCGGGAATACCTCAGCTGGTGAGGGAACGGGAGATAATGCCCAAGCTTGAATCGCTAGGGGGCACTTGAAGAGAACATGATTAATGGTTTCCTCTGCCGCCCCACACCGACTACATCTAGGATCACAGTTAATTCCCCAAATTGTCAGGTTTCGTTTAACTGCAACACATCCTGACAAAGCTTGCCATATAAAATGTCTACTTTTATTTGGGCAATCCAACTTCCATATTCGTGAATATAATGCCCTGAAGTTTGGTCCCTGTGAACCAACCTCCATCAGTGATACCATCTCCTCAGTTTTATAACCTGATTTGACTGAATACCTTCCCGTTTTTGTGTAATGCCAACCCCAATAATCAGATCGTACCCGTCTTGATATTGGTATGCCCATAATTAACTGGACGTCCTCTGGGACAAAATATTGTCGCAGAATGACCTCTCGCCAGGTCCTGGTTTGAGAATCAATGAATTGGTCAACAGTAAGATCCGGATATATTGACGGATCGATACCAATTGCTGCTCTAGGGTGAATATCAGGGATCCAAGGATCTCTCCAAACAGAAGTAGATCTCCCATCACCAATTTTCTTAATTAGCCCTTTAGTTACAAGTGAACGAGCTGAGCTGATACTTCGCCATCCATATGAAGGGTTTGAAGTTGTTTTTGCCGACATCGGACAATAATCTCTATAATAACGGCCACGCATAACACGGACAAACAAAGAATCAGGGTAGTCAATCAGCCTCCAAACTTGTAGCTATTCTTCTTAATGTCAATTAATTATTCATGAATCTATTGTTATTGGCAATTATTTGAAGATTGCATGTGGTCTATGATTAATTTGTGCATTTGTATATTATATGATTTTTTATTATATATATGCATATACAATTTTTTTTTGTCCAAATCAAAGCCGGTCTAATGTTGAGGGTCCTATTCGAAACTATTTTTTTTTCGATTTCAAGAAAAAAAATACTAATTTAAAGGTACCTGGAATGTTTCAAGCAAACAAAAACTGGGAAAAAAAACGATCTTAATTATGAGTTAAAACGCAACTTTGATTAAATTACTTGTGACTAAATATGATCATTTTTGTATTATTTCATGTCCTTTCTTAATAATATATACAAAATTGATGATTGAACAATTGAAAAAGCCTAAAAAATTTATTGATTTTGATTGAATTTTTTTTTGTAAACTGAGAATCACTTTAATTTTTTTCTCGATACGATAATAAACTCTAGAATGAAAATTATTTTAACATGGGAGGAGTGATCAATAATTTTTTTAACCTAAAAAAGTTATTAATTATAAAAATTTTGGACCATAATCTTTCGTCTATGTTGCATATGTCACAAACCGGCTATGTGTCCAATGCATATTTGTTAATTGGGAGTGATCCTTGGGATGTTTGCATATGTATGTAAATAATCTTTTTAGCCCATGAAATTCAATGTCAGAAATCAATATGTTAAGAGTTAAGTAAAATGATTAACATTAAATTAAAAGTATCCTTGACAAAAGAATAAAATAAATAAATATAGAAATAATTTCATAAAAAGATAGAGACACGAGTCCAAAAACCAGCGGCCCGTAGAAGCGGCCAATGGTCCTCACGTCCTGCCATGCAAATGTACAAATAAATGGTTTATTAAAAGACAATATTTCCCTTGAGCCATCACGTGAGCTTCTTTTAAAAGTGAGCCGGCTTTTGGGAGTAACTTTAGTTTGGTTTGATTAAGAACTATATAATATATTTTCCATCCAAAAAGTCAATTATTCCTATATTTTCCTTTTTTTTGAGAAATATAGTTTATAACATGTAATGATGTATTGCAAGTTGTAAATTTCCATTTCTAGTACTTACTAGGAAATTATTTTGATTTTTATATTGGGTATTTCACTCATCAAAATGTCTTAAATTATTAAATGTATTTTTAGCAATGGGCAATGATTCAACTACCCAATTGTGAATATATCACACAATAACATCTATAATTAAGATTTTTTTTTTGTTCAACTATAATTAAGATTATTAATTCAATAATATCACATACATCTATATATAGATATCAAAAACACACAGAAAAAAGGTGACATGTAGTGTACAAAGTAATGGTCTTTCATATTTTGGAAAATATAGAGCGACAGCTAAAATGTTGAAAACAAACTAACACTTTTTTACAAATAATAGTCACGAATATATTGGTAGCCTTTTGTTTGTTTGTTTTGTCTATATACCAAGCTATCATAATCCCTCCATGATTAATGTTTTCATTTCGGCAAATACCAAACTCAATTATTGCCGTTCGAATTAAATGCCGGCATACTCTTCCTCTGTAATGCTATATACAATTTTTTTTTCCAACAATTGGATCGACAAAACTCAATCCATAGCATTAAATCCACCCCTATAATCTTTTTTTTAAGTTACCATAATGCAGCGGATAAGAATCAAATTCTAATACCAAGTTATTAGCTGGATCATCCTAACCATCAGATTGAGAGCAACTCGGTAATATACATTTTATATATATAGATAAAGTAGATTGACTTTAATAAATTTGCCATTGAACATTGCAATCCAAGAGAAATAGTTGGTCCAATTTTTTAAGTAATGTATTTCTTTTATCTTTAAATATAGTATTGACTTATCGAACATAGAGGGAAAAAATAGTTGACAAAAAAAAAAGTGAAGCGTATCATTATTTCAGTTTTAGAGATTTTGGATGATCCATTGACAATACTAAATTTTTGATTAATACAAAAACACTGATGTTTCAGAATTTAAATTCAGTTACCTATATGAAGAAAAAAAATAATAATTCTGTTTTATTTTTACAGTTTTTATCAAGTAAAGGTTCATCGAGATCGAGTCTCATATATGTTAAAAACTAGATACCATTTTAATAGGTATGTGGTATAAACCAGTTTTCAGAATATTGATGGTTATTCCTTAATACAAATTTATTCTTTTGTTTTTGTTTCTTAAGATGATTGACTCATATCATATGTTTCACGATCGTGATGAGTAAGACTTAACAAAACTTTAACTTTTTTTCAACATTGCAACTGCATTTCAGAGTTGTCAAAGTTCCAATATATCAAGAGAGTTCATTAAGCTTATAGAATATAACTAATTATAAACAAATTGTTGATCACTTCTTTCAAACATATTAGTAAGTTCAATAATGTTCAAGAAAGACAAAAATATGGTAATTTTTGTTCTCAGGAATAGTATTTCAAAATGTCTTTTTTTTTCAAAATACCGACCGTGCATTTTATTTTATAAACATGTTTTAAATACATCATTTTTAATATCAAATGTCACCTGAAAGTTATAGATGTAAACACGAAACACAAACGAACTTCTTTATTTTTTGTGTAATTGTATATGATTTGCATCAATGCTTCTAATTTCCTCATAATATTTGATTAACACTATAATAGTTATATTCAAATTTGAAGTAGATATGCTTAACATTCAAAAAAAAAACAAAGTAAAAAAGAAATGTTAGATATGCGGTCATGTAACATGTAAGCATAAATACAAAAGTTAAACTCTTTTTTTTCACTAAAAGATTATATTACACCGAATATTGAACACAATATTCTTACAACGAGAACTACAAACAAACCGGACGAATAAAGAGAAATTTTCGAAAGAACAAGTCCATACAAGAGAAACTGAAACCCTTGAGAAGGGAAGCTAACAAAGAAATTCGAAAAACCTAGCATAAAAACTAAAATCACAAGGCAACTAGAACTAATCCATCATCGAAGTTCCAAGTCTAACTGCGAGCTTACCCAAAAGGTTGATGTAGCCATAACTATTGAAGCCTAAACTGTGGGAAACTGAGGAAAGAAGTCATAAAAGCAAAGCGAGACCAAGGGCGACCTTATAAGCAGAAAAGGATAAGAAAGACACACAATCAGAAGAAGAACCAAGAACAGACACCCACTCCGAGTAGCATCTCCAAGACAAAGTGAAACTAGCAAACCAAAGCACAAGAAAATCTTATACAACGCAAGAGGAAAATGCCTAAAAGGGTCTACAGAACTTGTACGCGAACATAGTGGATTCGACTAAGACCATCTACCGTCAAAGAAGAATTGGAACACTACAAGAGAAAAATACAAACCGAAACCTAAAACCTTTTAACCTCCGAAGCTTTAAGGAGAAGTAGATAACCCTTCGGCAAAATACTATCCAATAGACAAACCCCGAAACGAAACTTAGAGAAATAGATCACCACGCAAACAAACAGCAACTGCGAAGCACCAGAACCAGAAGCCACGCAAACAACGGTGGTGACTAAATCGAAAGTGTGTCGCCGATTTTTCTCAATGGAAATTAGGTTTTGAAAAGGATGAAATACAAAAGTTAAACTCAAGTACCAATTTTTTTAAAAAGTATTATATAATAAGTAACAAAAAAGAATAATAAATAAAAAAGGAGCATCGTATAAACGCAGAGTTTATTCGATTTTTATCTTTTGGGGAAAAAAAAGGACACGTATACCAATTGAGAAAGAGAGGACGGCACCGAACCATTTTGACTTCAATCTTCTTCTACTCCTATATATACTTTGTGTTTCCCTTACGGACCCTACTACCTTTTATCTCTCTTTTCTTTTCTTCCTTAAAGCTCTCTCATTAGCTCACAATTTAAAGCCAATTTATTGACCCTTTTCTTACAATCATTGAACCAAAATCACAATGGCAAGGTCACCTTGTTGCGAGAAGACTGGGCTCAAGAAAGGACCATGGACATCTGAAGAAGACCAGAAACTTATTGCTTATATCCAGAAACATGGATATGGTAACTGGAGAACTCTCCCCAAAAATGCTGGTTTGTTTCTTACTTTACACTTAAATCGTGTTTATAATCATGGGTTTTCATAAAGTTTCAATTTTGTAACATTTTTTTTTGGTTTCATGATTCAGGTTTACAAAGATGTGGCAAAAGTTGTCGGTTAAGATGGACTAATTACCTCAGACCAGATATTAAACGAGGAAGATTCTCTTTTGAAGAAGAAGAAACCATAATTCAGCTTCATAGCTTCTTAGGAAACAAGTTAGTTTGTTTTTTTCCGACAATATCTTTTCTTTCAAACTAGTTTCAATATTCTTACGTGTTGAGTTTAACTTGTTATAGATGGTCTGCAATTGCGGCTCGTTTGCCTGGAAGAACAGATAATGAGATTAAGAATTTCTGGAACACACATATACGAAAGAAGTTACTTAGAATGGGGATTGATCCTGTTACTCACAGTCCACGACTCGATCTTCTCGATATCTCATCTATCTTAGCTTCATCTCTATACAATTCATCTTCACATCATACAAGCAATTCACGATTCATGATGGATGCTCATCATCGACATCAGCAGCAACAACATCCATTGATTAATCCAGAGATACTTAAGCTCGCAACTTCTCTCTTCTCTCAGAAACAAAACCAGGAGAATCAAACGGTTTATCATCATCATGATGTTAACCAAACCGGAGTAAACCAATACCAAAACCACCAGTTTGAGAACAAGTTTACTCAAGAGCTAAAATCTTCAATGCCGTTATTACCTAATGAAGCTCAATTTAACGATATGGATCAACACTTTAATGGTTTTGGAGAACAAACTTTAGCTTCAACATCGACTACATCGGTCCAAGATTGCAATAATCCATCGTTCAACGAGTATGTTTCAAGTTCTGATTTTGTATTTGATCCTTCTTATTTGTATCAGAGCTTCAACTTCGCTAATTCGGTCTTGAACACGCCATCTTCAAGCCCGATTACGTTAAATTCAAGTTACATCAATAGTAGCAGTTGCAGCACTGAAGATGAACTGGAAAGCTATTGCAGTAATCTCATGAAGTTTGATATTTCTGATTTCTTGGATGTCAATGGTTTTATTATATAATACAGTTCCAAAAGACAAAAATAAATATCGATTGTAATAGAGTTTTTTTCTTTTTATCATTTTGTTGTAACTGTAAGACTTGTTTTATTATTTGAAATGTGTTTAGATGTAAAATACTGTTTCTTCTTGATGTTTGTTACTTTTATTTATTTAAGAATTGAGTTTCCATTATTGATATCCACTTTTTATTAAAATAATTATATTTTGATTCAAATATATGAGGTGCTGAAATTTCCTAATATAGCATAAAATATTATATATTTAGTAATTATGTCATTGACTTATGTCATGTTTCCCTAAAGGTATTAATGGAAACGTATGAGCCAACCCAACAAAGTCCAAATGATTCGTCATAAAAATTTGTATATATTATTTCTATGATCACAAGATCCGCCACATGCATTTCCAGCAAATCTCTAGTAACTTTTTATATATATAATAAGTATTAATTTTTTCCAATTATATCATTTCTCAACGACTAACAAAAGGCTACTATTATTATTGCTACAGTACATACAACTGTCCCTAATATTCATCCATCCATGTGTATTTCTTGAAAACTGTTAAAAACAAAAAACAAAAATCAAAATAACCATGGCATATATCACAAAAGTTTGTAATAATATCATCGTTATATGTAATCAAAGTACATGTGAAGATCAGAAGATCGGAGCATCGGGCCGTGAGGACACGTGTATTTCATACATACGTGCAGAAGTAAAGGAGTAAATGTAAAGGAGTCATTGCTTTTGTTTCATGAGTATCTAATGGAGTAGCGACACGTGTCTCAGTGACTTGGTATGTAACTGATTAAGGCAAAAAAAAAAGAAAAAAAAGCGTCCTTATAATTGAAATCACGGCGTAGGTTATCTTACTTTACACGTGTAGGTGTCACAACGACGATTTTTGGATGAGCTGTTTTTTTTACTGCTCCATTGGACATAAGTCACATAGTAATCGCTTTGTTTTTTTTAATGACTAAAAATATGATCGAATAAATGTTGTGATTTTGACATATGATGATATTTTTTCCTCCTCCTATATGTATAAATTTTTCAATGCACCTTCCAAAAGTTATACATTTATATCTGTCAACTATTTTTTTTACACTGATCTGTCAACTATTTATTGTTGTATTATTAGATGAAGACTTGTTTGGCGGTTATTTTCTTTTCTAACATTATTCATTCGGTTTCGATCAACAAGACATGATCCATAGCCTAAATGTTCTAACTGGAGCTGGTGGGATTCGAACTCCTCACCTGGTGTCTGACTAGATCAGGGAGAAATTAACTGGATCACATGTTTCTTAGCAACAGATTATAACTATTGACAAAATTGTTGAAAACAATCTGAGTAATTATGAATCTACAAAAATAACAAAATATATTTTACAAAAAAATTTAAATTAAATAATAAGTATATTGAAATTTGATATATTTATTAGTTTTATCGAATATAATTATCATATAAATGCATAAACTAAAAAAATTAATTACTTAAACAAAACAAGACTAAAGATTTTTTTCTTCAAAATATCTCAAAGTCGATATTATAATAACGTATCCGAATAGCTAATCAAATTCTTTTTCTTTTTTTCTGTTGTAAAATTTTCAAATCATGATTTTAGAAAGAGAAATATTGGACCAAAGCAAAAAGGAAAACTTTGTTTTACATGCCCTCGTTGGCTTTGGGTGTGTGATCTCTCTCTATATCCTTGACAAACATCAAAACGTGTTTTTGCTCCTATATAGTTGGATAAAAATGGACTAGTAGACTTCGATACTTAATTACTATTGTATTCCGTACGGTGAGAAGCTTCTATTATCACATGTTGTCATTACTGTTGTCAACGGCCACGTATTCCATACGTCATTTGTACATCAAAATGCATTCTCCACTTTTCCCATTATTTTTTTAAAGAAGAAAGACATTATATGAAAAAATGAGGAAAATTTAGAGAATATAATTTATATTGGGAGACCATATGTAAATGAACAATGACATCACAAAGTGATAGAATCAATGATTGTTAGTAAAAATAAAACTTAATTAGCCTTTTACTCAAGCTAAATAAATTGAATCTAAGTTGGTAGATTAAATGAGTATAGTTTTAGTTTATCAATTTTAAAGAAGATTTTGAATTTATTTGAAAAATCTAATACGTGTGAAAAATGCTAAAAGAGATACTTTCTATGAATAGCATTGAGGTTTACATAGAAAATGTTTGTCTATATATGTTTTGCAATCAATACTGAGCTTGATTTGTAAAGTCAACTAAAAAGAAGCATTATCCAATGATTCATGAGGTTGGCCCATATTATTAATTGAAAAGTGAAAACTTTTCTTATTAGAAAAGCAAAACAACTAAAACTCAAATTCAAAACCTTGATATTTGAAACAAGAATATAACTTCTTCTAAAAGTAATTTATAGAATAAATTGTCACACATGGACAGAAAGTCGAGCCGTCCAAATGAAGAATAAATAAAACAGATAATGTCAAATATTCAAAAGTTAAGATAAGAACCTCTAAAGTGGATATGTGTTTTTTTTTGTTGTGGCCATTCTTATGGCTTCATACTTGGTGAAACCAATTTATGTTTGAGTTTGTTAAATTTACTATTTATGGAAATGCATCATCAATATTATATAAGTCGATAACTTTTTTTTATCGAAAGTTTTATATAGCACCAGATATATACAAAAATGATCTTTTTACATTTGGAACTATATAAAGTTTCCAAAGAATAAATAGATCGTCGACTTATGTTGTATATATCGAAACTAATTTATATATAGGCTTTCGACCAAGTTCAACTTATGCTCGACACATCCTTTTATTTTTCAATGCAAAATTGGCATATTACATTCAAAATTTAGAGGTTATGATGACTTCAAATTCGTGATTCTCTAGTTATTACTAAAAATAAAAACTAATTACAAACAAAAAACTAGTTTAAATAGAGGATGAAACAAACAGAGATTAATATATGATATAGATCCGCATGATGATAGATACAATTAAATTAATACTATGGTCGCTTGTTTTGGATCATATGTGTTATTTTAATTTCTGTTACATTGGATCATAATCTACTGATATGTGATTTTAATTAAACATAATATTATGATAACTATTTTAAACTTATACCGTATGATTAAATGTAATGTATAACTTTTATTTTGGATTTGATTTGATGTGTGAATATACTCACGGTTTTTGCATGGCTTAATAGTGTGGCTGAATAAGTAGAATAGACCGTTTTGAAAACGATTGCAGCAGCAGCAAGAGCAGCTGCGACTTCACTGGCGGCTTCGAAACCAATAGAAGCAGAAGTGATGTTGAGGAGAGTTCTTGGTGTGTCCATATCTTCTGGCCTTTCCCAACACTCATGATCTTTTATGGAGGCTATCTGATGGCGGAAGACTTTGTTTGGGAAAGATTAGACCAGGTATTTGGGAATTGTGTATTAATTATCCTTGTACGGAGAAGCTTAACTTTGCTATATTCAAAGTCTGAGTCTTATCATTCTATGGTTTGGTTTAAAAATGTTCAGATTAATGGTGATTCTGTCTTCATTACTAGTGACTACAAGGTCTCAGTGGAAAAAGTCAAGAATGGGATCAACTGGACGCATTTAATAATCTTTTGGTAGGAGCTTTTTTTTCTTATATCAAGTCTAAACTGAATCCCTTTTTTTTTTCTTTCTTAGGATGACGTTTTCGGCAAGAACATTGAATATATATCTCGTACTTGGCTGAAGACGCTGACCTGAAGACATGTTGTTGTAGCAACAAGACTTGGCTGAAGACCCTGAATCTTGTATTTTACAAGTTTCCAGTACATATCATAATAGAATCTTATAAATGTTGTATAAATGTAGAAAGGATCAATATAGTCAGGACGGCTCAATATAGTCATGTGGTATGCTGATATTTCTTTTTACAACTTGTGTTTTTATTTCTAAGAGAAGAAGATATAGTCCTTTTTCTATTATCTGTAGTCTATAAGTTGTGAATGACTTTCCTTGTAGAGTCTTCTTTTTCTATTATGTGTGAAGTCCAAGCAGAAGAAAGAAGAGCATCAATTCCTTTCTTCTTTGTGATACCAGTTGGTACACCATAGCAAACCGTCGCACTCCCAGTCAAGTGTCGCCATTTGCACGCTTCTCGAGCTTCAGGTATGAATGAAGCGATTTGACGTCTATGCTTGTGATTGCACTCAATTTGCTCTGACGACCATTTGTTCTGCGTGGCTGCATGTTCATTAGCTACTGACTTACACTGGCTGCAACCACTCTCTGAAGAAGATAAATCTGATCGTTCTTGAAACCATCCTTCCAATAATAATCTCCCAAACCTATCAATGTCACCTGATACCTTCCATAGAGTTACCACAATGGCTGGAGATCCAGCCAGGAGTTTCCTCAGATGTAGAGCCATGGAGTTTTGATCAATGTGTCGGGGAAGCAGTTATTGTCCCTGCTGGATGTCCATACCAAAATAGAAAGAATAAGGTATCACTTTCAGCAGCCAATACGGTCTTACATTCTATATAATCCTGAAGTTATTGATCTTTTTTAACACAAGTTTTCCATATTTTTGCTAGTCTTGCGTAAATGCTGTTCTGAATTTTCTTTCATCTGAGCACGTCCGAATCTATCAAACGAGTGGACGAACTCAATCAACTTCCCCAGAGTGTGAAAACGAAAGCTAAAGAAATTGAGGTAAGTTTCCTTAGTTTATAATATAGTTGAGTAATAAAAGAGTGGTTGTTTATCTTTATATATTGCTACAAAAATCCAGGTGAAGAAAATGGCGATCCATAAAATCAACGAAGCTGTAAAGGAAATCCAGGAACTCACATCTTCAGAAGCAACCCCTGCGTCGAGATTTTAATTAGAATTAGAGGTACCAAATTGATTCTTGACCTTGAGAATTACACTATTCTTCTATGAAAGATTCAGCTCTTTAGTTACAGTTTCAAGGAGTAGTAGGATGTAAAAGTATATAGAATTTAACACACAAGAACAAAGAGAAGCCAAAGGAAATTCAATTGCCATTCAAATTGTTGTTGAGTGATGAATAATAAAGAAGCATTGATATTATTGAACTTGAAACTGTTCATCGTTATGTTACAAAAGTTAATAAATAATTATTTACATATGTTAGCATGTTATCAACAAATGTGGTGATATATATATATATATATATATATACATACAACTTAAGTACAAACACATCATTTGCATTCACTTTGTTCTAAGAACACTTTTACCTTCTGCATCGTCATGCATAATCGGTAGGACTATTTCTGGAGGCTGAACCTTCCAGACTTTAGGTTCCTGATACTGATGTCCCAACTTGGCTAATTTATCTGCAACTCGATTCCCTTCTCTGTAAACATGGCTTAAGATGCAATTGCTAAGCCCAGGAATAACCACATTGATATAATTTGCATGTTTTTTTGCTTCTTCACATCTCAATCTCCCTCTCTTGGCGATGATATCAACTATGATCTTGGCATCTCCTTCAAGCCATACATCTGTCCACCCGTTCTCTAGAATTAGCTCTAGTCCTCTTTTGAGTGCTGCAAATTCTGCAACGGTGCTTGTTGCTTCTCCTATGGATTCTGAGTATCCGAGAAGGAACTCGGCTTTATGGTTCCTAAATATACCTCCAATGCTGGCTTGTCCTCCTCTTCCTCTAGACCCATCAAAGTTAAGCTTTGTCCATCCGTTTTCAGGTTTCTTCCACACAACTTCGACAGGTTGTTTATGGTAGTTTCTGACTAACAATATGGTAGCCCGGGTTTGAAGCAACCCTTGGATTCTAGCAATCTTCGAGAATCCTAACATTGAGATAACACACGTTGATAACCTGAGATTTCTGTCTTCTATCACAAAATCGTGGAGTCGGATCTTCTTTCTACTCTTAATAATCAGGGTGTCACACTTTGAACATTATCATCATCATCAATGTCTGGAGATCAAGTAAAGGGTTGGTTAGGGAAATGATCCTTTGCAAGGGAAGCAAAGAAAGATTCTGAACTGAATTGAAAGGGAAGGTATCTATACAAACAGTAGTAGGTCTGCAAATTGATCAAAATGATTTTGTAAGATGAGGAACGTTTTCTAGAAATGATTCTACTTTAATGGAGATGATATAAGTAGAAGCTTTTATGAAGAAAACAAAAATCCTGAAACAGATATGACTACATATGTATTAATTCCTAAAATTACTGAGTGCCTCTCCTCAATCTAAGGAGGGAAATTTCTTTCTCCCTGTATCTCTGGTTCAGAAATATTCAAAAAAAAAAGAATTTAAAACAGAGGAAATCAGAGTTACACAAAATTTTCTGAAACATAAGTTTTTCGACACGAAGTGATAATTTGTTTTGGTTTTGTGTAGACGGTAAGATTCACAACACAGTAAACCACTACCAATCAAACGATTCAAAATGCGAGGGAAACTGATTACAAAAATAATGGAGAAGAGTTGATGATAAAATTTTCATTTTACTTACCAACAGAGCCATAAACATAATGTGAGTCCAGTGCAGAAGACGAAATTTAAGAACTGTGTCAGAACAAAACAGAGCGATCTCATTCCATACACAGACGAACATTGCTTTATAGTTGATGCATGCGCTGTTTCAGTTATTCACATGAAATTGGTTTTGAATAACTTCTCCTATGATGCGGTTCCACAGGTTCAAGCCAAACATAAAAGCCCAAATTCGGTTTACAACTTCGAACCGAAATTGAAAGGATCCTCAAACCGGACAAGTAAATTGAGCGAACCGAACCATCCATAGACCTAGGGAAATGTTCAAATACTCGCAGTAGTAATTAAGTTTTCGGTTCGGTTTATTCGATGTAACAAATAGCTCTAGGCATAATAACCGGAACCGAAAAACTAAACCGAACCAAACCAAAATAAGAAGAACCAAACTGAACCGGAATCGACTAAATAACCAAACAGTTCCAAAATTCGAGAACTGAAATAACCAAAACCGAACCGAGAACCGAATAGTTATCCGAAAGAATCGAAATACAATTATTTAAAAATAATTATTTATAAAGAATTTAATAATCTAAATATTCAAAATTGTAATTCTAAATCTAAATTTGTTAATTAATTTGAATCAAAATTACTAAAAGATTTAAATATTCAATTTTTTATAATTAATTTATGGTTTTTAATGATTTTTTTTTTAAAAAAAAAAAATTAATAGAAATATCTGAACCGGAACCAAACCGAAACTGAACCGAATTTTAATAAGTACTCATTAGTTACCAAATTTCAAGAAGCGAAAGAATCGGAACCGAACCGAACCAAATTTTTGTCGGTACCTATTATTTACCACTTTTCCAGAACCAAAAAAACCGAAAACTGAAAGAACCGACGCGAATCGAACCAAAGAACCGTCCCGGACTAGTAACAAAGTTCATAATCTGTGATCATCGGCGAGGTAATTTTTCCCTTTTGCTCAGATTCGAAACCCAAATTCATTGTTTCTGTTCTCAGATTCTTCAAAAAATGTTAGGGTTTCTTCACACCTTCCTGTTGTACTGTCCGATCGATAGAATCCATCCAATTTTTCAGATCTCCTCACGAACGACGAAGCAAAATGCGTCGAATTGACTATCGGGAATTGTAATTCATGTCGTCCAAGGAGATCATGAGACAAACCAATGTCGATGCTTTTGTAATGAAGTGAACACATATGTTTTGCCCGGTTTTGGGCCATCACCTATATAAATCCTGACAAGAGAACTCATTTCAGCGAGTCAGATTACAAGACATAAAGATCTTCGATATTGCGCATCTGATAGGTATATAATTCATAATGCAGCAAGAGTACTTTATTCTTTGTTTATCATTTAGGAAATATTAGTTTAATTTCCTAGTTGGTTTGATAACATAATTAAAGTTTCAGTTTTTCTCTTCCAATCCATATACGTACTTGAGTGGAAACAAGTTAAGAATAAACAATGATTAGAGTGGGAATTTTTGGCTGAAACACTCAAGAAGCTGGGATTCCATAACAAATGGATCCAGATGATAATGTATTGTGTATCTTCCGTCACATATTCGGTGGTTGTCAACGGGCCCCCTTCGGGTTTATCAAGCCATACCGTGGTCTAAGATAAGGGGACCCTCTCTCACCTTTCCTCTTCGTATTAGGAACGGAGGCGCTCATACATATTATGAGGAAAGCAGAGACCGATAATAAAATCTTAGGAATACAACTACATGCCACTAGCCCAGTGATTCAACAACTATTGTACGCTGACGATAGTCTCTTTATCAGTAAAGCCACAATACATGAGGCCAAAGCGCTAAAACAATGCCTAGATGAATATGAGAGGATTTCGGGATAGTGTATCAATTACCAAAAATCTGCGGTTGCATTTGGTAAAAAGGTTAACACAGACACCCAGACCGCTATCAAAACCATATTAAACATCTACTCAAGACATGGATTAGGGAAATATCTAGGTCTACCGGAATGCTTCAAAGGGTCCAAGCAGGCGATTTTCAATTTCATCTCAGAAAAGCTTGAAGACAAGATGGATAACTGGTTTGCTAAAACACTTTCCCTGGGGGGGGGGGAAAGAAATTATGATCAAAGCAGTTACTCTGGCACTCCCAGTATATGCCATGTCCTGTTTTAAATTAACCAAAACTCAATGTAGGAAAATTACGAGTGCCATAACGCAGTTTTGGTGGAGCACAACAAAAGGAACTAGGAAGATCTCATGGATCTCGTGGAAGGAAATGTGCAAACCCAAAAGAGACGGAGGTTTGGGATTTAGAGATATCGAGAGTTTCAACCAATCCTTACTAGCTAAACAGGCATGGCGGATTCTTAGTAGGCCCGATACGTTATTCAAAGGAAACCACCTGACTTACAGGAAGCATATCGAGGAGCTCTTCAAGAGGCCGCAGATTGGAGTAATGCCAACCCAAAATCTGGGGATAAGATTAGGGAAAGAACTTCGTGCATTGATGGCCGAGAAGATATTGAGCCTTATGAAGGGTGCAGCAGAGTTAATTGGAAAGTGAAATGGTCACAATCACATAGTTTACACGGTGCTGCCATGATCATTGAAAAGGAACGGAACATACCATGGATCCATGCAAGACATGTCATCTCCGATTCCCCATCATTCATTAATCTTGCCTTTAAAGGTCTCATGTGGGTGCTTGAATCAGCATTAGACCTACGGCTAGAACGATTGGTAGTGGAGGTAGATAACAGAACTGTGTACAATGTAGCTGCTCTAAAGAAAAACCTCCCTCGATACAAGACCTGGAGTAGTAGCATTCAAAACTTCACCGCACGTTTCACGGAAATTCACTTTCACTTGATTCCTGCCAAAAACAATATCAAAGCCAAGAACATCGCTAGCAGTGTGGTTGCGGACCACAGATATAATGATTACTTAGCACGTGGAGAACCCAGCTGGCTCTACCAGCCATCTCGGAACGGTATATAGGCCTTGGCCAAGCGGATCAACACCTGCTTCTCACGTAACATAATTCCAAAGGGGCTTTTCCTGGGCTTACAAAATAAAGGCGACTATGGAGGTGACAGACTCTAAACCATCGACTTCACACAACATTCAGATGTAAGATAAAGTCTGTAACCTCATTGCTAAAAATCATGAACCGAGCAAGGAAGCTAAGTGAACGTCAAACCAATTCCACAGCCTGAGTGCTTCTAGTTTGATATTTAGTATTTCATGTTTCTCAAGTCAGGTCTCCTTGGTTTATTTTTAACGCTATGAACTCTGTCATACATTCGAGTCCTTTGGTCAGTCCTAGGGTTGAGCCATGCTCCCCTTGAGTCGTAAGTTGTACCAACTGAACCTATCATATAATCAATAGCACAATATCTTTCGTTTTGGGAAAAAAAAAAAAAATCTACAAAATGAACTGAACAAATAGAAAATGGACATGTGTCCATATAAAATTTCTCTCACATCTCTCCATGCCTTGTTGGCCGACAATCTATCTCTTTTTATTCATATTTTATTGATTCAATACAGTTGAATAAATTCAAACACCCTAAACTGCCACTTCATCTTTTCATTTATTCAACACCTCCATTGGAAAGGTTCAACTGTTGAATAATGGATTCAACACCTCCATTGTAAGTACTCTTAGATCGACCTTCACCAAATCAAGACTCATTACGTTCTGGGGCTTTATCTTAGTTTACGGAAGAATATTAAAGCTTCAATCTTCCCATGGAACATGTCAGAGTTATCTTTTTGTTCTTCTTCTGTGCTTGTGTACTACGTTTGTTCCATTTCACGCCTTAGCTCAGGTAGATTCCTATGAGTTTCCTCCAGATTTCAACTGTGTATCTCGTGGTGGCAATTTTACGGCCAACAGCACTTTCGCCGGCAGTCTCAACCTTCTTGTCTCATCTCTCTCTTCACTCACACCCCAAGCTTATGGCTTCTACAATCTCTCCTCTGGTGACTCATCAGGAGAAAGAGCTTATGCAACTGGTCTGTGTAGAAGAGAATTCAAAAGAGATGATTGTCTCAGCTGTATTCAGACAGCTGCAAGAAACCTCACCAAGCAGTGTACGCGGTCAAAACAAGCTGTTGTGTGGTACACACACTGTATGTTTCGTAACTCAAACAGGACAATCTATGGAAGAAAAGAGACGATGCTGACTCTGTCTTTTGTTGCCGGTGAAGAGATATCAGCAAACCAAGATGAGTTTGAGCGTCTACAGAGAAAACTATTGGACAGACTAAAAGGGATTGCTGCGGCTGGTGGGCCGAATAGGAAATATGCTCAAGGGAACAGTACGGCTTCGCCAGGGTACCGGAGATTCTATGGAAGTGCGCACTGCACGCCAGATTTGTCCGAACAGGATTGTAATGATTGTCTAGTTTTTGGGTTTGAGAACATCCGACGTTGTTGTAATAGTGAGATTGGTCTTCAGTGGTTTTGTCCTAGTTGTAGCTTCCGGTTTGACACATGGCGTCTATGAGTTTGATGCCGACCTAGAGGCTGATCCACCTGCAATTTAGCCTGCTGATTCACCAACGTCAGCTGCAAGAACTGAGAAGACAGGTACATCGAAATGCTTGAATGTGTCCATTGCGTGTTTTGCTGCAGACATTGTCACGAGCTGCAAATGTATTTGTCTTTAAGATTAAGACAGTGACTGTTTACTGTAGGAAAGGGAAAAAATGGATCTAAAGTCATTATCATCATAGTCATTCCGATAGTTCTTGTTGCTTTATTTGCAATTTGCCTTTGCCTGGTCTTGAAGTGGAAGAAGAACAAGTCTGGAGATAGAGTCGAAGGTAACAATTGTTCTTCTTCTCATCGTTATCTTTATAAAAGGATGAAGCTGTAATTCTGAGAACTACTATCTGCGTATTCAGTTCTTGGGAAAGCACCTTTGTCGGGATCAATTTCCAAGGATGAATTCTCGAATACGGATTCGCTATTAGTTAACTTCGAAACTCTTAAGGCCGCAACAAATAACCTTTCTCCCGAAAACGAACTCGGACGTGGTGGGTTTGGTCTAGTTTATAAGGCAAGTTTCTTTAACCAAACTTTTTAACGGTAACTTTGATTTGTTTGATTTGAGAGATCTATAAACTTGGAAGTATGCATCTCTCAGGGTGTGTTTTCTCATGGGCAAGAAATTGCGGTGAAGAGATTATCGGGCACTTCTGGACAAGGAGACATTGAATTCGAGAAAAAAATTGTACTACTTGCAAAGCTTCAACATAGGAACTTGGTTTGGCTTATTGGTTACAGCATACAAGGACAAGAAAGACTCCTCGTCTATGAGTACATCAAGAATGCTAGTCTTAATCAATTCATTTTCGGTAATTTTTTCTGCAATTTGCTTCATATGATCCTATCATTCTTTTTCTGCTTTGTGCTGATCTCTGTGCTTTTGTAGATCTTGAGAAGCGTCAACTTTTGGATTGGGGAATGCGATACAAAATGATAGGAGTTGCTAAAGGACTTCTTTATCTTCATGAAGACTCTCGTTTCCGGATTATCCACCGTGATCTTAACGCTAGCAACATTCTTTTAGACCAAGAAATGAATCCGAAAATCGCAGATTTTGGATTAGCTAAACTCTTTGACACAGACCAAACTATGACACATCGTTTCACAAACAGAATTGCAAGAACTTAGTAAGTAATATCATCTCACTAAGTTATTAAATCCAAGAAACATCTGTATAAACCGGTTATTTCCTTTCATCTTGTTGCGGGTATATGGCTCCAGAATATGCAATGCATGGACAATTCTCTGTCAAAACAGATGTTTTCAGCTTCGGTGTATTAGTCATTGAGATCATTACAGGTAAGAGAAACAATGGTGGATTTAATGATGACGATGCAGAAGATCTTCTTAGTTGGGTAAGTACACAAAACCAAACCGGTAATTGGGGTTTCAGTTTTGTGCATCTTGTTTACTGAAATTGTCCTTCTGTTACCTTTTCCCAGGTATGGAGAAGCTGGAGAGAAGACACTATACTAAGCGTGATTGATCCAAGTTTTAACCACAGGATCAAGAAATGAGATCTTAAGATGCATACACATTGGTCTCTTATGTGTTCAAGAGAATGCAGCGAGTAGACCAACAATGGCTTCGGCTCCTCTCATGCTCAATAGTTATTCTTTTACTATTGCAGGCCTGCGTTTGTGTTAGAGAGTGTGATACCTTTAAATGATGTCACTGTTTCTGAGTTATCTCCTCGTAAAGGAGCTTAATACCTTAATCTGTAAAAATCTTTGATTATTATTTGAAAGCCTTTTAAATGGGTTTTGTTTGTGCAGGTATTTAAACAACCTGGCTTGATATTGTTGTGAATTACCATGAATCTATTACTGTGAGACATTTTTTCTGATCTCATTGTTCTTCTTCTTCCAGTTAAAAGTATGATCTGATAGAAGTTTATACAGATGTCATAATGTCAGTAAGTTTAGAAAATTGAAAACCGGAGAGCTTTCAAATTGAGTCTAGATATCTAAATATAAGATTTGAAAGAATCAATCCACTATAATCCATAAAATCCTTGAAAGAATTGTCAAATACATTGGCATATAGGAAAAAGATATTTCCTAGTTAGTCTTATTTTCTTGTTTGTTTGAAAACTCAAACTTTCAGTCTTCCTGGCAATTTAATTGAGCAGTGACCCTCTTATTTAGTTAGCGACTTCAAAACGTTGATCTAATGAAGCTTCACTAAGTCGTTCGTTTTACATGGTGATTCTTTGTATCTATTATTGTCAAAGTAAACTCCTTTTGTCTGCAACAGCTTTTTTTTTTTTTTTTGATAAATTTGTCTTCTTTTTTTTTTTTTTTTGATAAATTTGTCTTCTTTTTTTTTCTTACTTCTGATTCCAAGATTAAATAAGATATTACGTTTTGGGGTTCTCTCATAGATTATAGCTTAACGCTTCCATGAAACATGTCAGAGTTATCTTCTTCTTTGCTTGTGTACCAACGGTTGTCCAATATCTCGCCTTAGCTCAGACAGACACCTACGAGTTTCGACCAGATTTCAAATGTTTAGGCAATGTCACGGCCAACAGAGCATACGGCGCCGGCAACCTCAACCTTCTTGTCTCATCTCTCTCTTCACTTACACCCCAAGCTTATGGCTTCTACAACCTCTCCTCTGGTGACTCATCCGGGGAACGAGCTTATGCAATTGGTCTGTGTAGAAGAGAAGTCAGAAGAGTTGATTGTCTCAGCTGTATTCAAACAGCTGCAAGAACCCTCTACAGGCAGTGTTGGCAGTCATCACAAGCTGTCGTGTACACCCACTGTATGTTTCGTTACTCGAACACAGCTATCTATGGAGTAAAAGAGATGACTCCGACTAAGATTTTTATTGCCGGTACAAACACATCAACAAACAGAGATGAGTTTGACCGTATGCAGCTACAACTATTGGACAGACTCAAAGAGACTGCTGCGTCTGGTGGACCAAATAGGAAATACGCTCAAGGGAGCGGTTTGGGTGTGGCTGGGTTCCCACAATTCTATGGAAGTGCGCACTGTACATCGGATTTGTCTGAACAGGATTGTAATGACTGTCTAGTTTCTGGTTTTGAGAATATCCCACGTTGTTGTGACGTTCAGATTGGTCTTAGGTGGTTTTGTCCTAGTTGTAGCTTCCGGTTTGACACATGGCAATTCTATGAGTTTGATGCGGACCTAGAGGCTGATCCATCTGCAATTCCACCTCCTGACTCACCAACACCAGCTGCAAGACCTGAGAGAACAGGTACACAAAAATGCCTGAATGTATCTCTTTTGTGTTCTGCTGCATACATTGTCCTCACTGCATTTGGTTTTATGAATGATTAAGAAAAAAAAAATTGCAGGAAAGGGAAAAGGTGGATCAAAAATCATTATCGCCATAATAGTCCCGGTAGTTGTTGTGTTATTTGCAATTTGCTTAGGCTTGGTCTGGAGGTGGAAGAAAAACAAGTCTAGAAATAGAGTCAAAGGTACTGCAATGTTCTTCTTCTTGTTATCCTTATCTTATTACGAATGATAAGTTATTAATACTGAGAACCATTGTTCTGGGGAAACTGCCTTTGTTAGAATCAAATGCAGAGGATGAGTTCTCAAATTCGTTGGTAGTTGACTTCGAAACTCTACAGGCAGCAACACATAACTTTTCACCAGTAAACGAACTTGGACGTGGTGGGTTTGGTTCTGTTTATAAGGTAGGTTTCTGTGAGAAAACTTTTCAAAGTTAAGTTTAATTTGTCTTGATAGATCTATCAACTTGGAAATTGGAATTATGCATCTCTCAGGGTGTTTTCTCTGATGGGCAAGAAATCGCGGTGAAGAGATTATCAGGCACTTCTGGACAAGGAGACATTGAATTCAAGAACGAAATATTATTACTTGCAAAGCTTCAACATAGGAACTTGGTTAGGCTTATAGGTTACTGCATACAAGGACAAGAAAGACTCTTAGTCTATGAGTTCATGAAGAACGCTAGTCTTGACTATTTCATCTTCGGTAATCTTTTTCCGCAATTTGCTCCATATGATCCCACCATTATTATTTTCCGTTCTGTTTTGATTTTGCGCTGTTGCAGATCATGAGAAGCGTCAACTTTTGGATTGGGAAATGCGATACAAAATGATTAGAGGAGTGGCTAGAGGACTTCTTTATCTTCATGAAGACTCTTTTTTCCGGATTATTCATCGTGATCTTAAAGCTAGCAACATTCTCTTGGACCAAGAAATGATTCCAAAAATTGCAGATTTTGGTTTAGCCAGACTCTTTGACACAGATCAAACAACGACAGATAAATTCACAAACAGAATTGCAGGAACTTAGTAAGTAGATTCATCTTATCAAAATACAAAGAAACATTGGTATAAACTGGTTAGTTCATTTCATTTTGTAGCGGGTACATGGCTCCGGAATACGCAATGCATGGAAAGTTCTCAGTAAAAACAGACATGTTTAGCTTTGGTGTATTAGTCATTGAGATCATTACGGGTAAGAGAAACAACATCGGTCGATCTAATCATGATAAAGATGCAGAAGATCTCCTTAGTTGGGTAAGTACACAAAACCAAACCGGTGATTGGGGCCCAATTTTCTTCATTTTGTTAAACAAAGTTGTCGCTCTGTTATCTTTTCCCAGGTATGGAGAAGCTGGAAAGAAGATACTATACTAAACGTGATCGATACAAGTTTAACCACAGGATCAAGAAACGAGATCCTGAGATGCATACACATTTGTCTTTTATGTGTTCAAGAGAGTTCATCGAGTAGACCAACAATGGCTTCAGTTGTTCTTATGTTCAATAACGATTCCCTTACTCTCCCGACGCCTTCAAGGCCTGCGTTTGTGTTGGAAAGTGTCATGCCTTCGGATGTTCTTGCTCCAGCGGAACCGTTATTATTGTCGTTGAATGATGTTACTATCTCTGAGCTATCTCCTCGTTAGGGAGCTTGCTCTGTATATGTTTTTGATTCTCCTATAAAAGCCTTCTGATGGGTTTCTGTATGTATGGTTTTTCAGACAGCCTGAGCCTGACATTATCTAGTTTAAGAAAACACTAGATGGTTTAGCTTCGTTCTTATTTTATTTTTTTAATTGTTCATATACAATATTTTTTTTGTCTTGGTCTTGTTGTGAATAAACATGAATCTGACACTGTGAGACCATCTTTCTGGTCTCATTGTTCTTCTTCTTCCAGATAAAGGTACGATCTGATAGACGTAAATACAGATGTCATCATGTTAGTAAGTTAAAAAAAATGAAAACTAGAAATCTTTCAATTGAGTCTCTACCACTAAATTTGAAAGTTGAAAGATAATCAATCTTATTTTTTCGATGGTTTAAAACTCGAACTATCAGTTTCCTGGCAATTTAATTAAAATGAAAAAGAAGTGAGCAATGACCACTTCCTATTTTTTTAGTCAGCGATTTCAAAACTTTGACTTAATAACGCTGCACCAACTCGTTTGTTCTTTGAATATTTTATCGTCAAAGTGAACTCCACAACCTCACAAAGACTTGACTACCCTCGTGTCTGTGACTGCTTTATTTAATTGTTTTCTATCAACAAGTTGTGTTCTTTCAACTGTCAGATTTTGCACTAGTTTCAAAGAACACGCTTTTCTGATTTCAACATTATATAAGTTCGACCTTTTCCATAACCATACTCATAACGTTTTGGATTTCTCTCATAGATTATAACTTCACGCTTCAATGGAACATGTCAGAGTTATCTTTTTCTTTGCTTGTATACTAACGATTGTTTCATTTCTCGCTTTAGCTCAGAAAGATACTTATGTGTTTCCTCCAGATTTCAAATGTTTAGCTCCTGGAGGCAATTTTACAGCCAACAGCACTTTCGCTAGCAATCTTAAGCTTCTTGTCTCATCTCTCTCTTCACTTACACCCCAACCTTATGGCTTCTACAACCTCTCCTCTGGTGAATCATCTGAAGAAAGAGCTTATGCTATTGGTCTGTGTAGAAGAGAAGTCACAAGAGTTGATTGTCTCAGCTGTATTCAAACAGCTGCAAGAAACCTCACCGAGCAGTGTCCGCAGTCAAAACAAGCTCTTGTGTGGTACACGCATTGTATGTTTCGTTATTCGAACACAGCTATCTATGGAGTAAAAGAGATGACTCCGACTAAGATTTTTATTGCCGGTACAAACACATCAACAAACAGAGATGAGTTTGACCGTTTGCAGCTACAACTATTGGACAGACTCAAAGAGACTGCTGCTGCTGGTGGACCAAATAGGAAATACGATCAAGGGAGCGGTTTGGGTGTGGCTGGGTTCCCACAATTCTATGGAAGTGCGCACTGTACACCGGATTTGTCTGAACAGGATTGTAATGACTGTCTAGTTGCTGGGTTTGAGCGGATCCCACGTTGTTGTGATGGTCAGATTGGTCTTAGGTGGTTTTGTCCTAGTTGTAGCTTCAGGTTTGAGACAGGGCGATTCTATGAGTTTGATGCGGACCTAGAGGCTGATCCACCTGCAATTCCGCCTCCTGACTCACCAACACCAGCTGCAAGACCTGAGAGAACAGGTACACAAAAATGCTTGAATGTATCTCTTTTGTGTTCTGCTGCATACATTGTCCCTCACTGCATTTGGTTTTATGAATGATTAAGAAAAAAAAATTGCAGGAAAGGGAAAAGGTGGATCAAAAATCATTATCGCCATAATAGTCCCGGTAGTTGTTGTGTTGTTTGCAATTTGCTTAGGCTTGGTCTGGAGGTGGAAGAAAAACAAGTCTAGAAATAGATTCAAAGGTACTGCAATGTTCTTCTTCTTATTATCCTTATCTTGTTAACAAAGTTACTAAACTGAGAACTACTGTTCTTGGGAAACCGCCTTTGTTAGGATCAAATGCAGAGGATGAGTTCTCAGATTCGTTGGTAGTTGAATTCGAAACTCTACAGGCAGCAACACATGACTTTTCACGAGAAAACGAACTTGGACGTGGTGGGTTTGGTTCTGTTTATAAGGTAGGTTTCTGTGAGCAAACTTCTTAATGCTAAGTTTAATTTTTGTCTTGATAGATTTATGAACTTAGGATTATGTATGTCTCAGGGTGTCCTCTCTAATGGGCAAGAAATCGCAGTGAAGAGATTATCGGATACTTCTGGACAAGGAGACATAGAATTCAAAAACGAAATTTTATTACTTGCAAAGCTTCAACATAGGAACTTGGTTAGGCTTATAGGTTACTGCATACAAGGACAAGAAAGACTATTAGTCTATGAGTTCATCAAAAACGCTAGTCTTGACAATTTTATCTTCGGTAATCTTCTCACAAGTTGCTCCTTATGACCCCACTGTTATTTTGTTTCTTCTCTGTTTTGATCTTTGCTCTGTTGCAGATCTTAAGAAACGTCAACTTTTGAATTGGGGAATGAGATACAAACTGATAGGAGGAGTGGCTAGAGGACTTCTTTATCTTCATGAAGACTCTCGTTACCGGATTATTCATCGTGATCTTAAAGCTAGCAACATTCTTTTAGACCAAGAAATGAATCCGAAAATCGCAGATTTTGGATTAGCCAAACTCTTTGACGCAGACCAAACATCAACAGATAAATTCACAAGCAGAATTGCAGGAACATAGTAAGTAAATTCATCTTACTTACTTATCTAAATCCAAAGAAACACCAGTATAAACCGGTTATTTCATTTCATTTTGTAGCGGTTACATGGCTCCGGAATATGCAATGCATGGACAGTTCTCCGTAAAAACAGACGTGTTTAGTTTCGGTGTATTAGTCATTGAGATTATTACAGGTAAGAGAATCAACAATGGTCGATCTAATGGTGAAGAAAATGCAGAAGATCTCCTTAGTTGGGTAAGCACACAAAGCCAAACCTATAATTAAGGTTTCAGTTTGTTTCATCCTGTTAAATGAATCTTTGGATTCTGTTTTGTTTCTTAGGTATGGAGAAGCTGGAGAGAAGACACAATACTAAGCGTGATTGATCCGAGTTTAACTTCAGGATCAAGAAACGAGATCTTAAGATGCATACACATTGGTCTTTTATGTGTTCAAGAGAGTTCACCTAGTAGACCAACAATGGCTTCGGTTGTTCTTATGCTAAATAGCTATTCATATACTCTTCCAATGCCTTCAAGGCCTGCGTTTGTGTCAGAGAGTGTTATTATGCCTTCGAATGTTTCTTCTTCTACGGAACCATTACTATTGTCGGTGAATGATGTCTCTATCTCTGAGCCGGCGGCTCGTTAGGGAGCTTACTCTGTATATGTTTTTGATTCTTTTCTGTAAGCTTTTTTGATTGGTTTTTTGTATGTATGATTTTTCAGACAGCCTGGCTTGATCTAGTTTAAGAGAACACTTAGATGTTCTAGCTTCTTTTCTTTTCTTTATTGTTGTTCATATACAAGTGTTTATTTCTCAAGTGAATACATGACTCAAAAAAAATAATTTAGCAATTAAATCGATAAAATCTCATCTACAATCTAAATTTTCTGATATCAAATTCTATTATGCGAAATTGTGTGGATTTTTAAAATCAAATTTTGATAACCAAAGTTAGAAGTCAATATTTTATATTGTACTTTAGTTGGAACTCTTTTATATTGAAAAGGGGTAGTTGAAGCCTAGTAGATACATTCTCTTAATAAGACTAGTTTTCAAATTTCACCTTCATCTAATTCCAACTAATCTACTAAATTAATCAATAATGTAAAGTTCATGATCTGGCTTTTTATCATTATATTGCTTTGTTGTCACTTGCCATCCACTTGAGATATGGCTGCATCGATACAATAATATAACTTCATGCAAAAATAATCAAGTCTTTTTTTGTGTATATAATTGGATTAGAGGGAAGCAAACACCATTTAAAGGAATATACAATTAATAAAAGAAGAAATATATGTAAAATATTCCACGTGCAATGAAAAAAGACAAGTGTCAGAAAGAAATCCAATGGGCGACAATTTGACTAGAGTCAATGTGGCGGCCAAAGGCAACAAGCATTAAACAACTAAACTAATCCAACTACTCCCACTTGACTTTACGATTTTTTTCCATATTCTTTTTTGTTATCTTTGTATTTGTACTATTTGTGAATTTTTGACAGAATACGAAAACAACAAAAAAAACCAAAACAAAAAAAAAATTACATAAACAACAGACTGAAAAACGAAAGAGAAGCATTAAATCAGGCAAGCAAAAAACACCGACACAAAGCTTAGTGAGTCCTTCCTATTTAGTCAATTTCCACGAGCGACCGGGCCCAAAAGACAGTCCTCGATGCTCAAACCAAGAGACACCTAACAGTTAGGAGAAAATCGCGAGACATTTGAGCAAGCACTACTAAGCCCACAGATCAGCCAAACACAATCTCCTCTAGGCAGACACAGCAAAGCGACTCCAACCGTAGATACAGTCAAACGAAAAAACATCAAGATCCCCGAGCCAACACAAACCAGATTGGAAAAAATCTATCGCACCACCTAAATTAGAGAGACTCTAACCTAAACCGGAGACACCAAGAAGAATCGCTTCCTAGCCATAGATGTTCTCGTACTGAGAACTAGACAAAAACGAACTAGAGTGAAACATGAGAAAGAGAGAGATAACCTGACCAGAATTCCGGTGAAGGAGGTGACGTATACCGAGGCAGCTATGGTTGCAACAAACAGATCTACAAACGCAAGTCACAAGAATAGGAAACAGATCCGGCGAGCCTAAGTCCGGCCTGACCAACCTCGGCGGAATGGTGGAGTAACAGAGACTCCGGGGAAACCAACACCGCCGACAAATACATGGCAGAACAATGGCGATTATCTTCTTAACAACGCTGTCCTCAAGTAAGTCAGGGGAAGAGAAGACCGGCGACAGTATCTATGGTACTCGGCATATCGATTTATAGCGGAGAAATCAGAGAAGGTGGAGGAACCCAAATCTGGTGCACATGAGAATGAGAGAAGAAGTGGAGGGAAGAGAGAAGACATCGAAAATCCCCTTACTGGCGGTAATAAGGAAAAGAAGCTGCTGGAAAGAGAAGTCGAAGCATCACTAGCAAACCTACAAGGAGAGAAAGCAAGAGAGAAAGTTACCGAGGGGAGAGAAAATTCTTGTTTTGCACTCTTTTTTCCATATTTGTTAACCATTTTATATTTTAGAATATTATGATGAACAATAATTTTGAATTTCTCACCATATTCTCAGGCAGGCATGGACTCAGAAACGTCACAAGTAGACAAGTAGTCCATTATAGATATGAACAGGATATTCAAAGAAGTAAAATTCTTATATTTGTAGTTTATAATTTAGAAGAATACAAAACATAATTATTTATCTCCTTCGTTACTATGGTAATGGATTAAGAAAGAGTTAAAGAGGTCTACATGATCCTTGAGTTCGAGTTTTATTTCATTGACATAAAATAAAATAGAATTGGTTTATATAGCCAATGTATTTATATTTAAACCGGAATTTTATATAGCTTATTCAAAAATTAAATTGATTGAACCGTAAATAATTCTGTCATAAAATTTAATAAAAAGTAAAAGGTGAATTTTTTTTTTTTCAACATTAGCTCGACAAGATCCGATCCATAGTCTAAAGCCGATTTTCTAATAATTTATTTTTTAAGCTACCATAATACAACAGGTAGGAATCGAACCCTAGTGTCAAGTCATTAGTGGATTATCTTAACCACCAGACTGAGAGCAATTCGGCAGGTGAACTTATATTAATACAAATTTCTATAATAAAAAAATTTAAAATAAATTACGAAAAAATATATGTTCTGCCACCATCCAAAAATTTTAGATGTAAATCTGATTTTTTAACACCTATTACAATTGATGAGCATATTAGCTAAGTTCCTATATAATTTAGATAATAAAATTTGATCCCATGCTATGTAAATCTGTTTCAAAAATTCAAAATAATTAGGTCATCCTCCAAACTCATATTTCTGCACGTTGTGTAGATTTGAAAATAAAAAAGATTGACTGGCAATAATGACTAAATATACCTTATAAAGGTGATAATAGTTCAGAAGTTTTGACTTTTGTAAGACCAAAGAATATACACATTTTATAATTTTAATTCTTTGGTCCAACTTTCCAACCTGCCGAAACTTATCAACAGTCAATAATTCATAAAAATGCAACCTTTCTTCTTTGTCACCTCTCTTCTCTACTTTATTCACCCAATAGGAAGTTTCCTCCATTGTTATACTTCCTCTGTTCTTCTTCTTCTTTCATCTCTAACTAGATCCCAAAACCAACCCTTTATTACGAAATATCTTCACTTGGGTCTTCTTCTCCACTAGTAATAATCCAAAAAATGAGAAACTTTCTTAAACTACCATTCTCTATTTCTCTCTTCCTCTTCTTCTTTCTTTACGAATCTTCCATAGCTGCTGATACGATCAGAAGAGGGGAGTTTCTTAGAGACGGTATCAATCATAAACCTTTAGTCTCTCCACGAAAGACATTCGAGCTCGGATTCTTCAGTCCCGGAAGCTCAACGTTTCGTTATTTAGGGATTTGGTATGGGAACATCGAGGATAAAGCTGTGGTTTGGGTAGCAAACAGAGCAAATCCGATTTCAGATAAGTCAGGAGTACTTATGATAAGCAACGATGGGAGTCTCGTGTTATTAGATGGGAAAAACATCACAGTCTGGTCTTCAAACACGAGCACTAACAACAACAACAGAATCGGTTCTATACTTGATACTGGGAACTTCGTATTGTCTGAAATCGACACAGAGAGATTCATTTGGGAGAGTTTCGATCACCCAACTGATACTTTTTTGCCTCAGATGAGAGTTCGTGTGAATCCTCAAACAGGAAATAATCTTGCTTTTGTCTCATGGAAATCTGAGATCGATCCATCTCCTGGTAATTACACATTAGGAGTTGATCCTTCTGGAGCACCAGAGATTGTGCTTTGGGAAAGAAACAAGACGAGGATATGGAGAAGTGGGCAATGGAACTCTGCTATTTTTACGGGTATTCCGTTTATGTCTGTGTTGACGAATTATCTTTATGGGTTTAAGCTTTCGTCTCCTCCAGATGAAACAGGTAGCGTGTATTTCACGTATGTTCCTTCGGATCCATCTATGTTGCTTAGGTTTACTGTTCTTCCTAATGGGACTGAAGAGGAATTGCGATGGAATGAGACTCTGAAGCAGTGGACTAAGTTTCAATCTGAACCGGATAGTGAGTGCGATAAGTATAATCGTTGTGGAAATTTCGGTATTTGTGATAAGAAGGGATCTAATGGAATCTGTAGCTGTGTTCAAGGTTATGAGCCAGTTTCTTTAGGGAATTGGAGTAGAGGTTGTAAAAGAAGAACGCCATTCAAGTGTGAGAGTAACACTAGTGTTGAAGTTGTAAGAGGAGAGGATGAGTTCTTGACGCTTAGATCTGTGAAGTTGCCGGATTTCGAAACTCCTGAACATAGTCTTGTTGATCCTGATGACTGCAAAGATAGATGTCTGAGGAATTGTTCTTGTACTGCGTTTACTTTTGTTAATGGCATTGGTTGTATGACTTGGAACCAAGATTTAGTCGATTTACAGCAGTTTGAAGCTGGTGGATCCTCGCTTCATATCCGGCTTGCTGATTCAGAAATAGGGGAGACAAAGAAATCCAAGATTGTGGTGATTGTTGCAGTTCTCGTTGGTGTGACTTTGTTAGGAATCTTTGCTCTGCTGCTATGGAGATGCAAGAGAAAGAAAGGTACTAAATCTCACTCTTTCTCAACTTCTTAGCTTCCTAAAACATAAGATCTTGTTTTTTCATATCCCTTTATTATCTGCAGATGCTTCAGGAGCATATTGTGGTAAGGACACTGATACATCGGTTGTTGTTGCTGATATGACCAAGAGCAAAGATAGCAGTGCGGCTTTTACAGGATCAGTTGACATAATGATTGAAGGAAAAGCTGTTAACACATCAGAGTTACCTGTCTTTTGCCTCAAAGCTATAGTGGCAGCTACTAAAGATTTCTCAAAGGAGAATGAGCTCGGAAGAGGTGGATTCGGACCAGTCTACAAGGTTGATTGATTACAACGTTCTCTAGAGAGAGTCTTTATGCTTCAGATTTTGTAATGTTTTTTCTGATGATTGAAATGTGTTTCTTTTGGTCAGGGTGTTCTTGAAGATGGACAAGAGATAGCTGTGAAGAGATTGTCTGGTAAATCTGGACAGGGAGTTGATGAATTCAAGAATGAGATCATTCTTATAGCGAAGCTTCAACATCGGAATCTTGTGAGATTACTTGGATGTTGCTTCGAAGGCGAAGAGAAAATGCTTGTATACGAGTATATGTCTAACAAAAGCTTAGACTTCTTCATATTCGGTATGTTTCTTCTCAAAGAAAGGAAGAAACAAGGTATGAAGTCATATCTTTCTAACAATTCTTCTTCTTTTGAATGTACAGATGAAACGAGACAAGCGTTGGTAGACTGGAAACTGCGGTTTGCGATAATTGAAGGGATTGCGAGAGGGTTGCTTTATCTTCACAGAGATTCAAGATTGAGAATCATCCATAGAGATTTGAAGGTTAGCAATGTATTATTAGATGCAGAGATGAACCCAAAGATCTCAGATTTTGGTATGGCGAGAATCTTTGGTGGAAACCAAAATGAAGCTAACACAGTTCGTGTCGTTGGAACTTAGTAAGTAAAATACACAGTTTCACCAGATTAGAAAACAGATAAAATGTAATGAAAACGAAATCAATGTAACTGACAGTTTTGTTTTCTCTGCAAATTCAGTGGGTACATGTCTCCAGAATACGCAATGGAAGGACTTTTTTCGGTGAAATCTGATGTATACAGCTTCGGTGTCTTGTTGCTTGAGATCATAAGTGGGAAGAGGAACACAAGTCTCCGATCTTCTGAACATGGAAGCCTCATTGGTTATGTAAGTTTCCTCAAAACAGAGTAAAGACTGTTTATTTTGGTATATAATAACAGTATTAACCAGTTTTCATTCAAATTTTTGGTTTGATTCGTTTAATCAACTGTGGAAACTGAAATGGTTGCAGGCTTGGTATCTATATACTCATGGGAGATCAGAAGAGCTTGTGGATCCAAAGATCAGGATCACGTGCAATAAACGTGAGGCCTTAAGATGTATACATGTGGCAATGTTGTGTGTTCAGGATTCGGCTGCGGAGAGACCAGACATGGCTGCAGTTTTGCTGATGTTAGAGAGTGACACAGCGACGCTCCCTGTTCCAAGACAGCCAACGTTTACTTCCACCAGAAGAAACTCAATTGATGTCAATTTTGCTCTTGATTCGAGCCAACAATATATTGTCTCTTCTAATGAGATTACTTCTACGGTTGTTCTTGGACGATAAGATTTTTTTTTGTATAGTTTCTTATAATTATTTGTGAAAATATAAATTCTTTTTTTTTTGGTAGGAGAAATATATAATTATCAGTATTAACTAGGTAATAAAGTTCGTATTTACGCACAAATTGTTATATTATTTTTTTGTAATATAATCTTTTCCATAATCAATACATACAAGGGTGAGCATTGTATAGCCCATCCAATGTTTCAAAATAAATGTTAAAATGTAAAATTATTGTTTCAATGAATTTAATGATAACTTATGTTTAATGAATTTCTTACTATAATATGTTATAACTATTGTGAAAAATAAGCAAACAAGTTAACATAAAAAAGCAAAAAACCAAAAAAAATATAAGCAAAATATGAGCAAAACATAAGCAAACATTTGTTTAGTTTTAAAATAAGGTAAGTATCACCTAGAAAAAATTAATTAAACTTTAGAAATGATAGTTTTAGTGGGGGCAAAAGTATTATCAATACTAAAATATGGGTTTATTTACAAATTTGACAAAATATTGCCTTAAGAATTGAGATTGATATTTGTTTTAATAGTGGCAGCTGCACCCATAGTATAGTAGTGAACCTAGATCCGCCGGTGTTTATATGCATGGTCAAAAACATGTGTTTATCTTTTAACACTTATTATGTTTTGCCAGTTGCTCTAACAAGTAACTATGATGAACGTGATTTGTAACTTCTCACTACTTTAGTACAAGGAAATGCTTTGGCTGAACAACTCTCCAGAACCAATGGGGTTTCCTCTATAGTGGGTTTTAAGCTTAGAAATGAAGGTTTTATATCTTCAATCAAATATGTGAATCCTTCTACATCTGAGAGTTAGAGGTTATTCTGCAACTCATTATTCTTTCATGTGTAAAAGATAAATAATGTTGGGTAGTTATCTATACATAATGTCCCATAAACCCGAATTGAATAAATAATTTGAAAGAAAAATGTAAAAAAAAATCTTAAGAAGACATTAATCTCATTATGTACTTCAAAATTATTTATCTACTTAACAAATTATTTATTCTTAGAAAAAAATAGATTACAAATTATGCTATACACTTATAAAATAACCAATATTAAAAGCTATTATAATTATTATGATCAACTTTAAAATAAATAAATATAATAATAATAATTTTCCAAACTTTAACGGACTATAATTAACCAAAATATACATATAATCAGTGTCGTGTGCCAAGGTAAATGGAGACTTAATTAAGGTAAGATTTGGAAAAATAATAATAATAGAAACATAACTGTCCTTACAAGTTTTTGGCATATTTTTCATTTATTAAAACGATTTTGAGCCATGTCACACGTTTGATCAGTACTTTTGCTTTCTTTTTATTTTTTATTTTGTTTGGTTTCGAGCTCTATGTAACCTACCACTGTTTTTGGGCAAAAAATAGTTTTAATTTTCCAAATTAGCAAAAATATGGTCTTAAGTTTAAAAAAAAATTTGGAGGCCTAAGACAATTACCCCATTTGCCTAAGAGGAGGTACATTATAGGCTATAATTAATCAATTTAACCAAAATATTTGAAGTGATGATATATTAATGCAGGTAAGTTTGGAAGGTTATTATTCTATAAAAAGTTTAGTGACTTATAAAATACTGAGTTATGGTTATATATGTTTAAAGTTTCGTCGTTGTATTATAATGGATATGGAAGTATGCTTTTTCAAAAGAAAAAAACATTATAACTCAAAATATGAAAACAAACCTTGTTATGTGATGTATTTAAAACTAAATGTAAACCTAGAAACCAAATGTTCATGCTCATATTAATATTATATTGAATATAATCAAAGGAGGAACAAAGATATATGAGGTTATTCAAACACATGACTTTTGGAGCGCTGACTTTGATTAATATTCTGTCTAAAGGTTTTATCAATAATAATGTATAGTTAGTGAAAGAAAACGCTTATTAGTCTACGTATGTAGTATATGAAAATAAATAAAATAAAGAGAAAATTATCTGAAATAGTAAAAATGTTTTAAATTACTTAAAATAGTATTTTTTATCTTCTATGAAATAGCTTTTGTGTTTTTAATTACATAAAATACCCGTTTTGATTTTTCAGTTATGTCTATTATAAACAATTATTTTTGTATTTTTTGTCAACTATGTACATATCATTCAGTTATATTTATGGTAAACATATATATGTATACTATAGACATACATAACATATTTGCAATGAATAAAAATATCAATATAATTATTCACGGTGGACATAATTAAAATATAAAAACGACTATATCGGATAATTAAAAATGTAAAAGAACTATTTCATAGAAGATCTAAAAAATAAATGATTCGTGATGACTAAAAATTTAAAAGGGCTATGAGATATTCCCTAAAGTAAACCTAAAACCGTGTTTGTCTGCTCCAAGGTCCATGTCCAGCCCAACGGTTTTATTTTAAACTATTGAAATCGTCAAACAAAAACCATAGAACAATATGGTTTTTGGTGATACATTTGTTATAAAAATATTTTGACCAAGAATTAAATTTGGATATAAGATAGTAAGTATAATGGAGAGTTAGGATGAAAAAGAAATTGAGGAAAACGTGAAAGGACCTCCTTCTTCTTTTATTTTGACATCGGAAAATGCCAAAAGTAGTTAATGAAGGGTTTATTTGGTGAATTCAAGTTATTATTGGGAACAAAAAACAAAAAAAAACGAGTTATTTCTTACTACAAGGAAAACAACACTGTTCCCTAAATAACTCTCCCAGACTCCAACATACATAACAAATGGTTTAATTATGTAATGGAAAAAAAGTAAAAAATAAACAATAGACTTTTTCAGAAAATAAAAAATAAAATAGACTTTTCCTTTGCTTATTATAAGTCAACTATAAACTCGACTGTACATAAATAGGTTCACACATGTAACACAAAACATGTCCGGTAACTACAAAGACAACAAAAAAAAGACTCGAATACATTATGTATATTAGTATATACATATTTTGTCAAGAAAATATTGGTGTAGAGAGAAAGATATGAGAGGTGTACCAAATTACCACCATTTTTACACCTTCTTCTTCCTCTTAATTATGTTCCCTGCTTTCTCTTTCTCAGCCGACACTTTGTCTGTTACAGAGTCTCTAACCATCTCAAGCAACCAAACGATTGTCTCTCCTGGTGAAATATTCGAGCTTGGTTTCTTTAAACTCGATTCAACTTCTCGTTGGTATCTTGGGATTTGGTATAAGGCAATCTCTCAGAAAACCTACGTTTGGGTTGCTAATAGAGACAATCCTCTCCCTAGTTCAGCAGGAACTCTCAAAATCTCTGATAACAATCTCGTTGTTTTGGGTCAATCCGATAAACCGGTTTGGTCAACGAATTTAACCGGAGGAGATGTGGGATCCCCGCTGGTTGCAGAGCTTCACGATAACGGTAATCTCGTGCTTAGAGAGTCCAACAACAATGACCCTGATGGATTTTTGTGGCAAAGTTTCGATTTTCCGACGGATACTTTACTTCCGGATATGAAACTTGGTTGGGATCTCAAAACCGGATTCAACAGATTCATTCGATCATGGAAAAGTTTAGATGATCCATCAAGTGGTGATTTCTCCTTCAAACTCGAAATCGGAGGGTTCCCTGAGTTTTTCTTATGGAAAAAAGACTCGCGAGTGTACCGGAGCGGTCCATGGAATGGAATCCGGTTTAGTGGTGTACCGGAAATGCAACCATTTGATTACATGGTTTTCAATTTCACAGCGCGTAAAGAAGAAATGACTTACTCATTCGGAGTCACTAGAAGCAACATATACTCAAGGTTAATCCTAAGCTCCAACGGATTGTTACAAAGATTCACTTGGATTGAGTCATCACAGACTTGGAACCAATTCTGGTTAGCTCCAAAAGACCAATGCGATTACTACAAAGAGTGTGGAACTAACAGTTACTGTGACTCAAACACATCACCGGTTTGTAATTGTATTAAAGGGTTTGAGCCAAAGAATCCACAAGTGTGGAAGTTGAGAGATGGTTCAGATGGTTGCGTGAGGAAGACGTTACTGAGCTGCAATGGCGAAAATGGGTTTGTGAGGTTGAAGAAAATGAAATTGCCTGATACTACGGGGACGAGTGTAGATAGAGGAATTGGTGTGAAAGAATGTGAAGAAAAGTGTTTAAAGGATTGTAATTGTACGGCTTTTGCGAATACAGATATTCGTAATGGTGGGTCGGGTTGTGTGATTTGGACCCGAGAGCTTTCGGATATTCGGAATTATGCTGAAGGAGGTCAAGATCTTTACGTTAAATTGGCTGCTACTGATCTTGGTGAGTTCCTTTTCATTTATTTGATTACTATTAAGAATTTTAATATCAAATTTAACCAAAAAAACTACAAACACGAAGGTAATGTGTTAATAATAAAAATGACTTGTAAATCATATATGATTTTAGGATAAATTGTCATCTAGTGACATTTGTTTTCCATGCTTTTCATTGTGATTCATTTACGTTTCTTTTTTTTAGTCAAAGGGCTTACAATTTTTCGCATTAACTTTTGCTAAGTAACGGTTGGTAGTATACAATAGTGCATCGTTTTTCTCACCTCATTTTTGGATTATACAATAGTATCTATAAAAGTGTTTACGTGTTTTTATATTTCTTCAAAAAAATATAAAAACACGTTAAACACTTTTATAGATACTAAAAATACATCATAAAAGACTAAAAATTGCTAAAAGTTACCTAATCAAGTAAATGAATAATATTGCTAGATTTTTTTTCAGCAATTAGATTGACAACACCTCCAATCCATAGCATAAAATCTTTTATAGTATTGCTAGATTTTGTTTTAACATAATTTTATTCGAAAAATAAAAGAAAATTGTAATTAACTTTGTTTTTCTGGTTAAGTAAATAATTAACGTTTTTTTGTTAATGGTTTTAGAATAGTAATTAAGTTGGTTATTGTTAGATAATGTGCTTTTCTTTCTTTAACATGGGATTGGTATTGAATATTGTAAGTCAAAGTTACATTGTTATCGTTTAACAGTCTTTGAACTTTACCTAACCTTTTAAAGTTTCAATTTCTCTCTTTTCAAACTTCTTAAACTTCATTTTGATGTTGACACATTAGGTTCATTGCTTTTATATGTATGGGAAAACTGTTATTGGAAATTATAAAATATTAAGGTCCAAGTAGACTTTAATCTTAAAACATGCAACCAACGTATCAGTAAAGCTTTCGAATAATACTATAATATTCACAAAAAAAACAAACTTAACTACTTATGTTTAGGTTTAGTATTAACGATTCGTATCTTTCTTCACTCACTATTGCAGAGGATAAGAGAAAGAAAAATGCGAAAATCATAGGTTTGAGTATTGGAGTGAGTGTTTTGCTTCTTTTAAGTTTCATTATCTTCTGCCTTTGGAAAAGAAGACAGAAGCGATCAATAACAATTATTGAAACACCTATTGGTAAATTCGTCACTTTTAATTCCAGTATTTTTCTTGGTTAATTTTGATAATCATATAACTAGACTGTGCTTTGGTGTTTGAATGAAACAGTGAATCATCAAGTGAGAAGCCGAGATTTGCTTGTGAAAGAAGTGGTAATATCAAGTAGGAGACGTATATCTAGAGAAAACAAAACAGAGGATATTGAATTGCCATTGATGGAGTTTGAAGATGTTTCCATTGCCACTGAGAATTTCTCTAGCTCTAACAAGCTTGGCCAAGGTGGTTTTGGTATAGTTTATAAGGTAAACAAAAAAGATTGTAAACATAATTCAGAAATTATCATTGAACAAAATTTAGTTTTGTATAATAAAGTATCTGGTTACAGGGCATGTTACTTGACGGTCAAGAAATCGCTGTGAAGAGATTATCAAAGACATCAGTTCAAGGGACCAATGAGTTCAAGAACGAGGTGAGATTGATTGCAAAGCTTCAGCATATTAACCTTGTCCGACTTCTTGGCTGTTGTGTCGACGCAGACGAAAAAATGTTGATCTATGAGTACTTGGAGAATCTAAGCCTTGATTCTCATCTCTTTGGTTAGGGTTTCAGCTTCTTACATCTCTGTTATAACAACTGAATCTTTTTGGTAATAGTTCACTCAATTAGGTTGTGATACATTGGCAGACAAAAATCGAAGCTCGAAGCTAAATTGGAAAATGAGATTTGATATTATCAATGGGATTGCTCGAGGACTTTTATATCTTCATCAAGATTCAAGGTTCAGAATTATCCACAGAGACTTGAAAGCAAGTAATGTATTACTTGATAAAGATATGACTCCGAAGATATCGGATTTCGGAATGGCTAGGATCTTTGGACGAGATGAGACAGAAGCTAACACAAAGAAAGTCGTTGGAACTTAGTAAGAAACCATTCTCCTAAAACATATCAAAAAGCTTTCTTTATTAAATGTGACTTTTAAGTAATGAGTTGGGTTTTCATTATGCAGTGGTTACATGTCTCCAGAATATGCAATGGATGGAATATTCTCTGTAAAATCAGATGTTTTCAGCTTTGGAGTCTTGCTTCTCGAGATTATAAGTGGAAAAAGAAACAAAGGATTCTACAATTCGAACTATGACCTTAATCTTCTCGGACAAGTGTGGAGGTATTGGAAAGACGGAAAAGCGATAGATATGGTCGATCCGATCATCAATGATTCTTCATCAACGTTCAAGCCACATGAAATCTTAAGATACATACAAATTGGTCTCTTATGTGTTCAAGAACGTGCAGAAGACAGACCAACAATGTCGTCTGTGGTTTTGATGCTCGGAAGCGAAACAACGAAGATTCGTCAGCCTAAAAAGCCAGGTTATTGCGTCGGAAGAAGTCCTCTAGAGACTGATTGCTCCAGTAACCAGCGCGATGATGAATCGTGGTCAGTGAACCAAATCACTGTGTCGGTCCTTGACCCTCGCTAATGTGTGTGTCAATAAACCAATTTTTATCACATTTTTGTAATCAAATATTCAAATTGGATCATATTTTTATTCCAATTCTATATTCACTAAATTTCATATATTCGTTTCATAAATTTCGTTTGAATTAAGGGTGTAATGTGTACATACTTAGAAAGTCCATTCAACCTTACATGGTTTGAAAAACAAAGTTCCTTTAATAAGTAAGAGACGTGAATCATGTGATTTGCCTAAGTTCTTGACGAAAATTCCCAAATTACCCCTCAACCTGGGCGTCCACGAAAAAAGGGGCAATTTCGTCATCACTGACAAAATAAAAGCCATTGTTGCAAAAGCTTCATGGTCCACGAGTCTCGTTCTTTCTCTCTCTCTCTTGGTTTAATTTCGAAGACGGAGAAAAGCAAGCGTCGTCCTTTTTGGGTTTTTCAGCTCTGTTTCTGCAGGAATCTTATAAACCCTTTTGCTCTCTCCCCCACTCTTTCACTTTATCTCAATCTTATCTCTTTTCTCATTTGAAACTTTGAAAAAGATATAAAATTGGAGATGGCGTTTGAGTTGCCTAACGATTTCAGGTGTCCGATCTCTCTTGAGATTATGTCCGACCCGGTTATTCTTCAGTCGGGTCATACTTTCGATCGGGTCTCTATCCAACGGTGGATTGACTCAGGTAATCGGACTTGTCCAATCACCAAGCTCCCATTGTCGGAAAACCCTTCTTTGATTCCTAATCACGCACTTCGGAGCTTAATTTCTAATTTTGCTCACGTAAGCCCTAAGGAACCACGTCCCAAGTCTCAACAAGAACAGTCTCAGTCTCAATCCCAGGTCTTAATTTCTACTCTCGTCTCTCGATCGTCGTCTAATGCTTCAAGGCTCGATTCCTTGACTCGCCTCGTCCGACTCACCAAGCGAGACTCGTTAATCCGGAGGAAAATCACTGAGTCAGGAGCTGTTCGTGCGGCTCTAGATTGTCTTGACTCTGGTAATCAAGTTTTACAGGAAAAGTCTCTCTCTTTGCTTTTGAATCTTAGTTTAGAAGATGATAACAAAGTGGGTTTAGTCGCTGATGGAGTCATAAGACGAATCGTGGATGTTTTACGGGTCGGGTCACCTGATTGCAAAGCGATTGCTGCTACTCTGTTAACGAGTTTAGCTGTTGTAGAAGTGAATAAAGCCACAATAGGATCGTATCCTGATGCAATCTCTGCTCTTGTTACTCTTCTCCGGCTAGGAAATGACCGGGAGAGAAAGGAATCAGCAACGGCTCTTTACGCTCTTTGTTCATTCCCAGACAATCGAAAACGGGTTGTCGATTGCGAGTCGGTGCCTATATTGGTTGAAGCAGCAGGTTCAGGACTGGAGAGAGCAGTGGAAGTGTTGGGACTTTTGGTTAAATGTAGAGGAGGAAGAGAAGAAATGAGCAAAGTAAATGGCTTTGTTGAGGTTTTAATTAACGTATTGAGGAATGGAAGTTTGAAAGGGATTCAGTATTCTCTGTTTATCCTCAATTACTTGTGCTGTTGTAGCCGAGAGATCGCTGATGAGGTTAAGAGAAAAGGAGTTGTAGAGATATGCTTTGGTTTGGAGGATAATGAGAGTGAGAAAATCAGGAGGAATGCTACTAACTTAGTCCATTCTTTACTTGGGAATCCAATGAATTCATGATTTTGGGACTGAAAATGGAAGTTCAAAGGATCGGGGTTGATTTTTCGGTGGCGGTTTTGGGGATTATAGTTGTCTGGTTTTTGTTTATCCGGTCTGGGTTTCTCTGTGTTGGATTCTCCTCTTGTAGTTCATGTACAAAAGAAAGAAAGAACAAAACAAAGGCTTAAGTTTTCAACAAAGCAAAATGCAAATGTTGTACCTGGTTTTTTTCTCTGTACATTAAAGAAATAAAAGGATCATACATATTAGTTCTCTTCATGACAATTGTAATCTTTTTCCATGTTTAGATCATTCAAACAGTTCATTGCAAAGCATCTCAAATTGTCAAGCCTAACAATTGTTGTCCATGATTTCAAATGAATAGCATTAGCACTTTGGTTGGTTTTAGATTCAGTCACTACATATACTGTTTGGTAGTTGAATCACTGTGTAAGCATATGCAGAAACAATGACTCTCATTGTTTCTTCAAATCAATTATTTTGAGAATTTGATTGATTTGTTTGGTATATGCATTCATGGGATTCAATTCCTCCCATCTTTTTTTTTTCTTTATTGTCCTAAGATTCTGATCATTGCATAAGACAGATCTGTCTTTGTTACTTTAACAGTCACTGAGATAAACCAGTCATTGCACTTTATAATTACATGTCTACTCCATTTGCGGTTTTCTTTTTTAATTATTCAATTTGTGGCGTGCTCGTAATAAAATAAAATAACAGAGAGCTTGAATTCGCCACAATGATTCCATTTTGCTCGGAAAAAAAGATGGGCTAATATATATATTTTTTTGTGGTTTCGAGAATAGTGCTTAAAGATGAGTGCTTTATGTTTCTTCTACAATTATATGCCTTGATTTGAGGGGACACAAAAAAAAACAAAACAGAGTTGTGTCCTTTGAGAACCATGAAAAGGAGCTGCTTTATTAAAGTAATAGATTTTCTAATCAGCAATCTACTTAATGGATTATATATCTATCTAATTTAGTTGACAAAAACGTTATCTTATTTGTCTTCTTATTTTTTTGTAAATCCACAAAACACCTTTATAAGATTCTGACTAATATTTTACCTAGTGTGGAAAAAATAATAATAATGTGAAATTAAACAATGAGATTGTGAATTAAATTCATTTGTAGAAAGTAACCAAACGATTGAAAACATCACATTTGATAAACAAAAATCACATTGGACATTATTCTTTTAGTCAATAACTAGATCGACAAAACTTGATTTATAATCATTTTTCCAAACTCCTAAAACCTTAAAAATGTCATGTAGGATAAACATAATTCCCTGAAATCGAATTTGGACGAAAAAGACGATAGATGTGACATTCAACCATTTCACCAAAAAAACTTTTCCGAATTTTACAGTTCTTAGAACAAAGCCTAACACTATACATGTTCATGTGTACTACTTGATTCTTTAATACCAGAAATTAGATGTGTCCAAATGCAACTGAGAGGTGGAGAAAGTACTTGAAATCGGCATCAGACAAAGACCACGGCTTCGAAGATCTTGTCTTGGACTAGAGTCTTGATCATGATTAGTGTAGCTTGATTTGTCTGACCACTAGAATTTGAAAAGAGTATTGTTATAAATTATGATCATAAACAAAAGTTTTAAAATAGATTTATAGAGTTGGTCTACCGTAAACTAACTTTAAGTACCTGCGTCTGTTCACCAGATCCTTTAGAGTTTAGGTGTGGATTAGTAGAGACCTGTTTAGGTTTTAAATGGTTAAAAAACATTATCTATGTATGTAACATAAAATTTAATAAAAAGAAAAATTAATATTTTATGTGAAATATGTGATCGATCTTACAGTGATTTGTTCTTGAAGAAACATAATGTACTCAATAGCATCATGGAGGACAGAAGCAGTGTCTGTCTGCCGATATCAGAAGAACATTATAGTTAATATTTTGATAATTACTTAATTAAGTATGGCCAATTAATATAACAGATAATGAAGAACACAAACCTTGCCAAAGGGTGAAACTAACTGCTGAAGCGCCGTGATTCGATCTCCCAGTTTCTCTTTACGAACCTTATCAATCCAAATAGTTTTTTTTAATATTTTTAGAATATTACTTTTGAAAAAATGTAAAAAATATTTATAAATTTTACTATTAAAATATGTCTTATCTCAACAAAATTATTAATTAAATTTGTGTATGGACAACATGCACTATTCTACATAGCAAAGTTTTGGAAATGAAACTTTGAGAAATTTTTACTAACTTTGAAGCTGGGAAAATGAGATGGTATTTCGAGTCTTGGTCTTTTCAAGCTTGGTGATGAATCTATATCTTCTACTTCTTCAGTTTTCTCGTGTACTCTCTGAAGATAATCACAGCATCAAATCAATATGACAATTTTTCTATAAACACTACAAAAAAATTTGATATATTGTGACAATTATATTGTGACTATGAATATTAGTAATAATTTGTTACGTTATATATACAATTTTGTTATGAATCATTATGTAACGATCTGTGACACATTTGTTACTAGATTTATTCGTCACGAGTATATTGTGACATTTTTGTTACTAATATGAATTTGTTATACTTATATTGTAACCATTTACAAATCATCACAAATTTGTAACAATATTTTTATATTGTGACGAAATATATGTTATTATGACAAAATATTACGTATCAATACAAATTTTTTCTTGTAGTGAAATGAAAGAAACTAAATAGGTTTATGTACCTTGCAAGTAACTACGCTCTTGTGAGCTTGCATATCTTCCTCAGGTTTAATTCTGGCCTCGTGATCAACTCCTGATACTGCTTTTGATTCGTTTAAGAAAACGTCATCAAAATAGTGAAAGCTTTCGAATAGTTCTGGTTTTGCATGGTTAGGAACCGATACTTGCTCACTGAAATCGAACAATCTTTCTAGAAAACTATTGATCGGATTCAATCTTTCTTCTTCAAAGCTGGACAAAAGAGAGAAAAAGAGGTTCAAGAATCAAAATTCATGATCATGCTGCATCAAATACGATATATATGTGTGGACTTACAGATTTGATTGGTTCGATAAACAGTTTTGTGACTTGGAATCAAGATTTGTATTGCTTAAAAATGTGGTTTTGTTGTAGGTATTGGCATCGAGTGTATCAATGTTCTGCCATTCAAATCCATCGATATCGAGGACAATATCAGCATAACGTGGACGAGAGCAGCCGGACGACATGCCGTTGGGGGATCTCTCCCATGCTCCGGTAAAAATTCCGGCGGTTTCATATTCTTCCGTCATGTCTTGTTGGCTACGTAAGGTGTTTAGGTTTAGGTTTGTATTCTTTTGTTTCTTGGGAAATGTTGGGAGTTTGCATGAGACAATGATGTTGATCATGAGTTAGTATCTTATATATATGTATATGGCGAATAGGTTTTAGTCAACAACAAAGTTTAGGTATTTTTCTGTTGAAAAGAGAATCGCAAGAGTTATTATATATGTTTATGAGTTTATGGGTACTATCCTAATTAATTATTTGATCCTTATGTGACATAAATAAGTTATCAAAGTGGTCGGTAGGATTAGACCTATTATGATATATATATATATATATATTATTTTTGTTTTGGTAATCCGGAGATTCTTAGTCGTCAAAACCAACTAATCTTCAGGGAGCTAATATCAACGATTAATCTAATTCCAAATTTTCTTATAAGGCATAATATATATATATATATAGTCTATCTTTGTATGGTCAAACAGTGGTAATTTAATTTTTGACAGAAATTAAATTCGGGATCAACGAGTTTACACCTTGCCTCAAATCAATATCTAGATTATCACTATTTGGTTAATGTGATATATATTGTATGATTATCATTTTTTGTATAATAAAATTTTAAAAATCTTTATATTCTTTGTACATTGGTCTTGAGAAAAATGACGTAACGTTCAGTAACATAAAAAATTATGTTTGTTATCTACAACTCCACCATATATTCATTTTTTTGGCTACTTGGTTTTTGGAAATGTATAACATGATGTCATCGAATAGAAAAAGAGAATATTGTTAGAATATAAAATTGTAAAATAAAGAAAGTCAAAATTACCAAATCAATCGCAAAAGGGTAGTTGACTCGCCTCTTTTGTCTACTACAATCAGCCAGTCGACCACTTATACGGACATCGTTCGTCTACACGTACCTTCCCACATTTATCTCATGCGTCCAGTCGTTTTTTAGTTTTACATCCGATTTATACTCCAAACTTTTCATAATTCATATACATATATCGACGAAGAAATAGCTCATATACATATATCAAATTGCGCAATTTCCTAAGATCGCAGTAGATTAAGCAGTTAAGCATTTATTAGTGGATCGAGTTAGATAATGATACTCCCTCCGTTTCAATTTAACTAATATTTTAGGGAAAAAAATTATTTTAATATAAGTGATGTTCTTATTTATCAATACAAAAATTAACTCATTTTTCATGTGTTGCACTTGTGTTTTTATAATTTTTTGACTATAGATTTATGTTTTCAAAAAATTAACTACTCATAAACAAAGTTAAAATAGGTATTTTATAAACTTTCTTAATTTGTGTCACTAAATATCACTTATATTGAAACATATGAAGTATATTTCATATTGGATGTCGAAATCACTCTAATCTAATATATAATCAATAATCAATCTATTTATAAACTGTCAATTGATTTTGAGTTGAAAATCCATAATTTATCATGAACCCATAATCTTAACCTAACATATATGTGTGATGATAATGCGTCTGTTGTGATTGTTTCGATATATTAGGTTATACGACTTATCATCTTGAGTAGGCAGGTTAAATAGTGACATATCTCACATCGGAAACTGAGATCACTCAAACATTTGTAGGGACTAAACTATTCATTGTCAGTTGATTTTGAGTTTGAGGCTTATAATTTATGAGATCTGTGTGTGATTTTTTGTAGTTGAGTTATTTTTTTTCTATATATAAATAACTTTAAACAATTATGGAAAAAGAAAATAGATATATATTTTATTATTGTTTTTATTTTTGTAAAATGAAAACAGATATTGATATTTGATTTTAATCTTCTACTCAGAATACAATTAGTTTTAAGTAAATAGTTAAGAAGTACGTCACGTAACCATATAAAACAAAGCTGATCCAAACACAATGAAGTTTGTTGTTTTCTTATAAAGATTTTGTTTTTGTAAATTGACTTGATTACAATAAACTGATGATATTCCGATATAATCAGTAAAAGACAAGTACGTATGGATTAAGTTATACCATCTCCTTCAATCCACTTCGGTTGACCTTTTAGGTTTGCTCTTTTTTTGTTGCTCATGATCTCATATGCTTTGACCCAACAAATTATTTTAGTTATCTTAGTCAATTCATATATATATGTATATATTTACTAATATTTGTAGACTTTTAGTGAATTAGGTTACACACCAACTTCTATAGAAAGAACTTAACCAATTAATCAACCTTTAGTTGTTTTTGTCTTCACACTAATCAGATTTAGCCTCGTTAACATACGATTTGAGTTCAATTGAATATCAAGACCAAAATTCTTAATTTATATAAAGATGTTGGATTTGAATTGTGTGATTTTTCTAAACGGTCAATCGTGTCATGTAAATTAAATTCTATAATCTGGAAACTGTGAATTGCTTTATATCAAAATAATATTGTTAAATATTTTATGGAGTGGAAAAGGGCATGTATCTTATCTCTAAAATGTTGGTTAAGCGATGTCAAATTGTTGATATGGTGGTTCTGTAATTTGATTTCATTCTACTATATATGAATAGAGGAATTTAGAGATGAATTGAAATTGAGCTATGAATTGGATTTTGTAAATCTAGTTATACAAAAAAAAAAGACAAATTATGTGTTGTCTTTTGAATTTTGATTGTGGCTCTATTGAATACTTTTATTTTCTTAAATAAGAATTTCCGACATTGCACAAATGCAAATGGACACCATTCGGGTAGGCTGCTCTAAAACCGTATTATAATAGGGTCCACTTGAGAATTGGCCCATTTAAGAGCTCACACATTCAAAGCCCATTTGCAGTCAAAAACCCTATTGTAGGTTCAGCCGCGTCGGATTCGGATTGTGTCGGGTCGGATCCTGAAATAATTAGTTACTGATTTATTGTCTTTTGCCTCAATAAAATGGCAAAAATTTAATCCTTTCCTCATCTTTTGTCATAGCTCACGAAGAAAATCCTTTTCTATCAAATTTAACCTATGAACCAGAAAATTCTAACTAGAAGAAACAGAAATTGATCAACATTCTGCAGAAACAGAAACAAAAAAAAGCTTATTGGCTTGTTTGTAACATCATACTTAAAACTGGAATAACAATGTTATAAATTTAAAATCATTGGAAAACTTATTCAATCCAAAAACTTCCAAGATGTGTATTATTACTCAAGGACTGCTTTTCATGGCTTCCAACAGAAATTCCTTTGTCTGTTCAACATCAACACCATCACTGAGTCCTTGAAGTATCTGAAGAGAGGAACATATAAGAATGGCTCCGCTTGAAGTTGTCAAACTAATATCGACAATCTCGAATCCTATAATCTTCATAACTTCCATGAATTTAGTAAATATTCCAAATTTCTTCTCTGTTGTCATCTTCAACCAAAACTTCCTCTCCCCAATCTTGCATAATTGCACATTCTCCTGTGCAAAAAACAATCATCAAGTAAGATAATTACACAAACAAAACCAAGAATCAACAAAATAAATTATTTTATTAAAACCTGGATTCCGAGGTTTTTCATTTCCTCTGTTAAATCAATAACTTCATGTTCAGGTTTAATCATCTGATCAGTTTGTTCTTCAACAATCTCAGAAGAAGCTTCGTCCATCTCATGAAGTTTCTGTACAAGGTCCACAACTTTCTTTTGAAGTTCTCCTATGTAACTAATCGCATCTTCAACAATTGCTGCTTTAGTCATCTGGTAACAACAACAACAACCAAAAAAGATCACCAAAACACAAAAACATAGCTTAAAAACAATTCAGAGATTTGGGATTTACATTAGTGACATTAGGGACATGAGATCGAAGAGCCATAAGGCGATTATGTAGCTTCTCTCTTCTACGTCTCTCTGCTTCAAGATTTGGAGATTTGAAGCATTCATCTTCTTCCTTCTCTGTCTTTACTTGTCTCTTACGGCTCGTTCTGACTGGTTCTTCATATCTGCTGCTTCCTCTCATGATTCTTTTCCTTTCTTTCTTTTTTCAATTTGATAATTTTTTCGGACAGAAGTTTTTGTTTTTGTTTTTGTTAATGGAATGCCAAAAGACATGAGTTATATAGTTGCTTCTCATGTAGATAGAAGTCTGTTGGAGTTGGGAGAGAGAGAATCTCAGTCTCAGTTTGTTATTTTTGATGTGATTTCAGTTAGAGTCAAACACAGAGAACAATTTACAATTTTTTTTTTGTTACATATATATAATATATATATAGAAAGAAAATGAAAAATTCATTTAATGACGATTTGAGGAATCTTCTAATTTCAAGGGTTCAAAACACGAGTCCTCACAGACAAAGGAATGTTAACATTTCGAGTTCCATCAGTCCAAGTGAAGCTACCAAAGAAGTAACCAGTGTTACTCTTATGAGTTGTCGAAACCCTAACTTTAAAACACAAGTTTCTTAGTCATCGAATTGAACATAAGAGTCTTTGGTTCAACAGCAATGTTTACACCTTCTGGAGGCTCGATGACTGCTCTATACACCGAATCCACAGGTCCAACGTTAGTCACTGTTCTCGAGACGATGACTTCATCTCCAAGGTCGGGAATTGTGATGGCTGGATAGTTAACATCGAGAATAGAGGGTAATGGGGACGAGCATTTCGTAGGTTTACCGGTGAGAAGAGTGATTGCTGTATCGTTGTAACCAGAGGCGCAGAAATAGTGAATGTAATCATCGAGGTTCATGTCGTAAACTAGTCCATGATCTTTGGCTTTTTCTATGTTCACGAGTCCTGCACCGTAGTCAAATGGATCAGCTAGTTTCCGTGGTTCTCCCTCCGCAAAGATTGGTTCCCCATATGGATCAGTCTTCCACGCTATGACCATAACAACAACAACAACAACAACAAAAACCTGCAAAGATTAGGCTAATAACCAAAGGCCGGTGGTTTTTATTGGTGAGGGGAGAAAGAGGATATCAAATTGCAGAACCTGTAATAATGGCGGATTTAAGTGCAGCAGGAGACCAGTCAGGGTGAATAGATTTGAGTAGTAAGACGAGTCCCGCAACCACAGGAGTGGAGTAGGAAGTCCCAATGGCTAGTTTGTATCCGTTGTTGAATATCTTGGGACTGGAGCCAGTGGTAGCTGTTAAAACCATCACACCTGGGGCTGCTATATCAGGCTGCAACATTTTGTTTTTGTATACCAAAATCATAAAAACTGACATTAACAGAAACGCTTGGAAACAAGAAGCAAGATTTCAAAACTTTGTTTAGAGAAAGAACCTTGAGAATGGCTGGAGAAACTGAATTAGGTCCTCTAGATGAGAATCCACAAACTTGAGTCGCTAAAGGACGTCCCACGAGTGTTTTAGCATGACTTATCTTAATCGTGGGGGAGCTGGAGAAAGACAGTGAGCCATGAGATTGTGATAATATAAGACTCGGAAGCTTTGACTTAGCAAAGAAAAAGAGTGAAATGATATCATACCTTGAGGAGCGAATGTAGTTTAGAATCTTAGATCCGAGTTCATAGTCTATATTGACGGCTGGCTTGGAATGGCTAAAATGAGGTTGCTCATCAGAACTTCGTGCCACGATCGTCCCAGAAGCATTGGCGCCAATCAAAACAGCATAAGCCTCAATTGTTTGAATATCTTCTTTCACAAACGTTAGTACAACTTTTCCCTCCAAGTTAGATTTGTTGGTTTTCCAGTCTTCAACGTAGACTAAAGAAGCAGATAGTTCTTTATCATTGGTATATATAGACTGACCCTGAAACAGTTTTACCAATCGAATTAAGTGTAAATTTCCGAGATTCCTGCCAAGAAAAGAAAGAAAGAATACAGTTTAGATACCATATAGGTAATGTTATTTCCAAGAGTCATGTCTACATAAAAGGTACGGTCAATGCTAGTTGCAGCAACTGTGAACATCCATGGAGCTACATTAGCTACAGTGTAAGCGTCTGGGCCTGAGTTAGCAGCACCAAGTACAACCGGAATGCCGTTTTTCACCGCATAGAAAGATCCAAGCGCAAGATCTTCCCCAGGGAAGTTAAATGGGCGGAAAGGAGTACCAGAAGCGATTGAAACCGACAATACATCAACGCCATCTTTTATGGCCTCATCAAATGCCTTGAGGGTACTAGCACTAGCAATGACAGAACCCAAAGGTTCTTTTTCCCAGATAACCTTGTACATAGCTATACGAGCCTTTGGAGCAGCACCTCTTAGGAGACCAGGTGCAAGATCACTCATTGATGCGTTAGGCACAAATGTAGAAGCTCCAAGTGAACAGACTGATGTTCCATGTCCAGTGAGATCTCTAGGGGACAGATAGTTCTCCTCGTTGATTTTAACCCCAGGGAATTCTCTTTCCCAACCATCAAGGAAGTACTTTGCTCCTACTAACTTCTTGTTGCAATGAATTGCTGGGTCAAAATCCTTTCCAGCCACACACTTGCCTCTCCAATGTTTAGGTATTGGTCCAAGTCCTGTGTCATCAAAAGCAGGAGATTCTGGCCATACTCCTGAATCAATAAAACCAATGATACGATCACTTCCCATGTCGCTTTCATGGAGAATTCCTTTTGGACAAGTTGGCGATAAACCCAAATAATCGTAAAGCCTTGTGCTTGTCAACTGAAGCTTTCGATTTGGTGTGACACTGAGAACATCAGGATGCTCTGGATATAACACAAAAGAAAACACATCGAGAAAACACAAAATGTGTAAAAATGTCTTCACAAGAGCTCTTAAAAGACTTCTTAACTACTTTACTCAAAAAAAAAACCTGAAAGCTTCTTAGCTTGCAAGTCTGTAAGCCTCGCTGCAAACCCAGAAAATCCATGGTGATAGTTGTAGATGATAGACTCTCGAGCAGCTTCCGGGCTTCATCAAAATTCAAAATAATTAAACAATATCATTAGCTCAAAAAATCCCCATGAAACCAAGAACTCAGGTTTTTACTAGTAATCATATATACCTGTCGAAAACCGATTCCAACTTCCTATGGTGTGAATGGGAGACCAACTCAGGATCATCATGTTGCCTCTCGCCTAAATACACAATATAAATCTACAACTCAACCAGAAAGATACATTTCATAGTCACAATTTGACAAAACATAAACAAGGGAAGAACATGAGAATCAAAACCATTTTACAAACCTTATTCTCCTCATTGCTGTTTGCAAAGACACAATTTAGAATGAATAACATTCCAATAAAGAGATAAGCTTTGCAACTTCTCTTTACAAAGCCCATATTGTTGGGTTAAAAACCTTAAAGAGTCTGCATTTTATGCTTATATCTAGTCTTGAGAAACTCACAGAACAATAAAACAGATCACTAGAGAATAGTTAGCTGGTATTATTACTCACAATAAACAATCACAGGAAATTATAAAATCAAAATTAAAATTAACTAACAAACAAACCCAATGTGGGTAATGTCCAAATAGATTTAAACAAGACAAACCCAGTTTCGCCATTGACAAGTTGTATATCGTTTCCAGTTACTTAAAATAACTCTTGAAACATATCTCATCTCTGGTAAATATTTTTATATTTGCAGCTCACATCTAAAATCTCAAAACAAAAATAGATACACTAAACTAATAGAACCATTTTTAGCTTCTAGAATTTTTTTACTGAAAAACTACTCAATTACTCAGTTAGGTCCGAGTACGAACTATGAACAGTTAAAAATGGATTACGTAGATAGGCTAGATACAACAATAAACTATATCGAGAGTAACGAAAAATGGAAATAATTAGGTCAGGTTAGCAATTATTTCAATAATCAAAAATGGAAACAAGAAAAAGAAAAAAGAGAGAAGCTTAGCTTATGAAGATCGACGAAGAAGACAATTAGCAATTTGCAGAGTCTTTTAGTGTCTGTTATTTTACGGACCAGAACCGAACCAATCGAACCAATCTAAAAGATCGGCACAATTGACCAATCCAATAATTAAAACAACATAACTTAATTTTGGGATGTGCAAGTCCGCATGCCTTTAATAAATTTTACCAATACTGCTATTAGATTAAAAGACTAATTATTTAATACATAAGATTTTTTTTTTGTCGAATATATATAAGTTATTCAATCAATTCTACATTTGTGCGTCTATATATTATAAATAAATAAATAAAAATCATAATAATATTACAACTTTTTTTAGGAATTTTTTTTTAATGGCAATGAACGATATTAACATTGTCGACAACAACAAAAATTTGAGAAATGGTGTCAGATTGTATGATTTGTATTTATATTTTCCTAACAATAGATTCCATGAAAACAATATTTAATAATATCTGGTTACATCATTTTATGTGGAAAGATTATCGATATAACGTGTCCACGCAGAAACTGGGATTGTGACATTGTGAAGTCCATCACTCCAAGTCAAACTTCCAAAGTAAAACGCAGTGTTCACTCTGTGCAAGCCTGGAGACACACTCACTTTAAATACAGCCTTGTTGGTTCCTCTGTTAAACATTAATTTTCTCTGGCCAAACTGTGACGTTGAATCCAAACGGAGCCTCAATCACAGGCTTATAAACCGAATCTACGGGTCCAACGTTGGTCACCGTTCTGGTCACTGTAATGTTTCCCTTTAGATTTGGGATAGTAATGGACGGTACGTTGATGTCAAGAATCGATGAACTTGAGCTCGGACACTTAGTAGTTACGTTTCCGGTTAGAGCATTAACCCTCTTGTCTGTGTAGAACGCTTCAGAACATAAGTAGTGTATGTAATCATTGCTGTCCATGTCGTATATAAGACCGGGATCTGCAGCTTTCTCCGGATTCACAAGACCACCTCCGTAATCGAATGTATTGGCTACATTATAGTTAGATCCTCCAGCAGTCAGACGCTCGCCGTATGGATCAGTTTTCATAGCTGAAACACAGAGAGTTTGTGTTCAATTGCTGAGTTCTTATTGAGAAATGAGTTATAAAGAGACACACACACATATATTTGTAGTAAACCTGTTGTGACGATGGCTGATTTAATAGCAGCAGGAGACCAAGTGGGATGTGAAATCTTGAGGAGTGCTACGATTCCTGCAATAATGGGAGTTGCCATTGATGTTCCTGAGTAAACATATTCGCTGGAATCCTTGTCTGTTGGTATTTTAGGTGATAGTAAGGTCAACCCCGGCGCTGCTATATCTGGCTGCATTACAGAGAGAAAATGAAAAGAATGTTCATTGATAAACCTAGATTTAGTGATCCAGAACAAGAGATGAATGAAACAAAACTTTAAGAATGGCGGGTGAAAATGCACTAGGCCCTCTCGCTGATGATCTTCCGACTTTACTTGCCACACTTTCACCCATTATTGTCTTGTGTGGGCTTATCTTGATCTTGGGTGAGCTACAAAAGAAAAAAGAACAATTCAGATTCTCGTATGTAAGAAAATGAGATAATAGTTTGACTGAGCGATGTTGGTGAAGATGACCTCGTACTTTGGATGTACAAAAATATCTCGGATCCAACGTCGAAATCCATGTAGATACGGGGAAAGTTTATGGGACATTTAAAAGTAAGATCACTCGGTTTTCTTGCATAAATTACACCAATACCACAATTTTTCTGCACAATGTCCGGCATAGGCTTCTCCTCCCGCGATGACTCGAATATCAATAAAACTTTCCCCTTTGTTTCCTCAATCTTACGTTGATCATTATAAGAAATCACCTCAGTGAAGGCAACTTCTGGTCCTGTGTACAGACTCTGACCCTGAAAAAAAGCTCAACAAAAAGAAACTTACTTACCTACTAATCATAGGTTTGCATCATTACATATTCAAAGCTAATAATGTGTATATACTGTATATACCAGCAAGGTTATATTGTTCCCGAGTGTGATCAATGTGGGGAAAGACCGGTCAAGGGTACTCGCAGCCACAGTTAATATCCATGGAGAGATGTTGACAACCGATGAAGTACGGGGTCCTTCATTACCAGCTGGAGAAACAACAGGAATGCCTTTGTTCACTGCGTGTAGTGCTGGAATTGCAATATCGATTTCCACATCAAGAGATTTCCAGGCAGAACCGCCAATAGAAACCGACAAAACATCAACACCGTCGTGAATGGCTTCATCAATTGCTTTCCAGACATCAGCAACTGAACAAATCCCTCCTTCCACATCCCAACATGCTTTATACATAGCCATATGCGCCTTTGGAGCGCCACCTCTCATGATGGACCCAGATGAAAGACCGGGCAAAGTCATGTTAGAAACTAAAGAACTACTGTTGAGGATACTTGAGTCCCGTGGCCATTATGATCTCTAGGAGATATATATTCTGCAGTACCGTTGATACTTATTTCGAGATCTGCATTAAGACCATCAATGTAGTACTTAGCCCCAATAAGCTTTTTGTTGCAGTCTGCAGGACTGAACTGGTCACCAGATACGCATTCCCCTTTCCAATGTTTCGGCATTGGTCCATATCCATCATCATCAAAGACACTTGATTCTGACCATATCCCTGCTCATGTGATCTCAAGATTTTTTAATCCTAAGCTTAGGAAAGTTAGAACAAAATAATTGATGGATGGATCGATAATATACCAGAGTCGATAATGCCAATAATAGCACCACTACCCATCTTGGTCTTATGTAGAAGACCTTTACTAGAAGTAGGAGTTGAGAAAAGGCCTAAGTAATCCCATGCTCGTTTTGTTTGCAACGCAAGTTTTCGGTTCTCAAGAAAAGTAATAACTTCAGGATGGTCTAGTACACAGAAACACAGAATATGGTTTAGTAAAACAGATTTTTTGTTTTGGCTTTTGGCGAACTTGTGAATTCGCGAGAAGTATGTGATAAAGAACAGTACTTTTCAATTTCTCTGCTTCCGCCGGTTTGAGCTTGGCTGCAAAGCCAGAAAATCCATGGTGATAACTGTAGACCAGTGACTTCTTGGCTGCTTCTCGGCTGTAACACAAAATTCAAACCAGAAAAAAAAAACAACTTGATTATAACTACCTCAGAAGGTACGTTAACACACCAAAATCTTCAACGCCACTACTCTTTTACCTTCCAAGAACCAATTTCAGGATTTCAAGATGTGAGCTAATCACCAAATTAGGAACATCGTGTTTCCTTTCCCCCAAGTAAAATATATAAACCTATTTTCTCAACAAAATGACGAACAGATAAGCGATTACTGCAAAACAAAACTTCTTCACATATATCTATAACAAGTAGACTACATACCGACTCAGCCATAGCAGATATCTCCGGAGGAGGAGCCTCTGGAGACTGGGCCACGTTTGATGTCTGTGGAGGATCAGCCTCTTGGGGTGTTGTCGTCAAGCCAAGCGTTTCATTCATGATAAACACAAAACTAAATGCTATAGCAAACAATCTAAGAGACCGATCCATTTGCAGAGTTTTTGTCTTTTTCTCATTGAAAAAGTTTCTTCTTATTTGAAAAGACAGAAACTGCTTTAAGAACATTCTCCAAGCTTCTTCTTTGATCTGATAGCCAAATCTCTCTCTTTTTTTAAGCTAAACTGATTAACAAACTTTGGTTCCAAATATTGACAGAAACAATCAAGCAATAGACATACTGTTTGTTTCTTGCAGATGAAAAACGTTGTAAGTAATAACAGTACAAAAGACAACGCAATAAAATGGATGTTATTTTCATATGATGGTTAGGCACAAACTAAATTTAGAATATAATTATGAGAACTATAGTTACAATGACCAGAACTAAAATGGAATGTAATCGTGACATGTGTGTTGGGGTGGCAGAGAGAGTTCACATAATTCTCTATATTGGTTACATACACATAACGTGTGTTTATGGATTGGATAAAAATAGCACCTAGATAACTTAGGCTTTTGATGAGGCTTGATAGAAATTTGTGTCTTTTCTATATTTGGCAAAAGAATTTCAAAAGACATTCTACCACAATAGTAAAAAGAATAGTTACAAAAACTGATGTTTTGGATTCATAGCTTTAAGGATAAGGAAGTGCTTATTTTATAAGTGTTTCAGTCAGTGAGACTATTAAGTATACGAGACAAACAAGCCTTACGCACATTACTTTACTAGATTGTACATTCTGAAATTATGAAATCTCACATCATATCATAATATTCTCCTAAACCTTTACTTTCATACAGCATCGACGAAGCACATGACATCAGACTCATACGACATAAAACATAAGAAATTTCACACAGCTTTGGATAAAGTGGGAGAGCTATTACTTTAAAACAAGAAGTAGGAAGAACTGAGAACGGATTGATGATCTTTACCCAGATGGCGACCACGGAGGCACTCGAGATCCATAATCTGAGAATGGTCCACATAGAGATTCACCTGAAAAAACAAAGAAGAAGAGATAGGAATATTGTGAGGGTAACTATTTAAACAGAAGATGAAAATGATAGAGAGGAGTATCAGCCATTACATTTGGACCATAACGTTTGATAAACCACTCAGCCAATTTTGTATCAGATGCTTCGAACATAGTCTTCTCTATTCCCAGACGTCCTATGACTTTGGCTATTATGTCTGCTCGAAGAGAATCAGCATATTTGCAGACATCATCTGCATCGATCATAATTGTGTCGGCCCCGGCTTCTAAACACCTTTCAGCCTTTCTGATCAAAAGATCTATGTCCTCAACAAATTCTGTGAAACAAGATGATCTCCCAGTAAGCACGTAAATCTAAAACTCTCACTGCTAACCTAAAGAAGAACAGAACACTGAGTTTAATACCACTTGATCGAGGTTCTGGAACAACATAGGAACCAAATGCTCTATATCTACCAGGAATATCAGACTTGTTGAATTTCACAGCAAACATTGGTTTGGCTCTAAGACCACCGTTCTTAATCAGACGTACATATCGTAGAAGAGTTTCCTCCGGAATTTCAAGCAAACTTGCATTCAGCTCAATAGTGTCGAATCCTAACTGCTTACACTCCTGCAGAAGAACACGATGTGAACACTAAACCACCTAATTCTCCCCCAATTCTAAACTTCTTCTATGGAACTAACTTTACCTCCACATATTCTTTGAAAGCTGAAGGACCACTGCGAAGAACATGTTCTGCCCAGTCCCCCGTACTCACATAGACATCGTGTTCATGAGCCATTTCAATGGCTTGTTTGATGAATGACTTAGGAATCAAACTGTTGGAGCCTCCCGAAAACTTTAACCCATCAACAAATTGCCCCATCGATTCAAATACTTCCTACAACACGATTAATCGCAAGAGATTATCATGCTTGGTAACTCTCAATTAAAATCGAGAATCAGTACAATTTTCTTCAGAAACTATCCCATCCAAAGATCGTTTTCAAGCAAAACTAATTACTGTTTAGTGTATATCTAAAGATTCCAAAGCATGTTAGTGGTGATGGAACTCATACTAACGGAAGAAATAACAGTAAAGGGTACCTGAAGAACGTTCTGGTTGAGAACGGAGTAACGAGGACTCCGCATCTCTGTAACACCGTAACGGCGAGGCTTCTCCGGCCGATCTTCGTTCTCCTCGAAACTCTTCCATCTGTAGTAAGCCGCCATTTTCTCACTTCACTTTTTCTTCTTCCTCTTGATTCTCACGAAAAATCAAAAATTTCTCGAAAATATTTAAAAGACGAAAAAAATAAGCAAGTCGAAGAATGGAGCTGCTTCTAGATACCTATGCCATATCATTACCGCCTTGTCTTTTTCTGTGCTTTTTTGCTGAATCCGTTGCTTCGTCTTCTTTCGTAGCCACACGTCATCATTAACACTGAGACGGATAAATTTATCACTTTCGGCCCATTTTTAATTTATTGGGCCACAGCAATTGGACAACGCAAATTTAAGAAATCAGAACTTTTGGTCTGTTACAGCGCCTCAAACCGCAAAACCTTTTCTTCTTCATTGCTTGGCTGCTCTGTCAAGAATCCGAATACTGAAAAGGGATCATTATTAAACATTGAAGGCCAAGGAAAGAGAGTTATACATGAAGGATCACAGCTCAACTTTTATTCTACAACATGATTTTCTGCACAAATGCAAGAAAGGAGATTTATGATTTTAACTTTATTCTTATTCCATCCAACCTCGAGGGTCTCTCTCTATAAGCTTAAAACTCTAATCGCCTATAAATACAAGAACATGTTATTACTTCAACAACAGTCCTTTCTTATCTCTCCTTGTTTGCTGATAAGAATTTGTTTCATTAATGGCAAGGAATATAGGGCTCTTCATCTGCTTCTTGATCATAGCCATAGATGTTTCAGCTGGAATTCTCGGCATTGAAGCCGAAATAGCTCAGAACAAGGTACATTACACACATCCTCAACTCGATATGAGTTGCGGATTTCACTGATATGTTTGTTTTGGGCTGCAGGTGAAGCATTTGAAGATGTGGATATTCGAGTGTAGAGACCCGAGTAACACAGCCCACAAGTATGGTTTAGCTGCGTGCATTCTTTTGGTGTTAGCCCATGTAACGGCTAATTTTCTTGGTGGGTGTCTCTGTGCTGTCTCAAGACAAGACCTTGAAAATTCCTCTGCCAATAAACAGCTCGCTGTGGCTTCTCTGATATTCTCCTGGTAAGTCAGAACACCACCTAAGAACAAATATCTAAATCTCTTATGGTGAAGAAGGGGGGCAGAGAGATTGAATTCAAGATCCTTTTGTTTGTGTTGTCTCAGGATCATATTAGCAATTGCGTTCTCCATGCTGATCGTAGGGACAATGGCCAACTCAAAATCGAGGAAAAATTGTGGGATTTCTCACCATCGGGTTCTGTCCATAGGAGGGATCCTTTGTTTCATTCACAGCCTCTTTGCTGTTGCTTATTACATCTCTGCAACTGCTTCAACACGAGAACAGACAAGCACAACCCACGCTTGAACTTTTCTTCCACACTTCTTTTTCATATTAACTTAACTCAATGTTGAATTAGACAAAAGATTTATACCTGGTTTTGTATACTTTGTTTGCATCTCTGATTTCTCAATGAATCTTTAAGTCTGATTTAATATTCTTGATGACTCTGGATGCAATGGAAGGTAAGGCTGTGGAATATATCCTTCTAGCCTCAGCTCTTCGAGAAGCAAATTTAGCAAAAAACAGATATGCGAAGACTCGGGATGATTTACACTGCCAGAAACAAATGAATGAATTGTTTTGTTGATTTCTATCCAACTAAAACCCGGAATCTTTTGAACTTCTCTCTCTTTCATCAAGCTCCGTACTGTAGTCACACTTCCCCATTCCCCCGCATTAGCATGTGCATTCGACATCAAAACATAGTAACCAGAATTCCACGGATCCAAATCCATTAACTTGTGCGAAGCAACTTTAGCAAGGTCAACATTCTTATGAAGCCGACAGGCTCCAAGTAACGTTCCCCAGACTCCTGCATCCGGAGAAAATGGCATGTTCATAATGGTTTCATAAGCTTCATTTAACCGGCCAGCTCGTCCAAACAAATCCACAACACAAGCATAGTGCTCCTGCTGTGGTTGGATTCCGTAATCCTCAGTCATTGATCTGAAGAAGCGAACACCTTCATCGACATCTCCAACATGACAGCAAGAAGAAATCATTTCAAGAAATGTGATTTGATCAGGACGAGTTCCGCTGTTTTCAGCCATTTCACGAAATAAACAGAGGGAATCTTTTAGCTTCCCGTGGTTTCCATATGCAGCAATGATGCTATTCCACGAAACAATGTTCTTTTCTTTCATCTTCTCAAACACGTGTCTGGCAGATTTCAGCTTTCCACACTTAGCATACATGTCTATCAATGTGCTTTCGCTATATACATCAGAAGCAAGTGAATGCTTTATCATGAAACCGTGAATAGCTTTCCCAAAACATTCTGAAGGTAACTTTGCACAAGCAGAGAGAGCAGCTGAAATACTAACACAATCAAAACTGATTCCCGAAACTCCCATCTGACGGAAAATATCAATAGCTGCACTTGGATTATCGCTCTGTGCACAACGTGTGATCATGGAATTCCATGAAACGATATCCTTCTTAGAGAGTCTCCCAAATATTTCATGAGCAATATCCATTCTTCCACATTTAGCATACATGTCGATAACAGCGCATCCAATATTGCACCTATTATCAAAAGCTTTCTTGATGATGAAACCGTGGAGTTCCCTCCCTTGTTTCAAACCCAACAAGCCACCAATTACTGGAAAAATAGACACCAGAGTTATCTCATTTGGACTCATTTTAACCTTAACCAGCCACCTAAACATCTCTAAAGCATCAGTATACAGGCCGTTATGCAAATACCCAGAGATCATTGCCGTTAACACTACAACATCAACTGAGGTACACTGACTGAAAATATTTTGTGCCATAGAAACACCACTACACTTAAAATAGGCATCAATAAGAGCATTCGTTAAGAAGATATCCAGCGGTATACTATGTCTCATAATATAACAATGAATTTTCCTACAATACTCAAGGTTTTCAATCCTTGAAATTGATGGAAGCAAACTAGAAAATGTGATAGCATCAGGTAAGACACCTGAAGAGATCATCTCACAGAAAAAGGCTAAGCTTTCATCCATTAGTCCACTCTGAACGTGTCCAGATATCATACAATTCCAGGTCACAGAATCGGAACGAGACATCATCCGAAACAATTTAGATGCCTCATCAAAACAACCACATTTGGAATACATTGATAGAAGTGAATTTTTGATAGAACCTACAAATTCTAACCCGGAAACAACCACTAGACTGTGAAGCTGTACGCCGAGATCAATCAATGAGTTGGAAGCACACACTGATAAGACGCAATCAAACGTGACAGCATTGGGACTAATGTGATCCATCCTCATTGTACTGAAACCTTTCATAACACTATCCAAAGCTCCACATTTTGCATAGCCATTGAGCATCACATTCCATATAACGCAATCTTTCTGACATACTTTATCGAATATTTTACTCGCCACATCGATCTTTCCATACCCAATATAAGCTTTTATCAGAGAACTCGCCACAAACTCATTACAATCCATCCCAAGAGAAGAAGCCGAATAGCAAAAAAACTCAATCCCTCTGAAATTATTCAAAGCAACACAAGCCTTAACAAGACCAGGAAACGTGGATACATCAGGACGAACTCCAAAACAAAGCATCTTGAAGTAAAAGGACAAGGCCTGACTCAATAAACCCATTCGAACAAAGCTGCTAATAATCGAATTCCACGGCCTGATGCTACTACGCCATAACTCAAGTATGTAAAAAAATTTACCACAATTCGAAAAGCTACCACACATTGCATACATCGCCAAGATCCTCTCATCGATATAGCTATCACCAGAAATTCGGTTTACGATTAGAAAGGCGTGAACTTGCTTACCTTGACGAAGCAGAGTTGAGTCAGAGCAGGCTTGTAAAAGTAATGTAAGTCGACGAGGAAGAGATTCTCCGAGAAATCGAGACGAGTTTCGAATCGATAATGATTTGTACGGAACGATTGCCGGCGCGAAGCGCTTAACGACTGTGGAGATACTCATAGCTTTTTTCTAAAATAGAGCAATAAGAAGAAAGCGTTCAAAGAGAAGTTGACCTCGCCATAGGGGACTCGCTGAATCAGCGAGTTTCCGGCGACGACGAAGAGGATATAGTCGGCAGAATGGCGCGGGTAATCAGGGCAGAGAAAAGAATACAAACCCATATGGAAAAGAAAAAAGGGCATGGCCTTATTGGGTCAGTCCCAACTATGTGCAATTTCGGCTTACAGCGCGATTCACAATTTTGGTGATTAATTTAATGTTAAAAACATCAGGGCAATTGAACATTTCTTTAATTTCGAATTGAAATTTTTTCTAAATTTAAAAACCAAATTGATTTTGAAAGTTCGATTTAGTTTTTAACTTCTTTTTAAAGAACTCTTAAATTCATAGATTTACGTCTTTGTTTAATTAACTTCATTGTTTTTTTCCGGAAATTGATTGTAAAATTATTATTCTTAACTGTGAAATTTATTAAGCTTATAATTATGTTATTTATGGTTTAATGATAGTTTTTTAGTGTTGTAATTGTTTGGTTCCTCCTTTTTTTTTAATGTTATAGTAGTCTTCAACGTCTAGACAATCGCTTATATACTTTACGGAAAAACCAAAAATTAATCATTTTATTATAGTCAGAAAAAAGTTAGAGCATCCATTTTTTTAATTGCTTTAGGCATCAATTTCTACGGGGCCGGCACTGGTTTTAAGCACATCCAAACTATAATTTTGATTCATTCAAATGGGATTGATTTTTTTTTGGATGTAAATCATTCTACATTTAAAAAAAAAAATCAAGTGCGGATGCATAATTCAAAACAAACGAACAACATATTATTTTTCATGTGAATATAGCATTGCAAAAAAAAACATATTATATCAAGTGAAGCTGATGAAATATGATTTAAGACCCTTAAGAAATGCACGAATTGATTATAAATTTAATATTGTTTGGCAGTCACCATTGAGGCAAGTTAATGCATAGTCAAGAATTTTACCCAAATTTTTGGAAAAAAACTTGAAATACAAATTCAGATATAAGAGAAAGTACTCAGGAACAAAAATCAAGAGATTTAAGATTTACAAGAAAAATATGCAGAATATAAATGCTTAACCAAGCTTGGCAAGAACATCGTTCAAAGCAGAAACTGTCTCTGCATAGTACTTCTCAGCCTGCGAAGTACTCTTTTTCTTCGCCGCATAATCCAGCTGCCAGATTATCAAACTCTCGATCAGACACATAAGAAACATTACATAATCTAGATATTTGCTCTCAGTGAGCTTCATAGACTTGCCCTAAACTGATCACACACTTTATGTTTACATGGCCATAATGGAAGTTAGATGAGCAACTTACTTCGTTAATGGTATCAAAGAGCTTGCCGGTGAGCTCCTTGAGAGACTTCCTCTCATCCTTGGATTTGGAGGAGATGATTGTGTTAAGGTCATAACGAAGATAAGAAGCCTTGGAACGAAGATCGTTCTGAACATATGGCCAAGCCTTCTTGTCGATCAATGCCTTCACATTTATGATATCTTGTGCAGATTCTTTGGCTCTTGCTGCAGCTTCTGTTGGTGGCAATGGCTGTAAGTAAAATCTTTCTTTCAAAGCGAGTTTTAGATCTCTTGCTTGGTCTGAGTTATCTGTCCCAGCTGTGCTCAACAAACAAAACACATTCTTGTCAGATCGACAACAACCTATCCATAGCCAAAACTCCGAAGGATGTGTTACATTGTTTCCTCTCCATTTTAACTCACTTCACATCTATGTTAATTACAATTTAAGCAGCCACATTCAAAGGTTATAATTTACAACAATAAACCATTTGGCCTTTAAAACATTTTAAGTTCCTTATCTCTAAGATCTTGTTGGAAGATTAATTAGCTAGTTAGTTAACTTACGAAGGCCACCGGAAGGAGCCGGAGGAGGACCAACTTTGATCGGAACAGCATCGGCGAGAACAGCCTGAACAAACGAGCCACCAACTAAACCAGCAGCCACCAGTCCAATTACAGACCTACGAGAAGTCTCCTCACTCTGCTGAGCTCTGACGACAAGTCCTGACCTTTGAGCCACAGCCACTCTGCCGGAGACGTTTAAACGACTCGAGCCATTAAAGCTTCCTTCAAGAACGGCTGGAGATGCGCCACGTAATCCACTCATTAAAGCCATTTTTCTTTCCTTTTCTCAAAACGAAAATTGAAGTGATGATGATTGGTTATGCTTATATGGTTGGTCTGTTTGACAAAGAGCAACTTATGGTCCTTATCGGGTGACTTTTAGATAACTCGGATATGGTTTAAACGACTTATATTGAGCCACGTGTCACTGTTCTTTGTGTTCGTCACGTAAGACTGCGCTTGACCTGTGAAAGGAAAGAAGTAACGATTTTTATATGGGCCGAATAATTTACTTCACTGGCCCAAATTTAGCCTTTTTTGGACATCCTTCTGAATAAAGAGTACCGTTAGACATTTTATTATTTTTTTCCAAAAGTCCGCCATTAATTTCAAATCTGTTCGAATTTCCAGAGTACAGGCTCCTGCTTCAGTCGTCGCACACAGAGCCAAAAGATCCTCAATAAGGAAAGAGTAAGAACACTATTCTCTCTTCTTCGATTGAGAAGCTTACAAGTCCTAATTCTCGACGATTTTTAGATGACACTGCGTCAGGAACCCAATTTTGGGACTTAAACTCCGGATTGGAATCTCTCATGCGATTAACGAGAGGAAGGAGAAGAGATTTATAGGAGTTTTTGTGTCTCAAAGATGGCTTCTCGCAACCAGAATCGTCCTCCTCGCAGTCCAAACTCGGTAAGCCTTTTCTTGGGTCCTTTGCTACCAAGTTTAAGTTTCGCTTGTAGGGATTGTTTGACAGGTCTTTTGAATCACTGAAATTCGTATCTATGATTTGTTTTCCAGTAGCTGGATGGATGAAGTTTTGAAGGTCTTATCCTCATTGGTTTTTGACATTTATTGCTCATGTGTTAATTGAGAAATTTAGGGTTGATCGTGGGTTCTGTGATTTTACTTTCTTGTAGCAGGAATATATGGGTTTCCTTATGGAATAAACGAAAAATATGTGGCTTTACTTAATTTGTATATGATCTATGTTTGATTCATTATCAGAAAAAGGAGGGTTTCGGAAGCAGTCCCTTTGACAAGCGAAGGAAAGTGGAAACACAAGGTACTGGAAGAAGACCAGCGTTTTCGGCAGTGAACAAACAAGATATCACGATGAACAGTGATGTAGGCAGCACAGAAGACTGTGGCAAAGTTGAATTTACTGAAGATGTAGTATCGGCGTTGCTTAGTGAGAGAGCAAAAGCTGGAAAGTTTGATACAAAGGTTTGTTAACTAAGTTCCACTTGCTATATGCTCGAAACAAATGTAAATATTTTCTTCTATGTTTCACTAAGAAGGTTTTTTTTCTCCCTCTGTCCTTGCAGGCTAAGATTGAGCAAATGACAGATATTATCAGGAGGCTAAAGGCTTGTATCAAATGGTATCAACAAGTTGATGAATCCCATATCGAAGAGAAGAAAAACCTGAAGGTTTCTTTGGAATCTTCGGAGCAAAAATACAACCACAGAGATTATTTTCTTTCTTACAAATCCATTATATAAAACAAGATGTTCACGAACTTGGTTGCAGTTCCTAACTTTTAAACACTTTTAGAGTTGGAAACTAGGAAAAAAGAGGAAGAGCTACATGCCATTATATCAAAGCTGGAAGAGAATGTAGTGCACTACATGAAAAGCTAGAAAAGGAGGTGTCGAGTAAACAGGCAAGGCTTTCTGTGCCTGGTTCTTTCTCATTGTGAATCTTTTCTCTTAATGCACTTCTTTAACTGAGTTTCCCTTTCTCTTACTTGTTGGACACTAGAATGCCATCGAAGATCACAGAAGAGAAACAGAATCTAGAGTTGCAGCGGAGAAAATGCAAGCTTCTCTCCAAGAAGAACTTGATAAAGTTAAAGAAGAGAAAATGACTGCCAAGAAGAAGGTTCATAATATATATGTCTTCTACTGTCTTCTTAGGTATTTAATTTTTGTTTCTCGTGTAGTTCCGCATGATCTGTTAGTTACTATGGAAAATATTGTCTTGTATTTATAGGTGACGTCACTTGAGGATATTTACAAAAGACTGCAAGAGTATAACACAAGTTTGCAACAATATAACAGTAAACTCCAGAGTGATCTTGAAACAGTTCGAGCTGCACTCACACGTGCTGAAAAAGAGAAGTCAAGTATACTGGAGAATCTTACTACGCTAAGGGGTCACAGCAAGTTGCTGCAGGATCAATTAGCTTCAAGCAGAGTAAGTTTCTTTTCTCTACCATTGTCTTCGTAGTTGCATACCTACTTTAACTTGTCTCATTTCTTTTCAATGTGTTCCTCTCCCGTGATCAAGGTTTTGCAAGATGACGCTATAAAACAGAAGGATTCATTGCTTTCAGAAGTTACTAATCTCCAGAGTGAGCTCCAACAAGTTAGGGATGATCGGGATCGCCAAGTTATTCAGTCACAAACGCTGGCCGAAGAGATTGGGAAGTACCAAGAAAATGTTGGAAAGTCATCGCAAGAACTAGATTTCATGATATCAAAATCAAACTCATTGGAGGTTAGTTCTTTTTAGTTCCAGTATTGAATGCTGATTCAAAGTTGCATGTCTTCTTCCATCACATCTGGTTATCTGACAGTCAAGGTTTATCCTGCAGGAAACATGTTCATTGCAAAAGGAGCGTATAGGTATGCTGGAGCAGCAATTAGCAATTCGCCAATGAAAAGCAAAAGGTATTGGGAGAATCAAGTCTATTTCGAAGTAAAATGAAGTGTATTGCCATCAGATGCTCTTGATTAGGGGTGGGCATTAAAACCGAAACCTGGATCCGAACCCGACCCGAAAAATTGGGTTCGGTTTGGGTTCGGCTCTTAGTGAATGCCCGATTGGTTCTGGTTATATGAGTATTTCGGGTTTCAGGTCGGGTTCGGGTAAAACCCAAAACCCGAAGTAAACCGAAATTAACCGAAATTTATATGTGTTGGACCCGAACCGGACCCGAATCCGAACCCGACCCGAACTAGACCTAAACCGGATCCGAACCGGACACATAAACACATTTTTGGTTTGGGTTTTAAAAATACCCGAACCGGACCCAAGCCAGACACAAACCAGACCCGAACCAAACATATAAACACATTTTTGGTTTGGATTTTGATACCCGAACCGGACCCGAACCGAACCCGAATCAGACCCAACCCGGACCCGAAATTTATATATGTTCGGGTATTAATCGGGTTCTCTATATGGACCCGAACCCGAAAAAACCGATCCGAACCCAAACCAAATTTCCAAAATACTCGATTGGGTCCTCTATGCCTAGACCCAAAATACCCGAAACCAGAAAGACCCGACCCGATCGGGTCCGGGTACTCGATTGCCCACCCCTACTCTTGATTATCGAAATAGCTTCTTTGATAGATATTAAGTAAGTAAAATGAAGTGTAAATGTTAATACAAATAGCAGATGCATCAGTGTCTCTTACTAAGACAGAGTTTGAGTCTTTGAGACAGCAAGTGTCTTCTTCTAGAAGAAAGCTGAGTTAGCGGCATCATTATTGTTCATTTGCTTACATAACAATAAACTTTTTTTTTTTTTTTCAACATTGGACCACAACTGGCCGGCCCATTAGCCAAGTTCTTACATAATGTATGCGTTAGGACTCGATCCCTAATTGTGCAAATGCGCTGTTTTTAATGGATATACTACCTGCCACTAGACTAAAGGCCACTTGCACATAACAATCAACTTAACAAAACTATTATTAAACAGTAGCAGCTACTTAACTGCGACACAGAAACTGTTGTTTCCAGTGATGGTATTAACAATAGTTACATCCCAAAATTATAACTTTTACAATACATATGAACACTAAAATGTCATTATGCTCCAAATTTCTGTGTTACATAGAGTTCAATCTAGATTCTCTTTAGTGATGCAAAAACATGAAAAATGATAAATTATGGGTTTCAAATTTAAAATTAATTGGCAATGAGTAAATGGTCTTAACTTCCAATGTTGGACAATTACATTCCAACACGTCCTCTCAAGATGATATGTGTTATAATTGAACACCTCGAAAGACCACAACACATGCATGATACATGCATGTTGGGCCAGACCCACAACAGACGCATATCATCATGCATGTCTGATGGGCTAGAATCATGGGTTCTGATACCATGAGAAGATACAGAATTTGTATAAAAGGGTTTCTTGTTTATTCGCGTTGTGTGGCTCAGCTTATATACACAACTCTATATGACCTAAGTGTATAACAGACAAAGACTAAATTGTCCTTAATTACATATTGACCAATTATTCTTCGAAGAAAAAAGAGACTAATGCTCTTGTTTGATTTTTAAGATCTGAAGATTTGATGTCTTAACATAGCAATTTGAACCCCATGTCCTTTCCTGCCACATAGTCAGTCCATACATCAAGAGCTCCAAAACTTGTCATTAAGACTGCTCAGTGACATCACTGTCCCGACAGAGAATACTATTATGGAAGCTCTTCCAAATTGAACTGTAGCTTTCTAAACCAAAACAAGTCCAAGAAGCGACGCAAAGAAGCAAATCAAGGAAAACATATAAGCTGTGTTTGTGTTTTGCATTCCTAGTAGCAAGTACTGAACTGCAGACATTGTTGCAGAGAAGAAAACCATGAAAGAAGTTGTTGCTGTTGTTATCTGCATCAATCAGAAATTCGGTATTAAACACTTCATAAAAATTAGAAATATGGTGAGAAATTATGCTTGTTGCTTTATTATATACCTGTGGTGGTATCCCAGCTTGTAGAAGAAGAGGGCTTATAAGCATTCCACCTCCAATACCAAATATACCTCCCAATAAACCGGCTTAAAATGACATTACCGGGAACATCAACCGTGTGGACTGGTCCACTCTTGTACCTTCCTGATCTTTCTGCTCATGCAAGATAAATAAACTTTAGTATCTGGAATTTTGTCTGAATTCAATCTGATTTATAACTAGCCGTTGCGTTTTACCTGAAAGCTTGGGGCTCGTTCTTGAAGACTTTCTGTTCTAGAAAGAGCCAACTTTGTGAAAACCAAAGCAAGAGGTATCTGGAGTGAAAGCAGAATCCAATACTCCACACCACAAGGCTTTATCGTTATGATTCCCAGCAAACAAACATACACAGAATCAGTCAGATTTTCTCAATTGAAAATTTGATAAAGTCTACCGATCTATGAAGATGTATAGCATGTACCTTTCCATCTTTATTCCCACGGAGAAGATAAATGATAAAGAAAGACGCCCAGACAATAACCAAGACACCAAGTTTCGTCCATGGAAGCTCCGATGTGTTTCTTTTATTCTCTTGAGCATCAAGTAAAGGTACTTTAAGGCTCTTTGTATCCTCCTCTATTTCGCCTTTTCCTTTTTCGGGCCTCTCATGTCCTTTGCCTCTGGCAACCTCAGACTCAAATTTCCAATACTTTACACCATTTACAAGTTTTGAGGCTAGACCAAGCTAGGAACACGGCAAAAAGAATAGTGATGAGCCACTCAGGCAAAAATCTGTTGCATATAACACCAATACTCACTCCTAGAAGCATATAAGGCTCAAGAAGCATGGCTAAATCGTAATCAAGCAATGCTTTACCACCAAATAGATTACTGATTACATTTGTAATAGATCCACCAGTTACCATAAAAGCAGAGAAGCTAGAAGCTGTTTTCAAGTCTAGACCTGCAACTATAGTCATGATTGGAATGAATAAACCTCCACCACCGATTCCACCGGCACTCGAGATTAAGTCAGCAAGGAAGCAAAATACTCCAGCTAGCAAGAAAACTTATTGATGATATATTGTTGGTTTCTCTCGATAAGTTTCTTCTTCATGTTTTCTTTTGTCTGAAAGCTCGAACTTTTCTTGTTAGCTTATGATCTAACCATTGTTGTTCTTTATGTTGAAGGTTTCAAGGAGTGGTTTGCACATTTCACTAGCAAGTCGCTTTCTGATGAGTAGGCTGCAAGTAATCCCATTGACTTACGTACTAAACAATGATGCATATTCATTAATGTACCAGTGATTTGTGGCAGTATTCAGAGGAAGAACAGTTCTAAGAAGGAGGTGAGGTAACAGTTATTGTCTGAAACGGTGGAATGTGTCGTCTTAGATAAAGAGAAGAAACTTTTTTTAATGTTTTGAGTTTGACACGGTGAACAATTGTGTCATGTCTTTGATTCTTTAAACAAGTCTCTCTTTGCATTTTTTATTGATATAAAATTATCTGTTTAAGCTTTCAATATTTGTTCTTAAGAAGGGGACAAATTGAAAAAAACATCTCAGAATTTCATGGAACATGAATTGAAAGAATAGGTTGGTCAAATAATAATTTATTTGAAAATAAATGATATTTAGAAAGTCCATGTAATACAAATAAATTTTAGAGCCAAGTATGTATATAACAAAGATTTGAGAGAGAAATTAAGTCAACAATTAGGCAAACAAAATGGTTATTATCATTTTACTCTTCATTTATATGTGGAAAAACAGTATGGCTATAAAAAATCAATATTTGATCATTTCTTATTATTTGAGAACTAATATTGTCAATGAAAAAAGAAACAAATACAAGTATTTTCTTACAGCGTATCTGGTGATGACGCATGTTAATATGTTAATGAACATAAATCATAGGTTAATGGGATTATGTCTAAAAGCTGTATTAATGCAATGTTAAAAGTTGAAATGAGGCCAGTCACAACAAAAGAAATAATTAAAATGAGGAAAAAAACTTAAGAAAATCTTTTTAAAAGTTTGAAGGAAAAAACCAAGAGTATTCTCTATAATTTGTCAATAGAGGTTGTAACTGGTGTTAGAGGAATTAGTGGAATCTTGAAGAATGTAGCTGAATTTTATTTGATGTTACCAGTTAAGTTGTTTGAGGAATTATGAGGAATGCTTTTACTTTTTGTTTCTATATCTTTTAATTACTTTTCTTTTATGTTTTTTTACTATTTGTTTCTTATATCTATCCAAATTAATTAATATTTGGTATATATGTATTTCAGGTTTACATTTGTTTTTCCATTTGGTATATATGTATTTCAGCTTTACATCTGTTTTTCCATTTGTATTTTTTTTTGGTTATATTTGCACGAAAAAAGAAAATCATAACTACATTTGGGTTGTATAATTTTATTAGGTTTTTGAGAAAAAACAAGATTTTGATTTTGGTTATATTTGATATAGGGACATGACTTCACGTAATATTACCTGAAATCCGAATTTAAGTCCGATCCGACACAAAAAAATCAAACCGAATTGAATCCAACAAAATATTCAAACGACTCCTAAATCCTGGAAATTTGGGTACCTGAACTGGGAACCGAATGAATACCCAAAATATATATTTAAAATTAATTACTTATATATAAACTCTTAATGATATAAATACTCCAAAAATAGTTATATATCTATATCTATAAATCAATTTTAATCAAAAACAATATTAATTCTTTTAAAATAATAATTTGAGATATAAATAATAATTGTTAGATATATAATTGTATTTATATATTTTAAATATACATTAGATTTTCGATATGGTCTAGGTTCACTTGGACCTTTTGAATACAAAGATATAGACCCTTAATGTTTAGATTTTTCATCAATAATAGATCAAACATATATGCAAATGATTCGAGATTAAATCAAACAATAATTGTGTGATAACTGTATGACAGATTTTGGTTATGAATTAAATTTTGTCGATCTAGTTATAAAAAAAATCCACCATATTATATATTTAGCAGAATTCAACTGTTACTATTTGATTTTATGTAATTCCGCAAGATTCCGCAGAAAAAACTTTTTTTATCAGAATCCGTATTCAGCACAATTATACGGTTACCATTTACACCCAAAATCTTCTTGGTTTTGTCCCCAAACTTTCTCAACATTATCTTCAATTTTTATCTATTTATTTATAGTAGCATCAAACTTGATATTAGGCCTAATTAACAAACTTAAATGTATCTCCTTTGATTAGACCGTGTGATATCTTATAATACCATCAAGTAATAATAAGAAGCATGAAGCAAAAACCGATTCCGAAAAGAAGAAGGTCACCAATCGTGATGAAAGACAGATAAAAATCAAGAGCATAACAATATGTAAAAGTAATAGGTAATTTGACTTATCTATAAGTTTTTTTTTGTTTTGATATGTTCGTGGTTAGAACCTTTGGTCTTGGTCACTTCTTCACGCATAAGATTCAAACCGGTGACCTTTCAAACAATAGCATAAAGTGTTTATTCAATGAGGCTTTCAAGCGATATAGTAACATGTTTAAAGTTTTTGTAATGCTCTTCAACTATAATTTTAAACAACGATGATTTTGTTTTTATGTTATCGATTTCGATTCAAATACAAGTAGTCAAGTTTAAGAAATTACTGATAAAACTTGCTTCACTAAACCGTAGAGTTATAATTTTGATTGATCTAACTCAAGTGATCTTTTTGTTTGTTTTATTCACTTCTTCAATTGGAGTTATGTTTTTTCTATGTTTGAATTGAATTATCTTTTCTTCATTTGTCTTTCTGCGTTTGAAATTTATATTTACTAATCTAGGGTTTTTCTTTTTCTTACTTAATCTTCTGGTTAAGTTAATTAGGGTGTGATGAAGGAAGATAGAATAAGCCAATTACCTGATTCTTTGATATGTCAAATACTTTATCATCTTCCAACAAACGAATCGGTTAAGACAATGGTTTTATCCACCAGATGGAAGAATCTTTGGCTTTGGGTTCCTAGTTTGGAATTGAACTCCCTAGATTTCCCAGATTTGGAATCTTTCTGAGTTTTGGTGATAGGTTTTTCGATTCCAACAGAGTTGCATGTCTACAAAAGCTCGAGTTAATTGTTGATAAAGATGATAATGATATTGTTGATGTCTGTTATCTCACTGCATGGATGGATGCTACTGCTAAGCGTAAGATCCAACATCTTTTTTTTAGGGGGTATGATAACGAGGATGGAGATTTTCTGGTTCATACGAGTATACGACACACCTAATGCTCTATAAATGTGAGACATTGGTACATTTGGAACTCTATACGGTAATCTTTGACGATGCCGAGTTTCATTTCCTTGTCTGGAGACTAGGTCTTTTCATGATGTTTTGTATCCCAATTCTGCCGCTTTCGAAAAACTCGTGTCAAGATGCCCTGTCTTGGAAGAGTTAAATATTTCTTTTAATATGTGTGATGATAAAGGCTTCCAGGTGCACTCTCAGTCCCTAAAGAGGCTCTCTTTACATCGAGAATCCGAAGTGTACAGCGTTCCTGGAATTGTGATTGATGCTCCTCTACTATGCTCTTTGAGTATCTCTGATGATGCTATAAAAAGCATCATAGTAAACAATTGGGAGTCTAATGCCAAGTTAAGTATTTCTCTTCTCTTTGGTTTCAATGAATCGACGAGAAGTAACATCCGCAATTTCTCTCTGGAATTTCGAGGGTCGGGGATATGACAATAGATGAGAGCAGTTTCAAGGTATATCTTTCAATGCCGGTATTTTACATGCACACGTTATTCCATCATGAAAGTTTCTGATGGAGTTCCTACTTGTTGTGATGGAAAGACAGGTGGGTCATGGATGAACTGGATTAGGGCGGCTTGGTGAAGGCACAGATCTCCCAACTTTTGTAAGTGACAAAGACAACCACAGATCAAGTACATCCAAAAAGTGATTGATTGGACTGAGTGATGTTTTGACTCTCTTTCATTGTTTATTGCAGGCTTGGAAAAATTGGACTGAAGGTACATCACTGGACCTAGTAGATCCTGTTCTTCTGAAATCTTACTCTGAGGAACAATCAATGCGATGCCTGGAAATTGCTCTGTCATGTGTTCAAGAGAATTCTTCAAAAAGACCAACAATGGATTCAGTTGTTTTGATGCTTAGCCCTGATTCTGAGTCTCTCCAGCTCCCAAAGCCATCGCAGCCTGGTTTCTTCAGAAGATCAACGTCTTTTTCGATTTCAGAAAATTATGTTTCTGTCAGAGAGTTATCTGCACGTTAAGTATTGCAGTCACAGAATAGAATTTCTGCTCCAACAATGGTGGAAAAAAATCAATTTCTAGAGCCCTTATTATAACTCTCTAATATGATTGTCCATATATTCTGTGAAAGTTTAACACTTTTTTAAGTTGGGGGAAAAAAGTCTCGGGCTTTTAATACGAAGTCAAATACCAAAAGGTCTTCTTCGCCATTTCTGTAACTATGACGTCTATTCTTCCGAGATTACTCTCAAAATATGTACGCAATTCTCTTCAAGAAATCTTCATGGATAAACCATTTATCAGGAAACAATTTCTTTTTCCTGCGAGTTCTCGAAGTTTATCTGTTACCTCAGGTTATCAGTTTGGCTCTGCGAGTGATGAAGTTTCTTCAAATGCAGGTCAGTCTACTTGTGATGTCTTACTTATTTCGAGCTCAGCTTAAATTTAGTCTGATAAATTTGATTAGGACACAAGGTGTTTGTGAAAATGCCTCTGAGAACTTACGTGTAACTGTGAAATCCAAGATACCAAGAAGCAGTAAGTTTCAGTGGTTTCCTGATAAATGGCTATATAAGATATACTTTGTGCTTCAGAAATTAAAATTCAAGATGTACAGAAGAATGATTGGACAAAGCTAGCTAGAAATTATCTTTAAGATGCTATAATGTCAGAAACGTTGGAATCCATATATCAGGAATTTAGAATGTTGAAACTAACTGTAAGTCGTGCAATTGGTTGTTATCAAGGGTTTGAGGCCGATGATGGTATTGTCAATGCAGGGTTTCGGAGATGGCAAAATGGAGGAGGGGCATGCCATCACTCGGCTCTAATTGATTCCTCGGCTTTGGTTGAGATTGGTGCGGTAGTGCATGAGAAAGCTGTCTTAGGTGCAAAGGTCCATGTAGGATCTGGTGCCGTAATTGGACCATCAGTTAAAATTGGTTCTTCCACAAAAATAGGGTAAACATCTCTTATACATGTTTTAAATGGACCGTTGTTGTGTTTAGGCATCTTTATAAGACTTTATTTGCTTAGATTTTCTTCAATACAGATATAATGTTTCAATCAGCAACTGCAGTATTGGTGATTCATGTGTTGTCCACAATGGAGTCTGCATAGGTCAAGATGGTACCAATCAAACTCTAAACCGAGATTAAAGACTCAAAGATCTTTTCATTTGACTCTATGTCGTTTGATTGTTCATATTAATTTTCTTTCAGGCTTTGGCTTTTACATTGATGAACATGGAAACATGGTGAAGAAGCCTCAAGTAATAGTCCCTTTTATCATTTCTTAAATCTGAGTCAACAATTCGCAGTTCAAAACTCTCTTTTTCTCTTTGCCATCTTTAGACTTTAAACGTCAAGATAGGAAATCGTGTGGAAATCGGAGCAAATACATGCATTGACCGAGGCAGGTAACAGATTTGAATATAGTAACCATCTTCCATAAGAACACTATTAGTGGTTTCATTAGCTTTATAGAACAAATTACACAGCTGGAGAGATACTGTGATAGAAGATGATACCAAGATTGACAATTTAGTCCAGGTTTAGCCTCGTTTTGTTTTTATGCACCTATTTCAAATTGAGAAAACAGTATTATGCTTATTTTTCGCTTCCTTGTTTTTTTGCAGATAGGTCACAATGTGATCATAGGAAAATGTTGCTTGCTTTGTGGTCAAGTAGGCATTGCTGGTTCAGTAACGTACAAATCTAAACACTTTTTTGGTTCCATTGAAAGAAACAATATTGAGAGTTTTTCAAGACTCAAAAAGTCAATAAACAAATCTGCAGGATTGGTGATTATGTCGCTTTAGGAGGACGAGCTGCTGTTCGAGACCATGTCTCCATTACATCAAAGGTTTATCTCTTTAGGATTGAACTGGTTTCAAAAAAAGCTGTACTTGGTGCAGTTTGGCTCACAAAAACTTCTCTTTCTTTGTTGGTCTAGGTTCGACTTGCGGCTAATAGTTGTGTTACTAGAAACATCACTGAGCCAGGGGATTTTGGAGGCTTTCCTGCTGTAAGCAAATCTCTAACATTAACTAAAAACATTAACCTAAAATTGTGTTGTTTTTGTATTGATATTCTTTTGTTCTTAATTTAGGTCCCAATTCACGAATGGAGAAAACAGATTGTTCGAGCTCAGATTTCGAACAAGAAAAAATCTTAATCAAAGTAACAAAAATGAGTACTTGGATGGTCTTATAATTTGAGTTTTCACTAATTTTGCTTCATGTAATTCTTATGATAAAGTTACATTTATCAGAAACCTAATGGAAAAACAACAATCAAGTTTAAGATTTGGTACGAAATCTCTGTGTACTACTTTTCATATACAAGATGCATATAAACACACATGAAGGTTTTCACTAAACAATGATTTAGAGCTACAAAATAGCAAACGATAATATCTTCAATATATTTATATAACATACTTTTTTTTGGTTTTATATATAACATACTTTACTAAACTTTCTCGTGCCAAATTAAAAAAAGGATTTTACGTAAATCCAAAAAAATTTACCCGACAATTAAAGACATCAAACCAACAGTCTCAATTGTAAATTGCTTTTGCAAAATTAAGATATATAAATTCATATATAGAATAGATAAAGGACAGTGAAAAGAGAAGACAGAAACTTATTAGTTTTGTATAAAATATCTATGATCATGGATGGACTTGTTTTGTTCTTTACGTCGAGACCAATTTAACTAGTTTAAAAATTCAAAGTTAATAGTACAACAACACAATATTTGCATTATTATTTTATACTTATATAAATATATCTAAACAATAGAAAGTTGGATATTTTTCTAATTTTGGTAGTATTATTAGTATGGGACTATGCAGCTGTGGGTTGCATTATTAACAATTTCAAATATGTATTTTTGTGAGACAGCTTCTCTTAATCAATCAAATGTTTTTCTTTTTCTTATGTGTTCTCTAATTATCTTTTTCATATATTGAGGTCCACCATGTTTATTTCTCCTTATCTTGCACGGTTTTATGGTAGCCACTAGTATTATTGTTTCTTTCTTTTTTTCTTTCGCGTCATTACTTCATTAGTCCAAAAATGATGATCTACTATACAGATATTTAACTTGTATTAATCTAGCTGTACATACCAGAACTAAACCAAAAAATTCAATCTACTAATCAAAACAAATTTTAAATATTTTATTTGTCAGAAAATTAGATTGCTAATATTAAATTCATACACAAACTCTACTACTTGAAATTACATAACTATCCAGAATCAAATTCGAATGAAAAACTACATAAAATAAACATTTAACCACCAGTTCAAAATATTCTAATTTTTATATTTATATATACGAGAACTTATATATATGAGAACTCAGAGAAAAATGTTGAACCTCATTATATAAGAGAATCAAACTAGTTGGGGTTAACAGTATTTATAACTTGCAAAAGACATAGTATTTCTATATATATAATCCTCTAATATTTTGGATCAGAATATCTATTTTGTACTAAAGAGAACGAAAGATCAAATATAAGGAGAAAAAGTGAAAAAGGTTCATATAGCACGTAAAGTTTTCGAGGTATGGTATGAAAGTTGGTCACTCATCCGAATTTTCTAGCTATCATCTTAATCAGTTCAACACAATCTGATGCGAACACCACTTCAATTATCTGGAGGATATAAGCCACATCTTCACCTTTCAACCTCCGAATACAATGAGGATATACTTCTTCTAATACTTGTTGCTCCCATATTTGCTCTCTCATTGTTGTTAGAGAAACAATACCAGCTGGACCTCATTGTTTCTATATGTTTTGATTAAAGATAGAAGTTGATCTCTAAATTAAAATATTAAATCGACGTGATTCATATTATATTCGGTTTCACAGTAGTTATTGTTCTTTCGATACAACAAAAAAGCCCTCACTGTTGCAGATTAAGCACCTACAAATTTAAGGAATACAAATAATAAACTAAGTACGTGGACTAACTAGGTTTAAGAATCTTTTATCAAGTTCAATAGATACAATATAATTACTGGGTTATACGTATGGAGTTTCATTATAATTGACAATTTTTTTTATGGAATTATATTGTATATACTAAAAACTAATAAAACTAACTCTTCTTTTTTTTGAAACACATTATTTTGCCGAAACACAAACTAACTCTTCTATATATATATACATATATATTTTAGAATTTTCAGTCAATTTTGGATCTTGGGTTTAATGTCAGGTCTATTGTAATGGTGATTAAAGCTGGAACATACTAGCTTGGCTGGATGCAACCTTCTTTTTCTACTGACATAATCATAACAATCTATTTCATCTTATTCTTGTTTATAAATATGCTAAACTAACAAAACAAAACATACTTTTTCAAGTAAAATTAATTATAACATTACTATAAAAAAATCTTGGGGAAATTAGAAAAAAAAGATAGTTTTTTTATAGATTTGTCTATTTATACCTTTGTAAATTTATGACAAAAATACCCTTAAAATCACTATTCACGTTTTTTTTTTCTACATGTTCTAGAAATTTTAGAATACATATTCTACACTTTGTTCTATAGTCTACGAAAATCAGAAATTACATTCTACTAAATTCTCTATGTTCTACCTACCGCAGAATGTAAATTCTAAATTAGGTAGATTTCTCATAGATTTTAGAATTTGTATTCTGCAGTTTATACTATAATCTACGAATATCAGAACTTACATTCTACCGATTTCCTTATGTCCTACCAACCGCAGAATGTAAATTCTAAATTAGGTAGTTTTCTCATAGATTTTAGAATTTGTATTCTGTGGTTTCTACTATAATCTACGAATTTTAGAACTTACATTCTACCGATTTTCCTATGTCCTACCAACCGCAGAATGTAAATTCTAAATTAGGTAAATTTCTCATAGATTTTAGAATTTGTATTCTGCGGTTTGTACTATAATCTACAAATTTCGGAACTTACATTCTACTGATTTCCCTATGTCCTACCAACCGCAGAATATAAAATCTAAATTAGTTAGATTTCTCACAAATCATTCTACCGATTTTTTGATAGTATTATAAGTTTGTTGATATCATAAATCATTCAATAATTAAGATTTTTTGATAGTCACATGTTATTAGACATTTGATTATCATTCAACTCTTTCTTGGTCGATTGAAAAAAAATATCATTTATACCCTCTTGTTTATAGAAACTATCATGTATATAGAATAAGACAAATAAAGAAAGATAGAAGAACCACATAATTAGAAAGTTGAAGGAGTTAAAGTCAAAGTGTATTACTCTTCACATGGAAGAGACGTGCAACGCGTTCCGTTGACTGACTTAGCCCTCAATTATTAACACCAAAGTCAACCATTATATCTCTGTAAACTCTTGAGTTGTGTTCTTCATAAGTAACAATCTCATTACTAAGACACAAACCAAAACAAAACACACACAAAAACCAAATGGGGAAGCCAACAACAAGCCAAAACAATGGCTTTATAAACCATTTCAGCCACCCACACCGTCTTCAGTTAACCCCGACGGCATCATCACCACCGTGCTCAGCCTGATACTTTTAGGAGGTACCGGCCGGAGTTATACATGTAGACCTTGCAACTTCTCTCTCCATGAGTCTTGTAGCAAGATGAAGCAGGTAATAACACATCCCTCTCACCCTTCTCATTCGCTTAACCTTCTCGTTGCTCCTGTTTACGATGGTGGATGCTTTAACTGTGACGCTTGTGGCATCAACGGCACGGGTTTTAGCTAACACTGTGCTCGTTGTGACTTTGATATCCACGCACTTTGTGCTTATAAGTCACTCTCGATCATCCACAATTCTCATCCTCACAGCCTTAAACTCGTGTTTCAATCTCCTTATGGAGCCAATAAAGGTTTCTCTTGCAACATCTGCCTTCAGATCGGGAAGAACCAGTGGCTCTATCAATGCTTACCATGGAGTCTTAAGAAACTCATGAGTTGTCTTCCATTAATCCGATGTTTAGGTTCTTTTACATTAATCTTCTGCCAGAAACCATCATGAAGAACCTTGAACTAATAGCAGAAATATAGACCAAGATGATAAATTTCGATAACATGTTTAGAACATCATCAGCTTAATGAAAAGATAAATCATGTCTTAAAAACCTGTTCTTGAGAAGTTTTTCTACAGCTACCAAACTTAGTCGACGGTCCTTTTTCCGGTAGATTCTCTTTGTTCCCGATCCCATTAAGAGAACTATAGAGTTGATGTACAAATGAAGCTTCCATAGATTTAAGATATAAACTATGCTTCTCATTACTCCACTCTATAGCCATATACTCTTTCCCTGCAGAGTACTGCAACAAAGTTTCTAAAAACTCAATGATCTGTTATCAAAATAAGAATCTCAAACAAGTAATCTAAATGAATGCACAACTTGAATTATTTGCAGAGAAAAACTAATCTACAAACATATAATACTTCAAATCCTGACAATTACTTCGTTTCTATAATGCCAAATTGTGAACTACAACAATTCATCAACAATACTACAATCGAAACAATTATTCGATTCCTCTTCCATTATTTCTACACAACAATCAACATCAAATGAGATAATTCCATTAAAAACAATAAAATCGACGCAAATTTCAGATCCGAACAGCGAAAATGACGGAGATTCCGGCGACGAAACAAACATGCAATGATAAACGAAAACGAAATCAAACAGAAACATCGTTGGAAATTATACCACAGAGGAAGTCGTCTCTACCTCCAGGGAAGAAGCATCGTCGGAATCGTCAGAGTCGTCGGAGCTACGACGGCTAAAGCGTGCTCTGTAATCACCAACTATTGGCTATCTTGTGGAGAGAGATCGAGAGAGAAGAAAAATATCAGAAGGGTAAATTAGGTTTAACATTATTAATAAGACTAAATCAACAAAATTTAAAAACAAAGGTATAGATTACCAAAACGAGAAAAAAAACATCCTTTTTTTTCAATTTGCCCAAAAATCTTTTTAATTATTAAATTTTATAGAATTTGATGTCTCTAGAATGTTTTTCTCTAAAAAATTATTTTTTCTACACATTAAAAATTCATGATATTGCCGAACCGTTTTCAATATAGTGGTCTAGATCAAATTAATAGTTTAGGATCAAGGGTTTGATTCCTCTCCGTTGCAAATGAAATTTTTTAAAGAAAATATAAAAAATAAATTTGAGTTATGAATTAACCTTTTCTTTATAGTTGTTGACAAAAAATCCATTATATTTTGATTTTTTTTCTTCTATTTAATATCGTTAAAGAAAATGATATGCCAAGAATAATGCAAAATGTACCACGTATGTATTATATAAGATATAAAAAACACATTTATATACTTGAATTCATTATGTACATTATAATTGATAATGCAAGTTATATAAACTTAATGACACTTAATGACCCTTTGCTTTACAACTTATGAAAAATAATTATGCCAGAAAATATTGTTTACCAGCACAATTCTTTTATATAAAAAAAGACATAATTCATTTTGAAAATATCTAACGTCCAAAACACCTTCGAGAAAACAGATATTAATTTTATATTAAATTCTTCTCAATTCTCATCGGCACTTGATAACATATTTCATTATTGTGAATTTTAAAAAAATACTGTCATATGGCTCAAGTCATCTCCCTGTCGCCTGTCTCTCATTTTTGTTGTTCGGTTTATTTTGTCTTTCGCTACATGCATCACCCCAAAACTAACGAAAACAAATATCTTCAATGCGCGTAAATTCTATTTTTATATGTAAAAAAAACTTTTAACAGACTTCGGTAATTTTTTATTACTTGCGGTGTAAAACTTCTATAAATTAATAATATTAAAATTTTAAAAAATTATTAATTTAGAGATATTCATAAATTAATATTATTAATTTATAATATTTTTACTTGCCAAAATTCTCAAAAAAAATAAATTGAGATTATTTTTATATTCATGTTTTTTGAAAGTTATAAATTTTATAACTTTGGAACTAAAAATTAAATATTTTTAAAATAATATATTTGACCATATATTATATATATATATATATATATATATATATTCAAATTTATGATTAATGACATCAATTGTCTTATTTCAATAACTTATAATACTATTACAATGAAAATGATACATATTAAAAAAATCAAAAACTTAAAAAAAATTTGATTATTTTTATGACATGTTATAGTACAATATTATAGTTTGAAAATAAAACATAACAATTGTTTTATAGAGTTGAGCTTTAGGACAAAAATTATTTTTTAAAATCATTAATATATCAACTTATTTAAATATATATATATATATATATATATATATATTTAGATGATTATTAATTTATGATATTATTGATACTATATTTTTATATAGGGGTTTAAAAATAATTATTATTTTATTAAGTTATTAAATTTGATCAGATTTTATATTGGCCCGACTTGGGACCAGAGAATTTTATTAATTTATAGAAGTTATTAATTTATCGAATATTAATTTATGGAGGTTCTACTATATATTCATATCTCTGGCCTGGGTTTTTTGTTAAGCATAATATTTTTTTTATAGTCAATCATATTTGTCTATTTAAATGATTAGCTATTAAAAGAGCATTATGCTCAACAAAAGAACTTTACCAATCAAGGCTTAGCGTGGTGAAAAAAAATTAAAAATTAATTTGAAAAAAAAATAAAATAATATATATATATATATATATATATATATATTGCTCATTTGGGTAAATCATTTTTGAAATTTTTTTTTTCTTTCTTTCTGGAAAACGACTAGTTTCCTTTTATAGAAAAGAAAGTTATCAGCCTGCAAACAAATAAAATATAATATTGGAAAGTATCTAAAAATAAAAACATTTTGTGCAATAATTTATTGTTGATATGCATGTACTATATTGTTTTAGGAAACTAAATAATGTAAGAGAACAATGAACATGTGACAAAAATCAGTGAAGATATGGGAAGTAATATGAGAATTGAATGTAACCAAACCAAGTACGACAACTATTAAGTTATATGTTGATGGCTGATTAATAGTATTTTTTAGCTATGATATATATTTCCAGTCACGTATATATATGGTCATAATATTATAACAAAAATTGGTTTTCAATTTTTTTTATGATTTGTTTCTGAGAATAGCACAAGTTCTTTATAGTTATAACTTTCACATGTTTTTCAGGTAAAACCAATGTTTATATCCTTATTATCAGTGGCCAACTTGGTGTTTTTAAATGTCTAAATTTTAAAGCGTAGAATCTAAACCATATTACCTAATCTTATGAATCCTAACTAGGTTTGTAATCAATGGAGGACCTTCTTGCATCATATCATGAATCCGATGTCAACTTTTAATAAAGAAAGATAAAAACATACAAAAATGAAAATAATTGTTTAGGAGTAAAAGAGTCCAAACAAATCACAAATATTAAAATTGTTAAAAGGAATTTATGCACTAAAATAAGGTTTCTTTTTTATATATCATCAACCACTTATATTATTTAAAATGGCTTCCAAAACCTAAGAATAACAATGTTCACTCAGATCACAGAAAAAAAAAAAGAAAAAAAATATCGCACTATAGGTCAACAAATTTGCCTTATAGTTTGAAAAGCGAAGAATTAGAAATTAAAAAAAAAATCTCATAGAAAAGTTATAAATTAGGAATGTGATTTTTATCAACCACGAATACTATCATTTTTGTTATCTATTTCACCCGAATCTGATTAATAGAAACTATATTTGCTATATATGATATTAGTAGAGGTTTAGAACATTTGGAAATTAGTTATGAATTAGATTTTATCGATCTAAATATTGACAAAAAAAAAAGAGTTGTAAACCGGTTGTCCCGAAAGACATCTCTGTTTTAAATAACATGCAATCTTAAATAACATGCAATCCATGGTTAGAACAAATTCAATATTTTCAAAAATTATTTCTCCTAATTTCTCTCTCTTTTGACATTAAACATTTTTGATTGAGCTATCGTGAACACAAGTGAATGAATGAAAATTTATTGTAAAATATTTAGTTTGCAACATGCGAATGAAACTCATAAACTCACAAGGATTTGACAATTATATTTGAAGATACAGCATGGAAACTTTAAAAAGAGAATTAAATTAGAAGTCAAATGAAAAGAAAATGAAAGAAAGAGTGGCTTCAGAAGCAAGAAGATCATAAAATAGGGAAGTTAGTTGCTCACCTCAATGATTATCCATCGCATATTCTCCATATCACAACCAAAGTACAACCAAATATTCTTATGTCATATTATTATATAAAGTTCATTCAAATATCCTAAAATTCATTAATTTCTTTATTAACAATTAGATCGATAAGATTCGATTCATGAGCAGAGGTCGAACTCATGACTTGACTTAAAAGAACTCGGTCTTATTAATTTTTTATTAAAAATTTTATTCATACCAAAAAAGAGTCTATATATATATATAATTATGTCCAAAATACCAAAACTAATTTTCTATTTTTGTTAACAATACCAAAACTAATATAAACTTGTGGTTTTTGAAATCTCCAAAAAAAATTTACCAGCCACGTATGGAGTTGTTCAAGTAGTTGTTATTGTCTTCCCAAAGAGGTTAATTTTCAACTTTATCTTCATTGTTTTCTTGGTATGAATTTTCAACTTCATTTTACCAGTATTGTAATCTATAAGTTTCTGATAAGTAATATATGAAAATAGATAAATTACCGTTTATTAGACAAATCTTTGGTTTTACGAGAGGAAAATTGTCCCATTCCTTTTATTTTTGACAATACTAGTTAATGATTTTTATATACGTCTCTAAAAAGTTGAGACACAATAAAATCATTACACAAGCAAAAAACAACAAAAAAAAAACAATCGGACTCAACAATAAACCAAATATTAAATCAAAGGCTTTAATGATAACAAAGAAGTCACATATACTCTGCTATCTTCGATTCCACTAAACTTAAATTAAAGATCGGAATCATGATTATCAATAAGTAATTACTCATTAGTCTATCTCTTCTCTCTCGTGCGTCTGAGTTGTGTTTATCTTCCTGAATTAAATAAAAGATTTAAAATAAATAAACAAACGAGACACCAACCCTTTTAAAAGAAATTGGTGACATAAATAAATAAAAGTAAAAGCCTTTCTCCTTTCTTTCAGTTTCGACATTCCTCAGAATCTCTCTTCTCTTTTTGTCTCCAACCATAAACCTTAATTAACCTTTCTTCTTCAAACAGACCACAACAGAGAACACAACAGAGACCTTAGCTGTCTTAATCTCTGTTTTTCCAATTACAAAGTAAGTTTTTTTCAATATGAACAGAGAATTACGTGAATTATGTTTTTTTTTTTTTTTTTGTTAATTGACCTCTGTTTCTCCATTAATTTGATGATCGAAGATCGATGGAAATAGATGGAACAATTCCGGGTCAGGAAATCGGATCCGGGTTTCAAACAGCTGGAAATCCAGATGGGTTCGTTATGATTGATGTCGAAAGTTTCTCTCCTGTGTTTAACAAAGACTTCTCTTCTTCTAGTCCCAGAATTACTGTAAGTTCTTAAAAATTTCCAAACTTTGTTAAATTATCAGAAACACCATTATTTCTATTTTTAATTTTATTTTTTAATTTGTCTTTTTCGGTATTAAATTTTGGTGAGAACTATGGAAGAATCGCCCATAACCTCTATATAACTACTTTTGAGTCGTCGATTCAATTTTTTCGTTTCTTCTCATTTGCTATTTTTTTCAGTAAATAAATGAAATAAAATAATCCTAATCGAAAGTTGACTTTTACCTGTCAGTTAATATATATATATATATATACATAAATATTTTTTTGAATTATTATCAGCTCACGGAATCCTCTGTTTCCTTTCTGGTATTTGGCATTTGGCAAGAAGCTTCTTTTAGATATTTTAATTTATCTTTTGGACTTATCCTAGTAACTTAATAATTGGAATTTTGATAATGATACTAAATTTTTTAATTAAAAAAACTGAGAAATGTGAAAATGAAAATAAAAAGTTGCAGAGAAATGTATCGAGGAAAGGGTCACCAAGAAGCAACAATGAGAGGAAACTCAATTTTGACGCAAATGGTAATGACAAGGAGACCTCATTTCCTCAGTCCCCACTTAGAGGTATACATTATACTATCATTCTTCTTCAATTATTATTTACTATATATTATTGCCTTTAATTAATGTAGTGTATTAAATTACTTTGTATTAAGTATTAACTAACGTTTTTATTTCACGAATATGGATAAATGTACCTTTTGTTTCTTTCCTTATTTTTGGTACCATAAAATATTTATCAAATGGCCCTACCAGATTCTTCAAATTAATTCAGTTTGGGCTTATCTGCAACTGTGAGTTTTTTATAATATTATTATTTATTGAGGTGAGATATCTTCTTGGGATTTTTTTTTATCTTCATGAAATGTTTTGGGTCCTTTTATGCTATGGCAAGAAGGTTCGGTTTGCCTAATCTAAGTAAAAGTTTATTATTTTAATTATTAGTTTAATCTTATTCTTTGAAAGGTATGAATTAGAAAGTGTTAGATGAGATTTAGTTAATTGGACCGACCCATACGTTTTTAGCTGTAAACCTTAACTTTAGTTTTCATAGGTTTTTATATATACTTTGAATCCAAACTTCACCAATTTTACAATATTTTTCTTATTTTTTAAACTAAGATTTTAAGGACCAACTAAACAGAAACATTCAAAGTGTGTTGTCTCCTTTTTTATTATTATTTTGAATATACATATATATATATATATATATATATATTATAAATAATTGATACTAGCTAAATAGCTTTATGCAGACCACAAACATACCAAAATATTCCAACTTTATACTCCCCAACACCGCATGCATACATCCTATTATTAATTTAAGCAAACAATATCAAATGAATACCTTATGATTCAATTTATTTTGTCTTGTCAAATAAAGGAAAAAGAATAATTATTCATTGTTATTAATTAAAGCCTATATTTTATGGTATTTGATGAGTTGTAGGATCAAGCACGCCGGTAAAGCCTACCACCGTGGCGTCCATAGATCATGCAGCCACGACCACAACCGTAGGCACCGCAGTTTCAGCCTCTCCGCTTCATCAAATTACCATTACTACGGCTGCTACGCCCACCGGAAATACGATCTCCGATCAAAGTATAGAAAGAAGGTTCGGTTTTCCGAGAAAATCGAGCTTTAAACGCTCCAACAATTCTCGGTTGCTTGATCCTAAGAAAGTCGTCCTCTTCTTTGCAACTTTGTAAGTTCTTATTTATTTAAAAATAAAATCTTTGTGAGAATATTAAAAAAAACAAAGGGTTTTGAAAACATATAACTCAAAATGCATAACTCTATAATTAATTACTAAAACCCATATTTTATAGTAATTTTTTTTAATTCCAACTTTTAAGTTTATATTTGGATCAATTAATTAGTTTTTAAAGCCATTATTAGATTCTTCTTGTCCTATATTATTATAGTAACTTATCGTTAAATTTTAAATTAGTTTAAATATGTGTATATATAATATGTATGGCATTATCGTTAAGTCGTGTACATGACATATATGCTACTGAAAATTGGAATGTCTATAAAAATTTAATATGTAAAGTTGTTTTTGAGGGATATTAATTAATTGACCAAATATTAATCTGTTTTTTTGTGATATAGGTCAAGCATGGGATCAATATTATTAATTATATTTACTCTCTCAATCAACAAGTCTAATCACGGAGATATGCCTCTAGACTAATGATAGACAAGAAGAGCATTTTATATATTTATCAACCGACCTAAGTTTGTGGCTGTAGAAAATGCCACAATCTTACCGACCTACATTTGAGGAGATGAATCAGAACAACATTACAAAAACAAAAATTGAAGAGGCTGAGGTTTGGTACTTTTATTTTGCATTAATTTTTATTTTAGAAAAAGATAGAGAGAACGTGGGAAGTGGGCACGCACGAGATCGAAATTTGGAAGAAGAAAGCTTAAGACAAGAGTTTATGACGCTTGTGACAAAGACAGAGAATCATCTCTTCTCTTCTTTTACATTCTTTTTCCTTCTCTGATTTTTAGTTTTATTTATCTAGTATTTTGTGTTTTGATTTCCTTGTGAAAAGATTTCTTTATCTGTATATATCAATTGTTGTGAGCCATTAATGCTTTTCGTTTGTTTGATCTTTTCCAAATTTATAGAGAATCTCAGTCGTGTTAGAGCCGACTTATATTGAGTTTCGTGTGATGTATATTTTCTTATAAATCCTTTAATTATTCCAATATCTTGCAATTTTTTTTCACTTATGCTTTGATTAATTTTGAACAAGTCAAATATACCAATTTTCTACAATGAGAGCTTTATAATAATTTCTTAACAATTCATCCCAAAAAATTTCCATCATTTTGATACTTTTAAAAATAACTTGATTCATATTACTCCCTAATGATACTATTTTTTTTATCATTTCATAATTTTTAAAGTAAAATTTAACGTATTTCTATCTATATTGGGAAATAAATTGATAAGGGAAAAAGACATATTTGAATAATGGGAAATGGAACAAAGGACGTAATGGGAAAGCACTTAAAACTGTCCGAACAACTATAGTTAGAAAGCGTTATTCAACTACGATGTGTTTGGTCAGCCATTTGTAAGGAAAGTGGTAATAATGACCAAATAAGTTGCTTTGGTCATCATGACTTACATTGCGTCGTATTTTGTACTTCCTCTCAAAAGGAATATATAGATTATTAGCTAGGGAAGTCTATTTTTTGGTGGAGTTTCTAATGCAAACTCCAACACTATGCTTGGTCCAGAGCATATAGACTTTTTATCTTTTGTTGTTAACATCAGACTATCAGAGCATAGACTTATGAAACCATAATTTTATATATTAAGGTTTTAATACTAATTTTTGGTGAGGAAAAGTATACAAAGGAGGCATAATAGTATTTTTTAAAGCTATTGCGAGCCTTATCAAAGGCATGCATTGGTTAGTTTGGAACAAATTATGACTTTCGAAGCTGAGGGTAAGTTAGAACTTCTCTCATTTGGAGGCTTTAATGTAACAACTTTGGAGTCATCCAATAGATCCAAACTAGGGTTGTGAATTCGGGTCGGGTTGAGTATTTCAGAAATCGGGTATTTCGGGTAGTGAAAAACTGGTCCCAAAAAACCGAACCAAAAAATCGGTTCGGATCGGGTCGGATTTTTTTTTATTTTTTTTTTGAAAAAATTCAAAAAAATTCAAAAAATTCAAAAAAAATCCGAAAACCCGACCTGAATTGACTCGAACCGTCCGAAACCTGACCCGAATTCCGAAAAAAATGATTTTTTTTAATTTTTAAATATTTTTTTTAAAAAGTCCGACCCGACCCAAAAAACCCGAATTTAGTTCTGGCCCAATAGGAACCAATGAGCTTTGTGAACGAGTATAACCAAAATATATTTTCTCTATAGATTCTTCCACATTAATCTTAATCCTCATAATAGTAATAATTATTTAGTAGCTTTTAGAGATTCGAGGCATTGCTCTATTGCTTTGTCTCTCATCGTAAAGCCTCAAAATCATTGCTGCAGTTTCTTCAATTGCACTCTCTGTCACTTCTGCAAAAAACAAGTCAACAATATTATATCAAATTCTATTAAAACTCTTCATCATTCATCGTCTTACCAATTACTGGCCAAGTCGGATTCTCAGCAAAGATTCTCTTGGCAAGCTCAAGCTCTTCTCTAACAGAACCCAACTCAGAGTACTTAGTCTTATAACTCGAACCAAGTCCAAGACTCTTAGCTCTTGCTTCCCTTATCCCTTGCAAAACCATTGGATCAATCATCAAACCAAAAACCTTTCTCGGGTCGATCTCGAACAGAGACTTAGGAAGATCTACACCGTTAACAATTGGTACATTAGAGACTTTATAACCCTTTTGAGCTAAGTAAGTCGAGAGTGGCGTCTTCCCTGTCCTAGAAACACCTACAAGAACAATCTCTGCTTTTTCTAAATTCTCAGGTAAAGCACCATCGTCGTGTTTGATAGTGAATTCGATTGCTTCGATTCGTTTGAAGTAGTCTTCGTTAAGAGATGAGTGTGTGATGCCACGAGGAAGACCGGAAGGATTAGTGCCTAAGTGAGAAGAGATTGAGTCTGTGATTGGTCCGAGTATGTCTAGTGATGGAATATTCCATAGCTTGCAAGCTCTCATTGCTGCTTCTGCAATTGATGGATCAGCTAATGTGTATATTACCATTGCTCCTTCTCTTGCAGCTTGCTTTATGATCTCCATTAACTTCTCTCCATCTTCAATCTTCAAAAATCAATAACTAATTAACCAAAACTGATCAATTTCGGTTTAACAAAATTACTTAATTTCGGTTCGGCTAAGTAAAAAACAGAATCAATTCAACCATTATATCATGTACCATGTCATCTGAATAAGAATCGGTTTAATATTCGGTTTTCAAAATTGAGTGTATCGGTTTTGGTTTAGCTAAACAATATACATTGAGAGAAGAGTTGAGGTGAAAGACGAAAATACCCCTGAGAAGAGATGTGTATTTACGGGACAGCCACGATCAACCAAACAATAATCGAATTGGCCCAAAGCAGCGTTAACGGCGTGTTCCGCCGTCCATCCAGTTCCGTCAGAAACTATAAATATCGACTTAGCCGTCGTCATATCCGTCTCATTATCTCCGTTACTTGATATTGACACGTCACCATCCATTGTCGAAATATCAGAGCGATTCGAACTTTCGATCGGATGCCTCGAACCGGACGTATTGTTTGACCCATTGGTAATCGTGCGGTCCAGCTTCACGCCGGACTTTAAGCTTCGAGCTCTGTTCCAACGATTCAGCTGCGAGCTGAATTTCCGAGGCTGCTGTTCGGAGCCAGGTTCGGATGCGTTCAAAGAAACCGAATCTGAACCTGCAGGGTTGGAATTTGAGTTGAGACTAGACGTGATCGGCGGTGGACGTCCCTGCAACTTCATCGCCGAGAGAAAAGCCATATTTATTCCTTTTTTGTTATTTTTTTTTCTAATTATTTATCGACCGTTCGCCTAATATCTTCTGAAATTTAAAATTTAGCAATAAATAGAAAATACAAAAATATTTGGTAGATTTTTTTTGTTCTCCTGAGTTTTGGTTTAGTTTGAATTATATATAGGGTGATTTGCTATAATATTTCATATTAATTTATAATTATTTAAATATTTTTATAAAATCGTATAATACTATTTTTTTTTTTTAGATGCGTAAACAAAACCGTAATAATAAAAATGTCATTAATGAAATGTGTCTTGTCAGCCACGATCTGCGCAGCTAAGTCTACCAAAAGTTTTTCCGAACTCTACCAAAGAACTACCAAAAGTTTTCTCTAACTTTACCAACCTCTAGCAAAGAACTACCGAAGATTTTCTCAAACTCTACCAAAAAACTACCATAGGCTTTCCCTAACTTTACCAAACCACCAAAGGCTTTGTAAACTTTACCAAATAACTACTAAAGATTTTGTAAACTCTACCAAAGAACTACCAAAAGTTTACCCGAACTCTACCAAACTCTACCAAAGAACTACCAAAGGTTTTCCCTAACTTTACCAAACTCTACCAAAGAACTAGCACACTAACCTCTAGGTTTTTGGAACGTGGTATTGTTGGGACAAAAGCTTTCCCTAACTTTACCAAACTACCAAAGGCTTTGTAAACTCTACCAAAGAACTACCAAAGACTTTGTAAACTCTAACAAAGAACTATCAAATGCTTTGTAAACTCTACCAAAGAACTACCAAAGGCTTTGTAAACTCTACCAATAACTACCAAAGGTTTTTCCGAACTCTACCAAACTCTACCAAAAAACTACCAAAGGCTTTCCCTAACTCTACCAAACTACCAAAGGCTTTGTAAACTCTACCAAAGAAAAAGGCTTTGTAAACTCTTCCAAAGAACTACCAAAGGCTTTCCCGAACTCTACCAAACTCTACCAAAGAACTACCAAAAGATTTTCCGAACTCTACCAAAACTCAACCAAAGAACTACCAAAGGCTTTGTAAACTCTGCCAAAGAACTACCAAATGCTTTGTAAACTCTAGCAAAAAACTACCAAAGGCTTTTCCTAACTCTACCAAACTATACCAAAGGCTTTCCCTTTTTTTTTTTTTTGTCAAATACCAAAAGCTTTCCCTAACTTTACCAAATTCTACCATACTAACCTCTAGATTTTTAGAACGTGGTATTATTGGGGACAAAGGCTTTCCTTAACTCTACCAAACTACCAAAGGCTTTGTAAACTCTACCAAAGGCTTTCTCTAACTCTACCAAAGAACTACCAATGACTTTCTCTAACTCTATCAAACTCATACCAAGGAACTACCATACTAACCTCTACGTTTTTGAAATGTGGTATTGTTGGGGACAAAGGTTTTCCCTAACTCTACCAAACTACTAAAGGCTACCAAAAAACAACCAAAGGTCTTCCCGAACTCTACCAAAGAACTACCAAAGGCTTTCGCGAACACTATCAAACTCTACCAAAGAACTACCATACTAACCTCTAGGTTTGGAACGTCGTATTGTTGGAGACAAAGGCTTTCCCTAACTCTACCAAACTACCAAAGGCTTTGTAAACTTTACCAAAGAACTACCAAAGGTTTTCTCTAATTCTACCAAACTCTACCAAATAACTACCATACTAACCTCTAGGTTTTTGGAACATGGTATTATTAGGGACAAATGTTTTCCCTAACTCTACCAAAGAACTATCAAAGGCTTTGTAAACTCTACCAAAGAACTACCAAAGGCTTTGTAAACTCTACCAAAGAACTACCAAATTTTCCTTGAATGTGTAGATTTGTTAGGTTATGGTTCGAAATCTTCAAATGTTATCCAAAACCCTAAGAAAACATAAACAAAATCAATATGTTAGAAACCAAGTTCGATTTCATGAAAATCCTAAGTTTTCGAGTTCAATTTCGTGAAAACCTTAAGTTTTCAAGTTCGATTTTCTTGAAATCCCTAAAGTTTTGAATTCGATTAATTCGTGAAAACTTTAAATTTTCGAGTTCAAAACTGACTTCCTCTTCTACATTAAATTTTGATTTCGAAACAGAGAGAGATAAAGAGTGAGAAAGAGAGAGAGAAAGAGATAGTGAGAGAGAAAGAAAAAAATTTTAAAAGAAGAAGAAGATTTTTTTTTTTTGAATGGCAAAACTGTAATATAAAAGACAATTCATATTATTAAGGACATTTCCCACACTTTACTTTTTTGAAAAATTTTATGAACTATTTTATCAATTACCCATAGGAATATTCTAGTAATTAATTCTTATATATTTGGTATTGGTTTTTTACTTATCTGATTGAATTTTCGACATTTCGTATGATAATTTACAGTACGACCTCAACTTCAAAGATGTCGAATAATACATAAGATATTAAACAACTTTTTTTCTTTGCATTTAGCTATAGAGAGATTAGATTTCAGATAATATATTAAGATAAATAAACAATTGAATACATAGATAACCAAAACAAGGTGAGATGAAATCCTCCTAGGCACATTTATCGAGATTTCAAATTTAGCCTTCAGTTTACTATTTTTGGATAGGGTACTTCTACAAATATCTTAACCTAATGAAGCTTGCAAGGAAAAGCACCCTTGTATGGTAATTTTCTCACCTTCTCATTATAAAAGCTTAGAATCGTGTACTAGTATGGAACTACAACAAGATCTCTCAAACCTCAAGAGCTACTAAGGATCTCTGGTAGTTTTTGTCTTCCACAAGCTGAATCCTCCTAAGCTTTCTCCTGATTATGTCACCGTAAGTGCGAAGGACCCGTTTATTTTCTGTCTGTAGTCTCACTAATGTGAAAGTATCTTGCCTAATGGCTTAGAGATTCTCTGCAGCAGAGAAAGGAAAGAGCATAATGTGCAACAAATCACCACCAAGAACATGGAGAGTGAAGTTAACAATGCCGGATACCAACGCTGTTTCTAGCTTACATTCTCTAACCTTGATAGGGAGAGTCACTAACTCAAAAGCTCAGAGAATATGGTCTTGATTCCCTTTTTGGTAGAGCATTGGAATCTGTATCAAAGGCATGTGGGAGCTGAGCTTGGGCTTGGACTCTTTCAATTCCAGTTTGCTATTAAGGAAGACATTCAAAAAGTGCTAGTTAACCAACCATATCATATTACAAAGATGGGAACCCACGATCTCAGAAACCTTCCCATCACAGATATCGTTTTGGATAAAGATACAAGGATTACCTCTTCACCTTTGGACTGAAGAAACTATGAGAAGTATCGGAGCTGATATCGGTTTGGTGGAGAATGTCGAAATAACTGCTCTTCAAGTCAGGATGAGAGTACAGATAAATGGTTTGCTCCCAATTATAACTTCATATGTATTAGAGTTCCCTTCAAAAGAGGAAATAAAAATCACTCTCTATGAAAGACTCGAGAATCCTTGCTATAGATGTAAAAGTCTATGTCACAACATGGCTGAGTACCCTGAAAGAGAGCGACTGAGAAGCACTGACCTGCGAGAAAGACTTGGTTTCGGGCCAGTTAAAGCAAGCAATAGAACTGAGGAAACCTCTAGGAGAGAGGATAGAGCTTACAGCAGGAATCAAAGCTTAGTAAGAGGGGACAAAAGCTATAGAAGAAGCTCTGCGGCTAACTCTTATAGATACGATCCCTATAAGCGACAAATGTCCTCAAGAGAATAAAGGGAAAGAGATAAATGGGAATGGCGCGAAGTACAGAGAACTAGGCTCCCTGTATCGGAGACAAGAACACAAAGTAGGGAGACTTTCAAATCCCCTATCCACCAGGGATCAGGTTCTCGAGACCTAAGAAATGAATTATCCACAAAACAAAGATCTTCATGTAAGGATTAAGAGATAAACTCTCAGAAAAGTCAAGATCAAGAAAAAAGAGGTCTGAAAAAGTGTGCAGCTTGGAGAATCACACTACTCTGCCACATTCAGAAACAATAACAAGAGATGTCATAGCTGAACTCTCAATGAGGAAGAGAACAAGTTCAAAAAATTTAAGAGACGAGCTTACAGAGAAAGCAAGATCCACCTACATAGCCAGTGAAGCAGCTATGCAAGTCCAGCCACAAGACTTGGCCAACCGGTACAAGAAATGGCTGGTGAAAGCTCGAGAGAAAAGCCAATAACCCGACAAAAGCAACAAAGAAGAAACCGAGTAGACTTCCAAACAAAAAGGGAATCCAAATGAGCCCAAGAGTCCTACCTGGAATTACCTCTAGGAAAAAGAATGCAATTCAAATCCAAAACTCCCCTAGAACAAGTCTATATCTTGCAAGTACTAAGAGAACTAACCCAAAGCATGGAGCTAGGCCTGGGCACAGGTACTTGTTACACGCCCATTACTTGCTACCCGTTCATTCAAGTACTCGTTTTAGCAAGTACTCGTATTTTTCAAGCCAAGTATTAAGGCCATTAATTCAATTACTTGCAAGGACCAAGTCAAGTATAAGTATTTTTTTTTTTGGCACTACTTGGTACCCGTTACTTGCTACCCGTTCAAATTGATAGGCCCAATTTTAATAATAGTAAGCTTAACAATTTGGAAAAAATAAGAGTAAACTAAGAGTAAGAGACGTTACTTTATTGTTAGGCCCAGTCAATCACTCATCTCTCTTTCTCTCTCGCACAAAGCCGACAACAAAACAAACCCTAGAAATTTCACCCAAATTTCATCGATTCTCAATCTCTCATCTCTCTTTCTCTCTCGCACAAAGCCGACAACAAACCCTAGAAATTTCATCGATTCTCAATCTCTCATCTCTCTTTCTCTCTCGCACAAAGCCGACAACAAACCCTAGAAATTTCATCGATTCTCAATCTCTCATCTTCTTCCTCGATCTCTTTCGCTTTGGTTACACTCTTCTTCTTCGATCTCTTATGTGTGTTCTTCTTCTCTTGTGCTTCGACCTCCGCTTCTTCGTCTCTCCATCGCCGTTTGTTTCTCAGGTCTCATTCTTCCTTCCTTTGTGTTTTGTTATGTTATACTTTTCCACCATGTTCGTTTTGCTCTTATGTTCGTCCTCAGTATTAATTTGTTTTTGTTTGAGTTCTTTTCGACACTGTGCAATTCTTACACTTACTGTTTCTTGGGTTTATTCACGGTTTGAGTTTAGTACAAGTTCTATTTTTGAAATTAGTAGGATTAGCCATTAATGCTCGTTCTCGTTAAAAAGAGGAACCATTTTTGAAAGATTGGTTATTATGTTATACATACTCGTACTCACATAACATTATTTTTCAGGTTTAGTAAAGTATAATATAAATTTACACTTTGTTATCTAACAAAGTGTTTTGTTTGCTAGACTTGTAGATGGATTCACAGAATGCTGAAACAAATAAAGAAGGTGTTGGAGCTTCAACACCTGCTCTAGAAACAGAAACACAGACGGATGCTCTTACTTTAGAATCAGTTGAATCTAAGGTAACTAGTAGAAAAAGATCTAGAGCTTGGGAAAATTTTAAAAAATGTGAGGATAAAGTGCATGCAAAATGTAATCACTGTGGGAAAGTAGTTACAATTAAAACTGAATTAGGTGTCAATACTAGCACTATGCTCAAACATAGTGATACTTGTAAAAAACTTCATCCTGAACTTGAAGAAGAGGTTGTTGCGGGTAAAAGATTAAGGCAATCAACTTTACTGAATCAGAACAAAAAAGACAAGGAAGTTGTTCCATCATACTTACAGTTTGATAATGATGATTCTAGAAAATCTCTGGTTAGGTTGATTGTAAAAGATGAGTTGTCTTTTAGGATTGTTGAAAAAGAAGGTTTTAGAGAATTTGTTATGACTCTTCAGCCTAGGTTTGCTATCCCTTCTCGTAGGACTGTCACTAGAGATTCCATCAGTTTGTTTCTTGATGAAAAGAAAAAGTTGAAAAAGTTGTTTGAGAAACACAAAAGAAGTGTTTCTCTTACGACTGATACTTGGACTTCTATTCAAAACATCAATTACATGTGCTTAACTGCACATTACATTGATGACCAATGGAATTTACAGAAAAAGATCATTAATTTTTGTCAAATTCTAAGTCACAAAGGGGAAGTTATCGGGAAAATGCTAGAGAGGTGTTTGGTATCTTCGGGTATTAGCAAGGTTTTTACAGTAACATTGGATAATGCTAGTGCAAATGAAGTAGGACTAAGGTTCTTAAAAAGAAGACTTCAGTCTTGGGGAACTAATATGCTTGATGGAGAATTCCTCCACATGAGATGTGGTGCTCATATCCTGAATTTGGTTGTTAAAAATGGATTGGAAGAAAACAAGGCTGCTATCAGCCGAATCCGATGTGCTGTTAGATATGTTAGGTCCTCTCCGGCTAGGTTAAACAAGTTTAAAGAGTGTCTTAGTCATCTGAAGCTTGGTATTACAGTTGGTTTATGTTTGGATGTTGAAACTAGATGGAATTCTACATACCTAATGTTAGAATCAGCCTTTAAACAGAAAAGAGCTTTTGATATGCTTCAGTTAGAGGATGATAAATACTTGGTAGAGCTTGGTAAGTCAGCTGGTGCACCTACTGAAGCAGACTGGGATTATGCAAAATCTTATTTGCCGATTTTGAAATTTTTCTATGATGCTATCTTGAAAGTTTCAGCTACAAGGTATGTTACAGGAAATTCTTATATGAAGGAAGTTTTTGGAGTAGGTTTAATGATTAGGAAGTTGAGTTTACAACAGGCTGATGAGAATCAAAAAGCAATGGCTTTGAAGATGAAAGCCAAGTTTGATAAGTATTGGGGTGATTTTAACAGCATGAACATGGCGATTTTTGTGGCTTGTGTTTTAGATCCGAGATATAAGCTGAAGTATGTGGGCTGGTTAATCCGAGAAAGCTATGGTCATGGTCCAAATAGCATAGCAGAAGATTTAATTTTGAAAGTTAAAAGGGTTACAGAGAAGATATTTAACTATTATAGTAACAAGTTTGAAAATTCTAGTCAACCAACAAGTGAGACTGAAGCAAAAGCCACTTATAGTAAAGTGAGTGGAGTAACTTATGATCTAGATTCATTGTTTGAGCAGCATAAAGAAAGTGAAGAAAACTCAGTTTATCAAACAGAGTTAGAGTGCTACTTGGCAGACCTATGTGTCTCTAGGAGAGATCCAAACTTTAATATTTTGTCTTGGTGGAAGAAGGTCGGATCAAAGTATAAGATTTTATCTCTAATGGCAAAAGACCTATTGGCTATACCAGTATCATCTGTTGCTTCGGAGTCAGCTTTCTCTACAAGTGGTCGTATTATTGATCCTCAGCGTAGTTCCCTAACTCCAAGAACTGTTGAAGCTTTAGTTTGTACTCAAGATTGGATCCGAAATGATTATGATGTTGCTTTGGAAGATCAGTTTCAGCAACTTGAAATATTAGAAGAAGGTATGTTTTCTTTTACAAATACTTGTTTTTTATCAGTCACTATGACTAATACTTGTTTTCTTCTTATAGAGTTTGCAAATTCTACTGAATATGGACATTTGGTAAAAGAAGTAAGCTTGACTTTGGAGGAAGAAGAATGCATTGGTAACTGATGAGCTTGGATTTCGATTTCCTTACGTGTGTTGTGTTACTGTTTACAATTTCGGTTGAAGGACTTTTGTATTATGTGATGGACTTATGTTTGACGTGTGGACTTTTGTATTTTTTTTGGTCTACGGACCGATGTATTATTATCATTGTGGATTATTCAGATTTTTTTAAAGCAAGTAATGTGTTATTACTTGTTACTTGATATTTGTACTTGCAAGTACAAGTATTTGTCAAGTAACCCGCAAGTACCGAAAAATTGGACAAGTACTTGTTTTAGCGGGTACTTGCTAAAACAACTACAAGTAACAAGTCCAAAAATGAATTACCCGGCGGGGCGGGTACAAGTACCAAGTAGGCCAAAATTAGCAAGTACCCGCCTTGTGCCCAGGTCTACATGGAGCAACTCATAATAAGGTCCTTTACACCTCACCAGATCATTTCAGAGGACAACCCTCCAATCTTCCCTCAAGCTCAAACTAGAATATGAGGTCAAAGTCAAGTACACCAAGAAGAAGATTGCAGTTAGTTCCACCAACTGAGACTGAAGCAAGCAAAAATCAAAACCTAGCTGGAAATATCTCACCAGGAGGAACGACTAATGTTGCGAATTTTCGGAATCTGTGAGATCCTATTCCTTAACCATTGGAAGTTGGAATTGCCAAGGGATGGGGAACCCCTTGACAATCCAACGTTTAAGTGATTTACAGAGACATGTAAATCCAGACCTACTGTTCCTCTGCGAAACGAAAGACTAGGAAGCTATGGTGATGAAAACTGTATCCAAACTCTGTTTTGAGAATAGCTATGTTGTCTCTCCCCTAAGACCTGGAAGTGGAGGTTTGTTGCTGCTATGGAACTCTGTGTGGAAGTGGAAATCTTGGAAGCAAACTTAAACTTCATGGATACAAAGATATCAGCAGGAGGGAAAGTTTCTTTGCTACATTCTTATATGGGGAACCTGACCAGTCAAAACGCAAAGAAGTTTAGAATCAGCTCAAACATATATCTGAAGGTCGAGATGATTATTGGTACATCACTGGGAATTTTAATGAGATCATTAACAATTTGGAAAAACAAGAAGGAGCCAAAAGAGTAGAGAGTACCTTTTATTAATTTCAGGTCCTTTTTATCCGAGTGTGATCTATTTGATTTGAGACATTCGGGAGACTGCTTATCCTGGTGTGGTATCAGACACAACAGAGTGGTTCGCTGCAGATTAGACAGGGCAATAGGCAATAGTAAATGGTCGGACGATACCCTAATGGTAGATGCCAATATCTCCCTTTTGAAGGCTCCGATCATAGACCTATTATCACATATTTTAGCAACAAACGGAAGATCTTCAAAGGAGCGTTCGGAATATGATAGAAGACTAAGAAACAATAGTGAAGTTAAAGAGTTAATAGCACAAACTTGGCGTTGTTCAGGCTCGCGGGTTTCAGTTGCACAAAATCTGGCCAAGTGCAGAACTGATATTGTCCAATGGTATAAAGACAAAAACATAAACAGTAAAAAAACTTTGAACAAGTTAAGAAAGGAGTTGGAGCAAGCGATGGTGTGTCCAGGCCAGTGTGAAGAACTGATAACTGAGCTCAACTCAAACCTTAAAAAGGTCTACAAAGAGGAGTAGGAATACTGGAGACAAAGAAACAGGCAAAGCTGACTGCAATTGGGAGACAAAAACTCAAGTTATTTTCATGCATTCACAAGAGGTAGAAAGGCAACAAACAAATTCTTGGTAATTGAAGATGAAGCAAACAATGTGTTTTACGAAGAATAAAAGATAACTCGGGTCATAGAAGATTATTACCAGTAGATTTATAAAGCACAAACTCTGAACCTGCAGGAAATGGAAAACCAGGTGGATCTAGCTCTATCACCCTCAGTGAATGAGGAGCAAGCTCAGCTTTTAACCTCAGTACCTACCAAGGAAGAAATTGAGGAGGTGGTTTTTACTATCATTCGGATAAAGCACCCAGGCCAGACTGTTTTGCTGCGTGTTTTTTCCACTCCAACTAGAAGGTTATAGGTCCATCGGTTGTATTAGAAGTGCAAAATTTCTTCATATCCGGCGAAATGCCGAGAGTTGCAAATGAAACAAATGTTAGACACATGCCAAAAATCCAATATCCAAAAAAAGTTGCCGACTACCGACCCATAACTCTATGTAATGTCTTATACAAAGTCATTCAAAGGTTTTGACAAGCATAATGCGACCCCCACTTCCTCAACTAATCTCTAAGAACCAATATGCATTTTTGCCAAACCGAGCAATTTTGGATAACGTGTTAATCACTCATGAAGCTCTACACTATCTGAAACAGTCAGGGGAAAAGAAACATGGCTATGATCGCTTGGAATGGAAATTCCTAGAACAAGTGTTTTAAAGAATGGGTTTTTCGAGGAAGTTTATCAATTGGATCCTACAATGTGTGTTTATGGTACCCTATTCTTTTCTTATCAATGGAGAGGTTAGAGGATCAGTCTTACCAAGCCGGGGCCTATGCTAAGGCGACCCTTTATCGCCTTATGTCTTCATTCTGTGCAATGAAGTTTAGTCTGGTTTGTGTCAAGCAGCTCAAAGAAGGGGGGAGCTACAAGGTATTAAGCTTGCAGAAAGCTGTCCAAGAATCAACCATCTCCTATTCGCGGACGATACCATGTTCTTATGTAGATCAACGACACAAAAATGCAAGACACTTAGCATCATACTGAGTACCTATGAGCAAATCTCTGGTCAGAAAATTAACAATACAAAATCTGGAATCACTTTTTCGAAGAAAATTAATGCAGCAACGAGAATAAGAGTGAAAGCAGAGTTGGGGATAAACAAGGAAGGCGGATCAGGGAAATACTTGGGGCTTCCAGAGACGTTTGGAAGGAGCAATAGAGATCTGCTTACCTCTATTATCGATAGAATCAGAGAACGTGTATTCTCTTGGTCTAACAGATTTCTTTCACAAGCAGGGAGGACCACAATGCTTCAAAGCGTTTTAACGGCGATGCTTACATATTCCATGTCTTGCTTCAAGCTGCCGAGATCCATCTGCAAAAACATTCAATAACAGCTCACAAGATTTCGGTGAATAAAAACCAAGGACGAAAAAGCATGTGTTGGATATCATGGAGAGAACTCACCAAACCTAAGAAACATGGAGGACTAGGTTTTAAAGAGATAGAGAGTTTCAACTAAGCTCTATTGGGAAAACTCAGCTGGAGACTGCTAAATAACCAGAGTTCATTAGTGGCAAAGGTACTTTTGGGGAAATACTACAAAGAAACGCCTTTTATGGGGGTTCAAGAAACACATAACAGTTCTCATGGATGGAAAAGCATATTATATAGAAGAGACTTACTCACAAATAATATAGCATGGAGTGTGGGGAATGGAGAATCAATAAAAAGCTGGGAGGATGCGTGGATTGGCACTGACAAAAAGAGACCGGTAGGTCCACCTACGGAGCACAACAAAAGCTGGAAAGTCAAGGAGTTGATGGAGGCAAACTCTACTGCCTGGGACAAGGATAAAATATCAGAAATTATCCTTCAGTTTGAGGAGGAAATATTATCAATCAAAGCAAGCAAAATGAAACAAGAGGATAGAAGAATCTGGCTCCACACAACCACAACCGACTACTCATCTAAGTCAGGATACATCATTGCTAAAATCTATCACGAAGAAATTCTCAAAAGCAGACACCGAACCCTGTCAATTGGATCTCGGAGGTATGGAACCTGAAGACTAATCCAAAAATCCAAATGTTCCTATGGAAAGATATCAAAAATATACTACCATCCAGAGAATTAATGAAAAGGAGAAGATTAACCCAAGAAGATTAATGTATCAGGTGCGGCTTATCTGAGTCAACATTGCACATCCTCTTCTTCTGTCCCTATGCAAGTAAAGTCCCCTACTCTCGAAGGCTAGCCGCAGATGGAATAACAAAGATCCGAGAAGGTTTAAAAGAAGCTAAAAATTCGCACCAATTTACCTCCAATTGGGATGAGTGATACACCGATTTTTCCTTGGATTTGCTGGAATTTATGGATCTCTAGAAATCAAAGGATCTACAAGAACAGATGCTTCTCAAAACAGGAAACACTGAACAAAGCACTCAAAGAGGCACGAGAATGGAAAGATGCACAAGAGGAGTTAAAACATAATCAAGGAAGAGATAACAGAGGAGGGAAACGAGATATGGTGATTCACGAACCTGATTCATGGCTTTGTAAGATAGATGGTGCTTGGAACACTAAGAAAAAAATTGCAGGAATCAGAAGAATTTGGTATGGACCTTCTAATAATTTTGTACTCAAAGAATCTGAAATAGAGACCTCAGTCTCATCGCCACTGGTGGCGGAAGGGTTGGGACTCCGATCTACCATCTTTGAGGCTCGACGCCGTGGGATTCATAAAATTCGAATTGCTTCGGATTGTCAAAATCTGGTCAAGGCAGTTAATAGTCGAAGCTATCCACCAGAACTCCACGGGATTGGTTCGGATATTAATTGTCTCGCTGATGAATTTATTGCTTTCAACTGTTTTTGCTTTTATCGTTTAGAGAACTTTGAAGCTGATGAATTTAGCCAAAAAAGCTATTCACAGTTTTATCAGAATCGACTATGTTTAAGTTTTATTATTAATGAAGTTTTAGTGTGTTAAAAAAAAAAGATAACCAAAACAAAACCAAAAAAAGCTTCGAATAAATTATAAAACCTAAAATATATAAGAATAAATGTGTGTATAAAAGAATCAATAGAGAAGGAATCTAGGGAGACCAACTTTAAAACCAAGCTTCTTAACATCGTCCTGAACTTGTTGTCTGAATTCTCTAAAACTGAAATCTCTATAAGTAGGAGAATCACTTGAACACACTATAACAGCATCGTATGATGGACATAGAAAATACGCCGTTGAGAATCTCTCCACCTTTGGATTCGTCATCACACGATGTTCCACACTTTTGTACATTCCATTGCTCCATGCCTGAAATAGGTCACCAATATTGATAATGAGAGCTTTGGGATTAGGTTTAACGGCGATCCATCTAGTGTCTTTTATGAGTTGGAGACCTCCGACTTGATCTTGATATAAGATAGTGAGGAAATCACTGTCTGTGTGTGGCATTAATCCGTAGACTTCTGATGGTTTTGGACATGGTGGATAACGATTCATCCTTAAATAACATGTATTTCTCACACAGTTTTCTCTGAAAAAATTTGTTTTTCTTCCTGATTTCTCTGCAAGAACTTCTGCCAACATATATGCTAAAGCTTCTGATTCCGAAGCAAATTTCGCCATTGTTGAGCTGCCATACAAACAATGAAGTTATATTTAACAATTTTTATTTTGTGATTCAAAAAATGGTTTTTTATTTTATTTTGGTAATCGACAATTCTCCTGAAACTACATATAGATTTTTGCCTCTGGGTATTCGCATGGACTAAAAACATGACACATATCTTGTGACTTAGTTTCGAGTGTTGGAGGAATCGAACCTGTAAACATATGTTAAAACCCCAGACCGGTCTCTGACCAAAAAAATAGTTATTAAGTACATGATTAGCCGATTTGGTAGATAATTGTTATAGTTAGTGATTCAAACCATTACATGACAAAAATGGTGAACAAATATATGTAAAACAGTCAACACAAATGATTGATTTCTGTGGTGGGGAAAGAAAACGGGATGCAGTTCATATGTGAAAAGATGAAATGGCAGGAAGTTAGAGAGACATGTGAGTTAGAATGGAGAAGGGGCCCAAAGAGACTAAAACGAGACGGAAGAGAAAAGGGAAACAAAAATGGTTGAGAGAAGTACGTGTCTGAATCCGATCCATTGGTTGTGAATTGAAAGAGAGATATCTCCTAGCTGTTAGGAACATGGACCCCTTTTTCCCATTTTTGACTCTTCTTTATTATTTCTCTTTTGGGATACACTGTATATATTGCAACTATATATCTATATCATGTCATCTTCGATCCTTTGAATGTGTGAACTTTATTCATTTATCCGGCTCCATTACTTCGGTCCAGAAAGTATTGATCTAAAGGTTCCGAAATTTATTAAGAGCTTAAAAAAAAAAATTAAGCTAAAGCTTATTTCTAATTTATAAATTTTAAAATGTTAGACTCTAGGTTATTTCTAAATAGACTCTCAATTCCAAATATTCAAATGCATGTGGTCTTTAGTCTAGTGGCAGGTGATAAATCTATTAAACGCATGCACACTTGCAAATCCATCGAATCATACTGTAAGAAGTTGGTTAATAGACCGGCCAGTTCTGACCCAATTTTGACAAAAAAAGAAATTTTTTTTACATGTTCCAGAGGTTTTGTGCTTAATTTTTTAATTTATCTATTTGAGTATGTCATGGTTTTATAATGAGTAAGAGTTTTTGTTGACCAGAGATGTACTGAAATATTTGGAGTCCCATACAAAAAAAAAATTGTTTGATATATACATCATTTTAATTTAAAATTCACACAATAAAATTGTTACTTGTTTTTACTAAATATTTTCTCTATTTATATATCAAAATTTTGTTATATATCAAATGTACATATAGTTATATAACTAAATTTTCACTAATTCGGACCCTAAAAATAAAAATGTTTAATATTTAAATAGGTTAACGATATATTTCTCCCTAAAACTTTCATAATATTTTGAAATTTACACAATAATTTTGTTATCTAACTTTTACTTAACATTCTATATCAAAATTTTATTATATGTCAAATATATATAGCTACATAATAAAATTTTCACTAATTAGAAACCCTTAAAAAATTGGGTGTCCATTCAAATATTGCATACTAATAGAATCAAATCCGGCTATGCTGACCAAAAGATATAATATATAATTCTGAAATCCAAACTAATCATGGATTAATTTTACCGTAGATCTAAGTGTGCGTAGAGCAAAACCATAGAAAAAATATCCCATTTACATATACGGAATATATTTTTTTAATATATAGTATAAGTAGAGATCAATATATATATGATAAAAATAAATATTAATAAAAATAAAATGTAGATATTAATGTCAAATTGCAAGTAATAGTGACTTATCAGGAGAGACGCCAAGTATGAAAGGTGGCAAGAGTATGTGGTCACACAAATTGCACACAAACACAGAAGCTAAAACAATGCATAAGATGTGTAAGAGAACCACATGCATGCAAATACAACAAGTACATGTAAGAATGTGTTCAGGAACTCACCAGCAAACATTTATATACAGTACTTCATACATGTACATTACTGATCACACATCATGATGTCATGTTCTAGTGTATATAGTTCTTCTTCCTATTCATTATTCGATGCCTCTATGCTAAACAGACAGTTTTCTCGTGACTCTTCCTTCATTTCTAATCATTTAGTAGTGAAATCTATATTATACAGGTATATACTGTCTACTATGTTTTTTAGGATCGTACCTACTTGCTTAGATTGATACTTGTTTTTTTTTTTCTCAATTAAAGGTCACATGAGAAGAAATTAATTAAGAACATTATTCCACATTTTCGGAAAATTAAATTAACATTAATCCCATATCAATAAAAAATAAAAAATATAACTACAGTCTGGACATAAAATCCGAATCCCGAAACCCGACCTGAAATAAGAGGAATCGAACCGAACCAAACCCGACAAAATACCTGAACAAAGTTTACATTATAGAGGTTTGGGTACCCGAACCCAATCTGGTAAAATCCAAAACCCGAATAGATACCCAAAATATATTATATTTTTAAATAATTATATATATAATTTTTTATTACCTAAATATTCAAAATTATAATTATAAATCTAGATATATTAATCAATTTGAATTAAACAAACGAAAAAACTAAAATATTTAATTTTTTAAATTAAATTATGATTTCTCTAAAAAGTTTTTTAGTTTTTTCAAAGATTTAAATAAAAATACTCGAACCTGACCCGATCCAAAATAAGATAATTTATAAGAATCAAACTCGACCCGAATCTGAAATATACCAAAAAGATCCGATCCAAACCCGAACAGGTACCCGAATGCCCAGACCAAACTATAGATATTTAGGTATGAAATGGATAGTTGAATCTTTTACTAAACAATATAAAATATTGGAATTAAATTGAACATTAATTTACATCAAACTTTATATATATATATATATATATATATATATATATATATATATATATTGGATGTCTATATATATTTCGAGTGAAAATACATTTATTGAGTTTTTTTTTTTTTGTATAAAAACATTGCGTACAGTCTACTTGTGAATTACGCATTAGTCTTCGTTATTTAGCTATTCAGATTTCAAACTCGTGTAATATATATATATATATATTGTGTAATTGTTATTATAAATAAAAATAATTTTATGCATTTTCAAAACATGTAAATATTATTGGTTCAAAGACTTTTAGATCCTTTGACAAAAAAAATATTTTTAGATGTAAACGCATGTTGAGTACTTTATCAAAAAAAAAATGCATGTTGAGTGCGTAATGTCAGGACCTAATTAGTTTGTTAATAGGTTTGAAAAAAGTCCTTTATATCATTTTATTCATGTATTTCACATGCCAACTTGCTATATAGAAATTAGACTTGTCGAAAATAGTATTGAAAGTGAAAACATAGAAACGCATGAGAGACAGAGAATAAATCTTTGACCCAATCCCTAACCTTTATTTCTAGGATTAATATACATTTATTTTTATTTTTATTTAAATGTACCAAACGACAATTATTATTAAATATAATTGACAACACTCCATTATATGCTACAAAACCGCCATATTACTGAATTTAAAATATGGTTGGTCTCCCATGTTCTTTATGTCCACCGTGGTAGAAAATTGTATAGAATATATTCTTTGTTTTAAACTGTGGACAACAGTATTTTCTACCACGGACATATATAATAAATTTACGGTGGATATATATTTATTGTCTACGGTGGACATTTATATGATTTATTATAGACATAACATACACTGTTATTTACAATGGACATATACACAATTCATCGTGGACAACAATATTACAATTCAATGCCACAAAAAAGAATCTCCAAAAATTAAAACACGAAACGTGACATTTTGTGTAAAAGTTAAAAAAAAAAGTATTTCAAGTAATAAAAAATATAAAAATAGCATTTCATTGAAATTTCCCTAATGTAAATGCTCTGCAAATTGTGTTTCTCATAGTCAAACACTAAACATTAATAAGCTTTTCATCATAATTAGTTATATCATCAATCCTAGAAACGCCAATTAGGTGATGATGTGTTGTCATTTGACACTATATAAGATTCAAGTTAGTAATTATTACTAGTATTTTAATTTCCATATCTTTCAAATTTATTGGAATTTATTATAAGTACAAGTAAATTAACTATAAACAAGTTTATTAATAACAATATTTGTGTACCTGAGGGTAGTGAAGTCCTTGTTGTCAGAAATATCTGTCATGGGGACATGAAAAGCTTCTGACCAAGAAAGTTGCCGGAGAGACGTCGCTGACGGCGTTCCCCACCGGTAACTCCCGGCGGAGAATTTCTCAGACTTTTTTTTCTTATCAAAAGGCTCTCTAAAAACCCTAATTTGTTCTTGTCTCATCTTCTCCAACACATCCATTGATATTCCATGGTTTATAACTTGGAAAAATCCCCAATCTCTCGAAGCTTTAGCAATCTCTTCCTTACATTTCTCTCTTTCCTTCTCGGTTCCATGGATCAAACGGCTGACGTCAATCACCGGAAGCTCCACCTCTTCGACGACGGCCGTGACGGAGAAGCTATAAGGTATTTCAGACATATTGGTTTCTGTATTGTTTGTGATCTGATTATACAAAAGGGTATTGTATATTTCGTTGAATGGTGGATCCATGAAAGTATAGGAAGAAAGGTTTATATGAAGAAGAGTGAGAAGTAGAGAATTATGGGAAGTGAAGAACATCAAAATACGTGTTATGTTGAGAGACACAATTCTTTCATTTATATACACATCCACCTATATGTACATATGAGTGCAATTTGTTTACATTTTCTATATTTTGAAAGATAATAAATTTAATTGTTTGCCGCCCATTGACCTTGTTAATTACTTACCATGACTTGATGTACATAATATATATTTAATCAGTAATATTATTTTTTATTTTTTTAACAGTTAAATCGATAAATCTGATGTATAACTCAAACTCTAGATTATGTCACCAGATTATACAATTACTTGGAGTCAAACTCCGTTAAGAAAGATGAAAAAGTGGACATTAATCAATATTTAAATAATTATGGTTTAATTTTGCTTTAGAAGTATTTTTATAAATAGTGGAAATATTTTCTAATTATTCTCACTTTGATGATTGTATGTCTAAACTAATGGTTCAAATATTTGGAATTAGATTATAATATCATATTGCATAAAGTAGAAGATTTTAGGAATGAAGATAGATTAAAGTTATGGATCGAATTTTGTCGATGCAGTTTATGAAAAAAGAATAGTTGAAATTTAAGATTTGTAAATTTCTGTAAAATATTTGTATGAGATGTAGAATTGGATACTATATAGAAAAAAAAACTCTAAAGGAAAAAACAGTATGGGTACGTACTATATATGAGTGTATAGATAGTAGACAAGATACGATAATGGGGATTAATGAATTTGGTATTATTAGAATAAATTAAGTTGGGGCTGTCTTGGAGAACATGATGTTGTTTCATTTTCTAAGGTTTCAATATTTTTGCTTGTCTGGACACCGTCCTTTCTTTCTTTCTTTCTCATGTTTTTCACTTCCTTCTATGTTGTACTATTTTTTTTATATAAAAAAACCTTTCTTAATTATTTATTGTTTCTATATCAATCATTAATCTAATTATATACTAATCCATACTTTTACCTTCGTTAGCTGGAGCAGACCCATTAATTTTTTAAATATTACTTTTGAGTTATTCAATACTATGTATTAGTTGAAAAGCTGTAATTAAACAATGAGAACATATGGAAACTTGGGGACCAAGTAAGAATAAACACGACGACTTTATCTCGTCTATATGCATCGTCAAAAGTCTTTTTTTGTTTCTCTAATTGAATACCTTTCATTTTCTTTATTGGTAATCGTTACATAATTATTTATTGATATATTCATTTCTCACAGAGCAATTTAATTATTGAAAGTACATTATTTTGAAAGTATTATAAAAATCAAAAACTAGTAATTACATTTTTGTCTTTCTACATTAGAAACATTATTCTTTAATATAACTAAAAAGATTCAACCAATAAAAAGTATAGATTACAAACGATCACAAGAACTTTATAATGGACCCAAATTTCTATGTATCGTCTTCAATTTTGGATTTACACACCCCACTAGTCCTGCTTAGTGGACAATCTTAAGACAAAGTAATATGTAATATATTCGACAATATTCAATTCATAACTCAAAATTTATTCTTTAAAATAATCATTTAATTACAGTAAAATTATTTCATTCCAATAATTTTTTTTAATATGAAATGTGAAATTTATTTATCATCAAAAAGAATTATATACATCTGACTGGCAAGAGTTTATTAAAAAAAACCACCAATAAAGAATTAAGATAATGTAGATGCAAACCATCTTTGAAGTAATCCCGCAAGACAATGCGGATAAGAATGATGCAGATATGATACGGTTACGAATAGACTTATCAATGCATTGATAAAATAAGTCCTATATAACTAATTACTGTATGCAAAGAATTTGCATATCGGTTTAATTCGATAACCTCTATACCTCTAGCGTTAACAATCAGATAAAACAACCTTTGACTCAATTAATGGGCACATGGAGACAGATTTTGAGCACCATATATAATTAGTGCTACTTTGGCTAAAGCTGTATGATGGTTCAAGAATTTTTATTTCTTTTTTAGTTGGTAGTTCGTGATCATCAATTACCAACGTTGGAAAATAAATGTGTCGTCAACATGTGCCCTTATACGTTTGGAACATTAATTCATTAGCGGCTTCACTCAATACTTTTGGACTCCTACTATTGTGTTTGTTTGTACCTTCTTGTTGTTGTTGCATACTAGCTAGGTTTGATTCTCCTACGCATGAAGACTCTAGTTCAAACGCCACTAATGTTCTCAATCTCTAATCTATCTTTTAGCTGTCCACTCAATGTGGAGGAAAAGAAACGCTAAAATAATTCAACCGCAGAAACTCATTCACTAAACTTTTATAATTTATTTTGCTTATGTTTTTCTCAACAATTAGATAAACAAAATGATTCATAGTCAAAATTTCACACTTTAAAATTTATTTTTAATCTATTATATTTTTTTTTTGTTAATATAAATACTTTTATAATCTATTCTGTAAAAACCATAACTTCTTAAAAAACTTTGAAAAAGAGTGCTTTTAATAAGTGTTTATAGACATCTAAAAAATTTATGAAATAAAAATCATATAAAATGATTACACATTCATTTAAGTTTAGTAAATTGATTATAGAGACTAGTGTATATTATTTGTATAAACTTTGATTTCATCAAGTTTAAAATACTAAATAATACTTAAATCTGTATATATATATATATTTGTACTATTATGAAAATATTTTTTAGACTATTAAGTGCCTAAATCGATAAAAATTTCCATTTAGGTATAAAATATCTTAGAAACTTATAGACCTCTAAATTTAGTTTGAGTTTTTCTTCGAAATATATATTCAGGGTTTAAAAAAAAAAGATTTGCGCAATTGAGAACCAAAATGGGATTACCGACGCTTTTTTCGTGTACGCTTTTGTTTATTGAAAAAACGTGGATAATTGAAGAAAATAGTGATTCAGAAAAGTGATGATTTAACAAAGCTTAGTAAGGCACTTTGCTGATTAGTCCACATATCATTTTCAGATATAATTACTTTCTGACTTTAGCTTCTGTTGATTCATTCATGTGAGCTTTTATCCTAATCCTTCAACATTTTTATAGAATTTATATATGATATAAATATAATACGTGTGAAATGACGTATACTCATACATCACGAACACTATTAGGTCTTAAATATACATTTCGTGAAGACAACCTAAATCTTTTTTTTTGTGTTGTTAAAAAGACAACCTAAATCTTGGTGCTTCAAATCGTAGAGGAGTTTATATATTGATTATGAAGTTTGGATATCTTTTTTAATAACCCTAGAAAAAACCCTTTAACAAAAAAAATCCGAAGGAATCTTATTCTAAGCTTAAACTAATTTCTAAGATTCAGTAAGAAAAACAAATCTAATTTTTGAGATTTATAGAAGTTGAGATAGTGACAAATTGTAAAGATGTTATGAACATAATAATGTAACCTGAGGAGTGGCCGGCATTCTAATTTTACCAAGATGACTTTTCAAGGTTAAGATTTTTTTTTCGCTCTTTATCTTTAATTACATGTAATTCCAAAATTTCTAAATTATAAAATTGATTCTCTAGCTCAATCATATTAGAAAGACAGCTAATGGTTTAGTGTTGTAAACTTTCTTTATACCTTCTTAAATTTTTTTAATATATTTGGAGTTAAAAAAAAATTGATTTTTTTTTTACATTAAAATTGTGTATGGGTAACCAAAGATGTGCCAAAGAAAGATAATCAGAACAAATCTTAAACAAGTTAATCTAGTCCACTTGATTAAACTATCAATACCTTTCACACAAAAACAAGATAAGATTTAATGGGACAAAAAATTGTTTAATTAAATTAGTATGTTAACCATTTGTGAAAACTAAAAACTATAAAATGTTAATATAGAAACAATTAAAAATCTTTTCTAAAGAGGCAAAACTTAATTTGAGAGATTATATTAACACTATTTTCTTTGTTGTTCAAAACTACTATGGAAATGTTAACATAAAAACACTTTTATATATTTTATTTGACAAAAAAAACACTTTTATACATTACAATGCTGCCACTTGTTTTGATGAAAATGCTATATCAAGCAATTACCCAAACTTTCAAGGACCACGTAAAATTATATTAAAAAATTGACAACTCTAGAGCTATGTATAATCAAAAGTGTGTACACGTAAAAGTGTTTGCAAACGCGAAAATACTTTTACATACATAAAATTAAAGATAACACCAAATTAAAATTAATAATAATATATTTGTTATGAACCAAACAAATCTAATACACAAACTTAAAAAATTATACCATACTATTCAAAGTCAAAATTTATAATTGCAGTATCATTTTATTTAACAATATAAATCTAAACATATTTCAAAATCGTTATAAAAAAACATATTTCAAACTCTATCCTGTCAAAAAAATATCATTAAATACAATTTTCCAACATCTCTCTATTGTATAAATATCATAAAATATTTTATTAATTTAATTAGTTACTTCCAACATCTCTATCGTATTAAGTAAGACCTTTTTTTGATAAAATTAAGTAAGACCTCTTTATAAGTAAAATAGGATAGAAAATGTTTTGAAGATGATAAAGAACATATATAATTGTTTCGAAAAAGTACAAATGTAAATAAATATGATATTTGTTAAAACTTACAAATTTTTGAATAAAAACAACTTTCCAGTTCTATAGGTTTTGAAAAATCTAAGATTGAACGTCAGATTGTAAATCCTGCATGCCGAATATGAACCTAAATACAAAATACATGGCGGATATAAAATGGTTTTCTGCAAAACAAAAAAAAAATCATTATCCTAAAACCTCTTTGTAATATACCTCATGTAATAAGGAGAAACCGAATCTCATAATCATTAGCTTCATCATCATATACTGAGAAAAAATTCGACTATACTTGTTATTTTTTACAAATTTATTTTTGATTTCCAACAAATAATTCTACAAAACATAAAATAAAATAATAATGTAACTACCAAAATTTTAAATTTATATTAAATATTACATATAAAAATCAAAGTTCTCGAGTCCAAATCCATTTTAAAATTTTGAAAATCTAATGTGTAAATGATTAAGACCGTAATTTTTTTAAAAAATCCTTAAAATATTATGTATTGTTTTTAATTTCATAAAATTGATTTACACTTTTTCTAAGTTAAAGATAAAAAGTATAAAAAGTAATGAATTTTATTTTGCACAATACCTAATACAAATTAGTTGTCCAAACATCTCAACCATTAAGAACTGACCTTTACAGATTCATGCACAGGTACACATACTTGAGGAATAGAAGGTGGAAAAGCAAAAAATACATTATATTTTCTTACATAACTTATACGAGTTGGATTGTACTAGTGATATATTCATTAGCCAATCATTAATTAGTTCTTTTTGTGTGTGGAAAAGCAAACAATACATTATATTTTCTTTCTTTTTCTTTTATCAGAAGCAACAGTACTTTTATCTATTAATTCTAAAATACAAGTTGTTGACTTTGCAACCAATTTATGTAAATATGTATGTGGTTAAATGAAAATGAGTTGTTGGATATTTAAATGAATGAACCAGTCTTGCAATGATAATGTTAATGTAACCCATAGAATCTAACATGTCGACACTTTTTATATTTAATTTTTATTTGCATGGTAGCTCAACTTCTCATCACTCATCTCAACAAAATATCATTCCAATTTGGTCTCTTAAAACAAATGTATTTATGACTCCACGCATAGTTTTCCGCCGCACAAAATCCACCATTCATGAAGAAAAACACAATATATGATATAACATTATTTGGAAATTGTCAGTAAAATTATTGTAAAGTGTCAATATTTTTGGGCAATATATATAAGTACGTTGCAATCTTTAATTTTTGAGCAATGTATAAGTACGTGGCAATTCTTAATTTTTGAGCTAATTTTTGAAAGTGAGTTAGGTCCATACTAATATGATATCAGAGCTTGATTCAATTCTAATATGGACCACATGTGGATGTCCATTCCTACAAACTTCACATTTCAAATACGTACTGAACGTGATAGGATGTGTTAAAATATCAAATATTCTACATTGGAAATGTTAAATATTTTTTGACAATATATAAGTGTGTGACGATACTCCCCTCTTGAACTAGCATTTAAAACTAAGTTAGATTCGTACTAATATAAACATTAGTCATTTTTTAAATATTAATTAGATCATTATAACTATTCATGGAAATTTTAATTTTTTTCACGATGGAATTTGTTCGTCTACACAAAACATCATATGCTACAAATAAATATATATTATAGGATGAATTCCTCCATAATTAATTTAAATAGTTTGTTCAATTGGTTGATAATTATGTATTTTTAAATCAAAACCAATTGAAAAATAAGTGAATTAGCTCTAACATCATAATTGATTAAAAGATATGAGATATCAATCATATTCTAATATATCCTATCGAGATGTATGTGGTATAACCTAATATCTTGAAATACCACAACAGACGCATCATCATGTATGACTTGTTGGGTCTAACTTTGGTCTCATACACCATTATAAATTATGAGCTTCCAACTCAAAATCACTTGACAATTAGTAGATTGACCATTATATCATATATATTAGATTAAATTGATCTCAATTTCTGATGTGGGATATCAATCAAACATATCCCTTCGAGATATAGGTGGTATAACCTAACAACTTGAAATACCACAACAGACACATCATCATGCACGTCTTGTTGATCTAACATTGGGCTTAGATATCATTATAAATTGTGGGTTTCCAATTCACAATTAATTAGCAATAAGTGATATAATACTTAGATCATATACATGATCTTAACTTCTGATATTAACAACCACATTCTAACTTGGTTGTTTTTTTTTGGCAAGATCAAGTTTTTCAACCGCAAATATACTTAATCACTCGGAAATGTTTTAAGCGGCAGAAAAGCAAGTTTTCTAATACTTAAATTCTCCATGTATCCTCTTGACTTTTTTTTTTCTTCTTTTATGGATAATAAACTTATGGTAATAGTTTCAACTACATTTTTATTTTTTTGTCGGCTGAACCCAAGATATGATTTTTAATTCAAAGAAATAAAAATCTCCCACGATTATAAAAAGTCTTAATCAAAATTACGTATGGATGAGATAGATACTTAATTAAGGTAGGTCGAGATATCATTATCATGTCCATATAAATGGAAAATAGCAGTGATATAAATGTAATCTCTTAATTGTGCGTTTCTTGTCACATCTTTCAATTGCTACATGCTTCAAATCACCACCAAGAGAACATCGTACCAAACCTATCTTAATTAATTGTTAAAAAAATTTTGATTCATTTTTATTTTTGTAATATGTGTGACTCTGTGAGTGACAACTAGATGATAGTACTTAGCTTGAATAGAATCTTCTTCGAATAGATTTGTTACAAATTAAAGAGTATTTATTATAGCTTGGACCACGATTTCGACCTATATATCAAGATAATTTTTGCTAATTAGCTAACTAATTAAGATTTAATTTTATTAAAAACACTTTCCACCTTTTGTTTTTGAGCTAGTCATGATGTATACTAGATTTTCCAAATTAATCAACGTGTAGAGTAAGAGAATGAGCAACATAATGATAACATTACCAAAATATTTAAGGAAGAAATCATTATCTTTTTGCTCAGAAAATCCATCAAGTTACAATCATTATAGTTTTGACACTACAAGGAAATATTTGTATTGATACATAATATTTTGTTACAATAACACATATTTCATCACAATATAAAAATATTATTACGAAATTGTGATGATTTGTAAAATAGTTACAATACAAGTGTCACAAATGTATATTGGTAACAAAAACGTCACAATTTACTTGTGACGAATAAATTGATACGAATAGAGTCACAATGATTTGTAACAAATAAAATTTGTAACAAAATTATATATAAAATATCACAAATTATTACTAATATTCATAGTTGTATTACAATTGTCACAATAGCTTAATTTTTTTGTAGTGTGAGTGAAGTCATATATTGTTCATATAGGATTATATATAGTCGGAGAATGTATTTTTAAGGTGTTTAATTAAGTGATGAACAAAAAAGAAGTGTCACCACAAGTCGAAAATAGAATTTATATTTTTACCGAGCCAAAATATATTTAAAACTTAAATAACTATATTCACGTAACATAAAAATAAAAATTTAACTCCAACTTAATATTATTTGAGGTTTGAAAAATTTGAGGTACAAATCGAATCTTGTTGATACAGTTGTCGAAAGAAAGTTGTATTGCATGGTAGTATTATTTGAATTGTTAAAGCTTAATTTTGTTAACAAAAATTATTTATTTTTTGGTTTTTATTTCATTATTGTGGGGATCATAGATCTGATTTTTTTAAGAGCTTTGGTTCATATATAGAGAAACATGTTTATATAAAAAGAATGAACAAAATAAATCTCAATAGTTGACGTAATTTGCAAGAACTTTCGAAAGTTAGGTTCTAATTTTTATTATTTACGAGATTTTGGAGAAATCTTTTATTTGGACAATACACAATCCTAAATTTTATTGAGACTTTAATGTTGTAAGTCGTAATTAATTGTCGACAGATTTGGCAAAATCCGGTGTGAACTAAAAAATAAAAAATAATAAGAAGAGACCCACATATATCGGAAACGTGAGTTGGGCATTAGGATGATACTTGGTTCATTATTATACACAAATTGCAAAGGCCAAATGCTACATATATCTATCTATCTATATATACATATATATATATATGTAATTTATTAATAAAGATAAAAAGGAGAAATTAATATCTTGGCCGCACACGTGTTGCGCACGTACTATCCATTTAAAACATGAATGTGAGATGTTTTGTTCATGACAAACTTCTCACGTACTATCAATTCATTAATAATCAACTCATATTTTCGTTTAAACATTGGATCACAACTAACCGATCAATTAGTCAAATTCATACATAATATAAACATTAAAACTCGATTTATGAATGTGAGATAGTGCTTACATAGTGTAGGCACTGTTTATGTTTTTTTATATATATTATGACTTAAAATATATTATGATCGTAAAAAATATTACTATCTAATTGTAAAGTGTGAGATCATTATAATTTTAAGTTCTTTGTAATAACAATTCACCATGAAACTGTAAAACATATATATATATATAAAATTGCTATCAGAAGTATTTAAAACATAGCATTTTGGAAGTTCAACTGTAACCTCTTAATAATTTTTAAAAAAAGAAGAAACTCTTGATATTTTAAAGATTCAACTGTTCATTCAGCCATTATTATGGTGCGACGTGACGATCGCTTGAACGCTAGTGATTATCGTTCTATGGAAAAATACATTTTTCATTAAAGTTGTAGCATGAAATTTCAAGAAAGAAAAATCGTAAAGATCTTGGTTTTAAAATGGTTTGTATTATATATATTGGACTTTGTCCAGATGATAAATAAAAAAATTGAGATTTTTTTTATCCGTAGAAATTAAAATACAAATTTTATCAAAGAAAGAAATAGAAATTAGAATATTAGTAGGCCGTAATAAAAACAAGCTCGCTAGAAACAACAAAGACAAATGCAATAAAGATATGACATGTAACTTTCAATCATTTGACATGCAACTAGATGAGAAATGGACGCTCCGCGATTGAACTGCTCTTATTGGCCGCTACCATATTTAATTCTAAAAGTTAATATCTTAATAGAAATAATTGCTGAACAAACAAAAAAGAAATAATTACGTAAATAACACTTATTTTATAATAAATTATATGAAACAAAAGCTCTTTAACTTACCAAACATATACTATTAATTATAAAATATATATATATATATATATTTATAACTTAAATATATGTTAAAACCTCTATAAATTGATAATATTGGAATTACACTAAAATTAAGATTTTTTTTTTTAATTTATAGGTTATTAATGATTTAAATATTAATTTAAAGAAGTTTTACGGTATGTATGTTTTCATAAATGTACATATACTTTAAATCGAAAGTACCTAAGTGAAGTTCTTTTAAGAAGTTTATACTTGACGGAATGAAATTAAAACCCGATATCATAATCTAAATAGAAGATTTCCGTCTGGAAAATTCGTCGGAACACCAGATGATTTTTTTGTCTAGATTCATGTAGTTTTATGTTGTAATAATAGTTACTTGTTATAGATTTTTGCATGAAACTTATTAGATTATAGGTAATTTTTAATTCAAAATCAATTGACAATGAGTATAGAGGTCTATATCTTATATATACTAATTATGATCTTTATGATGTAGGATAATACTTTTTAATATGCCCCTCAAGATAATGACTATTTGACCATTGATTTCGATATGTTTGGAGATGGATCGACAACATCAATTTTAAGTCTGGATTGTTGATAATTAGACCAACTTTAGGTCAGGTCGGGTAGGAGAGCATAGATCGTAAGATTTGATACCATATTAGATTATGAATTTTTAACTTAAAACCAATTATTAATAAATTTATAAACTCATATTTTATATATATTAGTTATGATCACTCCCAATTATGATGTGTTCCTAATAAAACCCATTTGATAAAATATGTAATCATCAATTTTCTCATAGTCGATGACTACTAGATTTGGACTCGTTTAAAGACCTCAAATAAAAATGAGTCAGTCCTTGGTTCAATGCAATATTGGTATACATTGACCAATTAGTATAAGAAGGTGGTTCTGGTCTAGAATTGGTCCAACAAATCATAGACAATGAATTATAGAAAAAGAAACAAAGCATGTGATGATTAGAATAAGATCCAGCAAAGTAACCGTTACCCTGAAACCTTGTCGGTTCATACGTGGTGACTTTCTTCATCACATGCAATTTTTTCCTTCCGAGTTTAATTTAATTTTCTCGATGCAAATATTTGCATACAACAATGTCCAATCTTCTTTTTGCAATGCCCATTGTTGTCTTCTACGAAAAGACATTTCTTTCTTGGTACTTGTGCAATAAATCAATTGATCAGTCAAATAAATTTGATGACTTCCTGTAGAAAGACAATTGATGTCTTCCTGTTCGAGGCCACGTGATAAGAACACACAGACTGTAACAGAAAACTAACAAACTGATGATCTGTTTTTGCCTTAAAATGAGACTATGAACCCTAATCTTCTTCTCTTCATTAACTATGTTTAATCAAAGTTATAATTCTCTCCAATGGTGCTCTAAATTTTTCACTAAACTCTATATATGAAAAAAAAATGTCTCTAATGATACTTTACTATGTTTTTACTTTTAATAGTAGAGATATTTCTATATTTTATTCTAAATTTAGACCGAGTTTTTGAGTCTTTATTTTTTTTTCTATATTAATTTGGAATAAAAAAATAGAATAGACTGTTGGAGTAAAGTCATCTCTATTTTTAGAAGAAAAAGAAAAACTGAACTAGTAGAGATGGTCTTACACATTAAGATCGGGTTTGAAACACTTTTAACTAACTTTTGTATGTATATAAGACCTTTTGTAAAAGTAATATTTTGCTAAACAAAAGGTAAAACTGCAAAATATGTTGAAACCAAAAACTAATAAAGAAAAACATAAGTTGGTTTTATTTGCTTGTTTGTAAGAAATTAAGAATATGTTGCATTCTGGACATTAATTTATGTAGAATAATTGTAAACAGACTAATCATATCTTGTTTATTCATAGTTATATCTTTAACAGGCTAGTGGTATATAGCGTAATCACTTATTTCAAACGTGAAACTTGATGTATATTCTAAATGGTAAAAAAATGTGTTTTCACAATGTGAAAAATGATGTAAGTTTGTTCCGAGGCTATCCTTTTGTGATTCTTTTCTAACAAGTAAATAGTAGATAAACGTTTTTAGTCTCCAAAGACATATTTTCAGTCTAGACAGACTCAACGGTCTCTGTAACGGTCCTGGAGATCAGAGAGAAGATTGAAAAGTACCAGTTTCCAAACAAACCCTATCTAAGGGGAGTGTCAGAAGTCGGACGAAGTATTATAGCTACTTGTGAACCATAAATAAAGCAAACTGTGTAAGAACATGTTTGTTGCAGATATATATCTTATGAGCCTTACACTTCAATAATCGCCTCATTTCAAACACTAAACCCTAAGCAATAGACGTATAATGATAACATGTTATTCACTCATCTGTGAGACAAAAGTATATCAAACACTTTATCTTGGATCAATTTAGAAACGTGTTCTTCCAATAGAATATGTTCTTTGTTCGGCCTACCATTCATCAGTGCTCAAGTCTCTGCAGTTTCTTCTTTCCTTATAGCTTTCAGTCTCTCTTGAAGTTTCTTACTTTGTTCGAAATTTACCTTTCGCTTCACAGCTTTCTGAAAATTATTGTAAGAGACATCTAAGACAATGTAATACACCTAAATAAGGGAAAACTTTGAGCCCAAACATATATCGTTAGCTATTTTGTAACGCACCTCTTGACGGAAACATCGATCAAGCTTTACTTTAAGCTCTGTACAATCTCCGAAGAACTTTCCAATCGGATGATCCAAATGACACTTTTGAAATTCCTCAATTATCTAGCAAACATATGACATACAGAATAATTAGCAAGAACATCAACAATGATCAACTTAATTTCTAATGATAAGGTTTGACCTTGCCAAATGCAACTATGTAGCTAACCTTCATTCAACTTAATTGCATCACATAGATTTACTTAAAGCTAGAGATTGCTACTGAAATGAGTTATCAGCTGAATTACATATCTACAAATTCTCTCCTTTCGGATACAGTTCTAATACAATTTCATAACGTTGAATACACAACCTTGCAAGGATACTCTCAAAGACGCAATCATGTAGAGCTTCTCACTAACAGAGGAGAGAAAACTAACAGAAATTAAGAAGTAGCAATAAGAAAAAATGACTAAAATGAGAGAAGAAATGCCATAAACTCACCTCCAGACACATTGGATGTCTATGAGGTGTAAGTGGAGGATGCATCTTTTATTCCTGTAACAAAAAATAAAAACTCTGAATCACTTCTAAATTGATGGTAAAAACCAGATCTTTCACATCTCTGCTAAAAACCCCAGAAGGAATTAAAGCAGAACAGAGCAAAAACCCCAATTTATAAACTTGAAGGAACGAGTCAACGAGATAATGTAAGATTTTGTTTTTACTTATACGCACAAGTCACAAATAACGATTTTTCTTAAATATGATCCTTAATTGTACTCTGAAATGTCGGATCTCAATCAGCGTCACATATTAGAAGAAGATCAATTTTTACAGATTTAACAAGACTGGAACAAAATCATAGTATTTCCAGTAGCAATCGTCTAAAAGTTATCAACTCGAAATTGAGAAAACCCTAATCGAAGAATGAAAACAATTACCTTGAACGGTATCTATCACCTGAGAGGACGATTTCCGCTATAAACCTCAAAATCCTAGAGAGAGAATGAGTGAATGTATATGACTCATATGAGACTAGAGCCGGGTCAAAATTTTCAGATTAATGGGCCTTGTTAAACATTTCGGGTTAAGTTCAAAACGCAGCGTTTCATATGTTTTGGATGAGAAAATCAAAGGAACGTAAGAGGACACAGAGAAGCGCAAATATCAGAAATACAAAGAAGAATAATAAAAATCTTACCTTTTGCCTAATTGTGAAGAACACAGGTATGTTGAACACTAAATATTTCGATTCTCAAGAGAATTTACCCAATATTAACTCTTATAATTTTCAGTTCACAACATATTTCTTGTTTCATTTATTGGAAATTCAGGTTTTGATAAATTGTGGGCTGTAAAGGAAAAAACTTTTAAGATTTTGAGTTCACGGATTTCCTCAGGATGCTTTCTTTGAGATATGCATTACCTTATCTTCCTCAAACAAGGGAATCAGCTAAACTTTTCTTCAAAAGGCCTACCAATGTTGTGGTTCGTAGTTTTATTTTTGAAGAGTTATGTTCTTACGCTTCTTTTTAAACATTTTCCCAATTCCCATAGTGTCAAATTGTCGATAATCTTCAGGTTTGTGCGGCTAGAGGTCCAAGACCTCGATCTCCTCGAGTATGGAAAACAAGGAAGAGAATTGGAAGTATTTCCAAGGCTGCCAAAATGATTGCTTGTGTATAATCCTCTCTTTGACACTTTCATCAACCTCTTCTTATGTTTCTGTGTTCTGTAATATCTTTTGGAGTCAATGATGAAAGATCCTTATCAAATTGTTAAATGGATATGTAGTAGAATCGTTTATCCTCCTCTAATAAGTCTTAGTGAGATGATGAATTTTGTTATTCTGCAGATACAAGAATTGTCGAATGTTAAAGAAGAAGTTTACGGAGCCCTTGATTCCTTCATTGCTTGGGAATTAGAGTTCCCTCTTGTTATAGTTAAGAAGGCATTAGTGATACTTGAAGATCAAAAAGAGTGGAAGAAGATTATTCAGGTATTTTATTAAAAGCAAGAGGAGCTGTTTGTTTGCTTCTTTTAAATTAGATGAGAGTAGAAAAGTTTTTGGATTTTGTTAGGTGACAAAATGGATGCTGAGCAAAGGCCAAGGAAGAACAATGGGAACTTACTTCTCATTACTAAATGCTTTAGCTGAAGATAATCGGCTTGACGAAGCTGAGGAATTGTGGAACAAATTGTTCATGGAACATTTAGAAGGAACCCCAAGGAAGTTCTTTAATAAAATTATCTCGATATATTACAAGAGAGATATGCACCAGAAGCTCTTCGAGGTAAAGTGCAAATCTTTCTTTGTTGGTTTCTGCAACCAGCAGTGTCTTTCGGACAAGTTAGTGTCTTAAACTATTGAGTGTTTCTTAGGTCTTTGCTGACATGGAGGAGCTCGGAGTGAAACCAAACATTTCGATTGTGTCTATGGTTGGAAAAGTATTTCTGAAACTAGGGATGACAGATAAATACGAGAAACTAATGAAGAAATATCCTCCACCACAGTGGGAGTTCAGATACATCAAAGGAAAACGTGTTAAGGTCAAGGCAAAACAGTTAAATGAGCTAAGCGAAGGCAGCAGCGAGGAAGGTAAGACTGATAATGAGATTGAAAGTAAATCTGAAATGCTGTCAGATAAAGAACTGGAGCAAGATGGTGAGGATCTCAGTGAAGAGGAAGAAAATGAAAAAGAACTCTCGGGTGTGAATTAAGGACAGATTGGAACTTCAAGAGAACCTTGTCTTGATCGTTTGGACTCTTCCTGACTTGCAAGTGTTTGCTTAATGAGCTTTTGAGATCGTATCTACAGTTGGATCATGTAGAGAAAAGAGATTGACGGCCAAAGTTCTTCAAGAAAGTTTTCTGGGACTACACTTGGGTTGCTGACAAAAACATGATCAGAAAAGTTTCAGAACATTTTGAGGTTAGAGAGCTTAGAAGAGTCAAAACAAGATATAAAATGAATAGTCAGCTAAAAAATGTATAAACTTAACAAAAAAACATAAAAGGTGAAAGGTCTTTGAGTATGAGTATGATTGTAAGCTTTGAAGGCAAAAACTATTGTATTCCATGTCATAGTTAACTCCTTGTTTTGTTTTTTGTTCACTCTTCATCCGATCTTGACTCTTCAGAGCTGGACTCCTTGCTTACTTTCTTCTTCGATCCTCTCTTCTTATCTTCCTCATCCTCACTGTATTCGCTTTCATAATCCTCCTCTTCGGTCTCATCTTCTTCCTCCTCCATGCCACCTTCTACAATCTCACCCTCCAGATCACGTGTTCTTTTCAACACCTCGACTTTCAGTGATGTCTTCTGGTCACAGCCAATCCAAGAATCGCTTAGGCAAAAGCAAGTCAAGTTATAAGTACCTTCTTCAGGTGCTAAGAGTCTCCCCATTACTAATCTTGACCCACTCTTAACCTTTTCGACAGCATCATTTACTGCAACATTTGTTTCCTTGACGCTTGCTCCTAAAGGTTCCATTATCTCAGTAATAGCATTCGATGCAGCGGTTATAGCTCCAGCTTCATCCATGAAACTAACCTTCTGAAAAAACCAGACATTGTTTGAATCCGCAAGAAGAATCCAAAAGTTTTCCTCTTTGTGAAAAGGAAAGTAAGGTGAGTGAGGAATAGCGCCTATGAGTCCGTTGGGACGTTTTAGAGTGATCCAAGCTTGAACTGTCATAATGTCGCCTTCTTGAATACCTTCTTCGCCTTCTGTCTTGCAAGTGACGTCGATTTTAAGAGACGGTATCATTTCTAACACTTTCTCGATGTCTTGAACATCAGTTTCTGACAAACCAGCAACCTCTCTGAGCAGTTTAGAACGATTTTCCAAACTCATTTCTTGAAAGTTTTGGAATGACTTAACCTGCAAAACTATCGACTTAGCGATAAAATCACTGAAATGAGGGAGTTGCAAGAAAGCAGCAAAGCCTTCTGAAGATGACTTCCTCGCACTAAGAGGAGTAGCCTGCAATCAGAAAACAACGTTAATTAAGCTGGAAAATCAAGAATTTTTTGGGCAAGAGTACAAATTGCAAAAATCTTAATACCTGAACAATGCATTGAGATAGCTCCATCACTCTGAGTGCAGGACTTAACCATCCACGTCCTCGTTTACTGTGGGGTATAACCGCCATCTGCAAGAAACTCATGATATTATAAAGTTCTGCATATTTAAGAACAAAGTCGCAACCTTTTTTGCTTAGTATGTAAAAGAATTGACATAGTCGGTCACTATTAATTCGGTTATAAGCATTGTTTGATCAGATCAATGTGCTTCACAAAAAAATATAGAGAATGACCTTCATTAAATCTTCAAGGAGACGCGGTGCAAACTCTAGCACACTCCTGAAATCACGTTGCAGAGCCAGAGGTAGATCTGTTGATTCACGAGTTAACTGTTTCTGTATTAAAAGCTCAGCCTGTTACAGAAAACAAAAAGATGGGAACAAATGTTAGCATTGTTTTCAAAAGTTATTCAATATTTTGCATTACTTAATTAGTTTGCGAAATCAAACCTTGATAATTGCAGGATCCTGTTTCCAAAACTTAGCGTGATCTTGCTTCATCTTCTTAGGATCTAGATTTAGCTCATTCTTGACAGCCGAAAAGAGTTTCTGCAGAGATTCATCATCGGTTTTACGAACTGGAATCTCTTCATATTCAGCTGCTTTGATGAAAACTTCCAAAACTTTTCTTGGAGTGTAAGATGGTTGCATCAAGTCAAAATATGTTTGACGAGTTTGAAGCTTAACGTAGTTCCCTGTATACTTTGACGATCTCCAGAGATAGACAGAGGCAATCACAAGCGGCAATAGTATACACAAACCAACTGTACACAGCAACAATACCCCACCAGATTCTCCATTTAAGTTTAGAATAAATTCAGGAAGAGCAATACCCAGTTGATAACCCTGCATCAATCACATTACAGAATATTTCAGGTTTCAATTCAAGACGGAAAAGCGCCTATGATCACTACAAAAACATGAGATTATGGTCTACATTGTTTCAAACACATATTCAGGTGTTTGCTTTTGTTTTTACATGTGTTCATAAATAAATTTTGTACATTGTAAACTCAAAAGTCTCCTAATTTGCATTTGAAGTTTAATAAGAATATTAGAAGTTGAGCTTCTTTGAGGAAAGCATTTTTTTTTTTTGAGCAAAGAGGAAAACACATTATATTAACATTTAAATGTAAAAAACAAGACAAACAAACAACGGAGGTTATATCGTTATTACCTGTCTGCCATCCGGATGACCGTACTTCTCAAAGTTTTCACGAGATAACGGATCAGTCAAAGCTTGGTAAGCTTTAGCTATGGACTCCACAAAATATTTATTGGCCTCTGTACAATTACAATACACAAAAGCAAATAAGGACACAGAAAAATGAATCAAAAGGAAAGACATAATGGAAGAAGACCAAGGAGCATTTTCGACCTGGATCCGGATTTTTATCAGGATGGTATTGAATAGAGAGTCTTCTATATGCTTTCTTGATTTCTGAATCTGAAGCACCAGGTTCCAAACCGAGTATACCAAATGGCTCAAATAGTTGAGTCTGTAAATATTATTTACACAAAAAGCAAATGAAAGTCTCTACTCTCTACCATAAGTAAATCTAGGCATAAGCTTGAAGAGAGAATTGTTACCTCACGAGTCATGTTCTTAATAGAATAAATCAAGAATATCATTACAAACCATAGTAGCACAACTGTAATGTTGCTACATGAAGTGAAGCTAGAAATCTGCAGAAGACAAATTCAAACAAATTAAAAGAAGGTAAGAACATATATAGCTAAAAAATCAATCACTCTTCACAAAAATTTTAGTGAGGGATCAAAAAAGAAAAACTAACTTTTTGAGAAATGGATCTCGTGTACTTCCCTGACCGGTCACACTCAAGACATTGACAATGTATGCTTCTGTGTTTCTTCGAAAAAGCGCGGCTTAGCTTCACGAAGGTGTAAGGTACCAGTGGGATTGCCATCATTGTCAATATGAAAATGGGAAACAAGGCTCCATTCTCTTCTGATGCTGCCATTTCTTAGCACTTCTAGTTGAAGAGCCTTTTTAGATCAGAGATTCTGCAAGCAAAAACTTTGTTTTCATTATCAGTATATCACCTAAGAAATTTACCAAGCCAATAAGTTCCATGATATCAATCAGCTAAGCCTATAAAACATTTTATGTATTTCAATCATCTGTTAAACATATACTTATCTGTCATTGAGAACTTTGTATATACTTCAAAATCTCTGGACCAACGTGATCAATCTTAACAGTTCAGACCAAAAAAGGATCACATTACATGTAAAAATAATAAAGGAAGAACAAAAATAAGTTTGTGAAAAATCTCCCAAATTTTCTCTATTTACAAAGAACAACCTGAAACATACGGATGCGAGAAAATCTCAGAAGGAACAAAACTGGATTCAATTGCGTGCCAGGAAAACCCTAATCCAAAAATACCAAAACGAGGCTTAAAAGGATTACCTTGATCGGGTTTTCAATCAGTGGATTTTCAATCGAATTGCGAGACTGACGAAGAAGTAGTTTGAGCCCCTCTCTGAAGGAGAAGGTGATGTATCATCACAGCCAATGGAAAGACGAAACGTGGTAGTATCTTGGGACAGATACGCAGCGTTTAGATAGTCTTTACTTGTTTAGGTAAGTGAGTAATGACATTGACTGATTTAAGAAAAAGATCCAAGGACAAGGAAATGTCATGGTTGCCATATAACCTCAAGGCCAAAAGTGTGTATAATGGTTTGTGTTTGACAATAGATTATCTCGTAATTCGTGTCTGCATTTGGGAAAACGCCATAATTTTTTATTAACTTATTTAGTAGGGCCAATTTCTTAATTTTTTAATAAATTTTTTCACCAGGCTTAAATCTCAATTTAATATTTAAATTTTTTTAAAACATAGCCAATATCTAAATCAATCATTAACACTTAAGTCAAAGGTTAAGTGTCTAGACGACACGTGTATGGCTTATTTAAGAATTATGTGTACAATCGAATAAAAAATTAAAAAAATTAAAAAATTATAAAATATTCAAAAAATCAAAGAAATGTTTAAGAAAATATAAAATAAATTTTAAAAAAATTTTAAAAAAATCGTAAAAACTAAGAAAATCAAAATAATTTTTAAAAAATCAAAAAAATTAAATACAACCTATTACAATCTAACTACAATCATAATCCATCCGATTCGAAAAATCATCAACTCTAAAATCTAATTCAAAATTCGTCACGAATCCTAGAAATCTTCAATAAATCAAGTATTTTTGACATGGTAATAGGTGTTTCATCATAAAATTTTGATGAAACACCTACATAAATGAGTTGATGAAACATATAATATAAATGAGTTGCATGAAACACTTAGTGTTGGAAGCATCAACATTGCTTCATCAACTCATTTATATAGGTGCACTTATTACCATACCGAAAATACTTGATTTGTTGAAAATTTCTAGGGTTCGTGATGAATTTTGAATTGGAGTTTTAGAATTGAGGATTTTCGAATTAGGTAGATTATGATTGTAGTCAGGTTGTAATCTGTTTGTAATTAAGTCTATTTTTCGGTTAGTTAGGTTGTAATGGTTGTATTTAATTTATTTTATTTTCAATTTTTTAAAATTTTTTGATTTTTTTGATTTTTTAAAAATTATTTGATTTTTTTAATTTTTTCAATTTTTATTTTTTAAATATTATTTTATTTATTTATATATTTTTCTAGTTTTTTTAGTTTTTCCTTTGATTTTTTTATATTTTTTTATTCGGTCATACACAGGTCGTTTTAATCGGCCGTACACGTGTCGCATAATGAGAGAAGACGTTGTTAACTGTCAATGTAAACCTTGACCACAATTAAAAATTATATTTAGGTTTTCTTTAAATTTTGAAATATCAAATTGAAATTTAGGACAGATAAAAATATTTATTAAAATACCGGTATTGCCGAAAGAGTTCATTAAGACTCAGGGAGTTTACGCGTCTGCATTGCAATGAAATTTCTCTACATTCCATTGGTCATTAGTTTAAATTTTGGTCCAATTGATCATCGTGTGTCCGGTCCGGTCCGATCTAATGTGTAAGATCACCTAAAGCCTTGGCCTTTCGATTGTTTTTGATCAACCTCCTTAAACCCTTCTGGGCTTAAAGCGTAGACCTTTGGGGTTTAACAGATTTTACGAATTGGTACAAACGAAAGAGAAGCTCACCTCTAAATTAATGGTTCTTCACCAAACAGGTGTTGGAAAATTCCTCAAACGATTCTCGACATCGGCGACTTCATCGACATCCTCTGCTTCAGATTGGAAAACCCAACTGACTCTGTTTCGATTAGCCACCGAAATCTCTTCAATTCTCTTACAACGTCGCAATTGGATTACTCATCTCCGAGATGTTAAATCCAAACTCCCGAGGTCAACACTTACACCGCCTATATTTCTCCAGATTCTCCGTGAAACTAGAAAATCTCCTTAAACCACTCTTGATTTCTTCGATTGGGCCAAAACCCATCTCCGGTTTGAGCCGGATCTTAGATCGCATTGTCAAGTAATCGAAGTTGCTGCCGAATCAGGTCTCTTGGAACGAGCAGAAAGTCTCTCGCGTCCTCTAGTTGAGATCCATCCGGTGTCTATAGTTGTAGGATCGATGCATCGGTGGTTTGAAGGTGAAGCTTCTCTCTCAGTCTCGCTTAGCTTAGTTCTTGAGTGTTATGCCTTAAAGGGTTGTTATCAAAACGGCTTGGAAGTGTTTGGTGCGATGAGAAGATTGAGACTTTCACCTTGTCTTCGTGCTTATAACTCTCTTCTTGATTCTCTTGTTAAAGAAAAACAGTTTAGAGTGGCATTGTGTTTGTATAGCACCATGGTTCGAGACCAGGTTGTCTCCGATTGGTTAACTTGGGATTTCGTTGCTCAGATTTTGTGTGAACAGGAAAGATACAGAAGTGTTGTTAAATTGATAGGAACAGGTGTTGAAAGCTGCAAGATTTACACTAATCTTGTAGAATGTTATAGCAGAAATGGGGAATTTGATGGAGTGTTTAGAATAGTTCATGAGATGGATGGCAAGAAACTGGAGTTGAGTTTCTATTCTTTTACGGTTGCGTATTGGATGATGCATGTAAATTGGGAGACGCTGAGTTAATCGATAAGATTCTTGGTTTGATGGTGGAGAAAAAGTTTCTTACGTCAAGTGATTCAGCCGTGTTAGATGAAATCATTGAAAAACTTTGCAATATGGGGAAAACTTTCGACTCTGAGTTGCTTTTCCGTAAAGCCTGCATTGGTGAAACAGTGAGATTGCAGAATGTGACGTATGGTTGTATGTTAAAAACGCTGTCTGAAAAAGGGAGAACAAAAGAAGCTGTTGATGTATATCGACTGATTTGTCGCAAGGGAATAACGGTACTCGATGAGAGTTGTTATAAAGAATTCGCAAATGCTCTTTGCGGAGATGATAAAAGGTCAGACGAAGAAGAGGAATTGCTTGTTGATGTTATAAAGCGCGGCTTTGTTCCTTGTACATACAAGTTATCGGAAGTTTTAGCATCTTTGTGTCAGGAAAGAAGATGGCAACATGCAGAGAAGCTTCTTGATACGGTTATGGAGATGGTGGTTTATTTCGATTCCTTCTCGTGCGGGTTGTTGATGGAACGTTACTGCAGAAGCGGGAAGTTACAGAAAGCGATAATACTTCATGAAAAGATTAAAAAGATGAAAGGAAGTTTGGATGTGAATGCTTATAATGCAGTCCTTGATCGGCTTATGATGAGGCAAAGAGAGATGGTGGAAGAAGCAGTTGGAGTGTTTGAGTACATGAAAGAGGTGAATTCAGTGAACAGCAAGAGTTTTACAATTATGATTCAAGGGTTGTGTCGTGCGAATGAGATGAAGAAAGCTATGAAAGCTCATGATGAAATGTTGAAATTGGGTATGAAACCTGATTTAGTTACCTATAAGCGTATTATCTCCGGTTTCAGATGAAAGCATTTGGATCAGTCTGTGACTTAAGAAAGCTTTAAATGAATCAAACCATGTAATCCTTTTAAGTTATACAAAAATTGTCTAATCTGTAAAGAGAAGCTTACAACAAAATATCAAAGAGAATTTCAAGATAGAGGCTTCAAAAATATTCAAACAAAAAAACAGAAAGGGGGAAATGTTGTAATGAATGAATACAATAATAAGATTTGTTTAATATGTAATGACCCTATTATATGTTTGATTATTTATTGGTCAAGAGACAGCCACTCCAAGTCTAGTTCTAATTCACCAGATTCAACATTCTGAAGCTTGATTTGAACCTCTTGTTTCACTTTCCCATCTGTAATGTTGATGATGCTATCTTCTATAAGAGCATTGTCATTCGATTTAAGCCATTTCCCAATCTGCATATCTCCAAACATTTCAGGGTCTCCAAAAGCCATTGCAGATGTAATTAAAGGTTGGATATCAATCTCTGCTTCTCCCATTATGTCATCAGCAGAAAATGTGTCATAATCAAACACTTGCTGCAATTGTCGGAAAAAAACCCGTAAGGGAAAAACTTCTGTTACAATCTATCAAAGTAGAAACTGATTATGGGAATTTTAGACCAAGCTTTTTACCAATTTCACTGAGCCATAGTTATGAGGAACAGAGAGCATGAGTTCCTGGTTCCAGACCGGGTTTAAGTTGCTCTTCATTACAGTAGATTGAACAGTCTGATAATATAATGAAAAAATCAGTTAGGAGATGATCATAACGATCACTTGAACAATGGTAAGAACATATAAAGATGAAACCTTTCAAGAATTCAAAGGGTACATTTACTTACCTGTTGTCCTAGAGTCAAAACAACATAAGGATCGCTTGTCATCATATCTCGGATGGCTAAATTGGTTCCCCTTTTAACAGTCACCTTCAAACATCCAATAAACTCAACCATGCCTTCAAGTTGCTGTCCTTGTTTACATTTTCAAAATGGGAAAGAGAAAAATTAAAGACCATGAGTCACAATATTGCGCAATGTCCAAGTTCACAAAGTTTGGTCTACTTAGTTGTACCAGTGAGATGGAACAATAAAGAAGCATTACCGGGTGCTGCGATGATGAATTAGTGCGAAAGCTATCCATAATCTTTTTAGATACACTTGATGAAAGATATGCTGAACTCTGTGTACTAGAGCCCTTCACGGATGTGATCCGCAAGCTTGGTTTCAGAAACTCTTGGTGCTCATATTTCGACCTGAAATTAAGATTTGAGGATGACTATTATACTAAAACTGTAAGACATTAATAAGTAATGTTAACTATACTAAAACACTAATAATTAATGTATATACACTATTTACTGGGTTTTTGCAACCTACCTAATGAACCTCAGACGCTGGTCATGACTAGCATCAGGTCCAGGCTTAGAGCTTCCTTCAGGTATAAACGCCTCATAAATTGAATTCGCAGAAGCATTGCCTCCAATTTCAATCATAGAATCGACTTCTTCATCTGACCATTCATCCAATGTCACGGATAAGACCTGGAAAGTCCGAAACAATCATTATACTTGCAAAAGATTCTGTCAAGAAGAAGTAGTGAAGCAATAAATTAGTTCAAGAGGAAACTCTATGCCAACTGTGGTGTTAATTATTTCCACAGCGAGATAACATCTCCACAAAGAGTACATTCGTTAGCATCTTACTGCAATCCTATGAAAGTAGAAGGAGAAGCAAAGAGTCATCATCACCTTTGAGATATGAGTGCCAAGGCTTCTGTGCACACCACAACATTTTAAGCATATAAAGACTCCAATATTTGCAGACCTGTAATAAGCCATCAATGCCGGATTAAACATACATTGTCTCCTTTTTTAATACATAAACTAACACAAAATGCTCAAGTTGGGAAATAAGAAAATGAATGGCAGGAAAACTAAACACAACTTTAATCAAAATGCTAGATAGCATAACTGAAGCGTAACTTACGCCCACTTGGGATCTGGAGCGCCACAATCAGCACAGACTCGGTTATCAGATTGACTTAAAAGTTCCTTTAGTCTCCTTTTACCTATGAAGCAGCAACGTGAATCAGTCACAACCAACAAAGAATCCTATAAATCTCACACCACCAAAATTTTTTGAGAATATTCCATCCAGATTCCAGAAGTGGAAACATCAATATAGTATTTAAGTGAACACACAAGAACTCATCTTCCTTAAAAAAGTGGCTTTACCTGAGCCAGGCTTTCCGAGTCGGGCTGCAGAATAACTCATGCTATTGTAAAAAGCTAACAATCATTAACCAGAACCCTACACATACCAACACACAATTATATTAGAGAAAGCAAAAATTTCATGACTTCTAAGGCATAAACGATTAAATGTAAGACCTCAAAGAGATCAAAATCTGCTTTGCAAATTCCAAAACAATAACACTTTGGGGGAAACCACGATGGCAGAATCACATGGAACATATTGTTTTCAATACCCATTTTAGATAATCTGTATCAATTCATATCACCAAAATCCAAACCCAAACTACAGGAAAGAAAAAGAAAAAGACCCAAAAATCTGATCTTTATCCATACCAACGACAAAATCATGGACGACAGGAAAAAGTCGACTTACAGAGAATGAAATGATACAGAAGAGCGAAGAAGAAAGATCAGAAAGTTTGCCAAAGAAACGAATGTGTACGGAATTCGAAGAAGAAGATAGATTAGATTGGATTGAACGTTCTTACCGAGAAGAGGAGAGAGACAAAGAAATGTTCTTACAGAAATTCAGATGAAGAAAATAAATAATCTAGAATGACAACTATGTGCTTTCTCTTTTCATTATTCTTTATATTTTATTTTCCCATTTTTCATTTAAACTGTAAAGTTTCAAGTTGTAACGATAAACGATGCAATGTTAAGGGTCAATTTCCAATTATATTTTAATTCTTGTTTCATTTAAACAATTAAATAAAAAATTATTACATTTTTCTAAATTATTAGCAGCCTCTATATTTTAAATATTTTTTCTCTTTCTTCATTCAATACTTTTTAGTTAGGTTTAGTTTAGATTTTTCTGGTTAAATTTTTTTTTCAGAAAGAACCAATTATATTATAAAATGTTGATCATTTAAAAAAAAATTGGATTTGGTTCGAGTGTGGTATATTTACTATGAAAATCATGTATCATTTGTATCAGATTCAGTTTTTTAAAAAAATTTAAGTTGGATTAGGATATTATGGTCTACCTATTAAACTTTAATTAAAAAAAACTTTCTTAAAAATAATTAACTTTTTAAAGCTAATTAACTTTTCAAGACGCACCGACAAAATGTAAAATGATTACGAAACTCATTTGATCTAATAATGAGCCAATCAATCACCTGATTTGATTTGGTTCAACGAAAAAGCTTAGGAAAGAGACAGTTGAGAACACTTTTAAGACTAAACTGAGAGTAAGTAAACACTGAAATCCTTTTGATTTGTCTGTCACCATAATCTATAAGCGATGCTACAAAACTGAAAACACAGAAACCAAAAAAGGTCCATCATAGTGAATTCTTCTTCAAGCAGATTTCAACTTGTTCGATGCTGCTGCGTGTTGAGAGAGTGTTCTGTGTCCGACGAACAACAGGAACACTCCCAACAATGAAAGTGCCTTGAGAGTCGTGAACAGATCCAACTGAAGAATGCAACAAAAGATATTATGATGAGTACAGTTTTTTATGCAATGGTCCTCTCTTATACTTTATCTAAACATGAAGATCGGTTTTGAAAACTTGCCTTTAACCAGAAAAGCACATAGAGAAGCAGAACAGCTCCAATTCCACCGTGAAAAAGTAAAGCCGATATTGAACTTCCAACCGACGATGGGAAGTTCTTTATGTTCACTCCCAACCGCATAAGCTGTAAACAGAAAGAAAAAACGGGTTAACTGAAGAACATGTATGATAATGACTTCACGTTTCTGAATCTATTTTACAAGCAAAAGGAGACTAACCCCAATCAGGAAACCGACGAATGGGAGAACGATAAGACCCAAGAAAACTAGTGAGAGCTGCTTTGCTGGAAGCTTTTCAGGAACCCTGAAGATGTGTGATATTTCAGCTTTTGGCCCATATCTTGAGTAAGGATCAGTGGACTGTAGAGGAGGACGAGGTGCCTTCTCCGGACGCTCTGGTAGGTCTAGTTCGATGTGGCCAATATTACTCAATACAGAGTTCTCCTGAAAAAATATATAAAAGGTGAATAAGATTTTGGTCACATTTCTAAGGCTTAACTCAGACTGCATTGGACGAGGCAATACGTACCATAGAAGCATCTCCAATAGTTAGCTGGATCTCATATTTACCAGAGAGGTAGTAGAGCTTCTCAACCAATCCAAGAAAATCCTAACAGGGAAAATAACATTGATCATTAATGTTGTAATGGGGCGTCTTAATTTCACTAGACTTGACCGTTCCGAAATGATGGTAGGTCAAAGAATTATTTTTTTTGCAAAAGCAATTCAGAGTGTAGTAGTTGAAGGAACTTACAAGAACTAATTCAGACTTCTTTCCAGAAGTTTTCACCAGAAAGATATGCTCGACCTGATACTCATGTTTCAGCTTGAAAAATGCCTGCATGGCAGTATTTAAGTCATGAAAATGAACAGGTCAATACCAGTAATAAAGCCGAATTGGGAATGAGCAAACCTGGTGTGGCTTAAAAACACGGCCAAGTGGAGTAGTTAACTGGAATGACAGACGTAGCTTTTGGAGATGGTTAGCTGATAATGATACAGCTCCATCTTTAGTTAAATCAAGCCTATAAAAGTTGCAAAGAGAACCAAGATACAAAAAGATGACAATAAGCTTTGTAATCAATTAAATAGTACAGATCTCCTCAGAAAATTGTTAAGCAAGCAATTACAGTACACGGAAAAAGAAATAATTTAACCATGATACAGGTGACATACTTTTTCTGAGATTCAACGCTCCCAACGTCACTATCAAGTACCGCAATTTCTGCATTCTCTATGCTAATAACTCCTGTGGCAGCTATAAGCACTTTTGTTTGAGCTTCAGTTATGTATACTTTTTCATGTGCCGAATCATCCAGCACAATCTGTAGTAAATGAAGCTTAACATGTTACTAACATACAATCATATGAAGTCTCTGTACTAAAAGTAACAAGAGCAATACCTCAAATACAAATGTATACTTCCCGACATCAAAGTTCTTGGGGAAGGAATCCAGGAAGTATGTTGCACTGTCAGCATCAAATTTAAGCTCCTGTACCCAAAATGTCATGGAAACATATAATTTGGCCCAATAAAGAGAATAAAGAACTTTTACTAATGCAAGCTAAACAGTCAGAGAAGCTACGTTACATACCTGGTTGTTAATTACAGACGAATCCTTGGATCCAATAAGAGCTTGTGCGACCTTCACACTAAGAGCTGGCGCCTTAGAACCGAGGACAGTGCTAACTTTAACCTAGTTCCAGAAAAAGAGAATAAAGAATGGAACAAAAGGTCATTAAGTATAAAATTAATGAGAGATCTCTACAAAAGAATATGCAATGCTATGGCCTATGAGACTGAGCAATTTATGAACAAATACCAGCTAGAATCCAACATCCAACCGTTACAATAGCCAGAAAAGCCAAAGTTTTCCTACTAAAAGTACCACTAATCACCAGGGACACGTATCATAGCCAGAAAATCCGAAGTTAAGATGTACCCTACTAAAACTACCACAGTACCACTAATCAACAGGGACACGTAATGAAAGCCAGAAAATCAAAAGTTAATACTTTCTCTACTAAAAATACGACACCCAGAAGTCCGAAGAGAATTAATAAAGCTTAAAGGGGAAAAACAAAAGATAAAAAAGAAGGAAAAAAAAAACATCTCGAACTGTGGCAGTTAGATCCTGATGCAAGTTTAGCATGGGGTACCTTCAGAGGCTCTTTCTTTGTCAATGAAATGACAGTGGATGGAAGAGATAAGATGAGTGGAACAGAAAACCTGAAATGATAGAGCATGACCGCAAAACATATTATTGTTGCCATAGAATGATAAAGTTTTAGTGAGAGCAAAAGAAATCAGCAGTTGGTTGAAATTTCACAGAGTGTTCAACTTTAGTAACTTTTACTCTTGTCCACAGATTAGTTATGCAGTATTCGTTTTATCGAAAATTTCTAGTATGGAGTGTAAAGAAACAGTTTTCCTCTATCAAAAGCAACTGTTAACATGTTACACCATATTTTTCACTGAACTGAATTCAAGGTTACTGAAATGTCTTCTAAGATGTTTACTGGAATAAAATGAAAAGAAAATGTATATAGGGGCCGCATGAAAGTAGCATTACCTGTTGTCTTCCAGACAAGCTAGTGCATCAATTTGGTTGAAGAAGTCCTTAGTATCACCAGGAATTCCAACACCAAGTAAGAATTTGGCCAGACCAATTAACTTATCACCTGGAAGCTGCATGAGAGAATGGAAACAGAAGCTGAATTATCAACAATTCTGGCGGAATAGGATACAGAGAAAATGGTTATTACATACGTTCAGGCCTGTAGATTCTGAAGCAGCTATTGACTTGAGCCCTCTAATTACTGATGCAGTTGTTGAGATTGGGCCTTGACTTTCATGTGCATCAACAGACTTCTCATCGAAATATAATGTTCCATCATCTGAAAGGCCAAAAAATCAATGAAACCCCATAAAAGTAAAACCAATACGGAAGATATCTATGAAGTGAGAAAAGAAAATCTCCTATGCATATCCACAAGATAACAAGTCGTTTACTGCATACCATATTTTTGGATACTGTCAAAAAGCTTCAGGATACCCGTTTTCAATGTCTGAATCTGCAAGATGACAAACATGAATGATGACGTCATCACATGACCAAGATTAATCAACCATATTACCAGATAAAATGGCAAAAAGAAACAACCATCAAATATATTCTCAGAAAATCAGTAGTATAGAAAATATTTATGTAACTTATAGCAAGCGTGTAAAAGAAAATATTTGCAAACAATCTCTGGAGCGGATGAAGAAAACACCAGATCAAAGATCTCACTTACCAATGACTGATCAATCTCTGAAGGTGCTAATGAAATTACTCCGGCAAGTGTTTCCAAAGCTAAGCCTGAGGAAGAACACTAATGCTGAGGACTTTTTTTAAAAAAGAAAGGAGCAAAAGATGTGAACAAGCTGGGGCAAGAAAGGAAGGGGTGCATATCTAAAAGGATCATCATTAACGTTTAGTATTGTTAAGTAGGAAGGTTAACCAACTGTGTACTACTTACCAGCAGCAAAAGTGCTTGATCCCGGATTGTTGGAGCTGTAGCGCCATCTTCCATCATTCTGGCTCAGAGCCTGATATAGATATACAATATCAGCCAACGAATACTCGAAAACAGTTTAACTAGTATAATATAGTAACTGAATTTTGGTAACATGTCAACAATATATAAACTTCTACCAAAGTCTATAAGTGCTTCTACAAAAGGGTAAGAGTCTATAACTGATAGTTCAAATACATTGTATACAATGTGACTTCTTTAGCTCAACAACAACATAATAGAAGATCAGCTAAACAAGTTCAAACCTTGATGGAACGGAAAATGGCTTCAGCGTTTTCAAGACTTAGATCAGTTCCAGAAAATTGCTCCTGCATTCATGGAAAGGCGAGGTCAAACCTGAAGCCAACAAAAAGGTAAAGTAGGAAGCCAAAGCTATGGAGTTGTTGAATAAAATAAAATAATCAGGGCAGGTCCTTCTGCGAATATATTTTCATATGGCCACGTAATGAATGAAAACTAAGAAAAACTCTTTTAGAAGTACTTTTGTGGAATAAGTAGTAGTCAATCCTAATCAACACATCCACCAAATGTCTAATCCGTATTTACCTTAACCAATACCAAGCCTCTGACAGAATAGTAGAAGTCAAGCAATGACTTCGCCTCTTTAACGCCAGCTTGAAGTTGAGAAACAATGTCCTTCAAAAGAGGAAAAGAAAAAACAGATGAACTTATTTAAGCCACTTAGAAGTAAAAGACCTTCGGGGTACTGGGAGGACACAATTTTTACCTTAGGAACAGCTCCACCACTTTTACATTTTAGAATCCCATTAACGTTCAAAGCATAGAATGCATCTTTTAGAGTAGAAGAAGACGATCCAAGAACTTTCACCACACTCTTACAAGTCCCTGAGCTCAGATCAGACTTTTTATCAATTCCAAGAATCTCCAAAGTCTTTAATGCTTCATATGCCTCCTCCAAGCTGATTGGAAGAAAGAAAAAAAAACGCAAAGCTTAGATGGGTCCGTACCAAAACATCCATATACAATAACACAAAACAAGTCGTGAACTTTAACGAGCAACCGGGACGGATGTAAACAGTGAAATGGTTAAACTGGATACAATGCTAACTAAGAAATTTACCACAACATGTAACAAAAGAAATCAAATTGTGTGTGTTTTGTGAAAAAACATACCTTTTGTATGATCCATCGACTGGTACGAAGACATCAAGAGCCGCAGATCGGTGAGAGTCTGAAATCGGCTGATAAACCGAAGCAGCACCGCAACTTGCTAAAGCGAGTATCAGAACCACAAATCGTATCTGACCTCTTGCCATCATTGCTGCATCCGAATAACTCAAAAACATCATAATCCAAAAATAATTACGAATCTACAACAAACAGATCGGAAAATATGAAGACAAAGAAGCTTAGAGCTTTTTATACAGATCGGAAGTAGATCCATCCAGGAAAAGAACGATTACCAGAAGTCGACGAGTCTCAGTAGTCAACGGAGACTGAGGTTTGAGGTAAGTGTAGGATCGATCTAGAGCTTTTTTTTTTATTGAACGAGAGAACGAACCAGAGAAAGGCTAAAAATGTGAGTAGTTTGATGACAGTCACTGATATTACCGATTTACCCTCGCTTTTTAACTTAAATCACCACTACAAGAAAACACATCAAAAACCTACGGAATAATGGCCGTCGGTTATGCCGTAGGTTAGAAACCGATGGCAGAACCTACCGTTAGTGACCAGAAATACTTCCCGTCATTTACCGTCGGTTGGACCGATAAAATATAGACCGTGGGTTACCGTAGGTTAAGTTCAACCGACAATAACCGATGGCTAACCTAAATCTGTTGGTTACCGTCAGTTAAACCGACGATAACCGACGGTAATTTCAATTAATTACTTTTTAAAAAAATAAATTTTATATTAACCGATGATAACCGGCCGTATAATAAATTTAATTTTTTTTAAAATTAAACCGTAATATAAACCGACGAGAACCGACGGGAACTTAAATTAATCATAAGACGGGAACCAATCGGCGGAAAAATTTTGGGGACAGTTGATTTTTCCCCGTAAATCCGTAGGTTACCATCGGTTGAACCGACGGGAATTAAATATCTGCGGAAATTAAATATTTATATTTATTATTAGTTAATAGAAAAATAAATTAAAAAATAATATCCCGTAGGTTGAACCGACGGCAACCGACGGGAATTAAATATCCGCGGAAATTAAATATTTATATTTATTATTAGTTAATAGAAATTAAAAAATAAATAAATAAATAAATAATATTTCGTCGGTTCCCGTCGGTTCAACCGATGAAAACCGACGGGAATTAAATATCTGCGGAAAATAAATATTTATATTTATTATTAGATAACTCCGTTCTTCCTTCTTCTTCCTTCCTCTTCTCTTCTCTTCCACCATTTTCTCTCAAAAATCAACCTCCGACTTTTCGCTATTTGTGGGCAAAAACTCTGGGTTTTGGACCCAATACTCCTCACATCCTCCACAATCCATTTCTCGTAACCAAATCAATGTAAGTTTCTTCAATTTTGGAAACTTTTAAGTTTTCAAAAAAAAAAAAATTGGCTAAATTTCGCAATAGGTGGATAGAAACGGCTAGATTAGGGGAATATATGTTAGATTCTTGACTGAAATCATTGTTTGCATGTCGATTTCGTATTTGTTTATGAATTTTCGGATTTGAGATTTTTTTTTTCAAGAACAAGTTTTTTTTTTTAAGAACACAATTTTGGATAGCTTATATAGTTATAATGATATTTAAGTATATATAAAAATATATCCTTTTGGTGATTTATACTACGTGTATAGATATATAAGTATATATAAACATATATTTGTAGTAATATCTCATAAACAATTATATATGTAATGTACATAAAATATGTATATATTTTCTTTTTTTTACTAAGTATTTAGGTATATATAATATATAATTATATGTATATATAATATATAATTATATAAGTTAACATATATATCATATATAAATTAGTTATACAAACTATAGATCAAAATAATTATGTATATTTATATTATAATTTTAAATTATAAAATAATTATTTCTTTACATTTTAATATATTATTAATTATATTAAATATTATTACAATTTTTTTTATATATATTATATATTATCTGTGGGTTCCGTCGGTCCGAACCTACGGTAACCTAGGGGATTGAACCTACGAAAACCTACAGGATAGAACCTATGGAAACCTACGGGATTGAACCTACGGTAATTTACGGGATCGAACCTACAGTAACCGACCGGAATTAACCGACGGGAGAACCGACGGAAGATTTTGTCGGTTACTGTTAGTTATAACCGACGGGAACCGATGGAAACCGGATAACCGACAAATCATGTTCGACGAACTATATTCATCGGTTTCCATCGGATATAACTCATAACCGACGGCAACCTACGGGATTAGCCGTCAGTTATGCTCTTATTTTATTGTAGTGCACACTTCATTCACATCACATGAATGGTTTATGACTTTTCGTTACTTGATAAACGACGTCGTGTTGAGAAACCCTAAACCCATTCCGGCATCAGAGCAACCACCATTTTCATTCAATCGGAGACGAGAATCAGAATCTCAGCATGATCCGATTTGCAAGAACAAAACAACCTATAATCGAATCAGTGAGTCATGATCTTCTTCAGAAATGTTACGCTAGTGGAACCCCAAAGGGAAAAGCCAAGCTGAAGACAGGCCAACCATTGAAGCGCAACAAAGTCACCACCAAAAAAGGCGGCGGAGGAGGCAATGGTGAGGAAGCGGTTAAGGGAAAAGGAAGAATTTCAGATGAAAAGCAGAAGCTATAAGATCAATGCCTAAACGCTCCTTGTCCTGTTCGTTACCTGAGACCCAAAGAGATAGAAAGAGAGGCGAAGCGAGAGAAGCTAGGGCTAATCAGCAAGGAGAGGCAACGAGAAATCGAAATTCAGAAGAAAGGTGGACCTTTCTCCATGGGAGTCACTGATGAGCCGATGAGAATTGGGACTCCGGGATTGGATTACATTTCGTTAGGAATTTTAACGGAAGATGAATTGCCCAAGTATAAGGTTACGGTTGAGGATGGGAAGAGACTAGCGAGGGAATATAGTAGAGTGCTTATGAAGCAGCATAGAGCCAGACGTGTGGAGAAGACTAATCTGTTGAATTTGAAGAAAGCGGCGTTGAAGCATTGCCGGAGCATTTAAATAAGGCAGCTTTAGAACCTGATTTGACTCCGTTTCCAGCGAATCGAGGTATGGCTACTCTTAGACCGCCTATTGAAGGTTATCTAGAGAAGGTTATGGATGCAGCTAAGAAGAGCTCAAGTAAAGAAAAGTTGAGATGATCTTAGAAAAGGTTAGATAATATATCAAGGTCTCTCTTGTTTATTGCGTTAGAGATGAGTTTTTGTTGATTGGATTTCGATCAAAATAACAACTTGAGACTCAGGATTTAGACCTGAGATAAAATGGCTGTATGGAATTTGGGCACTCTATGAATAAGAATCGTGTTCAAACTTCAAAGTTTCATCTTCTTTACTTATTGCTGGATTTTGTTATGTCTTTTTTTTTTTTTTTTGGGCGAAAGGATTTTGTTATGTCTATGATGAGAAATGTTCAAATGATATCGGAAGTTCTGCATAATGTTATCTAAGAGATGATGTCCTGCTTCTGCTTGTTGCCTTAAAAGTTAAATGCTTAGTCCTGCACCTATTTGGTAGACGTACAGAATCTGAATCCTTGGTAAACTAATCAAGTTTTGTGTATTTCTGAGTTCTTGGTTCACAAATTTAAAAAGGATCTTTTGAATACCACTAAACAATCTACCTTATGAGTAACAATCAGACTGTATCTGTTGCTTGATCGGTAAAACTTAAAAGCAAGATTTTAACACAGCTATATAATTCTAAAAGTGGATGAGAAGTACAGCCAAAGTAGAAACAAGTGATAAATAAAGCGGATCTCCTCCAAAGGGAGAGAGAAAGTCACGGGTAGTATGGTTCACGAGTGCTTTGGTAGAAAAGATTGAGGTGGATACCGCAGAGAATACTTTAATATTCCCTTCTATCCAAATAATGTAGTTTGAGGTTCAAGTGAATAGTTTAAGGACTGTGCACTCCCAAAGTTCTCAAACACTACAGATAAGATTGGCCAAAACAGGCGATCAGGAACTGACCAGATGTTGCAGGTTGAAAAGCCCGTATATGTACAAACATGTATGTCCAATTTCGAATTAGTTGGTCGTAGTACCGTTTATGATCTTTTTCCATCAAAAGGAAATAAAATAGCTGTAGAGGATTAAAAATCTGATCTATAAAAATATATGAACGTCTATATTAACCTACTTTTTAATCATCTTAGCAAAAAGAAACCTACTTTTCAATCATCATGTTTGAAGTATTGGTGAAACGAAACTGTAAAAACAGCAAAGCTGGACAAACCAAAATACTCCTTAGTCCTTACAAACTTGGAAAAGACAATGAAAGCCCTAAAAACAAATGTAGAATCTGTAAATTAAATAAATCGAAAGCCAAGCCAAAAAATCAACATATCTATAATAAAACAATCTACTTCAAACCAGCTCATGCATCTATGGTCTATGCATTACCAGATTTGTCTACAACAAGATCGCCTTCTTCAGCGTTCTTTAACGTCAACTTCTCTCTTAACATGGCCTTGGCTGTATCGTACGTTGCGTGCAACCCAAACAAGAAGTAATACACAAGAAGAACACCTATCCAAATGGCAAACCTGATGAACGACTCTTTATCAATCGAACCAAGAAGGAAAATATTAACAGCGATCGAAGCAGAAGGCAACCACGGAACCAAAGGAACACCCCAAATTTTTGGAGCCCTAGCTTGCGGTACAAGGAACTTCATTCCAGCTGTAGACATAAACCATATAGGGACCGTAATGCAATACCCAATCCAACCGTCTTCATCAAGGGCCCAATATATAGCTGTTGCAGCCGAGGACAAAAGAATCAAACCTAAGAACACTAAAAACTTGTTACGGTCACTCAAAGATGTTTCTCCGGTGACATAATATCTTCTGACGAGAAGAGCCACGGCCACGACCATGAAGATAAAAAGTGTAGAAACAGACAATAGATCGGCTAGAATTTTGAGTTTTGTGAAGAATGCAATGAGTGCTGTCGCGGCAAGCATTACCACGGTCGCATTAATTGGTGTTCCGGTCTTTGCATTGACCTGAGCTAGCCATGGAGGTACCATGTGCGTCCGGGCTATGTGGGTCATGTACCTTGCTTGACCGATGGCGCTAACTAACAAAACCGTCGTCATACCTGTCGAATTTCATTTGAATATTTGAAATTAATGTTTGGTTTGTATCATTTGTTCAAAAACACAAAAACATAAACGCAAACCAATGAATAATCGATCCTCATACCTTTAAGAGCACCAAAGGCGACAAAGTACTTAGCCCAATCCAATCCAACCGCAGAGAACGCAACAGAGAATGGCGCGTCCGGATCAATCTGCCAATAAGGTTGCATGAGACACAACGCAACCGCCATAAGACAATAACAAACCGTAGTAACCACCATCGATCCGACAAGACCAATCGGTATATCTCTCCCTGGATTCTTTGTCTCCTCAGCCATGGTAGAAACCGCATCGAATCCAATATAGGCAAAGAAAAGAACAGCCGCAGATTTAAACACTCCTCTAACACCAAACGGAGCGAACTCGGCATAGTTTCTGGCCTCGGCTTTACTTAATCCGGCGATGACTACAAAGAGAATCACGACCATATGGATTATAGAAGCAATGTAATTGAATATTGAGGAGCCTTTTGTGCCAACGACTGCTAAAACGCAAATGATCGCACAAACGCCAACTGCGATTGGATCTAAGTGGCTATAGTCTTCACCAAGATGGGGAGCTATGATGCGGAAATCGTCAGGTTTATGGTTTAAGAGAGTAGCGAAGTAAGAGGTCCATGATCGAGCTACGGCAGCTCCGCCGACTATGTATTCCATGATTATGTTTCCGGCGGCTATGAAAGCCATGAAGTCGCCGAGCTCCACTCTCAAGTAGGCGAAAGAACCGCCTAAACCATACATTTGATCGTATTTAATTAGTCATGATTTTCACAATATGAGCAATATGTAACAACAACTATAATTAAAGGAAGATTTAACAGCAATTATAAAATTATATTATTGGAAAACTTTTCGAGAAATTCTCAATTTTATGACTGACGATTGAAATACATTGATCAACATGTACGCATTTTGGTCCAAAGATGTACAATGAAATTTACAGTATAAGATTTATGAAATCAAGGAATCAGAAACAGAGGAAGTGAGATTCGATTTTGTTACCAGCAACAGGAATTTCGACGGCGAATTCAGTGTAACAGAAGACGGAAAGCATGGCCGAAACACCAGCAATGACGTAAGACAAAACAACGGCCGGACCCGAATTTTTACGAGCTTCGAGTCCGGTGAGAACGAATATTCCGGAGCCGATAACTGCACCGATTCCGAACCACATGAGATCCCACCACGTCAATATCTTCTTCATCTCATGACCACTACGAGCTTTTATCTCATGAATCTCGTCTGAGTCGAGTGATCGAGTCATCACACGATCCATGAACCGAATCGGCGCCTCTTTGAGTGCTGTCATGTAATTTCCAAAGCTTTGGAACGATTCTTCCGGTAGAAAATCATCTTTAGTGCATGAACAGCCTCGCCGGCGAAGACCGTCGTCGCCATCCGATGCCATTCTCCTTTATAAAGGAAAAACAAAGAAAAGGAAATGAACGATCTAGATTCTGAGTCAGGTTCAGATTCTGATTCAGCTTCAGATTCTGAGATCGTTTTTGTAAAGAAATTTTTGGAGTGAATAGAGAAAACAACTTGGGAAAATACGCAGAGAAAGAGATGAAAAGACTAAAAGGCCTTAATTTTATTATTTTATTTAAATAAAAGAATTACGTGATCCTCTTACTTATAGTAGTGTTACACAATTTTTGTTTCAGTAGAAACTAATGTTTTTTTTTGTATCTAATAAAGAACAGCGTAAAGAAGATTTTAAGCTATGTAAATATATAATCAAAAATTCTACCCTAAAAAAATATATAAATCACGGACATTTATAGGCAGAAAGTTAAAGAAAAAAAGAAAAAAAAAGGACGAATGTTTGAACAAGACCTTAATTAATTACATGTTTGATGCAAATGTTTTCATATCTATTGATGTATTAAAATTCTACACAAACAAAATACATTACAAACTTGAGAGAAGAACCTTGAAAAGCCAAACGAAGAATCTGAAGAAGTATAAAATAAAAGCCGAAGCCAATCTATTTCACATATTAGAAACCAGCTTGGTGATATTAAGTTGCAGAATCAGATTTAGCAGTAACGAGATCACCTTCCTCAGCTTTCCTTAACGTCAATTTCTCTCTCAATGTAGCCATGGCTGTATCATAAGTTGCGTGCAACCCAAACAAGAAGTAATATACAAGAAGAATACCTGTCCAAATCGCAAACCTAATGAACGACTTTGAATCGATCGAACCAAGGAGAAAAATGTTGATAGCGATTGAAGCAGAAGGTAACCAAGGAACCAAAGGAACACCCCAAATTTTCGGAGCCCTAGCTTGTGGTACAAGAAACTTCATTCCAACTGTAGACAAAAACCATATAGGAACCGTAATGCAATACCCAATCCAAGCGTCTTCTTCAAGAGCCCAATATATAGCTGTTGCAGCCGAGGACAAAAGAATCAAGGCTAAGAACAGTAAGAACTTGTTACGGTCACTAGAAGATGTTTCTCCAGTGACGTAATATCTTCTGACGAGAAGAGCCACGGCCACGAACATGAAGATGAAAAGTGTTGAAACAGACAAGAGATCGGCTAAGATTTTGAGTTTTGTGAAGAATGCGATGATAGCTGTTGCTGAGAGCATTACCACGGTTGCGTTAATTGGTGTTCCGGTCTTTGCATTAACTTGAGCTAGCCATGGAGGCATCATGTGGGTTCGGGCTATGTGCGTCAAGTACCTGGCTTGACCAATGGCTCCAACTAACAAAACCGTCGTCATACCTATTGAATTTTACAGATTAGATTGTTTTTTCAGCTCATAGACAAAGCCAAATATGAACTAAGTCAAAGTTCAAACCGAAAAACAAGATTAGGGTCTAACTAGATACAAAACGCTAACATGGGGCAAACTTGTTTACCTTTGAGTGCTCCGAACGCAACAATGTACTTAGCCCAATCCCAACCAACAGCCGAGAACGCAACTGAGAACGGTGCGTCTGGATCAATCTGTTTATAAGGCTGCATAAGACACAACGCAACCGCCATGAGACAATAACAAATCGTTGTAACCACCATTGATCCGACAAGACCAATTGGAATGTCTCTCCCTGGATTCTTTGTCTCCTCAGCCATAGTCGAAACCGCATCGAACCCAATATACGCAAAGAAAAGAACCGCAGAAGATTTAAACACTCCCCTAGCACCAAACGGAGCGAAATCGGAATAGTTATTGAGGTCAGCTTTAGTAAATCCAGTGATGATGACAAAGAAAATCACGAGCATATGGATTATAGAAGCGATGTAATTGAAGACTGAGGAGCCTTTGGTGCCAATGACTGCTAAAACGCAAATGATCGCGCAAACGCCGACTGCTATTGGATCTAATTGGCTATAGTCTTCACCGAGACTATGAGCAACGATGCGGAAGTCATCAGGTTTATGGTTTAAGAGAGTGGCGAAGTAAGAGGTCCATGACCGAGCCACGGCGGCTCCGCCGACTACGTATTCCAAGATTATGTTTCCGGCGGCTATGAAAGCCATGAAGTCGCCGAGCTCCACTCGTAGGTAGGCGAAAGAACCACCTATATATACATACATTTGGTAAAAATGATCAAGTATATTAAATAGTAAATACGAAAAAAATACATATTAATTCTACAAAATAGTTATTGCCGACAAATAAAAATTTAGGTTACATAATTAATACATTGTATTTGTTTGAGTTTGCATTTACATGCATGTATATTATTTTAGTTTGTACTCTATGGCGAAAATAAATGCACAACCTTGAGTATTATATTTTTTCTGGTTAAGATCGAATAGACATATTATACACAGGTGAGAGAAAAAAAATTGTTTGATGATTTTGTGTTTTGCAAAAAAAAAAAAAAAAACCAAATAAATAGAACGAATGTGAAAATGTGATAAATAAAACATTTCGTTAAAATGATTTTGTATATGCTTTTCTCATTTAAATGTGAATTTGCAGAAATTTAGTTTGGATAATTGATAAGCAATAATAATTAACTTTGAAAAATATGACTACTTTCTTGGACAAAATTCGGTTCTGACTGATAATGGCTTTTGGTTGCTCTAGAAAGCAATTTTTTTAAAGCACTAAAATTAAAACAATCATATTTTAGGTTTATTTTTTGTTTTCATTGTTTTCGAAAGCAATTTTTTTTTATGAAATGTTTTTGGTTGTGCAGGTGGCTTTTAGTCTAGTGGTAAGTAGTAAGTCCACTAAAGGCAGACGCACTTGCACATCCTGGGATCAAGTCCCACTACCTACATTATGTAGGAATTTGGTTAATGACCCAGCCAGGTGTAAAGCTACAACTTAAAAATGTGATTAGCAACGACTTTCGTTGCTCTGGAAAGTAATTTTTTTTAGAGCACTGAAATTTAACTAATCGTGTTTTAGGTTTGTTTTTTGCTTTCATTGCTTTAGAAATCTAATTTTTTATTTTTGGAATGTTCTTGGCTGTTAAAAACCAAAAACCTAAAACCAAAATTTATAAGTTTTAAAAAATAAATTTCTATAGAAAAAAATATATAGAAATAAATGAAACAAAATGTTTGAAGCGTCACAAAGGCGATTTACAAAATTGACTTTCCTATAATGGTGACATATGTAATCTTGTATTTTTAAAGGCGAGAAATAAAAAAAGGAAAGTGATAATATACACTTGTCTTCATGTAATGTCAAAAATATAAATGAAATATCTATAGAGACTCTATTACGAGTTTTAGTTATAATTTTTCAGCTAAGTACATAATAATACATGGCAAAAGAATTTCGTCTAACTGAAATCCAAGGTAACATCAAACTATTAGCTTTAGAATAGTAATCAAATGTGCAATTTGTGATTTGTTGGTCAACAAAAAAAAAAATAAGTAGCTAAGATTTTTATTTTGAAATAGCTATCAAACAATTCAATTTTTTTAAAATAAAAAAAAGTCCAAAAGATAGTGTGTGATGGAGCCAAAAGCTAAATAAAATAAAAAATAAAAATAAGGAAGAAGATAGTGTGTCCGTGTGAACGGTTAAGTCAACTGAGAAAGTCCGGAAAATCCGACTGTCGCCACTCGCCGTCACCAAGAGTTGAAAATTCAATTTGGTGTTATACGAATTTATAATATTATGATAAGTTAAAATCCTAAAATAATTACAGACTTATGAGGATAGTGGATGGATGGTTGACTCTAACAATCGTTTTATTTGAAATTTTCAGTCATTGTTTTAAAGTGACTTCCTAAAACATGGGACACAACTTTTCTTTTTTCTTTTTGGTGAAAGACACAACTTTATTTGCACCTAACAAAATAAATAAACTTTTCGGTAAAAAAAATTGAATTAAAATAAATGATCAAATTTAGTACGTAACAAGAATTTTATGGACGAAGTCGTCACATTTATTGTTACGTCTGTATAGACACTTTGAATACTAAAGTCCAATAACAATTCCGTAATTATGACACATTGAATATTGCTAGAAAAGATATCCGAAAATATACGTTTTCGTTTAAATAAGTAAACCATAATTAAAACATAAGTTTTTTTCCACCAAAACTAATCGACCTATTAACCAATTTCCTATATAGTATAGACAATAAAATTTAATATTTGGATATGCAAGTGCGTCTATTATTAATAGATTTACCACATCCCACTAAACTAAAAACCACATGCAATTAAAACTAGATTTAAAACTCTAATAATGATTTAAAGTATTTTCAATTAGCAAAAAAATTAGAAAAATATTTGGTTGTCATGAAGCAGATGATTATGTTAGTTTGACCTGATTTAGTTTGATAGCAATGATGAGTTTGAATTTTATAACTTAATTTGAAAAATTTTGGTTATAGATTGGATTGGATCCATCCAATTATTTGTTGACAAAACAAATATTTGTTTCATTTATTTTGTTGAAAAAAATGAGTGAAAAATTACTTATGACTGCTAATATGAAGGTGTGAAATTAATTTTGAAATAAAAATCGTTTTCGTAAATGATTTATGTAAAATATTCTATCAAAATACAACTATTTACGAAGATATAAATAAATATCAGAATTGTGACAAATTTTTTTTAAAAAATCAGAAAACAGAGGAAATGAGAATTTTAATTACCGGCAACGGGAATTTCGACGGCGAACTCGGTGTAACAAAATACAGAAAGCATGGCGGAGATACCGGAGACGACGTAAGACAACACAACAGCAGGACCAGAAGTTTCACGAGCTTCGAGTCCGGTAAGAACGAATATTCCGGAGCCAATGACTGCACCAATTCCGAACCACATCAGATCCCACCAGTTCAACGTCTTCTTCATTTCATGACCACTACGAGCTTTTATCTCGTGAATCTCGTCTGAGTCGAGTGACCGAGTCATCACACGATTCATGAACCGACGCGGTGTTTCTTTAAGGGCTTTTATGTAATTTCCCATGCTTTGGAATGATTCCTCTGGAAGAAAATCGTCTTTTGTGCACGAACAGCCTCGCCGACGAAGACCGTCGTCACCATCTTGTTCAAATCCCATTTATTGATTGGGAAGAGGAAAAAGAAAGTATAGGATTTAGATTCAGACTCTGAGATTGGTGTTATATAGAAAAGTTTGAGTGAATGGAGAAAAGAACTTGGAAATATACACAGACACAGATAGAAATGAAGCTGGACAGTTTTCAAAAGATAACAGACTTTTAATGGTTTGAAAACAAAAAAAAAAACAGACTGGAGTTTTAATCCATATTGAAAAAAAAATAAAAAAAGGAGAAGATGCAATTTGCAAATTCTTTTCTAATTTAAATATCCTAAAATAATTTTTTAAAGTGGATAACCCCTAAATATATGCAGTTTTTTTTAGGAAATCGATTTCAAATAATGTGTTAGCCCACATAATAGAGTCTGAGTTATAAATCTAAGTTTATTAATAATATAGTTAAAAAATGCAGATTATTCAAAAACTAATACTAAAATTTGTGAACCAGATTTGGCAATTGAAAGTTATTAATTTTTAGTCTCTCCTTTTAGTCGAGTAATCAATACCTATCCCAGGACCGGAATGATTATTCTTGTCCGATGGGTCTACATCCATCCCTAAATGTCGGGGAATTTGACTACTCAAATGATTATTTCAGTCTGGTGTTTAGGATGATTTAGTTAATGACTTGGTATCAGATTTCGATTTCTACCCGCTGTATTATGGTAACTTAGAAAAAGGATTATATGAGTAAGTTTTAGGTTATGAATCGAATATTATCGATCCAATTGTTAAAAAAAATATATTGTGATACGTTCTTTTCTTTCTCTCCAGATATTGTTTATAGTAGCTAATTTTTGACATTTTATGTTTTGCATAAATAACTTTTCCTTAATAATTTTTGTGTAATTAGTTAAAAATATGAAACGAAATCATGATGTGGAAAATCTTGAATATGTGGTTTTGATGAGCTTTTTGATGTATGGGTCATTTGTTGGTCAGTAGCTGCATTCTTTGACCTTTTTTCAATACGAAAAAATGGAGTAGATCGAAATATATAATCAAGTTGATAGTAGTGAGGAAAAGTTGGAGTTTCACACCAACAACTTACCCCAATTGTTCCTCTGACCTTTGGCAAAACCAGTGGCCTCATTTTTTCCTTTTTTTGTTGATAATGTAATTAATAATACCTAATTCATAGTCTAAAACTTTTTTTTTTTTAATGTTGGGTCATAACTGGCCGGCCCATTAGCCAAATTCTTATATAATGTGGACGGTAGGACTCGATCCCTAGTTGTGCAAATGTACATGTCCTTAGTGAACTTACCGCATGCCACTAGACTAAAGACCACTTGCAATCTAAAACTCTTTATAATTTACTTTTTATAATGGAAAAAGAGTCTAAACCTCTTATATCAAAGTTATTAACTAGATTATAAGAAAAACTTAGTTGTCTCACCTAATTATTACAAGATTTTTCATTATCAATTATCCCATGTCCAACAAGTGTGACCCTTATTTTATGTACCTCCATCAATATAACATTAAAATAAAATTACAAATGAACCAAAACAAAAAGATCATGCGTCATGTATGTTGTATGAAACTTAAAACCAAAAGAACAAGTTTAAACGTAAGACTAATCTTCATGTTATAAAAGGACAATAGATATCAGAAGTTTGAGAGATAAGAGAAGTAATTATACTGAGTGTTGAGTAACTTTTGGTCAATCAATCACTCAATGATTCTTACCCAAAGTTTTCTCAAAATCTATCAGTGGATAATCTCCTTTTGGACCTTAGAATTTTATGGTGCCAAAACTAGTTGTCGTGATTTGAACATTACAATTCTTTCTAGCAAAATGACAAGGACCACAATGAAAAGTCTTGTAGACAAATCAACAAATGCTCTACTATGTTCCATTATATTTAGAAATTTGAAAGTTTCTTTATTCAAATTCTTCACTATGAGTCTATGACAGTATTCTTATTAGACTTCAAGTATTCGTGGTTTTCGTGTTTATAGAATTTAATTGTTTATGCATTTAGTTTTGTAGACCCAATTGACAAAAAAGGAGAGTGTATTTTCATTGACTTATATATAAAATAGACATAACTTACAGAGAACGTAAATGATAAATGGTGACGGGAAAGAAAGAGAAAGATAGAAGCATGTGTGTACATATGATAAGATTTTGATAAAAACACGAAGTCTACTCTCTATGACCAAACACGAATCTTCATCCACATGCTGCATATATAAAATTATCTTTAACTATACATTATTTTAGGTCAACTCTACTGACCAATAAGAGTTTTGAAGTCAAACAAGTTTCCTTGGATCAAGAATTCAAGGATTAATTAATGAAAAAATGAATTATTGTTCAAAACTAACTTATTGATCATTTAGATGTAACAATATTTAAGTATAGTTTCACAACACAATCACTCATGCCGTCTTCGCTAATCATGTTAGACACTTTAGGCTGGTTTAAACACAAATCCAACATTAATCTACACCTGGACATTCATATATTCGTTACAGTTCATATTAATTCTTTCGATTTTTGGTTCTTTTAATTCTAAAATATAGTAATCAATAAGTATCAACTAAAATTCGATTTAATTCTGGTTCTAGATAAGTAGAACTAAATTAGATATGAAATAATATTGCTTCAAATCCGAATAGTTATTTTTTATACCAAAGTAATCAAATACCTGAAAAAATATATTTTAAGTACTAATTTATTTCGGTTCTTAATTGGTTATGCTTTATCCTCTGGTTAAAAACCAAACCGAACTAAATCAAACAGAGAAGTGAAGTTGCCGAAATATTGAAAATCTAAACTGAATCAAAAAGTTCATTTCGGTTCCAAGTTTTCATGTCCAAGCAGATAAATCATTCCTGTAATTTAGCTAAGCTAGGCCGGGAGCGTCAATATAATTTTAATTATATACCAAATCTAAACATTCTTTTATTTGCAATACCATCCATAGAGTTGATTAAAAGAAGTTTTGCAAGGTGATTTAGTCAAGGGTTTAGCCTTTTAAGGTTTACTAAGTCAGATTAACAAGTGATAGCATTGTAACAAACAAGTCAGGTTTACTAAGTCAGATTACTATGGAATTTAATCTCCACTTGCGCATCCTTGACAACCGCAGTGTACACATTCAACTGCTTTCTCTTCACGCAAGTGTTTGGGAACACGACACAAACAAGTTGTTCCATAGTTGTGGTCTCTTGGCTGTATGCAGCGCAAGCAACACAGACGCTCGTATCCTGACTGCAAATCAGAAAAGAGAGTTTACATAGAGTTACTAACATACAGAGAGACATTATGACCAAAAAACAAAACATACAGAGAGACATTTATGTGAAAGCTCTTTGTTCACTGAAAGAAAGCAAAAGTAAAATCTAGATCAATGTCCAAATGATAGAACATACAAATAGACCATGTATCTGAACTGAAAGCAAGCAATTTGTTAATAAAAATTTCAAGAGTAGCCATTATCAAGAAGATGTTGGGGACAATGTTAGAACTATTCAGGATTCGGAAAAGCTTGAAGGACGTTGGTCTAACTAACAATTCCAATAAACAGATATAACATATCTTAAGAATCAGTTTATGTTCAAAGTATACTTACCAGAATTTTTGTTTCCGATCAAACAAAATAACCTCAATTCTAGAACCTATTTGTTGTTAAAATTCATTTCAAGCAAGTGCATTTACTACGACTTTGATTTCAGTTAAATAGCTTCAAGGTCCATCGGGCACTGGGAAGATTTACACTCTCTAAACTAATTCAACAATGTTTACATATCCTCAATTCAATGTCCTATGCAAACCAACTATAGAAACTCCAAAAATCACTTTGATTTGGCATCATACAACTACCTAAAGAGGTGCATAGACATAAAATTTATCAAGAATGATATCAGAACACACCTTTTTCCATTTCGCAATCAGGCTGCGGTCTGCATAGCCTTGATCCAAGCAGAACTCATAAAGCTCTTTAGATATCTCTTCCCTTCGGTAATAAAGGTCATATACATACCGACTTCTCTGATGAGCGATTTTGAAGATTGGCCATAAGGCTTCACACTTTCTCTTACCATCATGTGTATCCATCTCAGCTGCATAAGGACATGAAATCGTTAAGCGCTCACAAGCAAAGGAATATGAAACAAACTAAAAGCATCTAAGATTGAAACTAACCTTCTCTCATCGTGGCATCTAGCTCTCGAAGAGTAGGCTCGATCAACTCCCATCCTTCTGGGTACTTGACACAGTTAGTTCTAATCTTTGGCATTCTCTACAGTATGCAAATGCACAAAGTTATACAGAGGCACAAAATTAAGCTTGTGGGTATCGAAAAAGAAAACATCTTTAACCACAACGTATTCGAATTACTGTTCCCAAGAAGGTCTTAGTTAACATTGAAATTAAACGCAGGGTAATTTCCAGAAAATTAGGGTTTCTTCGTCAAGGCTAGAAGCAATTCGAGAGCCGCAAGTAAAGTAAAGTTTAAGCAACATAACGGAAGAATTTAGAGATTTTATGATAAGCTTGGGCTTACCAAATAGTAGCGAGATCGAGAAGAGAAGAGAGTAGAGAGAAAAGAGTTATTTGTTGATCAATAAAGTTTCTACTTTCTAGGGTTATGCGTTAAATACATAAGCACCTCCAACTTACAACCCAAAACGACATAGTTTTAATAAAAGATAATTGGTTCCTTGAACCCTTCTTTCACAGCTAGAGTCTTTCCCTAGCAGATTTTTCTTCTTCTTCGATGTCTGCTTCAACAACTAACTTTGTTTCCTCTGCTTGATCTTTGCTTCTTTTTCATCTTAGCAAAAGGATAAGCCATTCTATCATTTTATCAACCTCTACGATCTGAAATCGACACAAACCTTAGAAAGAGAGAAAAGTTAAGATTGAGAAACGAGATAATAAGAGGAATGCATAACAGAATTTGCCTAAGTGGGAAATCGAAGAAGCTTACTTTTGGAGAAATTAAACAAGAAATGATGAGGGGGAAGGAGAAAGAGATATCATGGCGCAGGACGAAGATGAAGAACCAACGTCGTCTTTGAACGTAGAAGCCTCTTTACTTTTCTTTAGGGTTAGATCCGGTAAAGCAAGTGACCAAGTGTTATCAAGTTATTAACCTTCGCCAGTCTGCGTATTTTTTTACCATTTTTTTTTGAAACTGAATTTCTGTTTAAAAATAAAAGGAAAATAAAATATTTATAGGCTTTAACCCAACACACATAAGGTCCTAATATAAACCAATTGGAGATGCACTAAATGGATAATATACTTACCAAGTTAAAAAAAAATCGGAATGGATATTAGAAGAAGGAAAAGAAATATTTTTATCAAGTTATTAAGTACCACAGTATACAGCTTAATGTGAGTGACAAAAAAAAAGTATACAGCTTAATGTCATCTATACAGTTTTGTTTCATCCGTTGTGTTTTGCCTCATTTAATATTATTAAAAAAAATTTCTATACAACATTCTCCATCTTGTGAATAAGTTCGGTGATGAATGACAAACTAGTTTTTAAATTTTAGTTTTTAGTTTTTAGCTTTTAATTTTTGGTTTTTAGATTTTAGTTTTTAGTTTTTGCAGTAAATTTAGTTTTTAAAAAACATGAATGACAATTTTTATAGTGTTTGGTTTTTCAATTTTATTTTAAAATATATACTTTTAAATTGTTTTTTCCCAGTTTTTGAAAAACACAATATTAAATTTAAGTAATCAAAATTTTGACCAAACAAAATAAAATAATTAAAAATAAAATTTGTCAAAATTTTCATAAATAATATTAAAAATAAAAAAATTATGCATATAAAAATTTATTTCATAAAAAAATACATTGATTCATAAACTACTTTATTCAAATATTATATATATAATTTTAAATAGTGTTATCCTTGCCAATTCTTCATAAGTCATAATTTTAATTAAATAGATTTGATTAAAATTCTAGTCAAATAATAATAAAATAATAGAAAGAAACAAAAATTGTTTAGACAAAAAACCAACGAAAATCTGCACCAAAAACTACAAAAAGTTGATTTTTGGCTTTTATGTTGAATTAGTAAAATCAGTTTAAAAACTAGTTTTTGAAAAACCGTTTTTATAAATTCATGATTGGCTAAAAAAAGATTTTTTCAAAAACAGAAACCAAAAACTGATGCCAATCAAGACCTTTGTCGATCCAATTCAATCCAATTATTGGTAAAAAAAAATTTGATGTTTTTTTTGTATCAACAATTTTGGGATCCAGGAATGGAAGCAATATATATATATATATAAAGTTAAATCTTACTCTATTCTCATGATGTCATCTCATTAATTCTAACTTAAAACCACAATTACAATCATTTAAATTACCATCTTTTATTTAGAACCACAAATACAAAAAAAACTCAAATTATTCATTCACTTCATATATACTCTCCAATTACAAAATATACGGTAAAAAATATATTAGAGAACAATATTATATTAGTATATTACAATATTGTATGACTATATTATATGAAAAATAAATATTATATGACTAAAAAGAAAATACACATTCACATTATAGTTACAAAAAAAATCACAAATAAAACAAACGTACAAAAAAAATGAAATAAGACATTACATACCAATATTTATTTATTTGATGCATACTTTTGAATCATCATATACCCAAGTAAAAAAATAAATTCATATTGAAAACACAAATAAATGATTGAGAGTAATGACAAATTTAGCTCAACTACATTGTCTTTAACTCCACTATATTTTGTTAACTCTCCAAAATGTAACTTCCTCCTCCTCTTTTCTTATAAATAGATCATTAGGTAATTCCAAATGATCATTGTCACTCATTACAAATTACATCTTCCAAATTCACGCTAAATAAAACAAGATGGAAGCTTCCCACCTCTCTTTTTCAGAATTGAAAGCTAGTCGAAGTTCACAATATGTCATTGCAAGACTTTTGCACTTTTGGGAAACCCGCAATGTCAAGAAAGGTGGAGAGCTCATGAGATCGACTTGTTGCTCCTTGATGAAAAGTTATAATGACTTCCATGACTTACGTATAATGACTACTCAAATACGACATGCATTTTTGTATATTATCTCCTATCCTTGGAGTCAATGGTCATGCAATGTTCTATTCATATTACCGCCTATATGTATTCAATAATCTTTTGAAATAATGAGCAATCTATTCCATTAGTGTTTGACATAACAATGTTTGATTGTTGGTGATTTTATTTTTATCACCGAAAGAATTTTTCTTTTATTTTTATTAAGAGTGTTTAATAAATTAATTTGAAATGATACAAATCTCATCTGAATAGTGGGTCTCTAACTACTATTTTGAAAATACATCAAATTTCGATAGAAAGAAACAACGTGAGACAAATTAGAAATCATGGATGTGAGATGTTTTTCCTTTGGATTTTTGTATTTCATATTACTTCTTCCTTTGTTCTTGGTGGATGCATCCTTTGAATAGAAAGAACTCAAAAATTGGAACGTAGGAACTTTATAAAAACAAATGAACAACCACAAAACATTGGAACTTTATAACATCAAATATGTTCAGCTTTCGACATTGTCTGCAACTAAGCAATTATTTGGCAAAACGCAGCTTGTAGAAAAACAGCAGTTGCAACCTTAGTCTGCGGCTGCATATGGCATCCAGTCGATACATAGAGAAGAAACCAAAAGCATATTATATTTAGAAAAAAATGGAAACCGAAGAAGCTGCTTATTCCTTTTTGCCGATTCCATGCGACATGTTGTAAACACCTGTTCCCTGTATTCAGCCAAACGAATCTTCCATAGTTAGATGATGAACATGCTTAATAAGGCTGAGGGGATGATATTGATTACAACTAAATAGTTCATTTGACAAGAGCGTTCAGGTTTTAGCAGAACAAATCAACTGTAAGTAACAAGTTTTAAAGCGTAATATTCCACATCATGCCATTAAAACACACACAATCTAGTAGCATAAGAAAAAATAGATTCACAGACAAAACATATTAGCAAATGTGAGCATAAATTGAACATATGAACTTACAATCATGTAAAGAGAACTTGCAGCCAAGGCAAGAGGAATTGCAACAGAGGTGATCTTGTCCATTGGTCCTTTCAAGTAAGTGTGCCTTTGGATGCTCTGGAAAATTTTCTGCTTCTCCAGAAGCTTCTCTCGTGGCCTAAATGGAGTTTCAGTCAACATGATCTGCGATTCTATACCCACGCAAGCCATTACCACTTAACCCTTGACCAAAACACGAAATGATAATGCATTTTATATAGACGAACATACTAATAAGAACAAAACCATTTTATTTCAAATCACAACACCTAAATTGTACAAGTGGTACATTATTTTGATCCAAAATATTCTATGCCCTTCATCAAAATCAAGGGATGGATCTGCGTGTATGCAAACTATCGAAATTAGGATTTCTACACCACACCGATCAAATCGACGCAATTTAAAAAATCTATGGTTAAATCGAGATTAAACTAGATAAAAATTTCAACAATCGTATGCGGACAATTAGGTTTATCATTCTCTACAATTTGAAATCGATACAGACATTCAAAAACGAAGGAATTTACACTTAGAAACGAAACGACCCGATTGATGCAAAATCAAGATCGATTTCAGGAGAAATTCAAAGAAGCTTACGTGAGAGGAATTAATCGGGAAGATGAGAGGCTTTGAGGGAGAGAGAAAATCGCAGCGCAGACTGATGACGAGGAACAACAAGAATGGCGTTGAAATCGTCTTAGGGTTGGGTTTAACAAGTATTTGTCAATTGGGCCGGGCCCAAATTGACTCGAGTTACCAAACTGGACCAAAACGTATCGTCCTTCTAATTTCAATTGTATGTTCTAAACCTATGTGTGTCACTCAGTCTTGCGTTGGAAACTTCACCAGTTCTCAAGAACTCAATCTCATTGTTGAGTATATACTAATTCGAAAGTTATCTCATATTTTATTCATCATCTAATATTTTATCCTGGAAATAATTCACTTGCTGTTTGTTGAAAACATAGTTAAAATTTTCTCAGAAAATCAACTCTAATCGAGATCCATCTGCTTACTCCTGAGGACTTTATGTACTTCATAATCTTTTATTTAAATGATTAGGTTTTGGAGTTTCATTTTCCTAGTGATCAATCGTTAAAGAGTTCATTTTAACTTTAGAAATATTATGGATTTAGATTGGAAAAATGGAAAGCTACTCTTACTTATAGTCTTAGATATCATGGAAGAATAGAGATTTCCGTATTGGATATGTTGAGTGATTTAGACTTTTGCAGACTATATTGGATGTTCCTCTATATGGGAGAATTGCAAACTTGGAGTTGTTTTGTTCCTATGTGAGTATAGTTTTCGTAGTGCATTATCCTTTCAGTCTAAGATAATGAGTAAGTGAAAATGTTTATAATTGATAATATTTTATCTTTGGCAAGATGAAACATAAGTTCTTTTGTTTATTGCAATCGAGAGATACAAATTTTGTGTTTTTCAATGGGATTCTAAGTCCTCTGATCTTATTACAAAGTATATTTTGTTAAAATAATCAACTTTTCATCTAGGCAGATAAGGTTAGGCAACCAAATGTATTATGTCTTTTAATATGTTCATGTATTGTTATTTATTTGAATTAGTGTTAGAAAAAGGATCAAAATATAATAGTTATGTGCAGACTAATGTGTGGGATTATGTTATGTCTTTTAGATAAAACTTCATGACATTTCTTATATGTTCACAATGTGCTCTAGCATCTTTGTTACGAGGGTTCATTTTTTGTACATTGGAAAGTGTATATATCTAGTGCCACTTAAATTTTAGCATTTGGCCTTTCTTTTCACTAATATAGATATCAAAATAATACATATGTTATTTTCTATCTTATGGTTATACTTTTTATCATCTTCATATTATTATTGTCTATAAACAACTATCATGTATATCGCGGTGCAATATATTTTAGACCGTCTTATGTGCACCATATCTACATCATTTTAATAATGAACACTTTTACATACATTCTCTTGTACCGCTACAAGATTTTACAATTTTTCGTTAGATGTATAATATATTAATCTTTAAGAAATTAATTGTATGTGATATATTTCTAGAAGCATTAATTTTATTTTGTCAGCAAATTACTATTAAATCTCTTAATAATATAGATATTTTGTCGTTTACAGAAATTAGTTTATTTTATTTATAAAAAAAACTACTGTTGATTTTTTATCATTTTCATAAGTTGTTTACTAAATTTTTATCACCACTAATAATTGAAAAAATTATAAAAGTCCTTTTATAGAAAATCTATTTAAGCTCCGAGTTGCTCTCAGTCTGGTGGTTAGGTGGTTAGGATGATCCAGGTAATGACTTAGCATCAGGGTTCGATTCCTACCCGCTGCATTATGGTAGCTTAAAAAAATTTATTGGGAGTGGAGTTTAAGTTATGGATCGGACTTTGTCGATCCAATGTTTGACAAAAAAAAAAAATCTATCTAAGCTTATAGGCAAGTGTTTTCATATACATGCAATATATGTTTGTATTGCCTAAACTTGTCTTTACATTCTCAATGTTCCTAGATTTTGTTTCTGTTTATGTGACAAAATCATTTAATCATATATTATTGATTCTCTATTTCTCATATACACAATCTATGACACGTTTTGCTCATAATCTCACTATTCTAAATTCTGAAACGTATCTCTTCCGTAATTTTTCACTCCCCAATAACCTATATAAGAAGACATTTTCCACAACACCAAAGATCATAACAACAATAAAATCGTATAATATAAGACTTTGTTTCTAAGAGAAAATCAAGTACTTCTTAAGAAAAATGGATAACTTCAATGTTTTTGCAAATGAAAATGAAGACAATCAAGTGAACCAAGAGATGCCTCCACTAAGGATGTGTCCAAGGTGTACCTCAAACAACACAAAGTTTTGTTACTACAACAACTATAAGGTGTCTCAATCTCGCTACTTCTGTAAGAATTGTCGAAGATTCTGGACTCATGGTGGGGCTTTAAGGAACATACCAATTGGTGGAAGTTGTCGCAAATTCAAACGGGCAAAGGTAACTCGATCTTCGGTTTCTCAACTGCTTTCTGCTGAGATCCAACAATATAATCAGCAACCTTTCTTGCAAGAAAACAATACCTTTGTTGGATCTTTTGGTGGTTCTTCTTCTTCTGGTGCTGTTGTGAACCATTTCGGTTCTCTTTCTGGTATTCATAATGGTACAGTGGAAAATGTGTCTTCAGTTCAGAATTTTCGACCAATAGATAGTCTAGATTTCCTTAATAAATTGTTTGAACTGGACAAGTACGATGTTGGATCCATTGATTCAATTGGTCATCCTTTGATCAACCAATCAATTAGTGGACCAGTTGGTAATCATAATCAACACAAGTGGAACCAGAGCTTCAACTACAACACAATGAACATGAATGCTCATAACGCCAGTACTAGTGGAAGTGGAGGATATGACATGAACAAGAACAACTACAACTACAAGATCAGAAACAACAGTGTCATTAAGTATCCTTAAAATTTCGAGAAAGGTGGTCCTTGAATCTTAAACCGTATTAGCTATCTTCTATACCTAATTAATTCAATGTCTCAGTCTCTCTTTTATGTTTCTTGTTGGGTTTTTTTAATTCGTTAAAGCTTGCATCTTTGTTTCAGTCCAAATAGTTTGTGATCTTCTTTTACAAAATAATATAATCATCACCATTTCGTTGTTTTGCAATTGGACTCATGATAATGTGTCGATATATATTATAAGGATCTTGCGTCAAATCATAAACTAAAAATCATGATCTTTTATATAACATGGAAAATGATTACAGACTAAATGTCTATATAATTATAGAAGAAAATTCCAAAGATGGGCACAGAAATCTACACCAAGTCTAAGATTTGGCAACCAGCAATAGAATCCAAAACCCATGAACTGCTCGCAGCTCTGGCTCCAGAAGATTTAGCCAAGGCTTCAGCATCACATCTTCTTTGGGTCAGACTTTTGTTCTTACAAGACTCCACACTAAATACTATGATCGTTGAAGCGTCATTACCATTCGAAATGGGCCGCCTGCGCAGGATTGTTCCTCCTGCTGCTACAATCAGATCTTGTAGATACCCTTTGTAAGCAAGCTCAAAATCTCCCATAATGTAAAACTTTAGTCCACTGAAAAGTTTTGGTTTCTGCATAATGGAGAATGAAACCATTTAGATGAAATATTCTCAAGTCGCAGTTGTTGAATCATAGAGATCATCATAGACAGAAGAAGCGTACCTTGTTCAAAGCTCTTTGTCTTCCAACATTAGGTCCTTTTTGTATTCCATGAACATCCATGGTAATTTCATATGGCTCCTCGCTTACATATTTTGTATTTTTCATACAGGCCTTAATCCCTGCAAGAAAAGATATTAAACACAGACAATATGTTTATTTGTTTATTGATAGATTGCGAACATATATGTTTCATTGCTGATGGATAAGAATACTAACAATCAACGCTTAGAATCCATTTTCCCTCCAAGATCCCCATCATGAATTTGAGGGTCCTTTTGCATGCTCCATTTTCGTTGATTGATGCAATAACATGTGTAACACTTGGCTCCCATTTTCTCAAGATTGTAACTCCAGATAGTTCAGCAAATTCTGAAATCACACTCTGCAATGCAAGCCATCCATGCTCATTTAAGTTTCAAAAGTCTTAAGAGTTTTTTTATAAAGTAAAAAGACTATATAATATATTTCTCCATACCTTCTCTTCAACTGTAAGTCCTGAACAGCACAGAACCAATTTCTTGGGTACACTTTGAAAAGCCTTGCTCTGGAACTCAGAGATATCAGTTTTTTCAGATACTTGCTTAGGCTGAGAGTGCAGTTGTCTAGAGAAGATAAATAGAGTTATTGTCAGCACTCTTATTTCAAAAATTAGAAACACTCATAAGTCATAATCCTAATCAATAGATAAAAATGATATACCCTTTAGGAGTACGCTTGCGTTTCCTTTCTTTTGGATTCGTCTCTTCACAGGGCAACTTATAAGATGCATCCAACGGGCATAGCATTACAAAATTTTCCTGTTGATAAGAAAAGGTGTTCAAAGAACCGTATAACAGTAATAGGGATTCTATAGAGCTTATATATTCTATGCAACACTTACATTGTCCCATCTGCATTCTGGTATCAATTTTGCACACGTAACATGAAAACTATTCTTGCAACTCTTGTTGTAACAACCAAGAGCTGCACCTTTAAGTCCACAGCAACTGCAACTTATTCTCCGGCTTCTTTTCAACTCCACATCAAGATTGACTACAGTGCGGTTGTTGAAGTATACATTTGGAGCCCTGACAATGCAATACAGTTTCTTACGTTCAGTCAGTGGTGTATTAACAGCACATCTGCCATGCTCAATCCAGTGTACTAAACGATTTCAAAGACGCTTGAGTGGAACATGTCCAAGATTTCTTACCATTCAGCACAGTTTTTGTGAACATGTATGACCTTAGACCCACCATCAAAATCTGCAGAAACAGGTTCACCTTTGTGGTAGTGAGACATTTCTCCTGAAGCCTATCAATATAGCATTCCAGTTAATAGAAATTGTAGAAATTAACCACAAGTCTACATCTAGGACTTTAATGTGAGATAGTGCCTACCTCTGTGTCTTCCGGAGACTGACAAAAGGCACATGCGAATTTTTTTGTTGAAGGTCCATCACATCGTTGCAACAACGCACTAACTCCAGATGAAGGCTTTTTTACCACTAAGCATTTCTCCAAACCTTGCATAGTATAATTGCCTTTATCCACAGTGAATTTCTTTTGGTTTGTTGAATCATGTAGATCATTCAATTGATTCGACTCATCAGTGTGGATATCATGGTCATGCAACTGTGTTGCTTTGCTAAAGATCAAGTTGGAATCAAATTTCCTTCTCTTTTCTAAAGTCTTCTTTTGAGTTTTATCAGGAAGATCTTTTAGAAAGGAGTTTGCATTGGATTTTCTTGCCCTCTTCTTTAGAGAGGGTTTCTCAGTGGGACTATGTTTTTTAAGCAGTGTATCAGATGAATCATGGGCTCGATCATGATCCTCCATTCCCACAGTTTGTTTTCCAACTGAGAACTCTTTAGATCCCGCAGTCGGATGAGCTGGAGTGGATTTAATGTTAGATCTTTTCCTCTTTGTTCCCTGTTTCCCATCTGCTTCCTTGGGTATCTTTAGATCAGACTGAATTCGTGAATTTTGACCCTTGCTTCTTGTAATCCGTTTAGCTTTCACATTTTCATCAGAATTTCCATTATTACTGATATGTTTACCAGAATTTCCACGACTATCTTCTTTCAGATCAATGTTCACTACTGCAGATGATTTCATATAGTCTTCCTGTGAAACCCCAGTGCTTAGTCTAGCAACTGTATTTCTTGCACTTCCCGCTTTGCGTTTTTTACATTTAGATGATGCTACATTAGACAAGTTCTTTTTACTAAGATCAATCTCACCTCTATCTAAGACCTGCAGATTAATTTGAATCATAAGTTATATTTAACCCACTTAATAATCCACTACCAAAGAAAGCAAACACCTGGCTGTATCAGATTGAAGAACTGCCAATACCTTGGCCTTCACAGGACTCGGCAAAATCTCTGGAGAACAAGGTATCTGAGTCCATTCAAACATTTCGCTGTCAAACATGTCTCCTGGATTGGGCTTTTCTTGCTCATCTGACTGAAACACTCACCAAGAAAAAAAGTAAGATCAACGGATCAACACACTTTTGGGATATTAGAAACTGTCAAGAATTCCATGTAACTGAGTATTTAAACTTGCAGTATTTAATGTGAACCAACAATAACCTCCACTCCATAACTAAGATTTATCAAACACATATCTATGTACTCAGAGCGAGTGTAGCATGTCCCAATACCACAATACAATATAATGTAATATGAATACTTAGGGTTAACATTAAAAAAGGTTATTGGGGTTTTCAAGTACTCACTCCCGATTGGCTTTCATGATCTGAGTCCTTCAAATCACTAAAAGAGGGAACATCAACAGGTGTAATGTCTAAGAATTGATCACTTTCTGCTAGATGACTTGAGCTCTCACCATCATCGTCATCTCTCAACCAAAAGAAGGGTGACAGATTTCTTTCTTTATTCAGACACGATGGCTCATCCAATCTAATCACAGTGTTTTCAGTGTAATCCTTGAATTTTTCAGCTAGTTCAACGGAGTCAGTAGATTTTGTAAGACTTTCAGAAGACAGATTCTGCAGCAGCTGTACCCTTTTCTTGGTTTGGGATGAAGGTTTCATAACAATAGGCCCAGGTGCATCAACATCTGTTTCCCTGGTTTTCCCTTTCCCTTTGGATGTTCGGCCCTTCCTAGATCCCTGACGATACTTATCATTTGCCTTCTTGGAAGCATCTCTCTCGTGCTTTTCTTTATCTGAAGACACACATCAAAGAACACAAAGAACACAAAGAACGAGTCAATCACTGCCTTTGTTTCATACAAGATAATCATAATGTTAAAGCATCAAGACAATGGTAAGTACCTAATAGTGATGAATTATTCTGGCTTAAAAAAAGGTTGACCCCAGAAGCAACTTCTAAGTTCTTGTAAATGCTCACCAAGCTATCCATATGAGGAGTACCTCGAATCTCTAGAATACAACATAATCATTATAACAACGATAATCTGCAGACTTGGTTTTAGTTTAGTTTATTTATTTATTCTTAGACTTGGTTTTAGTTAGCAATAGGAAAAATCCAACTCTGAAGAGAACAACTAAAAGCTTGGTAAATACCTCTTCGATGATATGGGATTTTACAGACTGGACAAGTAGCATCTATTTTCATGGACTCAAGTATACACTCACTGGAATAAAGAGAAAGACAGGTGTTAATATTTAAAAATAATATCATACGAGTGACAATACGAAGAAAGAAGAAACTAAAGAAATGGTACTTACTTGCAAAAGACATGGTTGCACGAAAGCGAAACCGCTGAATTGAATAGGCTCAAGCTGCAAGATCCAAATTGAAAAGTTATTAGGGGAGCAAATTCAACGAAAGCTTAAAATCCGTTTTAATTGCCAGGCAACACGGGCTGTTAAACAAGAACATAGGGTTCGCGAGTAGAAAACACAGAACAATTAGCACAGAGAGACGCTATTACCAGATAGGGCACTTGAGTTCTCTTCCCATCCTTTCCAGGTGACTTATGTCCGCCATTTTTCTCTTTTTGATTTTCACAGACCGAAACGAATCAGTTTGATGGAATTAAGAAGCGTGTTCTTCCAAGAGGCTTGCCATGGAAGCTTATTAGATAGTAATAGCAAAACCTTTCACGAGAAAGCCCGAAAATTCCTTTACTTCAAAAATTTTCCAGTCCCGCCATGAAAACAGGCGATATATTCTTTCTTTTCTTTTTTTTCTCCGCATAAGTTTCTTATTTTATATGAGCTTTGAACCCATAACTTTTATTCTCGACAATTTTACCCACATAATTTATAAATTTACAAATTGCCCTCGAAGATTCGTTCAGTAACAACAAGAACCGACTGCCACAGGTGAGACATTAGTGGAAATTCCAATAAACGAAAAGTGTGTAAAAGAACGTAAATTTGTATACTTGAGTTGAATCTTGAGTATATTTTCTGCATTACCAGTAATCTTGACAAGAACAAGAACCATCTTTAAAATGGTGAAACCTGCTACGATCTCTGACAGCAATCTCTCTATTATAGACCTTAGACACAAGTTTGATCGCCATATGACAATCTGCGCAGACTCTAAGATTCTTTACAACCCGAATTGGTGATCCTTCTGGAGTACTAATAGCATAAAAGCGGTAACAATCTTCTCACTGTGATAAACCAGAGTATTCTCTTTTTCTTCCTCCTCAACATCAGCATAAACGTTTGAAATTTGCGGCATGTAACCTTCCAATCTCAATTTATCAGTCATTTCTTTCAGCTTAGAATAAATTTCATTGCTTTGTGGATGAGACTTGTCACCATAAGAAACTCATGAACTCTATTTCCTACTTCTACTAAGCTGTGACCGGGAACTTTTCTCACACCGTCTCTTAGCATTTGTTTCCTTATCTTTTGCACATCGGACCACCGATGCTCGGATGAATACATATTCGACAAGAGGACATAATCGCCACTGTGGTTTGGTTCTAGATGTAAGATTTGGAGCCTAGCATACTCTGCTACCTCCGAATCACCATGAACAGTACAAGCTCCTAACAATGTTCTCCATATAACAACATTTGGCTGCATCGGCATTTTCATAATGTATTCATCTGCTTTCTTCACTTGTCCAACTCTAGCTAACAAATCAACCATACAACCAAAATGTTCGATCCTAGGCTCAATCTTATACTCTTCTCTCATTCTCCTGAAATACTCAAAGCCTTCCTTCACCATCCCACAATGGCTACAAGCGTAAAGATACCCACAAATGTGATCTCACATGGTAATAGTCCCTCTTTTGATTCCATATTCTTGAAAACCTCAATTGCTTCTTTTCCAAAACCATTAACAGCTAAACCAACTATCAATGTAGTCCATGAGACACTGTTCTTGTCACTGTTCTTGTCAACCATTTCATTGAACAATGTTTTGGCTTCTTCAACTCTTCCACATCTCGCATAGAAGTCCAAAAGGACATTGCTGGAATGCAAGTTTCGTGACAATCATACTTTGATCATATAGACATGGACTCTCTTACCCAATGTCAAAGCACCAATCTTGGCACAAGCACACAACAAGCCTACAATTGTGAACCCATCGGGCTTGATACCCTTCGAATCCATCTCCTTATAAAGCACAAAGGCTTCGTCCGGTCTACCATTTTCTGCAAACCCATTAATCACAGAGTTCCACGCCACAAGATCTTTCTCAGACATTTTATCAAATACCTTGTAAGCACTAGATAAATCTCCGCAATTGGCACATAAATGGAGCAGAGAGAAACAAATATCAGCGAACCAAACCCACTTCTTATAACATCGGAATGAATCATCTCTCCCAAGCGAACATCCGCCATTTTTGTGACAGCTTTAAGAAGAAACGGATAAGTATGAGTATCCGGCTCGACCAAAACAGAGACTCTTATTTCGCGGTAGAGAGAAACAGCAGAGACAGAATTTCCAAGCTCTGCGTAGCCTCTTATTAAAATGTTCCAAATAAAGACATTGATGGGTTTCTCGATCTTAGAGAAGACCTTGTGAGCGTAAGACATGAGAGGTAGAGAAGGAAGAGACACAAGGTAGGAGATGAGGTGTTTGCCCAGCTCGGCGTCGGAGGAGACGCCATGGCGGATTGAAAAAGCGTGGATTTGCTTGAGTTTCTTCAGCGATGAAACGCCATAATTCTGCAAGAGTGCTATGCATTTCTCGACCATTGGAAGTAGATGAAGAACAGAGGTTTGTGGATATGAAGGCATTTTGCTCTGTTCGTGTGGGCATTGTCGTCAACTGCATTAGTATCAAGGTAAGTTCCAATACTCATATATATACTATTAAATGACTTGAAAGCATGAAACCTTCTCAGAACCCTAAAACGAAATTCAATTTCTTCAAATAACTTCAGACAGCCGCCATCATTCTCTGTCGGATAGAGATACATCAATTAATCAATCAGAGTTTTTGTATCCCAAATGTCAAGACCCCAATAGAGCTGAATGGAGCAAAAGCTATGAACAAGTAAAAAGGTTGGGTTTTGAATGCCGATTCATTGTTCTTCGGGTCAAGAGCACCTTTTTACGGTAAGATTCTTCTCTTGATGAGAATGGTTTGTTTCAGCTTCAGATATGTTTCTCGATCAATCCAATCCATCTCTTAGTATTTTGATTTCTCCTTCCCAGAAAATGAAAGGGACGTTGGAAAGTATTTTACACTAGTTTATTGCATATCTCAACCGGCGAACATTCTCTATGTGTCTCTTTGCTCTCCTTGATTAATTCATTGTGTATCAGAACTTCACGGCCATGAGATTTGGCGTGAGGATTAAACACCGATGATAAATAAAATCATATCAAAAGGCATATATGGCTGCATCAATCTGATCATTACAAGATCAATTGGCAGTCTTTGAGCCACAATTTTTTTGGTTTAATCTCTGTGTTTGTATTTTCTTCTTTTCACTTTGTCTGGAGATTTTTAGATAAAAGCTTCTGCAATTAACCTGCACACCCTTAAGATTGATGCTTAGATTGTCTGTTTTACATTATCACTCATGAATAATGAATTCTCCTCCGGATCCTGAGCAGTTCACGACTCTCTATGCTAACCTAGCTTTTATCTCCATGAACATGTGACATCTCCAGGATCAGGATTATGCCAAAACACTGAGAAAGGAAGAAAACAACTCAGCATTACCTGGATCTTGTGACTGCCCTCCACCATTTCCTCCTAGACTGCAAAAGCTTGGAACTTTTCACAAAAATTACATAAGAGATGCAGATGATCAAGGAAATGTGACATGATGACTGCCAACATCGTGATTCTCACTACTCAAGTCTCAAGCTTAACATAAAGACCAGCAGAGTCGTATAAAAATACAGTGATCTTGGTTTCTTTCTGAGTAGCCCCATGGTTCTACGGCAAAGAATGTTTAAAAGAGTTTGCTTAAATATCAGAATTTCTCTAATATCAAGATCCTAGTTAATGGACACCAATGTACAATAAGAGATTGTTATTTTGAATGTATGTGTAAACAAGTCGCACCAAAGAGGAAAATGCAAAAAGGATTTGGGTCGATGATCTATTTCTCTCATTTTTAGCTGGTGCCAAATCGCAATCTTGTAATATCTCCGACTTGGTGCTTTGTATCTGTCATCTGAAATTGCAACATCGAGCTTGCCCTTTCAGCAATTTATCCCACAGGTACATCATCTGACTCGGTGATTGGTAATGTGCGGTGTAATAGTTCAATGTGCATCCGTATTGGCAAAATTTCCAGCTGTGTGAGTATTCCACCCACATTCCCATGCTCACATCTTCCATCTTGAAAAGCTGTGACAACAATGGTCGAAATAGATTAGCTCGTAGTCAATTCAAATCTTCAAAAGAGAAGCTCTTACATCCGTGATAAAAGAGATAGAGATAAGTACAAAATAAAGAGTCAGACCCTCAGCTTTTGTCTTGAATTCTGAGAAACGATATATCTAGCAATGTTGCTTGAGATTATGTACCCAGGTCCATTGGCATAAGGAGGATATACAGCTTCTGGCCACTCCTGTTACAGTAATAAGTAAGAAATATGAGTCTCTGAGGCAGCTTCTGATTTCTGAATCATACATGAGTGTATGCAGGCAAAGAACACAAGCCATTGTACCTCCCATGTAACTGCCCACTTGTCAGTTCTAAGAGGACGATGTCTAAGATTCAGATTTCCCATATAGACTGATTTTTCTAGGGAAACTCCATCAATTTGTTTCAAAATTGATTCTATTCTAATAAATGTGACATCGTCACATTTCATAATATATGGAGCTGTCGCATTCTGGACCTGAAAGGAAGATTTTCAGACAATCATAATCAGATTCGTGTAAAGTAACTAGAATAAAAGAAACTGTTAATTTACTGATTATTGTCAGAGATTCTATACATAGAATAAATAGATATGGAGACTTGAGAGAAGAAATTATTAGTACCCCAAATTCACAAATAGCAATTGTCTTCAGGACCACTAGCTCATAGTGATCCATAAAGGGCAGAATCACAATGTCTCCAAAATATTCAGCCTCTTTCTTCAGCGTGGCATTAATTTCCTTTCTTGGATTCTACAAAAAAAACAGTCTGCTCAGTATTCTAAGGCAACACCAAATCAATAATACTCCATCTCAGTGTTCCAATAGATCTGCAATGAATTTCTTAAGGATCTTGTTTTCCCTGGATCATGCTTTAAAATAAGGAAGGATGATAATAACTTACAAGTGCAACAAAGAATCGAGCTACTACATCTGAGGTTTTAATAGAAGGATGCTGCATCCATGTCTTTCTCACTTCCATGCGCTCTGAAAAATGGTTAGTAGCAGATAGAACACCCATGAAAAGGTGGTAAGGATTTCCAGGCAGTGGAGGAGCTTTCCATTCTGAAGAAAACTCTATAGCTTTCTGAGGTGAGAAACTTGGATGAGATGTTGCTAAAGAAGTGGCATAGACAGAATGAATATCAACATCTCCTGTAATTGCGAGCCCTGTGGCATCTTCTATGGTAAATCCCTAAAAGACCAGAAAACATAATATATAAAGAAAAAAATATGTCTCCTCTTGGTTTGGATGACAAATTTATCTATGATTGTTGATATCAGTTAATTAAGCATACACAGAGTGGTCATCTAAGATCACATACCGGTCGATAAGGGAATGACCACACATGCCTTCCTCCAACATTTATATGGAAACCGTCAATTCCAGCTCGCAAAGTAAGGACAAAGACCCTGCCTTCCGCAAAAGGGAATGACCAAGTAACTTCTGGTTTCTGTTCACGTCCTATAAACCGTTTGAACCAAGACGTTGTCTTTGATTCCGCCTTGTCTATTATGTCATTCTTCGTCCATTTTGAAGTTCGACAATCAAAAAAGAGTTGCAGACTATGAATTTTAAGATAGAAGAGATGGCGAAAGGGCTTCAGTATTTCAAAAATATATTCTTTCAACGACTTCTTAATTTGGTTCAACCAACCTAATGATGATTAAATTGTAGTGTTTTGGGTTAAAATATTATGTTTTAATTAAATTGTAGTGTTTTGAGTTAAGTTATTATGTTGTAATTTTAATTTACAATTTTAACGCTTCTAGATTTTTTTTAATATGTATATTTCAAAATTAAATTTTAATTTTAAATTGAAAATATTTTTTGATTAAAATTTATATTCTTTATTTCTTTCAATATATTAAATTTAATTAGATAAATTATTTACAAAAAATATTTGATCGTAAAATATCGATAATATATATATTTTTTTAAATTTAGATTATAAAAAACGTTTAATATATATTTATTTAAAAGTGATGCATTAATATTTATTTATAATTGATGTAATTGTTGTGTCAAATAAAAAAATGATATAAATATTTAACTTCATTTTTTACGGGTGACATAAATTTAACATCAATTTTCATAAATGATATAAATATTAACATCATTTAGAATAAGTGATACAAATTTTAACCTCATTTTTACAATTGACACAAATTAGTACCAACTATTAGTAAATGATGAAAATGGTTGCATCACTTGCTTAAATTAACATTAAGTAGTTGAGTCACTACTTTCAAAATAATTTCTATAAGTGATGTAAATTATAACTGTATTAATTCATAATTGATAAAAACAAATAAAATAAATAACATAATAAATATGATGTATTGTAGTGAATAAATCAACAAAAATTTACTTGAACCAAATTGTTTACTTAAAATTCTTTTATTTAAACCCAACTAATACCCATTACTCGGTAAAACACATATAAGACTATAAATTTATGGGTAGCCGCCTGTTCGAAACCAGTGTTTTTATAATTTAAAATAGACTTAAAAGTCTGTAATTTTTTTGGGTTCTCAGTACTTATTTGGCCTAAAACCTATTTTAACATCTCTATTCCTTATTGCCTCTTTTTGTAATTTATTTAAATTATTTTTTGACAACCCTAGACTGTATATAGTTACATAGAAGATCTAGGCAGTACATTTTCATTTGACTCTCGTCCGAAATAATTTATTTTAAGCGGATTACTCACGAATTCTTCGGTCGAGAATCATGTGATTTCTTATATGTTTGCGATTTTTATTTTATTTCATGCTTGTGATTTAGAACTAGAAATAGTACTTGAGCATGATGCTGGCTACTATTCGACTCCCACGAAGAGTAAAACTTGAACATATGTTATGTTTTGACCAAAAATATATAAAATAAATAACATATTATGGTATCAATTACAATATAAATAGCGAGAATCAATCAAGCTTTAGTAAACCAAGATATCCATATGGTATTTTAAAAAAAAGAAAAATCAATATGGTGTAAGCGTATCTACAAAACTACACCCTTATAAAATCGGGTATAATATGTAGAATCATTGATAATACATATGATCATCATAGAGATACACATCTGAATCGATCCTTTTAGATGATAATAAAAAGGTTCGAACCTTTAATTTTGTAAAATAAATAAAGAGCGACAGAGAAACGGGTGCACGCAAAAATATTGACCCGATCCTTACAAAATACAACTCAGAGGCAGATCTTAATTAGCTTTCGAAGACAGAAAAAGTGCTTCTAACTTCAAGAAGATAATTCTTAGAGCTAGATCCAGAATTAGAATTCGAAGTAGAAGAAGAAGATGAATAAACATGACGATGAGATGATGTCTTCATCATTATCATTCCACCATTGAAACAATCTTCTTTATTATCTTCTTCTTTGATTGTGTCGAGCTTCTGCTTTGCTGCTCTGTGTCTCCTCATCACCGTCACGAATTGAGGTGGAGCAACTTCTGATACAAACCTTGCTAGACGAGAAGTAGCCATTGTGTTTCTTTTCTTTTGTCCAAAATTTAACAGAACAGTGTGCAAGCAAATGAAAGGAATGATTGAGAGATATGTTTCGGTTTAGTTTATGATTTGCTTAAGATATGAAACTCATTTATATAGAGAGAGGGATCAATGAGTTTGTATGCTAATGACCTACGTCAAGGGGCATTTGTTTTTGACGTTTTGTACCGTCATTAGCTTTTCATCTTAAATGCATGGACACGTGGTTTGTACGTCTTAACTTCGTTTCGTCGTGAGCATTTATCTTTTTTTCTCAAAATTTGGAAGCTTTCAATTCATAATTTAATAGTATCAATTTTTTTTTCTTTTTGTAAATATCAATGGCTTTTGCTTGTCCTTTCAAGTAACAAGTAGACAGTAAATTAGTTGCGACTAAAGCTACTTATTTACAAATAATATTCTCCATAAACAGTATCATCAACGTTTATGATAAACTTGTAAAATTGTTTCTCATATATAGGGTTATAAATAATAACTAATAGTTTATATGTAACTTTTAAAAAAGCACTATTAATCACCGATTTTTTTTTTTAATTTGGTGGTTACATGTCCTACCTAAATAATTCAAAAGTTCATCTTATATGTTATTGTTATAGATCAAATTTTGTCAATCCAATTGACAAAAAAAATATATTAATAAAAAATGGAGATACATAATAGTTAGAAAGAAATGCAGTCTGGCTAATCAATTATTCAATTCACTCTAGACATTATGAATTAGTTCATATATTACCATATGGCTAATTCGCTATGTGGTGATAATGCATTTGCCAATTTGTGAAAATGACAGAGATAATGGAGTTAGGAAATTTATTGTAGAAAGGAGATAATGTGCACGCGTCAAATATCCTGTGGAAGACCTGATTTCTATATCTCTGGCGGAATCGAAGATAGACAAAATGTAGCTTTTTCCGTTGAGTGAACTAGTCCACCAAAATCTAGACGTTTTCGTATGAACATGCTCTTGTCGTTGTTATAACTTATATGAGATAACATAAAAGATTTTTTCTAAGGAAGTGGACGTTTCGCTCTACGAAATCTGAGAGAACAACTATTATTAGCTAAACATAATTATGTTATTTTGTAGCTTCTTAATAATATCTTCGTAATTATTACCTATAAATAATTGAATTTATTAACCCAGAAACAGATTTTTTCAATTTATGTAAAATTAAAAAATATATTTAATTTATACATAATCATACTTACCTAAAATTAAATCTTATATATTAAAGCAGTAAACACTCTCATTTTGACCGTGTTATAACCTATATAAGAAAATTAACCTAAAGTTCATAACAACCCTTCAAAATAGATTTAAGGTAGGTTTTGTTACAGATTTTAATACAAAAGTTCAAAATTAATAAAAATTTAATGAAAAAACTATATAAAAAAATTAATAAAAGTATATCGGTTATTGATTCGGTTCCGGTACGGGTTTGAATTTGATTTTCCGAATACATAGATTTGGACACATTCGGGTACTTTCTCGGGTTTCGGTTTATCAAATTCGGTATTTTGGTTATTTTAGTTTAAAACTTACTTAGATATTTTTATTTTTTGGATAGAGTTTGGTTCGGTATAAATTGAGTTCAAGTTTGAGAATTTTATTATAAAGATTCAAAATATAAAAAAAATTAATAGAAAAACTCGAAAAAGCTAAAATTTGGTTCTTGATTTGGTTTGGGTTCGGGTTCGAGTTCGGTTTTTTTGGGTACATAGATTTAGAACTCATTTGAGTATTTTTTTGCAGGTTTGGTTCCTCTAATTCAGATCAATTTTAGTTCGGGTTTTGGGCCTCTAAAACAACATCTCGAAAACAATATTTCAAAATTTCAACGCGGATCTAACAACCAAAATGAACACGGTTTAAAAAAAAAATCAAAACAATCAAATCTCGCGTTATAACGCGAGTATAATCCTAGTATATTTATTAATCCAGAATTTAAAATATTTTGTCAACAATCAATTTAAAATAGATATATTTATGAAAGGTCTTAAAACATTACCTAAAGAAGACTATAAATTTTATGTAAAAAATATAAATATAAATTAATATCTAATATAAACTCTCAAATTGTTGAGTAATATAGCTTTCATTAATTATACTATAAAGGGATATTAATCAATACGTAATTATGATAACTTTATATAGCTTTCAAGAAATTATCAAGTGTCATTCATGAATTTAACTTTAATCGTCTGGTCCCGATTGAGATTACATATTGATATCTTTTAGACTTAGGGGGCATATTGGTTATATGAACTTTAAAGAGTCTAAATTTTTAAAGAGTTTGTTGTTATTCAATATTGAATTTTCAAAACTCTATTAAAGTGATGTGTTATTGGTTTTGGTGTTTTAAAATTTTGCAAAAAGTAATTAAAAGTTTTAGGTTATTAGATTGAAGATTTTTTAAAATCAATAAAAACTGTGTGTTATTCAAATAAAATAAATTTAACTGACTTTATAAGTATGTTGGAGTTTAATATTATTGGTTTGAAGAATCTTATATATTATTAGAAGAGTGATTTTTATCAAAAAATTTACGTGTCAACACCACGTTTAATTTTAACATGGTTGATTACAAAGTTACTTTTAATATTAAAATTCAGTTTAATTTTATATTTAAATAATTTTTTACTTTTTTATAATGTAGATAATTACATAAACTACATACAAAATTAGAATTTTACATTTATATAATATAATTTCGTAATTAATTAATTTATTATTATTTTGACTTAAGTTTTCATTTTTAAGAAAATGTAATGATCTTTTAGATTTTAAAATTATCTGAAAATTTAGTTAAGAAAATATTTGTTTGTTAAATTTTATTTTAAAATTTTATGAAATGAAGATAATTACAAATATTTCATACTTATCATAATCTTTAATAGACCATATATATGAACATTATATCTTCTCTTTTAATATAAATCAAACATAATTAATTTTTAATACATCATAAATATTTCATTCACCACAAACAGTTCTTAAATTTGCAGTTTTTGTTTCTTCGTAGAGTGTTTTGTTTATCATTGAATTTGGTGTTAATTGTTTTAAGTATTATATATCGAGTTCTTACATAGAAAACAAATTTTCATGTTATAATAGAACCTAAATATATATATTTTAAAAAAAGAATTCTTGAAACAAATATACAAAATAGTCAAATATTTGTTTATATTTCCACATTAAATTCATATGATCATGAGAAAAATCAATTACAAAATTCTTAAAAGTTCTGAAATTTTTTTAGTGTGTGTTTTTAAAAGTTTCAATTCACATATTTTAAGAAATACTATCTATGTGAGGTGTTTGTTATCGATTGGCAAAAGATTATGTAAATTATTTTTCAATGAATAGAAAAATACTTTTAATAATATGTGTACTATGATTTGTCAAATGTGAAGTCAGTGGAAATAATTTAGTTTCAAAATAAATAAAAAATAATTATTTTATAATATATTATTTTTATAAAACTTATATTATTTTATTTGATATCTCTACAAAATTCATACAAGATTGATATTAGTTTTGGTGCTTTATATATATTCTTAAAAATGTAATTATTTAACTATAAAAAAATTTAAAACTAATTAAATTAAAAGATTTTATGTCCGCATGTGCGAAAAAGTTATCTAGTTTAAACATATTTGTTCATAGAAATACTCTTTCAAAATAATAGGTTTTACTTTCAGATTTTCAAAATAATAGGTTTTACTCTCAGATTTTCAAAATCAGAAGAAAAAAAAGCCGTTGAAAGAAAACGTAAAATGTTGGTGAGAACAGAGTAGCCACCACTACAATCAAACACGTTTCGTCTCGTATTTCTTTCTTCTTCAAATTCTCTCCGTACAATAGCTTATCACCGACCTTCATGACTCTACGATTACCTACGAATGGAGACAGAGCGTTTGAGCATTCTTATCCACAATTACCTATAAATCAAATTTGGCAAAGACATGTTTATGTTCCAATCTGTTTTCAGGAAGAATGAAAAAGCCTCTTTACATGATACTTCATGCGAGAGAACTGTTCTCAATTTGCATGAAACTTGTGAGCAAGAACTCAGATTTGAGAAGGTTGAAGGAGACTTTGACTCACTTGAGAGCAAATGGATTTTTGAACAACTAGGAAGTCACCACACACTTCTCAAGTATATTGTGGAGTCCAAAATGCGAAAAGATACGTTTCTTTCTAATCAATTATGGAAGAGATTTAAGTTAACTATTAGACATACATATTCAGTGTCATCACCATGTCTTTTTATCCTATTGCAACCATAATGTTTTTCTCTGAGTCTTTCCAAATTATTTATGAAGATCTTCCATCAAATTTATGTGTGATTTTGGATTACATCGAGAAAAGAGGAGAGAAATCTTTAGAGTAATGTAAACTGGAGACATGTCAAGTTTCAGAGGAAACATGTTCTTCATCACATATTACATCAGTTGAGACAGATTATAACAATGATGATTGTACATACCAAATTAAGCAAAGACCTAAGGTTCCTGATTTGCATCGATACATTGAAGTGTTGAAATCAGATATTCTCAAGTTCATATCAGAATTTACAAAATAAAAAAGGCATTATTCCAAAAGATTTGTACAAAGTTAACAAAAGTCTACACAACTATGTTTTCTGAGATTGACATAGTAAGTAAAAAACTATTAAAATTATTGATAAAATATTGTTCGAATCATTAAGATTTACTAAAAGTTTTCAGATTTCGTAATTCTCAAAATCATTAAAAATCAACATAAATCTTAATTGAATAAGAGCCCCTTTTTTTCTGATTAACCGAGATATTCTAATTTTTAGGAGACTGTCGACTCTGATCAATGAATATTTTACCAATAACGGAGGTATGTATAAAGGAGAGAAGTGTCATATGACACCCATAAATTTCGAAAAAATATTTATAAATATCTTAGTTTTTAATAATTGACCCATTCTTAAAATTTATTGACATCAATCAAATATAAATTTAACTCTAACCCAAAATAAATCTTAATTAGCCCAATATAAAACAAAAATAAGCTCATGTGTAGTTACTTAGTTTAATTGATCAATTGCTAATTCTCCTTTATGCTCATCTTCTTCTCTTCTTTACTTTTGTTAACAATAAATCAATAAACTTAGACATGGTTATTTGATCTTCAAGTTGCACAATTTTTATTAAAATTAAGACGAACTCGAAAGATCTTTTTCTGTAATAAATATTTTAAAGACAAATTTAAATTGTAGTGGTAATACATTTTTAGCGATTTCTAGTTTGTTTTTATTGAAAATTAGATATTTAATAGCTATTAGATCTACAAGCAATGCCCCTTTAAAGGCAAACAATTACACTCGTATCACACTAGAGTCATTAATGAATGCTTCCTCCCAAGAACATCAGCCACACCTCCATCCAAATAAACTCAATGGTGCATTATGGTAAATACATCTCTTTCTCTCTATTCAGAAAATCAAATAAACTCTTCACTATGTTTCTCTGATTTTTTTTTTGTTAGGTTTGCTGTTTATCGTTCTGTTTACAAATTTGTCTGCACAACTTGGCAAGCTTACTACATGGGAGCTTGGAGTAGTTGGAAATTTGTTCCTCAAGAGAGGAAAGATAAATGGTGGCAGACTTCTGTGGTAGGTCTTTGTATTGGAGATTATAACTATTTTTTTACTCTATTGTTTACTAATTACAACTTGTTACTAATGTCTTCCATTCTCTAGCAAAACGACTATTGGGAAGATAAGTTTGGTGATTTGGTCTACAACCTTTGGAAAAACCATACACAAACCACAATCTGTCAAAAAATTAGTAAGAAGAAGAAAAAAAATAAGAAACCATCATTTGTAAGTGAAGATCAATGGTCTGAGCTATTGGAGTATTGGGTAACAAAACCAGCAATAAAGAGGAACAAGTCAGTTACTGAAAGTCGTAAATTTGATCCAGATGGAAAAGGGATGCACAAACATTGTGCATGTCCTCAAAATTTTCTGAAAATTGAATATGATATGGTAATGGTTCTTATTTTTTCTTTTTATCATGTTATATAATCTGCTGTGATTTTCTTATTCTCTTTTGTTTTGGCAGATGGTCAGTCTGGTTCTAATGAACCACCTCCTTTCATAAATCTGGTACATAAAACACATACTCGCAAAGATAGAACTTTCACTGATGCTAGAACTCAATCCCTTGTACTTGATGTAGAGGAAGCTATTACACAAATGACAACTGAAGATGGATTTCCAAATGGTGATAGCCAAACAGGCTCAACTGTCGCTACTTCTCGTATCTTGCTAAACAAAAAATATATTAAGGTATACTCTTTACAAACTAACTTATAATTCTATTAAGTGCATCAGGTTTATGGGTGTAAATGTGGATTTGTTGTCTGTTTTTTAATTAGTTTTGTGTCTCCTAAATTTTTTTTTGTAAATCAAAACATTAGAGTCTAGTAGTATCAGTTTTTTTTGGTAGTATTATAAGTTTGGTACAATTATAGTTAACCATTATAGTCTGCTACGTAATATAACCATAATGTTTGATTAAACTTATCTTATCTGTACTCATTTGTTTTACTTTTTTGACAGCGTGGTCAGTCTTCTAGAGGGCGTATCTATGGAATATGCAATATTCATTTTCGGGACATCGAGCCAAAGGAGTCAGTACCTACTTCTCTTAAATGCAGCCTTGACATGGACATGCGTTTATCCAGTTTGAAAACTCAATCTGAATCTGTTAACAACAATTTGGAAACTCTCAAGACTGACATGATGACACTAAAAGAAGACATGGTAGCATTGAAGAGTGAGTTTAAGAGTGACATGTCTGCTGTCAAAGAGGAGATGTCAGCAGCAAGAGTTGCTTTAAACATGATCCTACAAACACTGCAACAGACTTCTACTCATGTTGCTGCCACAAATGTTACTCCTACTGCTGCAACAAATGTCACTCATGTTGCTGCTGCCACAACTATAAACTCGACTCCGACGGTGCCCTATACTACTTCGGCTCTACCTTTGACTCCAGAACCGTAATCTGATCTAGATAAGTGGTGTGCTTCTCTTTTATGAGTTGAATTAACAATTATCAATCTTATGTAGATTTTAGATTGAATATTAGTCTTATGTAGACTTTAGATTGATTATTAGTCTTAAGTAGACTTTAGATTGAGTATTAGTTTTCTGAAAATGTGTAATAGCATCTTTTGGAAATGTGTAATAGGGTCTTTTGGGAATGTGTAATCGGATCTTTTGGATGTGTAATCAGATCTTTTGGAAATATTGGATTCCATTTTTACGTTTCACTTATATCAAATTTTTTGTTTCTCCAAATATGCACTTAGCCATGAAATATTACGTGGCACATTCATGACTAAGCAAATTAGTCACGAATTACCATGTACAATATTCGAGTGACTAAAACCGTAGCAAATAGATATTGTTTAGCTACTACTAAAACTGTGACAAATATAGCCACAATATTGTCACGCTTGTTTAGTGGCAAAAGAATATCCACGAGAGCAACAGTGACTACACCTGTGGCTAGTTTAGCCACGAAGTTGTTATGGTTATTTTGTGACTAACATAGCCATGATACGTTTACATTGCTATTTCTGGACTATTTTTATCACGAATTACTAGTGGTTTAACCGTGACAAAGTTACCACGAAAAGCCACGGTAAATTTTAGTCACGATTCTATACATACGGGTTTTTTTGTGACAAACAATGTCTATTTGGACATATAGCTACGATATTTTAGGCTTAGTCATGAATTATGTCATGGCTATGCTATGTTTTTTTACTAGTGTAAACTTCTCATCTTTCTCTCTCACGAGCTGTCACCAAATTAGGCTAATAAAGAAGGCCGGCTAAATGTGTAGAACTAAGAATTGCTGAGCTTATCAAACAAGTTTTTCCATATGTATTTCTCTTTTTCATTGAATAGAAAAAAAGACCTTAACAAGCCTTAATACTAGTTTTATATATATTTCTTGTCTAAATTTTTGGGAAACAAAGATGCAAATTTTAATAACTAAAGACCCAATAGAAAACAACATAAACAAGATTAAAAGCACATATAGAAAAAAACTGAATCATTCAACTTAACAAATAGAGAACGGATATGGTTAAGATTTAAGGACCATGCTATTCCAACTGACGAGTAGACCTAAACAAACAGCTGATTCGGATGTTGTTGTTGTTCATGTTCATCTTACTAGCATTGGCCATATGATTCATATTCATAATGTTGTTACTCATGAAGCTCTGGTAGTTCCACTCCGGTTGATCCACGTGATTTATGTGATAACCATTATGATTATCAACATATCCACCAATTGGTTGGTTTATCAAATGATCACCAATCAAATCATTCAATCCAACATCGAGATAATCTTGTTGAAACAAATCATCAGCAAAATCCAAGCGGTCCATTGGTCGGAAACTTCGAACTGGAGTCACATTTGTTACACCATATGGAATATCAGACAAAGAACCGAAAGTGTTCCCAAGGACAGCAGAAGAATGACCACCAAAAGATCCAGAAGGCTGATGATTAATAACTGGTTGGTTTTCAACAGAAACCATACGAGAAACCGAAGACTGATGATCTACCTTTGCACGTTTGGATTTACGACCACTTCCACCAATTGGTATGTTCCTTAAAGCCCCACCATGAGTCCAGTATCTACGACAGTTCTTGCAGAAGTAACGCGGTTGAGACACACTATAGTTGTTAAAATAATAGAATTTGGTGTTGTTTGAGTTACACCTTGGACACATTCGCGGTGGAGGCTTCTCTTTATGCACCTGGTTGTCATCTTTGTCATCATTAGCGAAAACATTGATCAAGTTATCCATTTATCTCAACAACTACTTACTTTTCTCCTAGAATGAAAACTATTCTTATATTGTGAGATTATGTTGTTGCTATGATCTGTTGTGTAGTGTGAGGTGTTTCTTATACAAAGAAATTTTGGGGTGTGGAAATATATGAAGATTTGGGTTTTAGGAGAGTGAGATTACGAGCAAAACGTGTCAAAAATTGTTATTTAATAAAATCTGAAGATCTATACACACCATAAAACCTTAGGCTAAGCTTAGTCAAAAACCTAGCTAGGATTTGTTATTGTTAACACTTGTCTTGTATGAATAATATGAGAATCAAGAAGAATTTATTATATAAGTCAATCACAGAATCGGAAACAAAATCTAAAGATATATATTGAGAGTGTAATGACAATTAAAGTTAAACCAAACATACATTATTTCCTTTACTAGAGAGAATGTGAATACGCGTGTGCTCATATGTAGAGAGATTTTATAAGATTTTTTCCATAATTGAGTAAGTACAAATGTTTGTATGAAGTTCTAGATAACAATATCCGGTACCAAGATGATAGAAATTCAACCATGATAGGCTTTTTAAGTATAAAGTAAACTAATAGGAAGCTAAATCATAATAGAAAAATTTCATATAATCAGGATATTGGGTAGAAAGTAACATAACGTTGATATGGGGAATAGAAGACCGAATATCCAAGCCTTATTGGCACAAATTTGAAAAATTAAATACCCTAAATATTTAACATTTTATGTGGCAGATATTAGCAGGGCATAGGCGTATAGCAGTTAAAAATAATTTGGTTTATAAGTGTATTAATTGTGAGGTTCATTATAGCCTATGTGGAGTTTGAGGACATAACATATGCCTTGTTTGAATGCCCTCTGGTACTATAGACATGGATGTTGTCCTCGATTTTCTCGGTTATGGCTATTTTTCTGGATCAGAGAATTTTATAAGATTGATTATCTCATCTAAGAATTTTCAGCGAAGCAATGAATCTAATTTTTTTTTTTTTAGATTTCAAATCTATTTTTTTAACTAAAATATATTTTTGATATAATTTTCCACAGCTAAGATGGAAACAATTGGCAAAAGACAAGTACACAACATTGCCTAGTATCACAAATGCTAATAGATTCAACTATAAAAGAAATTTTCATGAATCAAAAGTATTTTTTTTATAAATGCATTCAAATTTGTAGAAGATTTAAGTAATATTTTAGTTGCCAAGAACTAAGTGATCCAGTTAGTTTGTATCTGATCTAATTAGACACCAGGTGGTGAGTTCAAATTCTACTAGCTTAAGTTGAAACATTTAAATTATCGATCAGGCCTCGTTGATCTAAAGAATAATGTTGACAAAAAAAAAAGTAAATATCTTAACTAGGCTAAGTTTTTTTTTTCATTTGGTAACATTAATCAAATGTAATTCAAATACATCACGATAAAATAAACAAAAACTGGTGAAAATTTATAATATCTCTCAAAACAGAACCCAAATAAGGAAGGTTAATAAAACATTATAAAACAAAAATGGAAAAATTGACTTTGAATAGCTGGTGAAAATTTATAATATCTCTGAAAACAGAACGGATGAAACATTATAGAACAAAAACGGAAAATTTTACGATGAACTAAGATTCAAGATAAAGTTGTCCCAGACTAGAAAAACTAAGAAACCACATGCATTGTAGAGATGGACAAAAGCGGCTGATGAAACATCTTATAACAAAATAGTGCATCTCACAAATGATTTTTGTGATGATCGCCGCTAAAAATTATATTTCACATATCTTGATCAAATCTTAAAAAACTACTTTTAACTTGCTACAGATAGAAAAACATTTAATGTACAAGAAACCCAACCATAATATGAAAGCTTCTATATTAGGTAACCTATTTTCCAAACCACAAAACACCTGCATATATAACTTTTTTTTAGTAATTTAACAAAACAAATTCTTCATAGTCATTATATTGATCTAGAAATTTATTTATTAAAGTAATAGGGAAAATTAAATATAATAACAGTAGACAAATAACCATAGATTTTATCTTTATTTATAGGGTGATTTACTGTACTAGTCTTATATAATCATGTAATTATTAGAATAGTCTTAATTTAAAAAAAACTACAATACTAATCTTTTATTGTCGAATAATACCATTTACCCTTATTTCCTTTGATCAGAAAAAAAAATTATGAAACCGCCATTAATGAGAAATTATACGTCAACAGAAAGCAAGCCTACGAGAATTTTTGAAATATTATAGGTTTAGTCGTACAGTTTTGTAAGTTTACATTTTTTTCATTGTAGGCTTACTTATTCTCTTTGATTAGGTTTATGTATCGTTCTGTGCCAATTAAATATTTCTTCATTGTCGGTTTACGTCTCAAGAATTGTGAGTTTACAAGCTCTACTTTCTCGACTTAATTATGCTGTAATGTAGGTTTATTTTGCGTGCTTTGTCAGTTTAAGTTTTGTTACTTCTTTGTTATGAACTTACTTTATTTTGGGACTTACTACTCTTGTATTGTTGTAAGACATCATTCTTTGTTGCAGGTTTATCTCCCAAGATATGTAGGTTTGAGCTTGCTTGTGTTGTCACTTACTTGTCAAGCTTTGTAGGTTTTTTTGGTCTACATTGTCAATTCAAAGTTACCGCATTGTAGGTTTTATGATTATTGTTGTAGGTTTTTCATTTACCCGAAGACATAGCTTGTGTATGCTTAGTTATGTATTTTTGTAGGTTTTATCTTGCTTTGTTGTAAGTTTATTTTGGTTTCTTCTCATTAAACCTAGAAGTGGAAATACAAAGGTATTTTTCTAACCTCCACTATGCAAGATGGAAATTCAAGTTCAATGTCAACAGTTCTTACATTTGGAGCTTGCTTGGTGTTGTCATTTACTTGTCCTGTTTTGTAGGTTTGTTTCGTCTACATTGTCAATCTAAAGTTACAGCGTTCTAGGTTTTAAAGGTCATTATTGTAGGTTTTTCATTTACAGGAAAACAACTTTTGTAGGTTTATCTTGATTTTGATGTAGGTTTATTTTGTTTTCTTCTCATTTTCTAACCTCCAGCAAGTTCAATGTTAACAGCTCCTACATTTGGAGTTGAAACATTGCTAAATGTATATTTAGTTTTGTAAATTTAATTCTCATGTTTTGTAAATTTAATTCGTATGCTTTGTAGATTTACATTTCAAAATCGGTAGATTTATACTCGGGAGTTTATGTGTAGATACAAAGCATCAACTTGAAATCTACAAAACCTGTAAAACAAACCTACAAAACGTGTACGATAAACCTATATACACTACTAAGATAACAAACCTACATACGACAACAATAAACCTACAAGAAATGAAAAACAAACTTACATGAGCTGATAGGCAAACCTACATAAACTACCAGATAGAACACCATACTCGAATTAATAGCCTCAACAAATCACGCCGGTGTTCCGACCTTTAGAAGACGAGGAGAAGGCTGCTCCAAAAGTGACTGAACCATATTTCCCAACTGCAAAGAACCATTCTGCTGTTGTGCAGCTATATTCCATTCCCACATCATCCAACAATATCTTTTGAACTATAAATGTGGCAACGTGTCATTAACACAACATGTAAATGAAACAATATAAGAATCGAAACTAGTTTCTTTACATGTTGAAAAAGTCAAGAAACATACGGAAGATGCCATAACGATATGATTATGCAATTGCAAGTTAATGACTTATGTATCATCAACCTGGTTCACAGAGTGGAATGAGGGCGTCAATAAACTTTCTTATACTATACACTAATTAGCAAAAAAAGATATTCAGAAATGGAAACCATTCATACAAATTTTAGTTCTTCGCTTTAAGCATAAATCTTGTTCCAATTCTCCTCAAGCATAAACAACAAGAAACATACTAAATTTTATGATACTGAATTTTATCATTAACAACAGAAATTTAAGGTAACAATAGAAAATGAAGGTTAATTTCAGAAACTTAAGGTAACAATAGAAAACGAAGGTTAATTTCAGAAACGTAAAATACCATTTGAAAGAAAAAAATAAAAAAGCAGAGACTCACATCATCATGAACTGAGCCGGTTTGATCATAGACTGCCCTTTCATGTTGAGTAGAAGTTCTTTCAACTCCAATAACCTTCAGTAAAGAGAGACATTAGTTTGTTCGTTGATTTCTCTTTCTTTCCGGGAAAACTTAAATAGCAAAGGTAAACCCACAAAAGACTTGCTCGAATCACACTAATATCAAAACCCTGATAAAATTAATATCACCGAACATAACCCAGAGGATTCACACACAATATGATTAGCGCTCTAATCTACTAAAAGTCAGATACCAAAACACCATTAAGAATAAAACTTACCAAAGAGAAGAAGAAATCGTGAAAACAAACAGGAGAAAGAGGAGAAAAAATTGCAGAAGAAGAGGAAGAAAAGAAAAACAGGTTTGCGAAAAACGCAGAGAAGAGAGAAGAGGAACTAGGGTTTGCAGAGAAGAAGAGAAGAAGAAGACTGACAAGGAAGAAGAGAAGAAGAAGAAGACTGACAGGGAAGAAGAGAAGATTTGCAGAGAAGAAGAGTTAGGGTTCGGGAAAGAGGTATGAGAAAAACGCAGAGAAGAGAGAAGAAAAACTAAGGTTTGCAGAGATGAAGAAAACGAAGAGGAAGAAGAGAAGAAGAAGATTTGCAGAGAAGAATGGAAGAAGAAGAACTAGGGTTTGGGAATGAGAAAGAGGAATTGTCGAAGAAGAGAAGATAAAAAGTTTTTGTTTGGTTTTACGAAAATTTGTTTTCGTAAAACATGTTTTTGTTTTCAGTTTTTTTTTTTTTATCCGAAACATTTTTTTCATTTTTTTCTTTTGTTTCACTAAAAAGAAAAAAATTTTAAACAATGGTAAAACTGTAATTAAATGATCACACAAATAATTTTAAGACTTTTCGACACCCTCCTCTATATGAAGGATCACAAAAGACTAATCTAATAATTACACGATTACACGATTATATGAGACTATTTCAGTAATTCTTTCTTATTTATATACTAATGCATCTCACATAGTCACATACATGAGATTAAATGTTAGCTTTTAAAACACAAAATAAACTGAAAACAAAACAATACATAAAAGAACATAAAGACATCTTTCTTTCACATTATTTAAATGTTATGAATTCATCCTCTTTTCTACCTTTCTCTGTTTTTTTCTTCGTATGATCTTCAACGCCTTTATACATATCAGCTCGTGCCTTATCCACATCATCTTCAGGCCCAACAACAGCTTCAGTTACAGTTTGAGCTGCGTCTTTTGTATTCTCCCAAGCTCCTTTCACTGTCTCTTTAGTCTTCTCTCCAAGTTCCTCAGCTTTACCCTTCACTGTCTCCTTAAACCCTTCTGCTCTCTCCTTTGCATCTTCTCCATACTCTTTGACCTTCTCTTTTGCATCTCGAGCTTTTGCTTTTGCATTGTCCATTGTGTCCTCAGCTTTATCCGCTGCCTTAGACGCTCCTTCGTTTACTTTTTCTTTACTCCGTTCCGCATAATCCTTAGCCGTCTCTTTTGCATCGTAGGCTGTGTCCTTTGCTTGTTCTTTTGTCTCGTAAGCTTTATCTGCAGCTTTACTCGCGCCTTCATTTGCCTCGTCTTTAGCCGCTTGGGCATAGTTTTCTGTGGTATCATCCCTCCATTTCTTTGATCCGTAAGTTGTATCGGCTCTCGAATCTCTTCCCTGAAAATAAAGATCATAAGGTTCTATCTAGGGTTAACATCTTGACCAACACGTTAACCTAAGAACCACAAACATGATATAGTAAACCGGACCAAATATATAAAACAATAGGGTATAAATGCCAAAATGCATCGAAATATGATCATAGACCCTCAAAATTAGCCCTATTAGAATCAAAACTCTTCACATTAACATGAGAATTTAGAGGAATGATACGAATGTATTAAAGTTGTGACCTCGTTTTGGCTAACGGAGGAGGCAAAGCAGACGCGAGAAACTCTTCGGGTAGAAGAAGCGAGAGTTGCTGGAGCGTTGACTCTAGGTAAAGCCTTTGAGAGACCAAGGAGAGCGGTTTTTGTTAGCTGCATGGTCGCCATTTTCATCAAGTTAAGAACGAGATTTTTCTCTGAAATCAAGATTTTGCTATAGGATTCGATTCGATAGTTCCTTAATTCTTCTCTTTTTGCAGTGATCTTCGAGGTCGGTTACTCTAATACGTTGCAGCTTGTAGATCCAACAGCAGAGAAGCTGGCAATTTAAGTATTTGACACGTGTACGTATGTTAACACGTGTTTAAATGTGAGTTTTGCTGACTTCGGTGAATTGCTTACAGATCGCAACGAAACGCGCCGTATTCTGAATTTCAGACCAAATCTTTTGTCTTTAATAATTAAAGGCCCAGGCGCGCAAATTTTGTTTTCCTTGGAGGACAAGCTTCCCTTTTTTAGTTTCTGTAATGTTTGATGTAGTCAAGTTACTTGTTCTTTTATGATGAGGATCAATATTGAGAATATATATTGTTTTCTGTATTCAAGTTCAAGTATACTCCTGTTACGTAAGGAATATCATTTTAGGGAAAAAAAATATTTCACAAATAACGTCATTCTACGATTTTAATATAATTTTTAACAAATTTTTTTAGTTTTTAACCTTCAGTTAAAATTATTAACATGAAATCCAACAAATCATTATTTCTAATTATTAAAGATACAAATAACTTTTAATATTGTTTTGTAATTTGTATGAAAAAATCTGAAACATAAAAAGTATATATTAATCTCCTGATATTATGAAATAATTATTTTTAATGTTAAAGAATATTACTACAAAAGAATGTTGGAAAAAAAAGAATATTACAAAAGAATTGAATTCAACATCTAAAGCATTAATTTTAATCGGAGAACCAAATCATTCTTCCATGTGGGTTTTGAGTACTGGTCTTGAATTTCTCTCAAACCCCTATATTTTCAATTGATCAATTAATCAATTAATTAGTAATCAAAATTAAATCTTATATTCGAAATTACTTGATTATATTAAATATTTCTACTCACATCATCAACTGCTTCCCTCAAAGCTGTAATTTGCTCATCTGATATTGTGTTCACCTAAATATACCAAAATACACAAATAATATTTTTGCATTTTTTAAAATATCCAAATATATATATATATATATATATATATAAGAATTCATAAATATTGTAACAAAATATAATACATTTTTTTGGAAAGCAAAAGAAATGCAAAGATTTTCTTGTAGACACTAATCCGCGTGATATTATCAAGCATGCAGAAACCGATGCTTTAGAGTGGTTTCAAGCAAAAAAATATGACATCTCAGATCCACAACCAGAGATTATAAATCAAAGTCCATTTTGTGGATTGAGCATGGAAAGCTTTTGACATTTTTTTGGGCATCGGATGATTTTGTTTTCAGATACTGTAAATGGCACATGTATGGGTGTTCGGGTTATTCCGAGGAGTCTTTCGGCATTACATGCCGAAGTTGAAGCACTTCTTTGGGCGATGACGTGTCTCCTTTTTTTTAATATGCTTGAGGTAGAGATGGCGACGGATTGCTCGGTTATTTTATAGATAGTGTTAGCTCCAGATGATTGGCCAGCCTTCTCTCTTTTCTTAGATGACTTTGTGAGTCTGAAGAGCTTTTTCAGATCTTTCTCTCTTCATGTAATCCCTAGATCACTGAATCACATGGCTAATTCCCTTGCACGTTCTGTTAGAAGATTACCTAATGGTTCATGCTTTGTATAACTCTCGAGTTTTCTCCATTTTTAATGAATTTAAAGTTGAAAAAAAAATATAATACCTTTTTGACGATTGTCCAAATAACACCTTCAGTGCATGGAGGAGAAGTAAGAGAGCCAATGTATCTATAGAAGTACTTGTTGGTTTCAAAATTAATATCTCGAGGATGCACCATTCCTAGATTTTTCTTCTCTTTTTCCACTGATTTTATTTCATTTAGATTTTTCTTCTCTTTTTCCACTTGTTGGTTTCAAAATTAGTTTTGATTATCAAATCACATATAATCAAAACTAAATAAAATTTTAATTTTAATATTTTAAATGTAATTAATGAAGTAAAAAAAGTGCGATTAAAAATACCTTAGTGAGGAATTGTTCTCCTAATTTATAAAGAACTGCAACAACTGCAATTTTGCCTCCAGCACATAAATGTACCATATGTTGCTCCAAGTCATACCTATAACACATTTAAGAACGAAATTAAGATCATCTAAAATTATTGAAAACCATAAACTAATTGATATTAAAAGTAAAAACCACAAACCTAGTTGCATTAATGGTATGTTCAGCTGGTAAATGCCAATGACATTGCTCCAATTTAAAATCTGTTTGGTTAATTGTTATTTTTCCAGCATCTTGTCCTTTCCATGATACCATAACATCATGTCCTCTATTCATAATCACAGCAGGAGCTGGTTTGTATTCTTTTCTCAATGATTGATGATCAGGTATACGACTCACTCTTTGGTTTGTGAGATCAATTGGTGACTGAATTTTTCCAGTGTTACAAACTTCCCATTTAGGATTTAATCTTCCCCATTCTGATGGTCCATTTCCTGTTTGTTGTTCATATGCAAATGATGGTTTGTGGCCTGTTTTCGAATCAACAAATTCATATATATATATATATATATATATATACATGATTAATCTAAATTTGATTATCAAAAAGATGAAAATTTTATTAGAAAAATTCAGAGATGTTATATGATCATACCGATTGCACTAGCATGAATGAGTAGATTATTGAGGAAAGATGAATGAAGAACATTATTGCAAAAACGAAAATTGATTTTGTGTTGGGATTCATCTTTCTTCTTTTGAGTCCCAACACAAAAACAATTTTTAGTTTTTAATGTTTTGTTTTCTTGAGTATATATGTTCTGGAGATTGAAGGTTTTGGAGATATATTTAAAAGGAGGCTTTATGGGAAGGTTTTTGTTATGTTGTTCTTTTTGTTTTAACAGTTGCTGCCATTGTTTGTTAATATTTTGAATTGCTTATAGTATCTGACAAATCATAATAAAAAATTAACAGTTTAGTGGATTCATTTGGTTGAGTTTTCTAATTTGGCTTTTTATAGTAAATATTCTGAAATATGACAATTTTACAGAAATGAAACCCAGCCTAGCTAATTAAATAAAAACTCATTAACAAAATGATAAGTTTAATGATCCCAACAAACCAAACTTGACTAATACGTTTTGAAAACATCAATAGTGAAGGTGTTTTTTAGTAAAAAATATATATTTGTATTATTTTGTAGGGTGTTTGACATAATTTTATACAAAAATAAATGTATTTGACTTTTAATATTTTGCAATATGCTATACAATTGATCGAATTATATTAAACTAAAATATTAAACTATTTTTATTAAGGAAAATATAAGTTTCTAACTATCCTGCTAAAATATAAGTTTCAATCCCTATCAAAAAATTTTAGAAGAGTTGTGTTAGTAAAAGAGTATATACCAAATGAAAATTGAGTTGGATGCATTAGTAAACTAATATGCATTCACTTACAGATTCATCTCTCAGGATCATTTCTAATGATTCTCCGGTGGTTGGGTTGTACTGTCTCCAGGTGTGGAGAATCTTAGTTCTCACTATACGTTTTAAAAGGTTTCAATGACTTGAACATAGAAACTCCCGAGGCTGCAACCAAGGTAAAGCTATGTTTTTTTAGAGCAAATCTTAATCATGTCTGCCATTTTGTGAAATAAAATGTGCTGAAGGAATTGTCATTTACAATTTAAAAGTATTGAAGAAAAAGATGTGGGGATTATGTTGTTGACAAAGCGGCAGTTAAAACACAAATAAGGGTGTAGTGGATTGACAAAACATCAATTATTGTAAATATTAAGAGCATGTTTAATGGTGAGATTATGAGAGTCTCTAAAGAATTGTTTAGTAATAAATTATTTTTGAGACTGTATCATTAGTCTTACTCTGTAGAGACATATCAAGCAAAGTATTATTAGTTTCATTTGTTTTTTCATTTATTTTTAATTATATGAGACTCTCATAGTCTCACCATTAAACATGCTCTAACTCTCTTAATTCCGTAGATTTATTTTATTGTTACTATTTTTCCAGTCAACCCCAAAAATATGTCATAAATACAGCAAATCACAAACTAAAGTTACGTATATATATGTTGCATAATCTCACCCAAAAAAAGATATATGTTGCATAAAGTTACCATAAAATCCTAAATGAGTGAAGTTACCATAAAGGAGATCTTTCAGCCTTCCCCTTTAAGAGCTCTACAGTGAACCAAAGCGATGCCATGTCTTTAAAGAAATGCAAAAAGTCAATCAGTCTTGAACAGAGACCCATATCTCATATATAGTTGAACCTTTTGGATTGAGACAAAGGATTATGAGTATGTACGTAGGCTCTGATTTGTGCAATCCCTAAAGGGTTTGTCATTTGGTTCCGTGACTGCCATCAAACATGAGAATAAAAGTGATTGAAAATAAAGAGAAGATATGAAGATGTAGGATACTCTAATGAATATATATATATAGATTTACATAGAATACTCTAATTATATAAATAAATTAAAGGTTTCGTGTTACTAAAACAAAACATCATTTATAGACGCAGTCTAATGAGAAAGAAAAAAACAAATCTTTTTAGCCCTAATCTTTGATAAAAGAAAGTTTTTTGGGGCCCTAAACTTTATTAAATAAGTTTTTAAGAAAATTTTAGGCCATGTGTTAAATAGACCTCATGTAACACGTGCAAATTGTAGTATAACATCCTCCGGCCGAGTTCGAGTTCAAACTCTAATGGCACCATTTGGTCTTTCACTTTTCTAACCATTTTATCTTTAACTAATTAGAGGTTATTTGGTGGTTGTAGTTTTGAAATTGTGTTTGTTTTAGTAGGTGACAGGCAGTGCTTGCTTTTTTGATGTTAATGACTTAATGTAATCGCATGACTTGTCTCTTGTCCGTTATATGTATATTTTATATTTTATATTTAGATAGATTGTATATTCTTTTGTTAAGATGAAAGTCGATTAATGAGCAAAGCTACTAAATGCTACATTGAGAAGAAGAACAATATTAGTGATTTTAAAAAAATGAGTCGATTAAAGTCAATCTTTTCTTCTTCTTTTTTCTTTAAAGAATATTTTACAAAGTGATCGAATTTATAAAACATTAGGATTGTAGAACCAAACTGTTCTTCCATGTCGGGCTTGAACTGGTCTTGAATTTGAATCAAACCCCTATTCAATTAATCAATTAATTAGTAACGAATAAGCCAATAAAAACACATCGGCAAACAAGTAACCTTTTAGTCTAGTTGCAGGTGGTAAGTCTACAAACAGCAGGCGCACTGACGATAAAAAAATAAATACATCAGCAATGTCGAGTATACTACTTACATCGTGAGCCGCATTCCTTAGTGCTGTTATTTGCTCCATTGATATTGTATTCACCTACATTCACCCAAAAACGAAAATAAAATTACTTACATTTCAATTTTAATTATAATATTGAAAAAAAAATAGAATACCTTTTTGACAATGGTCCAAATAACATCTTCAGTGCATGGAGGGACAGTGAGAGAGCCAATGTATCTGTAAAACTTTCTGGTTTGGAACCTAATTTCTCAAGGATCAACCATCCGTACATTTATCTCCTTTCATTTAAACTTCTTTTAATCCATTTAGTATCTGCATTTTTTTTTTGTGGAAACAAAAATAAAAACAAATCAAAAATACAATCTATAATTATTACATTTTGTGGAATAATCAACCTATATATAGCCAAGACTATCATATTCTAGTGGCTATATGTCCTAGTTAGTGTTTTTAGCATCAGGAGTTCGATTCCACATAATCGCATATTGTTTGAGATTTTAAGGAGATCTTGGACTATAGATAGCTTTTTATTGATCTGAGGAAAAAAAAAACCATAAGTATATATATATAGATACCTTAGTGAGGAATGGATCAGGTTGGCCTAATTTATAAAGAAGTCCAACCACAGCGAGCGATTTTGCCTTCAGCACTAGTGTGAACCATGTGAAGCTCGTATCTGTAACCAATCATTGGACCTATTGTTATTAAAAGCCCATTAAAAATGATACAGAAGATGAGAAGAACATGAAACGCAAACCTAGTGCCATTAACGGTATGCTCAGATTGTGAATGCCAATGGCATTGATCCAATTTGTAATCAGTACCACGTATGTTATTTTCCCAGCATCTTGTCCTTTCCATGATACCTTAACGTCATGTCCTCTATTTGTAATAATAGCCAGAGCTGGTTTATATTGTCTGTTCCAAACTTGATCATGAATAAGACTCACTCTTTTGTTAGTGAAATCGATTGGAGATTGTAATTTTCCAGTATTACAAACTTTCCATTGAGGGTTTATTTTTCCCCATTCTTTAGGTCCTTTGCCTTCGTAGTTAAATGTTGTTTCGTCGTCTGTTTTCAGAAATTATTAAATTGGTAAAATTATAATGTAAAATTCTAAAAGATATAGAACATAGATGTTTATAGTAAGTATACCGACTTCACCATCATCAGCGAGTGATATATTAGAGAAAGATAAAATAATGAAAAATAATGCAAAGAAGAAAATTGATTTTGTATTGAGAGTCATTTTTTTTCTTCTTGTTTTGGGATTTTTTTAACTTTGTTTAATGTTCGTTCTTGAGTGTGTTTTGCAAATTGGAGAGTTTAGAGATGTGATGTATTTAAAAGGAAGGCTTTAGGTTTTGATTTTTTCGAGAGGAAGGGTTGTTGTGTTGTTAGTTTATGGTTTTTGGAGTTGTTCGTTTAAGTTATTGGTTTAGTGAATCTTATTGGCAAATAAAATAAATAAATTAACTGAATGCTCAGAACTAGGGGTGGCATTCGGGTACCCGTTCGGGTTCGGGTCAGATCCTTTCGGATTTCGGGTTTTTGGGTTTACACATTTAAGATCCGTTCGGGTATTTTAGAATTTTGGGTCGGGTTCGGTTCGGTATATTTCGGGTTCGGTATATTTCGGGTTCGATTCTTATAAAATGTCCTATTTTGGTTCGGGTTCGGTTCGGATATTTTTATTAATTCTTTTTAAAACACTGAAAAATTTTTTTAAAAAATCATAATTTAATTTTAAAATTGAATATTTTAGTTTTTTTCATATTCTTCTAATTCAAATTTTAATATATTTAGATATATAATTATAATTTTGAATATTTAACTAACTAAAATTATATATATATATATAATTATGTTTAAACTATATAATATATTTCGAATACCTATTCGGGTTTCGGGTTTTACCCGTTCGGCTCCGGATACCCAATTTTCCATAATGCAAGATCCGTTCGGATATTTTGTCCGGTTCGGTTCCTCAAATTTCGAATTGGGTTCGAATCGTGTTTCGGGTATTATGCCCACCCCTACTCAGAACAAAAGAAAAAGAAGAGATAACAGTTTAGTGAATCCATCTGGTTAAGTTTTCTAATTTGGGCTTTTATAGTAAAGTACATGTTAAATATGATAATTTAACAGAGAGAATCAAACTCAATTCAGAGGAGATAATGATTAACAGCTGAAACTAACAAAACCAGTCTGCCAAATTATAGAGATACAGAATTTTTTTTTCATTAATTTCATTAAAATAGCAGGAAAACAAAAGAACCAAACATAAAATTGCAAACTATATAATTGAGTGAATGGTGCAAAATAATTCAAAAGCCGTACTAACAAGATCTATGCTTTGTGAGACCATGTTTGATGATTTTCCAAAGATGTCAAAACTCTTTTACAATATAGCAGTATCACAAAATTGGAAAAGGAGAAGAAGATAAACAAAAAAAACCTCCGGTGTTGTTTGATTGAAGGCTTCAACTCTCAAACGAGCACATAAACCAAAGGTGTAGACTTTGACCTGAAGAATATAGATTCCAAATTGTTAATGATGTTTCATACGATTCTAGTTTATATGATGGTTTATGCAAATAAAGATCATCACCAAAACTAAAATTTACGGTTTCTAATCTATGATGAACAAGAACGCATGAACCAGATTTTATGTTGCTAAGATCCAACACTTTCTGTATATTCATGTTTCTAAGTGACAAATCAAAGTTCCTTAAGAAATGATCAATTAAATCCAACAAGCATGTAAAAGTGACAGTCTTTTGAATTTTGGAGTTGTTCGTATAAATTACCTGACTATATTACCATCAAGCTTGAGTTTCAACAGCTTTCTTATCCTCTGTTTCGTTAGTTGCAGCTGCACTTGCTTCTGCTCCCTCTGTGTTTTCCTCAGGTGGCTGAACCTGTTCATCTTCAGGCAATGGCTCCTCAACGTAATCATTTTCAAAAGCATCCGGTGGAACCTCGTAAATCCTCACTTGAGGCTTAGATGGATCCTTAACAAGAACATACTTCCCTTCGCTTAGTTTCATACACAGATCAACTATGGATTTCACAATCCCCCACATGTTATTAGTGTTCAGATTAATCTGTCCAGCGAAATCCTTCGGCTTATACCCCAAAACAGATAATATAACATGGTTGAAATGATCACGAGGATGAACCCTAGAAACAAAACCAATCTTCATCATATCGGCATTAGCCAGAAGAGCTTGTGCAGTCCATTTAGCCAACTTATTCCCATTGTTCTTCAATTCAGTAGCTAAAACCGCACCTCTCTGAGTTTCCAGCTTCTGCCTCCAATCAACACCAGAATACTTAGGATCAAACTCATTTAGAGCGTTCAAAGTGAGGAACGATCTCTGGTTATTGAGATCAGCAACACTCTGTAACTCACACCTCGCGACAAGATGCATGTTTTCATCAAGCTTCCATCTTCTATACCTATAAGCAACAGAAGCAATCTCTTCGCCTTCATTAGCGAATGGATTCGCCTCATCAAAAGTTTCTTTCTTTCCATCTCTCACCAAAACCTGCTGCGAGAAGTTCTGGTTAATATACGCAGCTTCCACACCTAAAGAATAAACAGAATTGATGTCATCTTTGGCCTCAGGCAACGGCTCTTGAGACGTCTCATGCACAGACAACAAATCGAGCTGTGATCCATCTCTCTTGTCAAAGAACAATTTGTTGCCAACACGCTGAATAACAATATCCCAAGAGTAAACGGAACGAGGAGCACACATAAGAGCAGCTAAAATAGCATCAGTGGCAAAAACCGTAGCTTTATCTTCCTTAGCAAGACGCCTAATGACGGGATCATCACTCGTAGTGACTTTGAAGAAGTTCCTGTTCTTGAAACGCTCGAGCCTGCGTTCGTTTTTAGGCGTTATGCGATCATAAACGCGGTTGTAGTAGTCGAGGCCTCCGCAGAGAAGGAGATCTTCTGGATCTTGAACTGTGGCCGAGAGCTTCGAGAATGTTGAGAAAGGAATCTGCTCAAGCATGTTCCACTCCGGCTGGATATCAACGGATGATTTGAAAGCAGCGGCTTCACGTCGCTGGTGGTGGATGTTGTTACGGTTGAGATTGTAGAGACGATCACGGCGAGCTCGTTCTTTCTCAGCATCACGCTTCTTCGCTTCGACTTCTTCGTCTCGCCGTTGAGGAAGTTGATTACGATTGTGGTGAGGATTGAAACGCCATTTAGGTCCGAATTTAGGACGTGGAGGAGGCTTACCGTCGACGAGACGGAAAGCTGCATCTTCATCGGGATTCCCAGAGGAAGTGAGACCAAATCCTTCGTCAATTGCGAAAGCGGAGAAATCGAAAAGTGCAGACGGATCGGATTTGGATCCGGTGGGAGGACGAGCAGGGTTAGAGAGATTTCGAGTCCAATCAGCTACACGGCCGAGTTTATCTGAACGAGAGAAGGAAGCAAAAGGAACGTTCGGAAGAAGATTTGCGGCGGCGGCGCTGGTGGAAGAGGCGGAGGAAGAAACGTCCGAAGCGTCTGGAGGACCCCAGCCATCGGAATTGAACGGTACAGCAACTACTTCGAATGCTTCGACTACCATTGTTGAGAAGATAGTGTTGCAGATGCTTGGAGGAAGCGGAAAACCCTAATATCAGGCACAACTGAGAAAATGTACAAAAACAGATTTATTGATGTTTGGGCTTTAATCGAATATTTTGGACCAAAGTTTAACATCTTTAAAGCCCAACTTTATCATGTTTTCTCCCAGATCATTGAAATGGCCACAAGATGAGACGATATATCTTATCTCATATAGTCATGTTCATTTCAACAAGAAATAAATATATTTGCTTGGAAAATAATTTATCAAAGTGTTTTGAAATATGCAAAATATATGCTTATTTTGCTCATAAAATTTTTCAATTTTTAAAATTTATAATTTAGTTGAATAACTGTTCGAAATAAGTGGAGGATGAAAAGTGGAAGAGAACAAGTTCATATGAGCGAATTTGATGGAGATGAAGGAGAAAGCGGTTCAAACTTGCAAATTATATAAGTGAAGTCTAACAAGAAAAGATAGATACATCGAAAAACCTTAGAAAGCAATAGCAAATAGAACTTGTAATCTGAACTCTTTTTCTGTAATCGAACACCATCAATAAAATCCATTTCGATATCTTTTAATCCTTTTTTGCTAGTTAATAATCTTGATAATTTAGGTTGATAGATCTTGTATCTTCAGCCCTTATCCACACCACTTTGCTATTCCAAGCTCTATTAGTACACTTCCCAGTTTTCAGTTCCATAGTGGTTCTTTTGAACTCATCTGTTTACTCTCATTTTGATTTTTACTCCTCTGCATTCTCTCTTATCATGTTTTCGTAACTCTAGTTCTCTTTTTACTTGGATTTCTATAATAAGTTATTTTTATTTCGCTTGTTGTTGAAATTATCATCCTTATCTTACATATTCCATAAATTTTATAGATATAAAAAGGTAGATTATGCTCACAATGAAACATCACTTTCACACACACAATCAAGAAACTAAATAGCAATAAAGAAAACTGCAACAGAGGAAAAAGGGAACATATTAGAGATGATTAATTAACACTGTTCACATACTTCTCCAGTCTCTCAGGGACTCGTCTTCTAGCTCCATTATTATACTCTTCCACCTTTATATTCACATAAAATATAACCTCAAATTGTATTCACAGTAAACAAAACAATATAAACATCAACTTGGTTTGATTGGTACACATTTCGTGGGGCGGATTTTCATACGTGGCACGGTTTTTCTTTTTTTTTTTTCTTTTTTTTTTGTCAACATTAGATCGACAAGGTCCGATCCATAGCCTAAAACCCACCCTCAATAATTCCTTTTTTTAAGCTACCATAATGCAGCGGGTAGGAATCGAACTTTGGTGCCGAGAGCAACTCGGCGTGGCACGATTTTTCAGTAAGGCGTTTTCTGCTTTTCTTATTTTTTTTTGAAAAAGCGGAATTAATAGTATTCCGCACCAGCTTCTTATTGGGTGCGGGACATTGGAAAACCGCAATATATATTTATTTATTTATTATATTTAATCATAATACCATATTTAATTAATAGAAATGGTCAATGTTTTTAACTTTTGGTCGTTGAAGTACTTTTTTTTATTAATTGTAGCTTTATTAATTAGTTTTCATTCATATAATTATTATCTATTGGAAACATACGTAACACTATAGTATATTTGTATCAAAACTGCAATTTTATCGCATCGCACTTTATCCTACACCGTCAAAACCGCAGTTACGAATGAGACCCTTACTATTATATACATTGGGCCAATGTAGTTTCTTAGCATTATTGTGTCCATTTATATATTATAAACCATTAAAAGTAGTTTCACACACACACATACTTTGAAATCATTTCACTGTTGAATTTATATAATCATGATCTCTAAATTCTAGGTCAAAAATGTGTTTTTGTTTTAGGATTTAATTAATACCTTGCAATGAAGAGTGTGGAAGAGAGAATCATCAACCATAGAGTATCCAGCATGAGTGATCTCAGCTCCTAATTCCTCAGTGAGAATACGAATGATTTCATAAAACACAAACTTGTGTTCTAAACTTGTCACAAGAATGATGTGAAATGTCGAACCGGACTCCTGAATCTCAAGTTTTGGAAGCCTTCTAGACACAGAGACATCGACACTCGAAGAAGATCCAGCCGAATTCAATCTCTCAAAACTTGAAGTCGCAATAAGTTTCTTTTTCCTTTCTCTCATTTTCTCCACGTTCACTTGTAGCTTTTTGATGTACTTTGCAGCTTCATCTAGCTGATCGGGCAGTGTTAAAGTCTCCTAATACCAAAACGGCAAAAAGGTTTTTATAATTATATATTAAGATCATATATATATATATATATATATATATATATCACATGCATTCAAAGATTATATATATAAAAGAGGAGAAAGAAGAAGAAACCCTAGATGTATGATTGGGAAGAAGAGAGATGAGTTCTGAGTAGAGAGCTTTCATTTGCATCCTTCTATTTTTCTCAATCGTTTTGCGATCTAGAGATCTTGATTGACTTGTATTTAAATGGCTAGCCTCCATTGTCTTATCTTCTTTCACATTCAACATGATATATAACTAAGCTCAATATTAACCGCATTTATATAGAAGAAGGTTGGTTTGGGTTAAGGGATACTTTTATGCGCCTAATGATAATTAGTTTGTGGCTAATAACAATTAGTGAAAAGGGTATGTATATATACCAAAAGGTTTTTAAAAAAGTTATATATAAATAAAGATAACCAAAAAAAGACAGTAAAATAAAGTAAATTCTTTAAATATAATTCTTGACTTGTTGTAGTCTATATTCTTTTGTATTCATTTAGTTATATAATGAGTTTGTTAGCATTGCAAATGAAAAGACACCTATACACTAGTTTATAAACTCAATAAATGAATCAATCTATTCATCACAAATAAATAAATTTAATTTTAGATTTTAATCAGAAGTAAGATTATGAAAAACTTTTTAGTTGAAAAGCCACATAAACAATGTAGGCATCAAAAATTTGATACAATGTTTTTTTTTTCTCAATTATGCTTACATTCATTAAAAGCCGTCCATGACCAAATGGCTACCTAGAAATAATTACGAACTAAACCACTAACCTAACAAGATAGAACATCTCCATTCTAAAATTTAAAGAAAAAGAGAACAAAAGGCTTCTAATTATTTTAATTTATGGTTGAAAGATTGGCCACTCGTCTCTTATAATTTATTTAATGAGTTAATAATTTACCCACTCAACTATAGCTCTCAGTTACCTTTTTAATTATTTTTATAATTGCTCTCAATTACTTGGACTTCACTTCTCCAGTCTAATGAGTTAGTCTTGCTTACACATTGTACTTTTGTTTGGGTCAAAGACTGCTATTTATGTATTTGACTTTAGTTTATTATATAGTACTAGTTTTCTGGAGACTTGAATCATTAGAAAACAGTCCTCTTGTCCAATATTTGCATATTTGTAGCACAAATATTGAAAATTTGCAAGTAGTCTTTAGTCTAATGGCAGGTGCTAAGTTCACTAAAAGCATGCGCACTTGTATATCTCAAAATCGAGTCACACTGCTTACATTATATAGTAATTTGGCTATTGGACCGGTCAGTTGTAGTCTAGTGTCGACAAAAAAAAAAACTTTAAATTCCAACTGGCACACAGAATTTCTATTAGATTCCAATTAGAACAAGATTGATATGAGTGTGATCACTTTGGCTCTTGGATTTGAGTCAGAATATCAATAGGAAGTGTGAGGTAATGAAAAACTCTTGACACTTCCCAAATAGCTGGACTTTATCAAGAGAGTGGTGAGAATCGGAAAAAGAAAAAGAAAAAAAGAATAGTGGTGGGGGGGTGAGTGTGTTAAACTTTTCCACAAAGACATGCGTGGAAGTTGTTGAACCACTCGTACATTCAGACATATCGACATGCCCTTCATCTTTTTGTTCCCATCACCAAACCAATTTATTTCTCAATCTTTTTCACATCTTCCTCCATTCTTCTCTACGTACTTAGATAGAAGAGCCGTGCCTATATTGTATTAAAATGGTCATTTGTCCTAGACCACCAATATTTTTCTAAATTTAAATGCCAAATTTGTTTCAGGAATTATGTAATTTAGGGAGTTAAGTTTATTCTATTTATATTATTTTATAAGTATTACGAGTATAGTAAATGATTGTATTTTAGGGTTTATAATATGTTGGCAAATTTATTATCATGAAAACATATCTATAATTTAAAAAATTTATTATACTAAATATTATGTATCACAATTTACTTGATGCCCCCAATAAGTTAAGCACGACATTCAATTACTTAGATTATCGTTTAAGTCATGGATCCTTTTTTATAACTTACACATATATGTATATATATATATATATATTACAATATGTTGGTCAATTAAACAACCATTTTAAAAGAATGATAAAATATATCTTTTCTTTTTTAAGTAAAGCTAATTAAAATTTATAAAATTCAAATGTATTCAATTATAGTAGTTTGAAATTTCTTTTTTTATGGGTCATTTTCATATTTAAACAGCAAAAAAAAAAACATGTCAGTTGAGGATTAATTCATATTCCCATCAAAATCTAGCATACTTGTCAAATGTATTCAGTCCTTTTAACTTATATTTGGCAGTCAAAATAAAGAATCAATTTCATTACATGTACTACTTCTATCCACAAAAGTATGAATTATGTTTTTTTCTTTTAAATTGTTATGATGTTGGATGATGCAACTATATAAAACTGTATATATATAGGCATTTTTTCACTAGTCTTTATATTAATAAAACGAATATAAAAGTCGGCAGAAAACAAGAAAATACTCACAAACAAAACTCAAAAAATGGAAGCTCCATGATAAAAAACAGAAAATGAAATGATTAGAACAAACTAAAAATAGAAACTCGAAAAAATGTTATTCAGAAACAGGTAATAAAACTATCACAAGACCATACGAAATCAGAGTTGGTGACCAAACTTCCCACGACGATTAGAAGTACCTCACGAGTGTAGGCATTTACCAGAACCATTTTCCCAGTACAGATTCTGTTGTTTTATGAGATTCAATTACATAAATAACTGATCTTAGGATACCCATCATGTGTAGGCCATGGAAGGTGGAATCACATTCTCACTCTCTGAAAAAGGTTTTTGTCAGAAAAAGTATAAAGTAAAAAAACATAATATTTTCAATATTATTTTATTAATCCTAGTAAAAAATCTGTAAAGCCTTAACCACATAATGCTTTCACAAAGTTAAATCTCATAAACTTTTACATACATACACCAAAACATCAAAGATATGCCTCTAGCAAAACACTTCCATCTAACTGCTTTGAGTACAAATCTATTACTGGTTTTGATTCTAACAAGTTCATAGACGCGATCTGTCTCTCATCTTTTGTACTCCATTCTGGTAAAACCTCCACTATTACTTTCTGCAATAGTTTCTGCTCGAATCCATCTTTCAGAAGCACTTCAAAGTCTTTAATATTCCCCCTCAAATCCAACAAGACACTGCATAGTCCACGACCATAACAATATACCAATATGGAATTCAAATCTATCTTTTACAAGACTACGGTTGCAACCCCACTACTACTGATTCCCGATTCTGCAACTAGTTCCTTACTGGTGAAGAGTACAACTTTTGAAGCCGATTCTTCTACAGTGTTGGAAGAAATAGGGATAGGAGTCTGTTGTGCATTGCTAGCTACTATGATTTGAATAGGTTGAATCGAAACATTAGTAGCTTCTTGTGAAGAAATGTTAGAGAGTTGATCTGATAACGAAGAAGAAAGTATAATCGCATCATATTCTTGTAAAAGCTTTAAGTAGTATCCACCAGTATGCGAAGCCCTTTCCCCAATTTTGTCCAGGAAACAACCATTAAGAGATAGAGAATACCTGCAGCGACATTTGAAACTTAAAAGACAATCTACGACTTAGTTGTGTCTATACTCATGAGAAGCAATGTAACTTTACCTGAGGGCGAGAAAAGGTTTTCCGGTTAACATCCGATGGATGAATCCCTCATTCATCTTCTTGCATAACTCTTCTTCAACGCCCACAGTGACATCAATTCCAACATCTTTCAAACGACTAATACCCGAAGAAGAAACTAATGGATTCGGGTCAACCATCCCAATCACAACTCTCTTAACCTTAGCCTAGATCAATGCTTCTGTACACGGCGGCGTTCTTCCGTAATGATTACATGGTTCCAAGCTAACATAAGTAGTGGCATTCTCAGCTAAGTCTCCAGTATCACGAAGAGCAAACACCTAACAATGCCAAGAACAGCTCTCACCATGAATCAAACTCAAAATTAACTAAGCATCCAATTTCAAATTTATGGAAAACCAGAACGAAATATATCAGATCTCCAGCCCAAGAATGAAAGTTTTCTCATTTTCAGAAACCCAGCAAGGAAAACTGCAAAGTAACGAGATTGTTACCTCAGCATGAGGTTGACCAGCTTTGGAATGAAACCCTTCGCCAACAATTTCTCCATCTTTGACTATGACACAACCAACCAATGGATTAGGACTCGTACACCCAACTGCTCTCTTTGCCAGTTCCACGCATTTCCTCATATAAAATGCATCATCGACTTCAATACATTCTTCGTTTTTCATGGCAGCTAAAACTGTATTGCCTAAACCAGTTTGAGGTTTATGTGATCTTTTGATACCGTTTTGAGGGTTCTGAAATTTAGTGACGTTAAAATTGCGGCGAGGATTTGATGATAGCGATAAAAGTGGAATTGAGGTTCGAGGAGTGATGGAAGGAACCGAGATCGGGAGGCATATAATCTGCATATCACTGTTGAATCTTATTTACAACTATAAGTTTTAGTTTAGAAATCGCAAGCTCGGTTTGAGTTTTGATTGCTTTCCTTCAAAAGCCAACACGAACCTCGAAACTGGGTTGCCGATCAGAGCCGTCTCCAGCAAGAAATGTACAGCAGCGGCGGAAATGTAGCCGAAACCCTAACATCGACAGAGTAGAGAAAAAGGAGAAATCGACGACGAGGACAAGAAGATTGGGATTCCCTGATTCAAAGAGTCGGTTCAGCCTAACCAGAAAATCAAGACTGTCACAGCTACCGGTTTAGTAGGCTAATTGATTTTGGTTTTAGATTGCAATATATCCGGTTTTGATAAAGAAACTCGATAGCTTCCATGTATGTTTGAAAAAGTATGGGTCCTACATACTGACTACGAATTAATACCAATCTGCTGACTACGTATGAGTCGTTGACCATAGTCAATAAAAGCAAGGGAAGACCGGGAGTGACTGGGCAGACCGATTATTCTGTTTACTGCTGATATTTTTAAAAGTAAAAGTCCATTTTCAGAAGAAATTGAGAATTAGGGGGTCATAATTCAAAACAAAAATAAACACAAGTGTACTGATGAGATCAACAGAGAAAGAGAAAAAAGATAGTTACGTCTGATACTCACTCTACCAACTGAACTGCTCTTCGTTTGAAGAAATTCGTTCATTAATGGCGATTCGCAGAGCTCAAATTCTACTTTGTCTTTCTAGAGTCAAAGCCAATTTCGTGTTTGGGTCCTCTTTAAAGTTCCACCGATTCTCTTCGTCGTCTCAAAATTCAAATCAATTTCAGGTTCTGCTTGTAAATTTTTTTGATGATCGAAAGTTAATTGTCTTTTTTTCTCATTATCCTCTGAGATTTCACCGAAAAAAGCTTGACTGTAAAACAAAAAATGATCTCATAAACATGATATTTGAGGTAGTTGGAAGAAATTGAATTTTGGTATTGTTTTCTTATTTACATATTCATCAATTCTTTACAAAAAATGGTCTGGATAAGGTTACATATTCATGAATTGTTCTCTCTGCTTGGACCACAGTTTATACTGTTCCGTTATTCCGCTTAAAATTTATGTAAATGGAATCTCATGTTTCTATTATTTTCCAGAATGTTGGATTCATAGGGCTTGGAAATATGGGATCTAGAATGGTGAATAATCTAGTTAAAGCTGGATATAAAGTTACCTTTCATGACATGTAATGATATCCTTTAGTGTGTTTTTTCTCCCTAGCAATTTTCATTTTTGGTTAATCTTTGATTCATTTGGTTAACTCCTTGCTCATATACTTGTGTTTGAATTTACAGAAACAGTGATGTTATGAAGAGGTTTACTGAAATGGGAGCCTCTGCTAAAGAAACTCCTTATGAAGTTGCCCAAGATAGTGATGTCGTGATTACGATGTTACCGTCATCATCTCACGTAAGTCATTTGAGAACAATGTGGAGATTTTCCTGTTACTTGCATATTATATGGATTATTGGGAAATAACTAGTCTATGAGATAGTGTTGTTGTTTACCTTCTGATACTGGGTACGTATTAGATGGTTGAAACTTGAAAGAATGTGTATCCAAGAACTGTGTTCTCTTGGTTCGATGCATTTCATGAAGAAGAAAAGTTCTTGCGTTCTCTTAGTTGAATGTTTTTTATGAAGAGAAAACAATAGTAATTTATGTAGGTGATGGATGTGTACACAGGAACAAATGGGTTGCTTCTTGGAGAAAATTCTATAAGACCTGCTTTGTTACTAGATTCATCCACTATTGATCCACAAACAACCCGAAAAATCTCGCTTGCTGTTTCTAATTGTAGTTTGAAAGAAAAGAGAGGTAAAACACAGCTAACATCGGAATGGAAGTTTGTTTCTTTCGAGTTAACGATGAATCAAGCTTTTAGTGGTAGTTCATCACAGCGTTTAAACTATTTGAGAACAGTTTGCCTCATGTTAGCCCTCTTCAATGATTATGTAGGCTTTCTTGTTGAGCGTTTATACTTTGTTTATTCCAATTCAAAGTGGGAATCCTTAAAATATCTTGTTAGATGTAGCCATTAAAAAACATGATCCGTTTGTTCTCCTTGTGAAAAGGTTGAGATTGTTTCATCTAAAAAGTTTCAAATTTCAAGCATCTATGATGCAGATAATTGTAAAAAGCCTGTCATGTTGGATGCTCCCGTCTCTGGAGGCGTTCTTGCTGCAGAAGCTTGTACACTTACTTTCATGGTATTATTTCGACCCTCTTATCATCTCCATTAGTATCACATGCTTTGTAGATGTTCGTAACTCTCTATAACACATAATTTGGTACTTTACCTGTCAAAGCACAATGGCAATTACACATTTTGTAGGTTGGAGGTCCGGAACATGCTTACTTAGTTGCTAGACCAATACTTCAGTCAATGGGTCAAACTTCCATCTATTGTGGTGGTTCAGGAAATGGATCTGTAAGCTCTCACTGCTAGAACTTGTTTCCGTAATTTTGTCTGTTACAGTCTCTATTATTTTGATATTTAGTTCATTTGTCTCTACAATTGGTAAAGATGAAATATTCTTGATGTAGACAATGAAACTCCTCTGCATCTATTACATGACATGTTTGTTTTCAAATTTAGGCTGCAAAGATTTGTAACAATTTAGCAATGGCTGTGAGTATGCTCGGCACTTCAGAAGCGTTAGCTCTTGGTCAGTCTCTTGGTTTATCTGCCACCACGTTAACACAAGTGTTAAACACATCTAGCGACCGATGTTGGAGTAGGTATGTAAATGAGATTAGCCTCTCAATTTTGTAGTTGCCTTCTAATTAAGTACAGATTCCAAATTCTTAACTTTGTGATACTCTTAAAACCGCAGCGATGCATACAATCCAGTTCCAGGAGTGATGAAAGGTGTGCCATCTTCAAGGGATTACAATGGTGGTTTCGCCTGCAAACTTATGGTCAGTTTCTTAACGAGTTTCTACATCTTTGATCTTCAAAATGGCTCTAAAGCACATTTCTTTTGTTACACAAGTCTTTCATGCATATTGTCTTAAATGCAGGCTAAAGACCTAAACCTTGCAGCAGCCTCAGCTGAAGAAGTTGGACACAAAAGCCCATTAACATCCAAAGCACAAGAAATGTAAGTAGTTCAGTAGTCTTTTATCTTCTATGTGTTTTCATTGAAAGATGAACTGTTGTGAACAAAGAAGATCTGTGATTGAAGTATGGAAACAACTTAGAAACTTATTTTCGAAGCTTTTCAATGAAGCAATGCACACATATCATCAAGTTGGAGGTTTTGTTTTTGCAGTTACAAGAAGATCTGTGAGGATGGACATGAAACGGAGGACTTTTCATGTGTTTTCAGACACTTTTACAATGGCAAAGATGAAGTTTGAAGGCAATCTTTACAATGACCCTGCAAGAAGATAATAAGCATCAGAACATCGGATAATCGGTTTCTTTGTGCATCTAGATTGTTAATTTACATTGCTAAGAATAAAACTTCAAAGGGTTGTTATGTTAAGAAGCGAATTGAAATGTAATTAGTTTGGGAACATCTCTAGTTTGGACATCATTCTTGGACTCACTAATCAAGTGGAATAACAGTCATCAGTCATGAATTAGAAGTGTTCAGTTTAGTTTTTTGCATGACTTTTTCGATTTATAGAAGAATAGTCTTTTATGTAAAACTAAAATAAAATTTGTGAAGTAACATTTGTCTAGTGGCATGTGGTAAGTCACTGAAACATGCACCATCTCATCTAGGTATCGATTCCACTGCTTACATTATGTAGGAATTTGGCTAATAGGCCGGTTAGTTATGACTCAATGTTTGACAAAAAAAAAAAAAAAAAAATTCTTCTAGAAATCTAGCAACACCATCATAAAGCTTAACCCTAAACCAAGAAAGAAAAATGGTGGATAGGGGATATAAGATAAAGTTGCAAAAAGATTATAAATGAACAATTCTAATGGCATTTTGGATAATTTTCTCATTCTAATATGAAAAGAAAAAAGAAGAAGAAAGAAAATGAAAAGACTTTTTTCGCGATTCCACAATATGTAATGACCAAAACACCCTCTTCTCTCCTTCAAAACACGTTCTCTCTCTCTGTCGCTCTTTTTTCTCTGTTACTCTTACCTCAGTTCTTCATGACATTCCGCTGAACTCTGAGGTTCGTTTTCAAATTTTCGTGCTTTGTGTTTGTGTGTATCGGCTTGCAACTTCTGGGCTCTCTTTGAAAATGCAATTTCATTGATCCATTGTTTCTGTTCATGACGATTCGCTTGTCTTAAAGTTACCCGAAACCCCATTTTTTTTATTCAGGATTTATTCGAACAGTTTCTATTTTATTTTACTTCCTTTGAAAGAAAAATCGCTGCTTGGCTCTTGTTCTTGCGTTTCGTCTCTCCGTTTTTGTTTTCTATCGCATGTACATAGAGCCTATCACAGTAATCGACTTTGTTTGTTCTCGTCCGTCGCTCTGATTTGCATGATTCTAGTTTTCTAGTTTCGGCTTTACCATTTTTGCTGTGTTATCGAAGACTTTACAAGACTGATAATTCTCTAATAATGCGGATACGTGGTTAGAGTTGTAACATTAACTATGCGGGAATTCAAATAAATGTTGATTTGATTCAAACTCTTTTTTTAAGTTGTTAATGTTTTCTATGGCTCTGATGTTAATTTTCAAGTTGAAGTCATCTTTTTGTTCTCTTATAAACCCTCATTTCAGGGGTCTGCACATTTTCCACAAAAGTTCCCATCTTTCCTAATCTTTGGCCATATGTGTGTATATGTGTATATATATTATATGACCCTTTGTTTGTTTCAGTGTATTGAAGAAGCTAATTGCGTTTGTGATGGCGAGTAGTGGGAAGCAGACTTCTACTCCAAAGGCAATTATACATCAGAAGTTTGGTGCTAAAGCAAGCTATAGAGTTGAGGAAGTTCATGACTCGTCTCAGAGTGGTTGTCCAGGATTAGCAATACCTCAGAAAGGTCCATGTCTCTATCGCTGCCACTTACAGCTACCAGACTTTTCTGTTGTATCCAGCGTCTTTAAGAAGAAGAAGGACTCCGAACAATCTGCTGCTGAATTGGCTCTTGAGAAGGTATGCGTTCTTATACATGTATAGGTCTCTTCTGTGATGTGTTATCACTTTATGTTAACAAAGCCAATATTGTTTACGTCGCAGCTAGGCATTCGTCCTCAGAATGATGATCTTACTGTGGATGAAGCTTGGGATGATATCACTGGACGCATTAAATATCTGTTTTCTGATGAGGTTAGTGTATCTAAAGAAATTTCTGGTTTCAATGCTTTTTCAAATATGACAACATTTGCGTTATTTGTATATAACTGGCCTAAAAGGTATGTCTTATTAAACAAATACTTTGAGGAAAAATTTACTTACGAAGTGTTATTGGCATTGATGTTTAAGTTTTTGTGATTGCAGTTTCTTTCAGCTGACCATCCTCTAGGAGCTCACCTTAGAGTGGCATTGCGCAGGGATGGTGATTGTTGTGGCTCAGTTCCTGTTTCTGTTATTGCTACATTTGATGCAAAGATTAACAGTCGTTGCAAAATTATCGAGCCTTCTGTGGAATCAGATCCTTTCTTGGTCATTTCCAATGTCATGAAGGCTGCTGAAAAGTTGACAGACTACATTGTTGCTTCTCCCCATGTAACTTCACTCCGAAGGAAGAATACATACCCTTCGGCCATTGTAAAAGCACTACCTACTCATGTATCTGACTCTGTAGAAAGCGTAAGAGTTGTGGTTGTACGTATACCATGTATCAGTAAGGAGGTTATTGAGCCAGTTACGCTTGATATTTCATCGGACCAGTACTACTTGGATATAATTGCTGTAGCGCTCGGTTTGAAAGATGGCAGCCAAGTGATGATATCAAGGTGATTAAAGTGTTGTTTTATTTATAAGTGGAGCTCTCTCGCTGTTAATCTGGTATTAAGGTATATATAGTTTTCAACAGGACTTTTGGCAAAGCTTCTTGTGGCTCTGAGTGTAGATTATACTCTGCTATTCCTAAGTTTAAGTCCTCGGATATTTCATCGGAAGCCTCTAGAAGTTTAAATGAAGAATCTCGGAATGCACGAGCAAGTTACATTTGTGGTCAAGATATCTACGGGGATGCAATCTTGGCATCTATTGGTTACAGATGGAAGTCCGACAATCTTGACTTTGAGGATGTAACCGTTAAATCATTTTACAGGTCCCTATTCTTCTTTTCAAGTTTTGCTTAGTATTATGTTTAGTTTTCCTTTTGCATCTTTATCATCATGAATTTGGAAACAATGCATTACTCATGTCCATAAACTGTGAAGTAATGCCTTTGATGTCTGCCATGGCTTTCCAATGAGGCACTGCATATCTTATCATGCACGGGTGCATGACATAAGCTTTTTGGCGTCTGCAGGATATGTTGTGGTATGTCACCAAATGGCATCTACAAAATCTCCCGACAAGCGTTACTTGCTTCACAGTTGCCTATTTTATTCACTACAAAGTCTAATTGGAGAGGTCCACTTCCCAGGGAGATTCTCTGCAGTTTCTGCCAACAGCACCGACTAGCAGAACCCATCTTTTCTGTGTCTGCTACTCCTGTGAAACCGTTGTCTGACATAAACAGATCTCACAAGAAGTTGAAGGTCTCAGGACATGATGGTGCTGATGAAAAGAATTTGAGTAGGGAAAAAAAGGATACACCAGGATTGAGACATGGGTTTAGATGTGAAGTGAAAATTCTTACCAAGTCCCAGAATTTGGTTTTAGATTGTTCACCAAGAAAATTCTATGATAAGGAAAATGATGCCATTCAAAATGCTTCTTTGAAAGCCCTTCTATGGTTTAGTAAGTCTTTTAATGATCTGGATTTGGCTGGATCAAATACAGATGACGACCAGAATATTCAATCTCCAAGTACTAGTATTTTTGTGGCCCCACCAATTCTCGCATATAGCGACAGCTCAAAGACCACAAATGCTCCATTGGCAGAGAAGCGTGTTCAATCAATAACAAACGGTTCTGTGGTTAGCATATGCTATTCTTTGTCTTTGGCAGTGGATCCTGCTTGTCGGAGTGATGAATATTGTAGTGATCATGATTCTCCAAGAAATATAAGTGGAAGCAACGGAGATATAGAGTCTAAGGTGGAAGCTGAATATTGCAAAGATCTCATTGAAAGCAAAGAAGAGATAGAATTTGAAGTAGGAACTGGAGCAATGAATTCACATATTGAATCAGCTGTTACTCAGATGACTGTGGGTGAATATGCTTCCTTTAATACTGCACTGCCTGCTGCTGCTGAAGCTTTGGTTTTGGCTGTTGCCTCTGATACTGTGAGAAGCCGCTGGCTCCTATCAGGTAATACTTCTTATGTTTACATTTGTTAGTATAGAATCTCACAAAACGTTGTATGGTTGGAAAAAGAAATTATTTGTTGCTGTCTATAAAATTCTGATCTAGTCTAACGAGTAACTACCATGCTTTGGTTCTGACCAATTCAAAAAAAGGGAAAGTTATGTAAGATTCTCACTTAAAGTCTTCTGGTGAATCTTCAAGGGATTGATTTACATTGCTGCATGCTTTTCTTCCATATGCAATTCATATCCATTCTTTTTTTTCCGAATATAGTGTTATTTTGATAAATTCTTCTTTCAACATATCTTCCCTCCTGTACTGATTCTTCCAGATTTGTAGGTTCTAGTTTGTATCCGTCGATCTCTTGATTCTTTTTGAAATCACAGTAATCACAGCCAGTTTATCAAAACTATTTCATTCCTGTAAATAGAGCATGAAAGAATATAAATCTGTATGGCTATATCTGTGAATAAGATAAGAGATTCCATGAACATATATGTGTAAATGAATTCCTCTGCTTTTTATGCACAGAATGTTCGCATTTGGATTACAGTATACTTCTGTTAGGAGTGAAAGGGCCAACAGAAGAACGAATGGAGGCTGCTTTTTTCAAACCTCCACTTTCAAAACAGCGTGTGGAATATGCACTGAAACATATAAGAGAGTCATCTGCTTCTACTTTGGTACGCTCTTTTGATTTTCGTTTTATCTCAATATCTTTCTACTTAGTGGGAAACTGAACTGAAGACTTTTTTTGGAAAATATTTCCAGCTGTTTCAGTCTCTCTTTGTCCATATTAGTAAATCTATGACAAGCGTGAGATGGCACTTCTATTCTTATTGCAGGCTGACTTTGGATGTGGTTCTGGAAGTTTATTAGACTCTCTACTTGACTATCCTAGTTCACTTCAAACCATTATTGGCGTTGACATCTCACCGAAGGGTCTTGCCCGTGCCGCTAAGGTATGAAAATTTATACACCACTGTTTTTACTCCCCCTTGTGGATTTAACTTGATGAGACTAATACATCTAGAAAAGAGATGTGTTTGACGAAGATTGTATTTGCACCAGTCATGAATCTCTGTATATTGTAATCGAAAATAAATGGTAGATTTACATATGCCTCTTATGTATCTTATGTCTCAATTTCAGATGCTACACTTAAAACTAAACAAGGAAGCTTGCAATGTCAAATCTGCCACACTTTATGATGGTTCCATCCTTGAGTTTGACTCGAGGCTGCATGATGTAGACATTGGCACATGCTTAGAGGTTCTCCTATCATCTACTTTCTAATCCATCAAAATTTTGCATGTTCGTCAAAAGCAATGTGTCTGGTTTTGCGTTACCTATAATCTGTTCCGAACCTGTAGGTTATTGAACACATGGAAGAAGAACAAGCGTGTCAATTTGGGGAAAAAGTTCTGAACTTGTTTCATCCCAAGCTCCTTATTGTCTCAACACCAAACTACGAGTTCAACACAATTCTGCAGCGGTCAACTGCAGAAACCCAAGAAGAAAAATCTGAGTCACAGCTTCCAAAGTTCAGGAACCATGACCACAAATTCGAGTGGACAAGAGAACAGTTTAACCAGTGGGCTTCTAAGCTCGCCAAAATTCACAACTACAGCGTTGAATTTAGCGGTGTTGGTGGGTCTGGTGAAGTAGAACCGGGCTTTGCTTCTCAGATAGCTGTTTTTAGACGCGAAGCTTCATCTGTTGAAAGTGTTGCAGAAAGCTCAATGCAACCTTATAAAGTTATATGGGAATGGAAGGAAGGAGATGCAGACAAGAAAGACTGATCTTATAGACTAGAGTAGATATCGACCAGACAATATATATATTGCAAGCAAGATGAGGATGTGTTCATCAAACTCAAAGCTTGTTTAGTTCTTTTGCCTTAGCATTTGCAGATTAAGCGTAAAAATCCAACCTTTTCAAAGATCCTTTTCTCTAGTCCACAGTCTGTTGGGTTTAAAAATAAGATTAATGAAAGTTACTCTTTTGACCAAGCATCAAGGTTTTGTTTATTTATATATAAGTCCTCGTGACTATTATCGTTTTTTCACTATTCACCAAAAACAAAAATTATCGTCTTTTTGATTCTTCTTGATCTTATACAAGAACGATCTCTGAGGAACACGAGATTTTGAATTTCAGGAAAATTTTCTCGAATTTTCTCGGAGAGAACTGACGGAGAATTGCCACAGAAATGTGTCCCTGCGTAGATCGCCGTGCTCCACCTGGAGGTTACTGGACTCCGCCGCCGACGTCGAACGCGAGAACAGGAGATTATGCGGCGGCGATGCCGATGTCGGAGAGGAGGAGACCTCCGTCGTCGGAGAGACGTGATCCGTTTCACATTGCTCACAAGGTTCCTTCTGGTGATTCTCCTTACGTAAGAGCCAAACATGCGCAGGTAATGAATTTTTCCCGGGAAAAAGCAAGAAAGGCAGTTTTCTTTTTCCCCCTAATTTAGGGTTTCTAAATTTGTTCTCCTCATGTGAAGATTTCTCTTAAAAGCTTATGTTCAAACTCAAAAGCCAGTGATATCCTTGATTCAGTCTTATCTTTATATGCAAATGATTGATATGGGTATTGTGTCGACTTAACAGTTGATATCTAAAGATCCAAATAGAGCTATATCATTGTTTTGGGCTGCAATAAACGCTGGAGATCGAGTTGATAGTGCACTGAAGGACATGGCAGTTGTAATGAAACAGTTAGACCGATCTGATGAAGGAATTGAAGCCATCAAATCCTTTCGGTATCTCTGTCCTTTCGAATCTCAAGACTCCATTGATAATTTGCTTGTAGAACTCTACAAGGTAATGGAAACTCTAAACCCTATCTTCTCTCAAGTCAAGTGTTTAATGAAGTTTTGGATGGTGTTAGAACTTTGCAATGGGTTTCGGGTTTTTGCAGAAGTCAGGAAGGATTGAAGAAGAAGCTGAATTGCTTGAGCACAAGCTGAAAACACTCGAGCAAGGAGTGGAATTTGGCGGTAGAACCATGAGACCTAAAAGGGTTCAAGGAAAACATGGCACGATGACTATCGAGCAAGAGAAAGCAAGGTGAACAATTTCTGGTCATCTTATCGTAATGAGTATTTTGTCACTTGAACGGACGTTTCCACTGTTGTTTGAACATTTTAGGATACTTGGGAACTTGGGGTGGGTTCATTTACAGCTACATAACTATGGAATTGCAGAGCAGCATTACAGGTCTGGCTTTTTGTTACCAAAATATGGAAATTTATTACTGTTTGACTTATGTTATCTTCCTTATATGCAATTTATTCATCAACAGGAGGGCTTTGTCTTCGGAACAGGACAAAAACAAAATGTGCAACCTCGCAATCTGCTTGATGCGTATGGGTCGAATTCATGAAGCAAAATCTATGCTTGAAGATGTAAGAGTTTCTTCTGCAGTGAGTGAATGCGGAGATGAACCATTCGCAAAGTCTTATGACCGAGCTATTGAGATGTTAGCAGAAATAGAATCGAAAAATGCAGAAGATGGTATTTCAGAGAAGTTCTACGCAGGGTGTTCATTTGCGAATGGGATAAAGGAAAACAAGGCTCCTGAAATCACAAACAAGAACTACTCGCATGTTCCTTGTTCTCCTGCATCTGTTAGACAGAACTCTGCAGGTCTATATACCCAACCACGAGGAAGCAAGGGGGAGCAGAGAAAAGAAAAATATGAAGAAGAAACGAGAGGTGCAGCTCGGAAGCTATTGTTTGAGAAACCGAAACCTATTGGTTCTGAACGTATTAAGATCTTGAAGAGAGCAGAAAAAGAAGAACCCATGAAAGGAAAGAAACTGGACCAGAACATGATTCATGATCTCCATGACTTCATCAGAGATACTACAAATTGTCCAAATATTGTATCTAAGAAAAGCTGGGCAGATCTTGCAGAAGAGGAAGAAGAAGAAGAATAAAGATTACAGGCAGAGTTTTTAATCAAAGAAATGTATAGGCTTTTGACATTGAAATATTTTCATAGACAAAACAAAGAAACATGGGCAAATGGGATTACAATCCAGAACAAATCTTAGTTTTTGTGAAAAATATTCCATAAAAAAAAGCACACACAGCACAAAAAGAGAGAACTCAATTCAAGGAACAAACAGAAATAGAGATAAAAGATATGAGGGCGACGAACTTACAGCTTGTGTCTCTTATAGCCTTACAAAAGTAGTAATCAATCATCTTTGTCTTTAAGCTTCTTCCTCTTCTTCTTCGTACTCCTCGTACTCTTCTTCACCGGCTGTAGCATCTTGATATTGTTGGTACTCTGCAACAAGATCATTCATGTTACTCTCAGCTTCAGTGAACTCCATTTCGTCCATTCCTTCTCCTGTGTACCAATGAAGGAAAGCCTTTCTCCTGAACATGGCGGTGAACTGTTCACTCACACGCCTGAACATTTCCTGGATCGAGGTTGAGTTTCCTATGAATGTCGATGCCATTTTCAATCCCGTGGGAGCAATATCACAGACGCTTGACTTCACGTTGTTTGGAATCCATTCAACAAAGTACGATGAGTTTTTGTTCTGCACATTCATCATCTGCTCATCAACCTCTTTGGTGCTCATCTTTCCACGGAACAATGCGGAAGCTGTCAAGTAACGACCATGACGAGGATCAGCTGCACACATCATGTTTTTGGCATCCCACATCTGCTGAGTTAGTTCAGGGACACTCAAGGCACTGTATTGCTGTGATCCTCTTGACGTCAACGGTGCAAAACCAACCATGAAGAAGTGGAGTCGTGGGAAAGGAATAAGGTTCACAGCGAGTTTTCTAAGGTCAGAGTTTAGTTGACCAGGGAACCGAAGACAGCATGTGACACCACTCATTGTAGCTGAGATGAGATGGTTAAGATCACCAACTAAAGTACAGCCACAGAAAAAAGAAAAACAATGTCAGGGCCTTCAAAAGTACATTGCTTGAATATATTTGAAAACAAGAGGAAATATGGCTTTTTTAGAAAAGAAAAAATGACTCACATGTAGGATTAGCAAGCTTCAATGTGCGGAAACAGATATCGTAGAGAGCTTCGTTATCCAAAACCATACATTCGTCTGCATTTTCAACGAGCTGGTGAACGGAAAGTGTGGCATTGTATGGCTCAACCACGGTGTCCGAAACCTTAGGAGAAGGGAAGACCGAAAAGGTCATCATCATACGATCTGGATATTCTTCTCTAATCTTAGAGATAAGAAGAGTTCCCATGCCAGAGCCAGTTCCTCCTCCCAAGGAGTGGCAAACTTGAAAACCTGTTGAAGAACATGAAGCATCAGAGATATGGCGAGCCACGATTCTAAACGAGAAAATTCAACGCTAAACAAAGCATCATAAACAGGTGATAAACCAAGGTTCCAGAAACAATGGTACAAGCAAAACCATATTTCGAAAGTGAAACTCCAATAATTCAAAAGAAGTATCTCATAGCAGATCTGGATTCCAATGAAATACGGGAAAAGTAAAACCTAAGAGATCAAAATACAAACTAGATTCCGAAAACGAAAACCTAGAAAATGAATGCGTATCTCACCTTGAAGACAATCACAGTTCTCAGCCTCTTTCCTCACAACATCAAGCACGGAATCAATCAACTCCGCTCCTTCCGTGTAGTGACCTTTCGCCCAGTTATTCCCAGCACCAGACTGCCCAAACACGAAGTTATCAGGCCGGAAAATCTGACCAAACGGCCCGGATCTGAGAGAATCCATGGTTCCAGGCTCCAGATCCATAAGAACAGCGCGAGGAACGTACTTCCCACCGCTAGCTTCATTGTAATAGACATCGATCCTTTCAAGCTGTAGATCTGAATTGCCACAGTACTGACCGGTGTGATCGATACCATGCTCGCCGCAAATGACTTCCCAGAACTTAGCTCCGATCTGGTTTCCGCACTGACCACCTTGAATGTGAAGGATTTCCCTCATTTTCAGAAGATGTTTATTATTTTGTCAGGAATCGCTTTGTCTTTTTTCTCGAGAAAAGGATGAGAAAAAATGGCGACTCCCTCTGTTAATGTTTTGATTGAGGGGTATAAAAACAAAAGATTCTTTGAATGGGTAATAATCGGCTATATATAGTTTACGTTCTTTTTTTCTCAAATTTCTTCATTATTTTCCAATATGGTCCTTAAAGTTTTCTTATAATTTTACATTACCCCAACAGTCTCCGATTTGGTTTCCTTATGTGCTGTATGACAGCGAATCAGAAAACAAATATCTTTCGACAGATATTTGTTATTAACTAATAATATAAAACTACAAAATCACTCGTGAAAAGATATAAAGGCAAATTGTTTTTCTGCTTTTAAAAAATATATTTGTTTGATTATTTCTGATTTGGTATTTCTTCCTCGAATTTTGAAAAGATTCGAATTAGCGTCATCAGTGGATTTTGCTTTGTTGTAAGTTGATTAATGTTTTTACACCATTAATAGACATTTTTACCTTATTTAGCAAATTACCATATTTTAAAGATTACCTGATAATAGAAATTAGAAGTAAATATGGCTTACAGGTAAATGCCAACAGATAAAAATGCTTAATATAGCTACGTCTAGTATAAATACACCACTCTTATTAGTATAATTAATCCATTATACCCGTGCCAAGATTAATGAATATCATAAGTGGAAAAAAAAAATTCCCCAATTCAACAAAGACAAAAAAAATTATAAAAATAGTCACTAATTTCATATAACAAATTACAAATAAAAATTAGCATACAGTATAATATAATAGCTATAAGCCTATATCATACATATTGTTTTTCACAAAATTGTTAACCAAATATCTAAAATCAGTTTTAAAATAAATTTTGTTTCAGTAAATATAATAATCAAATCTCTTATATGATATAGTTGAGCTAAGTTAGAAATTTTTTAAGATTTACACATTAAACTATTAAATTATTATTATTTGTAAATTGTAATTTCAAAAATCAAATAAAAATTCAAAAATCTGTTTATATTTTTATATTTTTCTGTCTTTCTTCAATCAATAATTTGTGACATCACGGAATTTGATAACAAATTTCTATTCTAAAATTCTATTACACAACCAGTTATAGTATAATAGGTGTTAAACCAACAAGTGTGTTACTAGGACTCATAATATGTTAAATTATTCTAATCCAAGCAAAATGTAAATCAAAGATTGTCACAAAATCATAATTAGATCAACACAAAACAAAGTATAAGAGACATAGGATTAAGCTAAAAACAGAGCAGGAAATAAGAATAGCAACAGCAAGGTAATAAGCAATTGAAAGAGTTGTGCAATGAGGAGTGAGGTTATCGATCCAAACTTAGCTAGGAGTCTCTAAGTTGCCTAACAAACCAATCAGAAATTGATCTCAGACAATAGGTTCAACACAATCAACATCACTCTCATGAATATTGAACTTTGCTTAACTAGAACCAGACCTAACCCTCATTAGCGAAATCTAACCAAGCAAGCATGAAGAAACAACTCACATCAGCCAATAATCAGTCTAAACAATCAATCTCTTGAGCTAGACAAGAATTTCTCTGATTTTAGTTTATTCAAGCATTTCATCAAACACATGATAGGTGGATGAATGCAACGAATCATATTTGAAATGACCAATAAGAAATCAGCATTAAAACCACTAAATCTGATGAGTTCCTATAATTTCAAAGCTTAAGCAACCTAGATCCTCCTAAATCCACAAGAATTTACCTTATTTCCTTATAACCAAAGCTGAATCTACTCACTAATCATGAATGCAAGCATAAACCCAGAAAATGAAATGTTAAACATGATTAGAAGGATGAGACAGAGATGAACAAGATTAACTAAAGAAGAAATTGCATAAACTTAATCATTCAAACAAGTTCAAAATATCAAAATCTGAATACAAGAGAGAAAAGCTTCTTAAAACTTAGCCAAAAAAAATGTGGTCCTTTGAGTTAACGCAGAGAAAAAGTCAACAAAATAAAAAAGCAGAAAAACAACTCGCCCAGGTGCAGGTCGAGTTGGCTGGTTGAGCTCTTCATTGTCTTCAGCAATCAGTGCAACTCAAGGTCATGTGGTTGAGTCTTGGGGTCGAGTTCCGTCCAGGTTGTCTGTGAACATCAAACTCGACCAGTGTGGTATCAAGTTCAGCATACTCCCGTACTTAGCTACATCCTTTTGTCATGTTTGGCACTCCAGTTTGGTCCTTGCTAGTCTTCGTGTCCAATATTGCTCTAAAACGATCCAAAAAGCTCCAAAGTGACTAGAAATCACTGCATATGCAATGCAAATGCAAAATGTGTAATATAAACCTAAAAGGACTCTAAAATGATAAAAATGCTATGAATATGTATGCAGAATGTGCTAAATCAGACTCCTAAAATATGCTAAAGTGCATACATATCAGGATCCTTCTTAGAGTTTGACGAGTAAGTCCATTTCTTTCGAAATCTCTTCTCGATGATGTCTGTTGCTCTTTTGATTTTTGTTTTAAGTTGAAATTCATTAATGGGACAATATGTCGACGACTTGAATTCACTATCTCCAGGACAATCTCTCGGAGAAGCAAACATTGCATATAGACATGTGTTTGCAATCTTCTTCATATGACGCGAAACTCTATATATATTGAGCATGGCAAATACACAATTTCAAGAACCTAAGGGCATATGACGTAATTACGTCTTTCAAAGTGGCATAAGACGCGAAACTCTCTATATATTGGCATAAATTTTGTTTCAGACATAATTATTGTTTTTGCTTGTCAAATGTTAAAATTTTGGTTCAGGTTCATATTTGGCTAAGTTGAAAATGACCAAAAAGAAAAGGAAAAAGGTTTTCAAATTTTTCCCCCTTGTATTTATTTTTCTTCACACTAAAAAAAATGAACTATTTACCTATTTATTTTGTGCCACCAACTTTTCAATCCTTCGTTAAAAATGATGAACATTAACCAATTACCCATGGAAAATCGTTTCCAATTAATTTGCAAAATCGTGTACTGTGCGTTTCATTAGCGTTTAAGTATCGCGTTTAGATAGTGAAACGACACCGTTTTAGTTGATTCAGTTGTTAACGAAAACACACGAAACGAAGTCTTTTCATTTATAAAAAATCAAAAAAAAATTGAGAAGTCGAAGTTCTTTAATCGATTTGGGACTTTTAGAGATTAGGGTTCTTCATTTTTCTCACTCCTTTGTTTCTCTCTACTCGAAATCGAAGTTAGTTATGTGGAATTGGGGTTTGCCTTCACAACAAAGCAACAAGGACGATCGAATAGACCCAGAGGATTCGCCATAGTAATTTGTCCCAAATTCACTTGAGTAGTGTTAACAACACATGTGCGCATAATACAAAAACCATTTCACCAAAACTCTCATATATCTACGACCACATCACCTACATTTTTTCAAATACTCAAATGATTTAAGCTCAAATTACCTTCAACACTATTGAACACCGAAAGAATCTCCGATAAGGATTCCTTGTCGTTTTTGAAGTGAATATCACAATCCTCTCACCACACCAGCAGATTCTCGGTATACCTAAGGAAGATTCATAGTGGATTGTGCGGCTTGAACTCGAGGAGTTGCTCATCTTTTTCACAAAATTGGAAACTCTAAGTCAAATAGTCAAGAAAGAAGAAGAAGCACACTGAAATCCTAAATTCGACTTCTTGATTTTTTATTTATTTTGTTTTATGTGAAACGACGTTGTTTCGTATGTTTTCAATTAACAACTAAATTAACTAAAATGACATCGTTTTATTATCTAAACGTGGTACTTAAACGTTGATAAAACGCACGGTAAACGGTTTTGCAAGTTAGTTGAAAATAATTTTCTATGAGTAATTGATTAAAGTTTATAATTTTTAAGGAAATATTGAAAAGTTAGTGGCACAAAAGAAATAGGTAAATAGTTCATGTTTTTTTCGTGAAGGAAAAATAAGTAAAAGGAACAAAATTTGAAAACCCAAAAGAAAAACAAGCATAAAAGTACAGTTGTACATATTTTTAAATAGTAAAAATCTTTGGCAACGAAAAAAGAAAATAATACTAATATTTTTAAGTTAAGGCACGACTCGTCCTAAAATGTAGATCAGGGCCATCGGATCGGTTTATTCGGTTCGATTCGGTCCGAATCGAATAAACCTGGTCCGATTCCGATTTTGGTCCGATTTAAAATCCGACCGGGGGAAAGTAAATGTGGATTCGGTATTCGGATTTTTTGGTTCGGTATTCGGTTTCCGAGATAACCGAAAAATCCAATTACATTTTATTAAACCAATTCAATTTCATTTAACCAAATCAATTTAATTTAACCAATCTTATTTAGTTAACCATTTCAATTTCAATAACCAATTTCAACTCATTAAACCAACATAATTAAACAGAAGGATAAAAAAAAATCATTTCAAAAATTTGGAAAGAAAAAAAAACTCACGGGCCACGGCTGCGACTCAAGAGGTGGAAGAAGACGACGCGATTCTTGGAGACGTAAGCAGCTCGGTCAAAGACTCGAAGATTGAAGACCAAGCCGCTGGAATATTCGACTCCGCCTCCTTCGTAAGCTCCAGGTAAGTGATGATTGTGGGTTGTGCATTTTTGTTTTGGGGGTTTTGTATTTTTGTTTTGCGGGTTGTTCAAATTAGTTAGGTTTAGGGGATGTATTACGTTTATGATTGTCGATTTCAAGTATATGTGCTCAGATTGTGTTCAATTTTGGATTTTCCGATTGAACCCTAATCGGAAAACCAAATTTTTTTTTGGGGGTTTTGATAATTTCTTACGCATAGAACTTCTATTATGTATATTATAACCGAAATTGTTGTTAATTTTTAGTTTTCGTTAAGATATTGTGTTCAATTTTGGATTTTCCGATTGAACCCTAATCGGAAAATCGGATTTGTTTTTGGGGTTTTTGATAATTTCTTACGCATAGAACTTCTATTATGTATATTATAACCGAAATTGTTGTTAATTTTTAGTTTTCGTTAAGATATTGTGTTCAATTTTGGATTTTCCGATTGAACCCTAATCGGAAAATCGGATTTGTTTTTGGGGGTTTTGAAAATTGTTTACGCAAATGACTTCTATTATGTATATTATAACCAAAACTGTTGTTAGTTTCAAGTTTTTGGTAATACATTGTCTTCAATTTTTAGTTTATGTTTCTCGGCTTCTGTTTTTGTTTCTTACACAAATGCTCTGTTTTTGTGTTTTATTAGGATGTCTTCTAAAGATGGGACAGAAACATCAATCCCCGGACCAGAAGCACCAACTTCAGAATCCAGAACAAAGAGGAAGGCAACAACAAGTGATTCAGTTTCAGGTATGCCACCAAAACCTAAAAGACAATATCCGAAAAGGGCTCAATGTTGGGAGCATTTCATTCAAAGGGAAGATGATCCAAGTAGGTGCAATTGTAGATATTGTGGCTTAGAAGTAGGGTGTGACTCAAAATTATCGGGTACTAGTCCAATGAAAAATCACTTAGGTAGATGTAAGTTGTATAAAGATTTTGGTGATAGGCAGAATCAAAAGTTGTTAAGTGGTGATAATGCTGGTGACATGAAGGTAGTTAAATGTGATCCTGAGCTGTTCAAGAGAGCATTGAATAGGCTAGTAGTCATGAATGAGCTGTCATTTTCATTTGTGGAATCTGTGGGGTGGAGACGATTCTGTTTTGATGTGTTGCCGATGTACAAGACTTTCTCTAGAAGAACATGTGCTAGGGATATAGCTGCGATGTATGTGGCAGAGAAGGCTGCATTGAAGGGGGTATTTCAAGCACATAAGCAGAATGTCTCGCTCACCACAGACATATGGGTCTCTCCTACAACCTCGTACAACTACATGGTGGTCACCGCTCACTGGATTGATGAGAAATGGGAACTTCAGAAGAGGATTCTGTCATTTAAGGTGATCACGGATCATAGAGGAGATACAATAGCGGGTCAGCTGATCAACTGCCTAGATGAGTGGGGTATTGAAAAGGTTTTCAGCATTACAGTCGATAATGCAAGTGGGAATGACAAGGCCTTAAAGGTTTTCAAGGATCAATTGAGGGTGAGAGGGCCGCAGTCTATAGTGGCAGATGGAGAGTTTCTTCATATGCGTTGTTGCGCTCACATTCTCAATTTAATAGTGGGAGATGGACTGAAAAAGGCTAAGTCTAGTATAGTTGCTATTAGGAATGCTTTCAAGTTTGTGCGGTCATCTTTTCCTAGGTTGAAGTCTTTCCAGCTAAGGTGTGACACCTCTAAGACGATCACAAGAGGTAGCTTGCCGTTAGATTGTGTCACACACTGGAATTCTACTTACCTAATGCTGACTGCTGCCATCAAACTAAGGGTTCCATTTGAGAGGATGCGTAATGAGGACAAGTTGTACTGCGCTTACTTCGAAGAAGAAGATGAAAAGACGAAGGTGAAACGAGTTGGACCACCAACTCCAGTGAACTGGGATGAAGTCCAAAGGTTAGCTAAATTCCTTAAAATCTTTTACCTATGTACACTAACCTTCTCGGCTTCTCAAACAGTTTCTAGTACGCTTGCATTCAACGAGATTGTAAACATAGAGAGGAACCTAATTGCAAAGTGTGGCAGCAGTGATGAACTAGAAAAAGCACAAGCTAGGACTATGAGGGATAAATTTGAGAAGTATTGGGACGGATTTGGAAATATGAATCCGCTTGTGGTTGTTGCTAGTGTATTTGATCCGAGAAACAAGCTACAATTTGCTGTCCTTTGTTATGATCAGCTTTATGGAAAAGGTACGATTGAAGCAAAACAACTCAATAACTCCCTTCTTTCTGTTTTGAAGAAAATGTTTGCTCAATACACTATAAGACTTAGCAAACACTATGAGGCTGAGAGTATTGGAGATGTAGAAAGAGATTCTTCTCAATGGCAGCAGCATGTCTTAGATTTGGCAATGTTAGATGATGATGATGATGATGGTTGTGAGCGGATGGATTCTATCTACAGCAAGATGGTAAACTCAGGGAGTAGTGAAGACACCTCTAGTGAGTTGGATATATATTTGGCAGAACGAATTGAGACTAGATCTGATGCTATGTTGGGTTTACCATATGTATTTGATGTCTTGTCATGGTGGAGAAACAATAATTCTAAGTTCCCTATTTTATCCGAATTGGCTAGGGATGTTTTGGCTGTTCAAGTTTCTTCGGTTGCTTCAGAATCTGCTTTTAGTACTAGTGGGAGAGTGTTAGATCCTTATAGGAGTTCTCTAACTCCATATATGGTTGAGGTTTTGGTCTGCTCACAGCAATGGTTCAAATGTAATGAGAAATATGAAGCAAAAGTGGCAAACTTGGTGGAACAATTGGAAGATGTAGAGTTCCTTGAATCTTTAGGTAAGTTATTCTTTTATATTGAACACTCTTCTTATTCATACCATACTAATAAACTATGTTTTCATTGTGTAGATTCTGAGAATTGAATGGCAATGGAGTTGAATGGCAAACGAAAGAGTCAAGTTTGTTTGTATAAATTAGGATTTTATGTGTTGAATGACTTTCTGTGTTTCAAATGCATAATTCTGCGTATTTCGGATCATTTCGGATCATTTCGGATCATTTCGGATCATTTCGGATGTTAAAATTTTCTGTAATTTTTTTTTCGGATTTTTTATTCGGATCTATAGAGATTCGGATCATTTCGGATCATAAAATTTTCTGCAATTCTGAACCGATTAAATCCGAATTCCAAACCGAATCGAACCGACAATTCGATTCGGTTTATTCGGTTCATTTTAAATTTTCCGAATAATCCGATATTCCGATTAAACCGAACCGATTAACCCGAATAAACCGATTGCCCAGCTCTACTAAAATGTGTTTTTAGCGGTTTCATCATCATATTTCTCTCTCTTTGGCCTTCACTTTCTGCGCAAAGAAGAAAACCCTTCTCCATTTATTATTGTGTCTTTCTTCACATTTTCTTCCTTTCTCCAATGTCTTATTAATGGTTTTGATTTTCCAACCAGATCTTCTTCTCTATCTCTTCGACAAACCCTTTTCTCAGGGTTCTTCGGAGAGGTAAATCAACATTTTATTTTAAACCTCTTTCCTTTTCTTTTTTCTTTCTCTTTTTCTTCGTCATGCCTTTACCTTGGAAGAAATCTAAATCGAGTCGGATCTCTAGATTTGTAACGGACCTTCATCAATCTCCTAAACATGGTGGATCTCTTGTTGTTGAAACTGGATTCCCAACTTCTCTTATTGATCTCTTTGTTAAGAATCGCGATCGTCTCAAAAAACCACCACCTTCAAAACGCAGCATAAAAAACAAAACGCTGACGACTCAGACTCAAACCGCTTTGAGTCATTCTAAGCCAACACGACGGCGAGTTTCGTCTCCTCCTTCTCCTGCTCTTCCTCCTCCTTCGTCTTTGCAACGGCATAGGTCGCTTCCTCAGAAGCTTGATTCAGCTTTGGTAGATGATGATCTTCCTTCCGTGAGTTTTGTTAAAGAGAATAGGCATGTTGGTGAGGTAGAAGACGACGGAGGAAGCGACGGTAATCACGGCGGAGGAGGAGGGTGCGTTTTAATGGTGGTTGTAATTAAGGTTTTCATGGTGGCTGTGCTTGCCTTGAGCACGAAAAAGCTCGCCGTGGGTATTACTCTCTCCACTTTCGCTCTCCTCTTCCTCGAGCTCGTGGTGGCGCGTGTCTGCACGCTCCTTAATCTCTGTCCGGACGCACAGATTCGTCTCAATTCGTTGATGAGAAAGCTTATAGGAAAACGGCCTAAGGAAGAAGAAGAATCTTCATCTTCGAGGCCGGAGAGAAGAAGCAAGGTCTCTTTCGAAATAACCGAAGAATCAAAAGATGAAGAAGCTATTCAAGTCGTTCCTCAAGAGGATTTGGCAAAGGCGAAACCTTTGGAGGAAGAGAAGCAAGTACAAACGATAAGAGACGTTGTGTTCAAAACTGAGAAAAGTAAAAGCGCGAAGCTGAAATCGAAAATTGTGAAGAAGATTGTACCGAAGAAATTGAGGAGTTATAAGAAGAAGAAGAAAATGAAGAAGATGAAAGAAAAAGAAGAGGAAGTTGAAGTTGAAGAAGACGGTTCTGTAATTGAAGTTTCAAGTTTGTATTCAGAAGATAGAATCGACAGCGATATCTCTGAGAAAGATGATGTAGTTTCGAATCCTGATGTAGTTTCGAATCCGCCATTGTTAGAAAGCTATGAAGACGAAACTGGATCAAAAGGGGATCTGACGAAAGCGATGTTTCTGATAGTGATTGCTCTTACTGGATTGTTAGGTGGTAAAGTCTTTGCTATTGGTCTGACATTCTTATGCTGTCTGATTCTCAGAGTTTTCTGCTCCAAATCTCAAACCAGTCTGTGACCAGACCAAACTAAAAAAAAAATCCAGTCTTTGGGTTTTTTTGTGTTTGGTGTTTTGTGTCTGTGGAAGTGAGGACCCCACGGATCGCCGTTAGTTACTGACGGTGGTGATGGTAGAGGGATTCGAGTTGTTGGCAGTTCGAAGCTAACAATTGTTTGCTTAAGAAACTGTAAATTATTTTAACTTTAATTATATAACGGAGAATATATTTGTTGTTATTATATAATGGTCAGAGAGTCAAAGTCTTGATGTTATGTGTTGAAAAGGAATTGTCATTGTTAGTATTGAAAGGCAGAGCAATAAATTTTGTGTCGGCCAAATAAAGCACTAACTTCTTTTGGTATAGGTGGCGATATTGACGAAGACACTATATGAAATTGTTATAAATATATAAAAATAATTACCTATATATATGTCTATAGTATAGCTATAATGATTACCTATATGTAAAATATCTATACTTCTTCATCGCCATCGCCATGTTTTCTCTATAAATACTCTTCTCCTCTTATTGTAATTGGTACACGTATAAAAGCAAAAGAGAAGTAATAAACTAATATAGTTCTTCTACATCTTCTTCTCTTGTACTCATACAAAAATATAATAATATAATATATAAATATTTAAGTTTTATAACACGTTATCAGCACGAATTGCTCCCGCACCGGAAAAAGGTAAAATTTATTTTTGTCAATTTTGATTTTATACTTTGATATAATGGGTGACTTGAGCCCCATACATATATACTATATATTTTAATTTAATTTAGAAACTATAATAATACCTGAATTACAACATGAGGGATTTAGTCCCCATGTTTAAACATTAATTTCGGGCAAAAAGGCAATGCCTTCCCCGAACCGGTCGTTAGATGGCTCTGCCTTCATGATCATGATCATGTGGTAGACTATATCTCCTCAGATCAATATTTTTATATGTCCAGAAGACATTTATAAAATGTTCCAGAAGAACATTAAAATCAAAAATGTCCTGAAGACATTTACTAAACCGTTCCTGAAGAACAGTAAAAATAAAATGGATATACATATAAATATGTTTCAGACGAAACAAATAAATTTGTCCAGAAGACAAATAAATAAAAATAATTTTGTCCTAAGATAAATAATATATTTAAATTTATTGTTATTGCATCATATTTAATTGCGCAATTTATACTCTGAATATTTCGTGATTATGTTATTATTAATTTTGATAATTTTATTTTTGGATATATTTTTCTAACGGTTATGAAAAAAATAATAATAATAATAATACATAATTCTCCAACGGCCATAAACACTATTTCCAACGGCTACATACAAAATTTTAATCTATAAATACACTCACCTTTCACTCATTTTTATCACTCAAAATCTTCTACCTTCTCTCAAATTTTTTCTCTCGAAATCGATTCATTTTTGTAAAATGGATTGGGTTTTAATCTTTTGCTTCGGTATAATTCTTTCCACTATTCCCGGATTTTTTCATCGGTGATTTCACTCACACGGAATTTTGGGTGAATTGTTGGTTACTTATTGGTACTTTGTATCTTTTTGTAATCGCCTGCTTATTTCGTTTTTATGTGTTTAATTATTGACATGTTATTGCATTATATTTTATTTTAAAATTTTAATAATAAAATTATAATTATTATGCAGTAATTATGTCTAATTTGGCAAAACTCGAGATCGATGCCCTGGATATATCAGGCAATAACTATATGAGATGGGCTGTCGAAACAAAAATGCACTTAAGGGGGAGAAAACTCCTTGACACAATTGATAAGTCAAAAACGACTTCCGAAGAACAAAAGGCTAACACCATGATATTTTTGGTCCATCATATCCACGATGGCTTAAAAAATGAATATATAACAAAAGAAGATCCTGCAGATCTTTGGCAGTCACTAAAAGATAGGTTTGATCACCAGAAATACGTGATCTTACCAAAAGCAAAACATGAGTGGCTGAACCTCCGATTCCAGGATTATAAAAGCATAAGCGAATATAATTCTGCGCTGTTTGGAATTACCTCCAGGATAATGTTATGCGGAGAAACGATCACTGATTATGATATGATCGAAAAAACTCTCCAAACGTTTCATCCTGGAAATGTAGTCCTACAACAACAGTATAGGGCTAATGGATACAAGAAGTATTCAGAATTAATGCAAGTGCTTCTTGTAGCAGAGCAGAATAATGAACTCGTCATCCTGAACAATCAGTCACGCCCTACTGGATCAGTAGCATTCCCCGAAGCGAATGTTACGAATTATAATAATTACGGACGTGGACGCGGTCGAGGTAATTACCGCAGTCGTGGACGAGGAGGATACAAACGTGGATATGGACGTGGGCAAAGGAAAAGATTTTGTCCTACTGATTTCAACGATGAAAGAAATCACAAAAGACCAAAAGAAAAAGAAGTTGGAAAAAGGCAACATGAGGAAAGTTGCTATAGGTGTGGTATGAAAGGACATTGGTCGCGTACCTGCCGTACGCCGAAATATTTCGTTGAACTACACCAAGAATCCCAAAAGAAAAAGGGAAAACAAAGAGAAACCAACTTTGTTCATGGCAATATCGGGCATTCTTTTGATCATGAAGCTGGTCCTTCTTTTGATCATGAAGTCGATCCGCAGCTCGATGATATAAACAATGATACGTATCTCGATATGGCTGATTTCGCTGTTGATTCCATAGAAATCAACGAAAGCCAAAAAGATTAAAATCTTCCTGAAGAAGAAAGTATAATATAATGTATAAAAGTATAATATAATGTATAATTAGTTATGATTGCGTAATGTTGTTTTCTGCCTTGTTTGTAAAATATTATCTTGTAATATACCGTTTGTGTTAATATTAACGCATCTTTTATAAATATTCTTAAATCAGAAAATGTTGAAATACGGAAACAAGGATGGAGATATGTGTCTGGCAGATAGTGCTACAACGCACACAATACTTAAAGATAAAAATTATTTCTCTTCCCTTAAGATGAACGATTCCGCCGGAAGCGTGAATACTATATCTGGTGATGCAAGAATTATTATAGGCTCCGGAAGAGCTTGTTTTTCAATGCCAAAGGGGACAAAATTTGAAATAGATAATGCATTATATTCCCCTAAATCATGTAGAAACTTACTGAGTTTCAAAGATATTCGAAGAAATGGATATCACGTAGAAACAATGAATAAAAATAATGTTGAATATCTCTACATCACATCAGTTAAATCGGAAAAGAAATGTATATTAGAAAAGCTGCCAGCTTTATCCTCCGGAATATATTTCACAAAAATAAATATGATTGAATCATATGTTACAGTAAACCCGAAGTTTACATGTACGTTCAAAATCTGGCATGAACGTTTAGGGCATCCTGGTTCAGTCATGATGCAAAAAATTGTGGAAAACACAAATGGCCATTCGTTGAAAAACCAAAAGATTTTTCAAACGAAAGAATTTCCATGTAATGCATGTTCTCTTGGAAAACTAATAACTCGGCCATCACCAGCCAAAGTTAAGAATGAATCTCCGGTATTCTTGGAAAGAATACATGGTGATATATGTGGACCGATTCATCCACAATGCGGGCCATTTAGATATTTTATGGTATTGATTGATGCATCTAGTAGATGGTCACATGTGTGTCTATTGAGCACACGAAATATGGCTTTCGCAAAATTCATTGCCCAAATAATCAGATTAAGGGCACAATTTCCTGATTATACAATAAAGAAGGTAAGACTTGATAACGCTGGTGAATTCACTTCACAAGCCTTCAATGACTATTGTATGTCATTGGGAATAGATGTTGAACATCCAGTCCCACATGTTCACACACAAAATGGTATGGCTGAGTCTTTAATCAAACGGTTACAAATTATTGCTAGACCGTTAATAATGAGAACAAAACTCCCAATTTCAACATGGGGTCATGCAATTCTGCATGCTGCGGCATTAATCCAAATAAGGCCAAGTGCATATAATAAATACTCTCCATTAGAATTAACATCTGGCCAGAAGCCAGATATATCTCATCTCCGTATTTTTGGGTGTGCGGTATATGTCCCCATTGCGCCACCACAAAGAACAAAAATGGGACCACAAAGGAGATTGGGAATATTCATTGGGTATACATCACCAAGTATAATTCGGTACCTAGAACCAAAAACTGGTGATATGTTTACGGCACGTTTTGCTGATTGCCATTTTAATGAAGATGAATTCCCCGCGTTAGGGGGAGGAATTAAAGAAGCTCCAAAAGACATAACATGGTACACACCGTCGTTATGGCACCTTGACCCCCCTACGAAACAACGTGAACTGGAAGTTCAGAAAATTGTGCATTTACAAAATATGGCAAATCAGATACCAGATGCATTCACTGATACAAAAAGGGTGACAAAATCGCACATACCCGCTGCAAATGTTCCATCAAGAGTTATTGTTCCGGAAGAACAAAATGATGGAAACATAACAAGTAAACCCAATGTTCAGTTAAAAAGGGGGAGACCTATGGGATCAAAAGATAAAAATCCCCAAAAGAAAAAGATTTTGGGAAAAATAAATATAAATGGTCCAGAAGAACCAAATTATACAGAGAAAAGTCTTGAAGACGAAAATAGAGAAAAACATGAGATTTCCATCAACTATGCCCAAAACGGAAATATTTGGGTTAGAAGTGAGATAGAAGATGATGATGGAATTTTCTCATTCTCTGTATCAAAAGAAATTGACAATGAAAATGATGATCCAGAACCAAAGTCTATATTAGAATGCCAGAAAAGACCTGATTGGGAGAAATGGAAAATGGCCATGACAGTTGAATTAAACTCCCTAAATAAAAGAAAGGTCTTTGGATCTATTGTCATAACTCCTGAACATGTAAAACCTGTTGGATATAAATGGGTTTTCGTTCGAAAAAGAAATGAGAAAAATGAGGTAACAAGGTATAAAGCCCGACTTGTTGCCCAAGGATTTTCTCAAAGACCTGAGATTGATTATGAAGAAACATATTCCCCCGTAATGGATGCAATTACCTTTAGATTTTTGATGAGCTTAACAGCATCTAAAAATCTAGAAATGCATCTAATGGATGTTGTAACAGCATATCTATATGGATCACTTGATAGTGAGATATATATGAAAATCCCAGAAGGATTAAAGATGCCTGAAGCATTGAACGCAAAATCTAAGGAAGTATGTTCAGTCAAATTACAGCGATCACTTTACGGATTAAAACAATCCGGACGCATGTGGTATAATCGTCTAAGTGAATATTTATTGAGTAAAGGATATACCAACAACGCAATATGTCCTTGCGTATTTATTAAGAAATCTATATCTGGATTTGTGATCATAGCTGTATATGTTGATGACCTGAACATAATTAGAACTCAAAAGGAGATTAATGTTGCTATAACTCATATGATAGAAGAGTTCGAAATGAAAGATCTTGGACAGACAAAGTTTTGTCTAGGACTCCAGATCGAACATCTTCGGAATGGAATTTTCGTACATCAATCGAATTATATTAAAAGGATCTTAAAACGATTTTATATGGATAAAGCAACTCCTTTAAGTACTCCAATGGTTAATAGATCACTCAATATCGAGAAGGATCCATTCCGACCTTGTGAAGATAACGAAGAGATATTAGGTCCTGAAGTACCTTATATGAGCGCTATTGGTGGACTCATGTATCTTGCAAATTGCACTAGACCAGATATAGCATTCGCTACAAATCTGCTTGCAAGATATAGTTCATCACCAACGCGCAGACACTGGAATGGAATAAAACATATATTTCGTTATCTCCAAGGAACAATTGATTTGGGATTATTTTATAATAGAAATTCTAGTCTCGATCTAGTTGGTTTTGCAGATGCAGGCTATTTATCAGATCCACATAAAGCCCGATCGTAAACCGGATATGTTTTCATAATTGGAGGCACTGCAATTTCTTGGCGTTCTCAAAAGCAGACTCTAGTTGCTACCTCCTCGAATCATGCAGAAACAATTGCACTTCATGAAGCATGTAGAGAATGTGTGTGGCTTAGGTCTATGACTCAACATATACAAGAAGCAAGTGGAATAACCATAAATAAAGTGCCAACGAAAGTGTTTGAAGACAATGCTGCTTGTGTCGCTCAACTTAAAGAAGGTTACATTAAAAGCGACCGAACAAAGCACATCCCCCCAAGATTTTTCTCTTACACACGAGAACTCGAGAAAAATCAAGAAGTGAATATTCAATATATTCGCTCAACAGACAATGCAGCGGATCTGTTCACTAAAGCGCTTCCCACTACAACTTTTAGAAAACATGTTCATGGCATCGGGATGCGTCAGTTACGAAATTTATGATACTCATTATTTCAGGGGGAGATTATGTTACTGTACTCTTTTTCCCTCATCATGGTTTTTATCCCACTGGGTTTTTCCATGATAAAGTTTTTAATGAGGCAGTACATAATATCACAATAGGTAATTAAGGGGGAGTGTTATAAATATATAAAAATAATTACCTATATATGTCTATAGTATAGCTATAATGATTACCTATATGTAAAATATCTATACTTCTTCACCGCCATGTTTTCTCTATAAATACTCTTCTCCTCTTATTGTAATTGGTACACGTACAAAAGCAAAAGAGAAGTAATAAACTAATATAGTTCTTCCACATCTTCTTCTCTTCTCTTGTACTCATACAAAAATATAATAATATAATATATAAATATTTAAGTTTTATAACAGAAATGACTATTTTTATTGAATCTTAATTGAATCCTATGAGCGAGAGAGTAGCATAAGCGTTTATGGAATTTACAGTTTTGATAATATTAATTGTATTAAAACCGATGCAAAAACAATAATAATTTTCAGGTTAAGTGTCCACTTCTAACATTTTAATAGGAATTTCTATTTTAGTTGTGATTTAAAATGAATAAAGTTTTTTTTGTTTGTTAATATTAGATCGACAAAACTTAATATATAACGTAAATCTCATCTTTAAAATTCCATTTTAATCTGCTATAATATAGTGGGGAGAAATCGAACATTCGCTACCAAATCATTAGTTGGATCATCATAATCACTAATTGGGCAAAAAAATGAATAAGATTATAGATAGGATCAATGGCTAAAGTAAAAAATTTATATATTTATATGTTGGGGTAATGGATCCATAAAAAGTTACTTTACACACTAAAACAAAAAAAGAAAAATTATGCCCATTAAACCAAATTTTATATCATTATAAAATTAAACAAATAAATAATGATTAAAACTCAAATTTGTTAGGAGCAAACTTATTAAACTTTCATCATGGACCTGTTTTATTGGAATCAAACACTTATTTTTACTTATATATGAAATTAAATTTTATAAGGGTCAATATTTTTATTTAATTGGGGTCAATATAAAATTTTTGATAGAAATTAGATCAAATTTTTAAAATTTATTGGGGTCAATTGACCCCAATAATCCTCATGTACCTCCGCCCATGGATAGGATTGTATGCAATTATCTTTCTGAAAAGAAGACACTTTTGAAAGATGTTTAAAAACACTGAAACGTCTTATAAACATGTTTTGTACGTTATCTTTTCTGGTAATAAGATGCATTATGCGGATTTGAATTTAGATAGTGATATTAAAAAAGCATTGACACAAACTGTTATGGTACATTATTGTACATGGTCCATTTCTTTTCACAAACACTTTTTGCAATCCTTTTTTTACACTTGTCGCATTTTTTCTTTATGTACTTGGATTCCAAAAAAGAAAGTGAGAAAGAAAATAGTAAACTCTATACAACATAACTGATTTAATAAACAAGGAAGTTAGAGTTTGACAAATCATTATTGTTAAAATTATTTAAAATTAATATAGTTGTGTGAAGGAATTGCATTGATTGATTGATATCTGAAACTAAATGAAAGTGCATAATGTATACTATTATTTAAATAATGAAAAGCCTCATAGCTCTATCATGTCTACCGACTACCATTAAGGTTTTTGGTCATGTCAATTAATTTATGTATACAAAGACTCTGCTAAGTTGGGTACTTGAGTAGTTCCCAACAGATGTAAAGGGTGTAAATGGACCCCATTTGTATAACAAGGCTATAAATATATATTGTTGATATTGAACAATAATATATTCACATCCAAATCTACATAACATGTGTCTTGAATAATTTGATGGCATAATTTATCAAGTGAACCTTTACTCTTTATCTATAGTCATATTATTTTGTTATCAAATAGATCGATAAACCCAAGTCCAAATTTTAGACTATATCACATGGAACAACAGACTGTTCCAGTAGGAAAAAATGCAGATGGACATATATTTATTTGATAAATACCTAAGTTTGAATTAAGTGTAAGAAGAGATTGTATTTTTATTTACGACTTCATGGTTAGCTAAAAGTTATATGACTCGTTCGTTTTTGATGCTTTTACAAGCAAACAATACATCTCGTTTCTTTTCTGGGATAAATTGTGTATTTGTTTATTGTATGTTTTGATAAATACATAGGTCTTTTATTTATTTATAAAAATAAAACTTAGAACTACATACAATTTTTTTTATGTATGTGCTCATGACTGGTTCTGATTCTAATTTACTAATATGATATTTTATTTATTTATTTTAATTTTTTCCAAAACAATTGAATCGATAAAATCCGATTTATAACCTAAAATTCTTTTTTAATCCACCAACTATCATAAAAAAGGTTGACTTCTGATGCTAGAGTCATTAGCTCAATCATTTTATTTTTAGTAAATTAACCATTTTTGTTCTTCTATCTATGGTATTTTCATTATTAGAAACAAAATCTGTTTAGGATAAATATCTTCAAATATTATTTAATTTTATCAAAAAAAAATTCCAAAAACTGTCGGAAAAAAAACAAATTTCAAAATACCAAATGAAAATATTATTTATAAAAAATTGAAATATGCTAGCTCAAAATACTAAATATTTGTTTTAATTGGCTAAAAAAAAGAAATAAAAAAGAAAACGTGGGCCAAACATTATCAAGTAACTAGCGAAGCATTAACCCATTGTTGTGTGACAGAGTGTTGTTTTGTTGGTTCACTTTCAAGCGAGTCTCTTACGCAGAGAGAGAGGCTTGTTTTTCCTCTTAAGGTAAATCCTCCGATCTTATTCGCATTCTCGTCAATTTCTTCCCATTTTCTTCTCTCAGATTCTCTTTCTTTTTCAATTTCTCTCCCTCGATTTAGATCTTTTCTATCCTTTTTATGTTCTTGCGAAAATTTCGGGATTTGAATTGCGAAGAATGCTGGTCTTTTTCTCCGTGTAGTTTTCTTTATTTCCATTGAGATTTTCATCTCCTTTGATTGATTTCTTGTTTTTCCTTGTGATTTCTGAGGAAATGATGTTTTGATTTAACTAAATCCTTCTGAAAGTTTTGTTCTTCATCACATTGTCAAGGTTTCTTCGTTGATTAGCTCTGTGTTTAGGTAATGATGAGACTCTTGCAATTACTTAAGCTTTTGTTAGATCATTGACTGAGATGAGACTTCTTCTTTGTGTACCTTCTGCCAATCGAGCTTTTAGATTTATATGTCCCAAATTGTAACTGATAAATGTAGTCTTCTATCTTGGATTCCATCAAAGCAATAGAGTGTCTGGGAATTTTCATTTTGGATGATGAATAACACCTGGTTTAGGCTTCAAATCTAGTTTCTCTGGCAATAGTCAATGTTCAATTACCAGATTTATGCTATATGTTCTTGTTAGATGAAGGTTTTGCCGATTGTTTTTTTTTTCTGTTTGATACATGTATTTAGATGAGTGCAGTTTTGTATGAACAGAAATTGGTATCATCTTAAGATTTGTTTTTAATTGATTTGGGATCAATGTGATTGGATTGCTTATTGTTCGGTTAGCTGCATCTTAGAAATTCTTTTATTAAGTAGTTCACAAAATTTCTAAAATTATAATCGTGTTTATTTGGTCACCTTTGATGACATTCAATTTCCATGTTTATTCTCAACAATACTTCGATGCTTTATCCTGGAACCTTTTAGAAAAGCTTGTATTTCTTTGTAGATACGTATGCATCAAAGATCATGAACAAGAGTTTATAAATTGGTACATTGCATCAGAAAGATCATGTATTTTTTTTCTTTCTGTAGCAATCAATCTCATAAAGTGACAAAGATGGTCGCAGAACGCTTCACAGTCGATTTGAACAAGCCACTTGTCTTTCAGGTGATGCACTCAACCACTTCTTTTCCGCATACCCTTTCAGGTGATGCATCTTTTTACTAACATAAAGAAACTCATGTCTTCATCAGGTTGGTCATCTTGGCGAAGAATATCAGGAATGGATTCATCAACCTATTGTATGCATAGAAGGTCCTCGTTTTTTCGAAAGTGACTTTTGGGAGGTAACAACTCTTCCTTTTGAGATTTATTTTTGTATGTGGTGTATTCTATGTTTTGACTTTTGATTACATCTTTCTTTGTGTGTGTGAAATTTGAGCAGTTCTTGACCCGCACGGTTTGGTGGGCAATCCCAACAATATGGCTTCCATTTGTTTGCTATGTTCTTTCAATATCGGCAAGTAGGGGACTTCCACTTCCCCAGATCGGTTTAATAGTTGCCTTTGGCGTACTCACGTGGACACTGCTTGAGTACACACTTCATCGTTTCCTTTTCCATATCCAAACCAAGAGTTACTGGTTAGTTTAATATCATGATTATGCAACACAAATGGCCTGAGTTCCATCACGAAGCTGATTCTGTTTCATTTCTAACCCTGTTTATTCCTTTAGGGCAAACACTGCACACTATCTTCTTCATGGATGCCATCACAAGCACCCACAAGACGGCCTTCGTCTTGTTTTCCCTCCTACCGCAACAGCTATTCTCTTGGTACCAGTAAGTATCTATGCTTGCTCTAAATTTGGAATTTTTTTTCTTTCATTCTTTCTTTCAAAACGAAACATGTATCAATGTTGATCTTTTCGTGTTGTTAGCTATGGAAGCTTCTCCATCTCCTAGCTACTCCTGCTACAGCTCCAGCTATGCTTGGAGGCATATTGTTCGGCTATGTAATGTATGATTGTACTCATTACTATCTACACCATGGTCAACCTAAAGAACCAACCTTTAAGCATCTGAAGGTAAGAAAACCAATCTCTGAAATTCTTTTTTTTTGTTGGCATTCAACTTTAATTCTCTGAATTTCTGATAACTTTTGATAAACAACATACAGAAATACCACCTGAATCATCATTTCAGAATTCAGAACAAAGGATATGGAATCACTTCATCTCTATGGGACAAAGTCTTTGGAACACTCCCTGGTATAAAGGCTGCCGAGAAGAAGAACTAAACAGGATTTCTGTTTACCATTTTCAGAGTTTCGATAAACTCACTGATCTTCTGTACTCTTGTGTCATCAGGTGATATAATGACTATCTAACTACCATTGTTGTATTCGATTTATTCAACCATATTTGAACAAATGTAGTGGTGCCTAACCTGTTTTCAAAACTTTTTTTTGTTTACAAATTCTAGATATCATATATATCATTCAGGGTCTGGTGTTTGAGCAACTTATGCTTTAAATTAAGGTTTTCTCAAAGCAAGTAAAATTTTATCTTTCTTTTTTTTTCGGTTTTGGTTAAGGTTTTCTTATAAAAAATGATCAAAATGGGTTTACTTTCGAATCAATTTGGATTTTTGAGTAGACTATTATTGAACAAATGTACTGAGAAGACAGTTACTTTTACACTTGGAAAGACAAAGTTGCTTAGAAATAATAATAATCTGCTAGGTCTGGTCTTGTATTGAGAAATCAAAACAGAGGAGGTATGCTCTGTTCGTTCCTGAAGAAATTCGTTGGATCAACCTTGCCTTTAACCAAAGCCAGTCTCTTGAAGTTACATTTGTAATATCTCTCACCCCATTTTCTGGCATCTTCGAAACTCGTGTTGATCCCATTGGTCATGCCCAAATCAAGATCTTTGTAATTCAAATAAGCTCCTCTCGGCGATTTAGAAACATAAGGAATCATGAAATCGTAAAGTGATCTCATCCACCTAACATGTTTGTTCATCTCTTCGACCTCATTCACTTTCCATTTCACCATATATTGTATGTTATACAGATTCCCTTTCCTGTGTGGATATGGAGACGCTGTCTCTGAAATCTGGTTGATTTTTGCACCCAATGGCTCTAAGATCATCAATGGAGTTTCTTTCTCGAGAAACCTCTTGGTTACTTCTTCGAAAACGTTTTCAGGAAGTGGGGTTTGCACAAAATCTGATTTTGCTTTGAAAAACTGATCCTCGAATCTCAGGGATCTGTCTAGCAAGATCTCTAACGGTTGTCCTGTTCTCCAATTGAAGAACATAATCGACTCGATCCAGCTCATTTCCGAGCAGTCTTGAGCTCGTAATCCGAGTTCCGGAAACTTCTGGTTCAACAATGGAATCAATCTATCGATTCCACCAAGAAACAGAGTTTGAAATGTAGATTTCACTTCTCTTTGATTCCCTTCTATACTGTTGTCAATTATGACTCTCATGAATAAATCTTCGTCTAGCTCTGATCCTATGGATTGCCATCTATGAACAAGCTTGTTCATGCTAGGTCCCATCTTATGTTGACTTATGAAACAAGTTACCTTTTCAGGAACCCTAGCAAGCTTTATCTTCCACGACAAGACAACTCCAAAACTCGCAGCTCCGCCGCCTCTTAGTGCCCAAAACAAATCCTCTCCCATCGTTTTCCGGTCTCGGATTGTCCCATTTACATCCATCATACGAATGTCCAGGACGTTATCAGACGCTAAACCATGTTTTCTCATTATTGTACCGAAGCCTCCGCCACTAATATGCCCACCAACACCAACACTCGGACATATTCCTGCGGCAAAGGCATGGACCTTGCTGGTTTTGGCGATTTTGTAATAGAGTTCACCTAGAGTTGCACCGGATTGGACCCAAGCAGTTTCGTCTGTGAGGTTGATCTTGATTGATCTGCGGTTAACAAGGTCGACAATTATGAAAGGTGATCGTGAGAGGTAAGAGAGACCTTCGTAGTCATGACCACCACTCATGGTTCTTACTTGCACTCCAAGCTTTCTACTGCATAGAATTGCTTTTTTGATTTCGGTTTCTGATTTCGGTTTGACTATCAAAATTGGCTTCAGGCTAGTGAAATTTAAGTTGAGAAATCTTGACTTTGGAGATGAAGTTTTGGAAAAATCGGTGAGGAATCGAGAATCTGGTGCGTGATTAGTGAGATTTGTAAGGTTTTTGAAGATTGAATTGCGGTGATTTGCAGACAAGCAATTTTGAAACTGTTCCTTTGTCGGAACAGAATAAACAAAAACACATTGAACTAAGAAGAGAAGAGATAAAGACAGAGCAAGCTCTTTCATATCCTTTTTTGTTTTGGGTTTTTTGTGTTTGAAGTCTCAGACAAAGTAGAAGAAGTAGTCTTCCTGATTTTGTCTGGTTTAAATAGTTCCTGAGATTTGTTGAATGAGTTGCAGAGAAGACAAGGTAAGGAGGTTATATAGAATTTCGATATTAATATTTATGTTTGACCATATAATAAATCAGCGTCATTATATAAAATATAATACAAGTAGCTAAAACAAAGACGCTAACTTAGAGTCATAAACATACATATCAGAAATTTGTGTTGAATAGTCAGTCATACACAACGCATAACATAAACGCGTTCAAACAAATAACGCAATTTCCAAACGTGGAGACATATACTTAATTGAAAATAATTTTGCTAACTATTAGATGTAGACATCCATCTTTACAAAAAGGTAATATAAGAAAGAAAATAAAAATCAAAATATGAGTTTTAAGAAAATTCCTTTAACTCAGACAAAAAAAAACAATTTCCTTTAACAGTTACAGTATTATCCATTTTATAAATTTGTTTTCTTTTGACTAATGATTTGGTGGTTTGTATCAATGATGTAATTGGATATCTTTGTTCATCTAAAAAATATAGTTATGAAACGAAGATAATCTTATGAAGATAAATGTTATAGTGACAGTCTGAGAAATTGCTGACTTTATAAAAGATAAGTTTATATATAGATATAACCCTGTTCATGTTTTTACGTTTTGAAAACGTGATTATGATACATTTTATCATCTATATTTTTCATTAAATTCTCGTTTTTGGAACTGATTCATAAATATATTTTCTGTCTAGATATTTTTGTAACATTTTATTTTTATATTTATTTATTAGAATTACTAAGTAAACAATTAATATGTAATTAATATAACTAAATTATTTTGGGATAGATATATGTACACTACAAGAAAAAGCTGATTTCAGACAACAAATATCGTATGGAATCTGTCTCAAATAGTCATTCGAGACGATTTCCAAATGAAATCCTCTGTATGTTACAAATTATCACAAATGAAAATATTGTCCAGATCCCATATAAAATTCCAGACGGATTCTGAGAAAAAATATTTTTCTGGGATTCCAGACGGAACACGATGAATAATACTTGTCAGGTTTCCAGACAGACCCAGATAATTTATTTCAGACCGTTTGTAACGACTTAAACGGTATTTTGTCGTCTGGAATTCCATATTATTTTAAAATTAATTTTATTTATTTGATTTTATATATTATTTTACTGAAATGTACAATATAATTAATACGCAATTCTTTTTATTATATATATAAACCAAATCATGTTTTACAATACATGAAAATTGATAGAGTTTTAGTTTATTTAATAGCTAATGAAATGAAACAAAGGGTATTGGGACTACTACTGGGTGCCGCAATCAAACAGATTGGGGAAGTTGTTCTGCATCAGGTTTTTGAACCACTGTTGGGGCTCCTTAAGTGTTGCAATGATGTTCTTCATTCCCTCAACCTCAGCATTCTTTGCCCACCCCATCTCCTTAAGCGATATAACAACCATTAGAGGTATTGTGGTTAGTGGAGCTGTCAACAATGAAAATTGTCAAGTTATAACTAAGAAACTATATTAAAATTTCAAGTACAAAATATGAGTTGTATATACGAATAATAGAACACTTACATTAACTTAGATTACAAAATCTTAGCCCTCACGATTTTTAATTTTGAATAACGACTTGTTGATTCGATAAGCAGCGATGCACAAAGTATTATTATCGATTACAGTTACTGCTGCTTGAAGTGCTACCAATTCCTAATAAAGCAGCCACCATTACAAGTTACAACATTATCAATCTACATAAATCTAGTTAAGTATACACGATATATTAAGAGCTTAGCTTCACTCATTGATCAGCAAAACTACACCAAATGATCTGATTATCAATGAGAAACAGACTTAGAGCATTGTTAGTGGTGATACTTTGTGAGTATCATATGAATAAAAAAAATAAAAAAATGAAAAAGTGAAGAAAGATAGAGAAATGGGTCTCTTAAGTAAGAGACTTAAGAGACCATTAGATGATACTTTTAAATATGTGGGACATTCCTATTGGTTTAATTTTTATTAATAGTATTAAAATTTAATTGTTTACAACTTTTTATTAAAATATTATTATTAAAATGTTAAGATACTCATTTTAAGAAACTCATGGTTAAACATGCTCTTATAGGTTAGTGGGAGTAAAGAAGTTTCTTAACCTCAAGAGATTCAGCATTACAAAATAAATGCCATGTGCATGAGCTGAGAGCTCCACCAAGTAAAAGTATCTATACAAGAAGAACAAAGACAAGTAAGCATGCATACACGCAAGATGTCTACTTAATGAAGCGTGATAATCCTAATGTCTTTGAAGAAAGAAAACAGACGTAAAGAATTTCTTCTCAATGCAAGAGACAAACAACCACTAGGTGAATAAGTAACAAGTGGATATGCATTGCACCACTTAATACCAAAACTATAAACCAGAGGAATAAAATCTTTCTTCATGAAAAAAACAATGAGAGAGCTGAAGATTCAACTCATCAATGTCTCTTAACCAATCTAAAGATCAGTATGCAATAAAGAAGATAACTTGAACGAGAGAAAATAGTGATATTTTATTATCAACATTTAGATTTTTAGTTTCCTTTTATTAGCTCCATAACGCATCTGGTAATACAGAAAAGGTTTAAAATACCTATTGAACAACAAAATGCTGGATCGATCACATAACATATCATAATTTCAAACATAGCCAGGCAAACATAAGTAACATTGACCTAGTATAATTACTACATTGACAATTCATATTCTCAAGAATCATTAGGTGGAAGGCTCATTACCGGGACATCATCATTAAACATCCGATAGGTGTTTCTATACTTCGCAATAATTTGAAAGCCCACTAGCTTTGGAAATCCTCAAACCGTGGGCACAAAAACATTAAAATTTCATAATAAGAAACATTTGATATACTACAAATTCATAAAGCATCACTTACCTGCAACATGTGGCCACCGAGTATACATTGCTTCCATATATTCATCAAGTACATCTATATTCTTCTCATTCTCTAAACGATGTTGCTGCAGACCAAAGTCTGTCAACCAAACACAGCAAAAATGATTACATGAAAGATATTAAGCCATTCTCCTACATGTAACAATTCGAAATTCCTAAACCATCAAAGACAAAAAAAACATGTCGTCCAACCAAATTCTTTTGGTCCAATGGAACTTTGGAGATCTGAAAGTAGAAATTGACGGAGGAGTCTAGGAAGCAAACAGATCTCAGACCGGCGGAGGTGTTCCAAAAATCGCACGGTCTAGATGGTCTTTCGCTTGGCCTATTTTGTCGGCTGCAAAAAAAGGTTTAAGAAAAAGAGAAAGGTTGAAGATGAGTCTTATTTAGGGTAAAATATTTAGTTCTAGACTGAAAAAGTTGATTAGATTCGTCTGGATATTTAACAATCGGACGTCTCAAACCGTCTCTCCTTTTAATTTTTTTGAGACAGTGTTTAATCGTCTTATTTTGTCCGAAAATTGTAGACAAATCGAGACAGTCGTCAATTTCTATATTAAACAGTTACATTCCATTACAAATTTCAGACAGGTTCGAGGCAGTTTTAGAGAGACAATGCTTTTCGTCCGTTTCCATATAGATCTCATCCCAAATTCACTTACTTTTTGGACGGAAAATATTTCCGTTTAGAGTTGGTCCAAAATGGACTACTTTTCTTGTAGTGGTATGTGTCAACTATAAACTATCTCCATGACAAAAAAAAAACTATTAACTATCTGACTTTTAAAAAACAAGACTAGTACTCCACAACTTTTTTGTTGGGTAATCTTTGATAGAGATAAGATATCTCCTAGATTGCTAATCGAGCAGGCGTAAGCTCAAAACCTATGCAAACTGTGTTTATATATGTTCCACTTGTTCACATGTCATCGGTGGGTCTATTTAAAAATATAAACTGCTAATATGAAACAAAAAAAGAAAGTAAATGTTCCATATTCTCGAATTCTAAGCAAAGGAAAGAAAAAAAAACAAACAAAAAGTCTTTCTATTGCGTTTTTTTGAGGGTCAACAGTTCCTTCCATAACGTTTTTATTGCTCTTAAGAGAAAGAAATGCAGCGTTAACGTCGTCAGACGTGACGTCAAGTCTACGAAATCGCAAAAATCAAGTCAACGTTATCGCTTTTGTGGAAGTGTTTGTGTTTGGTGATATTAGCATTTGAATGAATGATTAGGTTATACTTATACACATAGATTACTACTTCCACTTTTCTCACGTCCACAGACACCTAATCCTGATCTTACTTCATTGGTTTTATACTATAACCAATAACCAATAACAAAAACTAATTAAGATTATACAGAAATCGAGTTCTTTTACATATGTTTTTTTATCAATTATCATAACCAAATTATAAACAAGCTAAACAACAACAATTGAAATACTTTTATAATTATTATCAAATGTTGAGGTTTATCAAGATGTTGTAGTCTCTTCATGAATATTTTTAATAGGTTTCCCCAACTTCTCCAAGCCAAATCAAAGTCTTCTCCAAATCTCGTGTCGTGCGGAAATATGCAACTCTGAGAAAAATAAACATGAGAAATTATAACACATGCGGTTCTAAAATAAGATAGAGCAATCTTGCCAAACAAGCAATTAATTAAGAACCCAACATTTTTCATTAACTTTCGGGTTCGTACTATACGAGATCGTTTATATCTTGAGAAATACGGTATTTTCTCAGAGAAATTATTGTTTTTAATCCATTTGTGTCATCGAAAATAACTATGAATAAACTATCCTATTTCACAAAAAAAAAAACTATGACTAAACTATCTTACATATGAAAAAGACTAAATTACAGGAAAAAAAATAAAGACTCAATAGAAGCTCGGCCTCTAGAGTTTCTATTCCACCAATAAAGATTTGAGAAATTTCTTACTCGTGGAAATTAAACACTCGATGCTGTTATACGATTAAATAAACATAAAATTCGGAGGATTTTCATTACAATATTACTACTAAAAAGCTGCAAACAAGAACATTAAGCAAAAAAGATGGTTGGGAGATACCAAAACACCCAATCTTATAATGTTTCCACGTTTATAACTTTAAACATTTGTTTATACATCGGGTGGTTCGAGTCGGGTAGAGTATTACTTCGCTCCCAATTTGACTATATCTTGGAGACAAAGGGAATCTCAAGTGAAAACTTCTAAAATATCATATATAATTGTGATTTGAAAGATGTTCAAACCTGAGTAATATATTATCATTATCCCAAATAATTTTTTGACTCACCACTTGAACATCACCATGGGACAGATTTTGACCAAATTAGGTATTTTTTAGATGGCGTGGATTGGTTAGTTGAGGTGGCAATGGCCCCTTCCCAATTTCCATGACATCGGAAAATCGCTTCTCAGAGCATTCCAGTGGGAGCAAAATAACTTTAAGTGGGATCCACATGACCCACCAAAAGTGGGATCGGAAAAAGTATATACAAAAAATATTCTTTAGATGTATTTACATAACATACTAGCTAAATTTTATCCATTTCAAGAAAATTTTAAAAAATTTACATTAGTTTTGCTACCATTGTCAAATTAATTTTGCTGTTGACTAATCATGCAGGAGAAACAAAATTCAATTTCCAAACATATAAGAAAGGACTATAACTCTATAAGCAAGGTCATTGTTCGTGCTTGCATGAGGTCGAAAATGAATTTATGGTTAATAAGGTTGGAGATTTTCGTGAATCTTAATGGGCTGAAGGATATCCCCAAGGCCCTCATGCCTTCTACTGGTGGATCAAACGTGGTCTGTGAGTCCATTAACCATTAAACAACACTTTTGACATTGTGCTAACTCCTGCACGAATTCATATGCAAATTGCTCAAATTGAAGTTCTTACGTAAGAAAATTTTCTCATCGAAAGACAACTATTGTAGGACAGTATTATTAATTCCGATTATATCATCTGACATTTTATATGGAGAGCTAATCTCTAGAAGTCTGACAGGTGTTAATTCAGTTCTTAATGACAGCTGAAGGTTCAATAATCAATAAAGCATCAAATCCATATGTTACAAAATTTGGTGAAATGTCTTGTTCGTACTCTTTTCACACACATTTTGTGGTTTTTTACTTTTGACTCTAGTTAGAACATTTGCGGAGACTCTCATAACATATAATATTTTTTTATTGTGAGAGTCTTTGAAAATTCTTGAAACTCCAACTCATAATCTTTCAAATGAAAAATTTTCTTAGAAAAATTCTTTTAATAAATATTATTATTTGTTTGATTAGAGATTTTTGTGAAAGATTCTCATTGCAAATCATCTTATTGTTGCAGGTTTGGCTTTATTTTACAATCCAATTTCAAATAAGGTAAAACCGACAGCAATGGAGAAATACCCAAGAAGCAATTAGAATGAAATTCAAGTTATTGTATTGATTATTTCCAATCTTTGTAATAAATAAAAATTAAATCCATACAATTTTCGTTATCTGGATAGAGCAAAGCCAAGCCACCAGTGAGAGTAAGGCACACACAACTCCATTGACATAGCCCAACAAAGTCGTTTCTCTCACGAGTCGTACGATTCTTCTATGTATTGACTCAGCTACTAGATTACTAAAATGCCCCTATAACTATTAGCTAAACACACATCCCGAAGATGGATCTGAGTCTGCAGCTGCAGGTTCACGGCGCGTTAATCAAAGGCCCGTCGTCTTCTTCTTCTTATTGGGCTTTTCTTTCTTCTTCCTCACTCTCTCGTCCTCGTGATTCCATTATTTCTCCATTTCTTCATCGGAGACTCAATTACTTCAGACGTACCTGCTCTCGCTCTCGTGGAATCCGATTAAGACGGAGTGGTTCCTCGGCGATGCCTTGTTCTTCTTCTGAGTCTCTTACGGCTTCTCGCGTCGGTTGTGGCGGAGGTGGCTATACCGTTGGTGGTGGTCTTCCTGATAATGCTTCTGTAGCTAATTTTAAGCTCAACGAATCTACTTTCCTTGCTTCTCTCATGCCTAAGAAAGAAATCCGTGCTGATCGCTTCCTCGAAGCTCATCCTGAGTTCGACGGTCGTGGCGTCATTATCGCTATCTTTGGTACTACTTCCTTTTTGTTTTTTGTTTTCTCCGTTTTCTTTCTTTCTTATTAGTAGAATTCTTGTAGCTTGGATTAGACTAGTAATCATTAGTACTTGCTGGATCATATACGAAAGCAATTGTTTGGTTTTGGAAGATGTTTTTCTGATTTAGCTTTGTAACTCTGTGAGTAAATTTCTCATCGAGGGGCTAATCAAATGGAACTTTTTTTTCTTCTTTCCAGATTCTGGTTTTGATCCTTCTGCTGCTGGCTTGCATGTAACATCTGATGGAAAACCAAAGGTTCTTGACGTCATTGACTGGTATAGTTGTTATTTACGAGAATTTTTCATTTGGTGTTTGTTTGTTCGAGTGACGTTGACCTGGTGGTATCCTTCTTTTAATCATTCAGCACTGGAAGTGGCGATATTGATACATCCACAGTGGTTAAAGCCAATGAACATGGTCATATTCGTGGAGCATCAGGTGGGTGATTTGATTTATATAGATAGAGATATGAAGGTTTTCTGCATGATAGTGTTCTTTTTCTGGCTTGTCCATTCTCTAGCTTTGATAGACGTTTGTCATTTCAAGCTCCGCCAATTCCTTTTGCCTAAGCAAATTTGATGCAGGTGTTTCTTTGGTTGTCAATTCTTCATGGAAAAACCCCACTGGAGAGTGGCGTGTAGGGTGCAAGTTGGTTTACGAGCTATTTACAGATGACTTAACTTCTCGCGTGAAGGTAGCGGCTAGAGTTGTGATATTTTGGCTGCTGAATCGCTTTCATCTACTCATAAACTCTTACACCATATTTCACGTATCTAATCCATTGTCTAAGACTTTTTTTTTGTTGTCACACAGAAAGAGAGAAGGAAAATCTGGGATGAAAAGAATCAGGAAGAAATCGCGAAGGCTGTAAATAATCTGTATGATTTCAATCAGGTGCTACGGAGATGCCAAGTGTGGTTTGCTTTATTGTGGATGTGGTGAGTTATACAGTGGTTTTTAATTCTATCCTAACCTCATTTTTCATTTTCCCTCCAGAAGCACAGCAAGGTGGAAGATGTGAAATTGAAGAAGACCCGTGAAGACCTCCAAAGTAAAGTTGATTTCCTTAAAAAACAAGCTGATGTAAGTTTAGAGACTGTCCGTTGGTAATTTTATTTCTGCATACTTGTTCGCTGAGTTCTTGAATTTGTGCTACACTCAATTGTATTTTCGTAGAAATATGAAGACAAAGGGCCTGTTATTGATGCTGTTGTGTGGCATGATGGAGAAGTGTGGAGGGTTGCTCTTGATACGCAGAGTCTGGAAGAGGATCCAGATAGTGGGAAGCTAGCAGACTTCACCCCCCTGACTAACTACCGGCAAGTCTTCCTTTTATTTTTAAGATCTATCTCGTTTAAAAGTTCATGAATTTTTCGTTTGGGAGCATAATGTTTTCATTACTTTTTTTGGTTTTTTAATCTCAATCTAATATAACAGAATTGAGCGCAAGTATGGTGTCTTTAGTCGACTAGATGCATGCTCCTTTGTTGCTAACGTGTATGATGAGGGAAAGGTCCTAAGCATTGTAACTGATAGTTCTCCTCATGGCACTCATGTTGCGGGAATAGCTACTGCACATCACCCTGAGGTACCAGCGCATTTATATAATTTATTTATATTAATAAATTGTTGCAAACAATTAACACCCGTTCTATGTGTATGTTAGGAGCATTTGTTAAATGGTGTGGCACCTGGTGCACAGATAATATCTTGCAAAATTGGAGACTCGCGGTTAGGTTCAATGGAGACCGGAACTGGCTTGACACGGGCATTGATAGCTGCCCTGGAGGTAATAATTCAATCTCATAATGCATTTCGCTGAAATCAATTTATCTTCATTGGTGACTTCCTAAAATAACATCCTTTGATGTTTTAACAAAGCAAGTTGTATTTCTCTTGAATTACTTTGCTAAATCAGCTTGTATGAATAAATTATATATCGGTGTGGATTATTATACTCTTGGACCGGTTTGCATTGACACAAGTTAATACGTTTATTGTGTCTTTTTTGTATATGCTGACTTCTACAATAAATGCAGCATAAATGTGATCTTGTCAACATGAGCTATGGAGAGCCAGCATTACTTCCAGACTATGGGCGCTTTGTTGATCTTGTTACTGAAGTATTATTCAAACCCTTTTGTTAGCTTGTGTTTTGTGCTTTTCATCTTGCGTTTTTTGATTTTCTGTTTTCTTTTTCAAGGCTGTGAACAAGAGACGCCTAATATTTGTAAGTAGTGCGGGCAACAGTGGTCCAGCTTTGACAACAGTTGGAGCACCAGGTGGTACAACTTCCAGTATCATTGGTGTAGGTGCATATGTTTCTCCTGCAATGGCAGCTGGTGCCCATTCAGTGGTGGAACCTCCCAGTGAGGGGCTTGAATACACTTGGTATTTTAACCCTTTTCCTTTCTTTTGATTTATTCTCTATCTGGTTGCAGCTGGCATGAAATAGTTATTGTTCCACTGTAGGTCAAGCCGAGGGCCAACATCTGATGGGGATCTTGGTGTCTGCATTAGTGCACCTGGTGGGGCTGTTGCTCCTGTTCCTACATGGACGCTTCAAAGGCGTATGCTCATGAATGGAACATCAATGGCATCTCCTTCTGCCTGTGGAGCAATTGCGTTACTTCTAAGTGCTATGAAGGTTTCTTCTTTAACATTATTTTTCGTTTGGTGACATTTGTTTCATTTTCTGTTCTTCATATCCTGTGCTGACATTCTTTTATACTTCTTCAGGCTGAGGGCATCCCAGTTAGCCCGTACAGTGTGAGAAGGGCCCTCGAGAATACATCCACACCTGTAGGTGATCTACCTGAAGATAAACTAACTACTGGACAAGGGCTTATGCAAGTTGATAAGTAAGTTCTATACTATGTAATTAATTTGACAGCATATTTGAGATAGTAAGTTAATTTTATTTGTTATGACAGGGCATATGACTACTTAAAAAAGTTTCAGGACTGTCCATGCGTATTTTATCAGATAAAGATCAATCTCTCGGGAAAAACAAGTATGTAAACTTATTTTATCAGATAGAGGTCAACCCATGCATATCTGAACTTTATTTTATGAATTCAAGCTAGAAGCTTATTGAAAACTTGCTTGCTGAAACCTCTTCCACATTCTTATTGTAATTATCTATAAACAGGACAACTGAATCTGTTGATTCTCATTATATCTTTTGCAAATGTATCTCATCTATGTGTAGCTACTTATCTAAAGGGCTAACTGTTTTTGCCCGGGGGAAAAAGTTTCCTAAGAGTTTTTTTCTCGATAAAACACATACCTTTGTTTTTAGAAGCTTATGAACTCCATAAACGCAGCTCCAACATCAAGGGGCATCTACCTACGGGATACTACTGTCTGCAGACAGTCTACTGAGGTGAGCTATTTCTATATCATAGGAATATGTTCACTGAGAAGTGTCCATAGCAATCTGCAAATACATGCTAACTTATATTCAATATTAAAAATCGTTATCGTCATAGGACATGTTATATTCTTTGGATGCCCAGTCATGGAGTCAGAATTTTCCTTTGTAAACTTTATCTCCTACAAGATGTGTAGTCTATTTTACTCTCAGGCTTTTGTTATATCTCCTGTCTGTTTGTGAAACAAGCATACTTTTGACTTTCCAGTGGACAGTACAAGTTAATCCGAAGTTCCATGAAGGTGCAAGTAATTTAAAGGAACTTGTTCCTTTTGAGGAATGTCTTGAGTTGCATTCCACAGATGAAGGAGTTGTGCGGGTTCCTGATTATCTCCTTCTCACTCATAATGGACGTAGCTTCAAGTTAGTGTTTTCCAATCCTATATCTTGTTTCTTATGTTAGGTTTTCTTTTCCGTCCCATGTTACCTTTGTAGTAAAGTTATATCGTTTCTTTTCAGCGTTGTTGTGGATCCCACAAATCTTGAGGAAGGTGTACATTACTTTGAAGTTTATGGGATTGATTGCAAATCACCAGAGCGTGGTCCCCTTTTCAAAGTCCCAGTAACAATAATAATTCCCACGACTGTGGAAAATCGACCTCCAGTTGTGTCATTTCAACAAATGTCTTTCATCTCAGGTTATCGATTGTGGACTTTATTTGTGTGAATTATAAAGCAAACAAGTCCTCTGAAGTGGCAGGCATTTTTTATCTTTAATATTTTATCCATCAATAATTCCAACTGTAGGCCACATTGAACGAAGATATATCGAGGTACCGCATGGAGCAACATGGGCTGAGGCAACAATGCAGACTTCGGGGTTTGATACTACACGACGATTTTATATTGATACGCTCCAGGTAGGGCATGTTAAGGGTGATTAAATCTTCTTTATGCTGCTGTTTCTAATTTTTCCTCAATTTGCAGCTTTGCCCACTGCGAAGGCCTATCAAATGGGAGAGCGCACCAAGTTTTGCATCCCCGTCTTCTAAAAGCTTTTCGTTTCCTGTGGTTAGTGGTCAAACGATGGAACTAGCTATAGCTCAATTCTGGTCAAGTGGCCTTGGAAGTCGTGAACCGACTATTGTTGACTTTGAGGTAGGTACTGAGAATTATATGTGTGAATTTTCTATGCTATAAGGCATTTTCATCAGGAATGCTTGTGTTTCGTTGCCTTTTATGTCATCCTGTGTCAGGTAAGCTCTAGTTATTATCTTAGGTCTGTTATCTCCTCGGTTTTCCCTACTGGTTTCCTGATATTCCTTTGAGTTAACATGCTTTTTTATATTTTGGCCCCTGTTAATGTATTGCATTTCATTTTGTTACTTGGTTTCCATACCCATTTTAGCCTCTCTTTTGTTAGATATTACGTCTCTGGTTTAACAATAATCACACTCGTTTACAAATGAATTACAGATTTATGTAATATAAAGAGTGATCTTGATCAGTCCTTATGTTGTCTCTAATGTTATCAGCGAAGTTCTATGTTCTGTTCGCTCACACCTGCAAACGATATTGAGTTCATTGTAACTTGTTAGAAATGAGTTAACGGAAGTTATGTGTGGTACTTTAGATTGCATTCCATGGAATTGGTGTCAATAAAGAAGAATTGTTACTTGATGGAAGTGAAGCACCAATAAAAGTTGAAGCTGAAGCATTACTAGCATCTGAAAAACTCGTTCCCATAGCTGTTCTGAACAAGGTACGGTGTAGTATCTTCTCCTTTTTCTGTAATTGCTTGTAGAATTGCTTCTGAAAAAGATATTTTTTTAATATTTTAATTGCAGATACGAGTTCCATATCAGCCTGTTGATGCACAGCTCAAGACTCTATCAACTGGCCGTGATAAATTACTATCGGGCAAACAGATACTAGCATTGACATTAACGTGGGTTATGCTTCTGCGTTCTTGCTGTCATTGCCTGCCTATCTCTCTATCAGTTTCTTAACAGTAATTTTCATCCTTTCGTATCTGCAGCTACAAGTTCAAATTAGAAGATGCAGCTGAAGTGAAACCATATATACCATTATTGAACAATCGCATATATGACACAAAATTTGAGTCCCAGTTTTATATGATCTCTGATACTAACAAGGTACTCTTCAGACTGCCACTCAAAAGGACGAGTAGTAGAAGTATAGATAAGTTTGTAAATAATCATTGGCATTGTCAACTAAAAACCTGATGCATTTGATATAGTTTATGAATACCTAATTTGGTTATGTATTGTATTGTGAATATTGCCTTTGTGTCTAGCAAATTTGTTTATTTCTTACTTTTAGTCATAGCATTTTCTTCCTTTAACACGCTGATCTGACATCTTTTCAGCGTGTATATGCAATGGGTGATGTTTATCCTGAGTCTTCTAAACTTCCTAAGGGAGAATATAAGCTTCAGCTATATCTGAGGTTTGTGCTACATTTTTGATGGTTGCGGTTTATATTATAACTTGAAGAGTATAGTTTGTACATAATAATCTCCAGGCAGAACCCATCTTTTTAATTTGACTGGTGGACAAGTTCCTGTAAACAATATAATCATGGTTGACAACTGATAATTTGCTTTCACCAGGCATGAAAATGTGCAGCTGCTGGAAAAGTTGAAGCAACTCACTTTGTTTGTTGAAAGAAATATGGGGGTAAGATTATGAATACCTTTTACTTTATTTTGTAGAGCTAGATGTAATATTTGTAAGATAAATAAATAATTACAAAACAAAGTTGGAGTTAGATGGTGATGTGTTTTCTGATGTTTATATTTTTCTTTTCATGCAACATTAGAAGTCATGAAGAGCTGATTTTTTTCCATCTATTTTGTTGGTGTGCAGGAGATTCGGCTGAATTTACATTCTGAACCAGATGGTCCGATCACAGGAAATGGTACCTTTAAGTCCTCTCTTCTAATGCCAGGGTACTCTTTTGGCTCACCTACCAGTTTAGTATTTTCTGGCTGCTGCGTTTCTTGTTCTCTGAACGTGCTTCTCACCTCATATATGACCCTGCAGGGTGAAGGAAGCGTTTTATCTGGGGCCACCAACAAAGGATAAGCTACCCAAGGTTTGGTAGAATGTTGACTAGTCTAGTTAATGCTCTGATGCATGTCTCTCTTTATCTACAATTATAATTTCCCCTGCAGAATACTCCTCAAGGATCTGTGTTGGTGGGAGAAATCTCTTACGGAAAGTTGTCATTTGATGATAAAGAAGGAAAAAATCCAAAAGATAATCCTGTATCTTATCCAATCTCATATGTGGTTCCACCAAATAAGGTATCTGAAAAAATTACCATTTCTAGTCTTAAATTCCTGTTATCATAGACTTTTGTGATACTTGATGCAGTAATGAAGGACAATCTGCTTACAGGAGCTCATTTGTTGTGTTTAGCTTGATCTAGTTATTTCCTTATTTTCCAATTTTTTTAAAATTTATTTATTTAATTTGCTCTTTATTCAATAGCCTGAGGAAGATAAGAAGACAGTTTCTGCTCCTAATTGCTCTAAATCTGTATCAGAACGCTTGGACCAAGAGGTATTATTTGCAGAAGCATATCCCACATTGGATATTTCTCAACTTTTTTGAATGTTCTTATACTAATTGAATTAATTCAAGTACTTGTTAGTGAATTTGAGGGGTTTTCTTTTCTGCACTGTTTTGAAACTGTTTTAATAAAGCACTTATTCAGGTTCGTGATGCAAAGATCAATTTTCTTGGGAGCCTAAAACAAGAAACTGAAGAAGAGCGTTTAGAATGGAGAAAGTTGTGTGCTTGTCTCAAGGTTTTCCAGCTGAAGGCTTTTCTTTTGCTTGTGAATAATGATTTGTGCCATTTTAGGTTAACTTGATATGTTCTTTGGCAGTCTGAATACCCAAGCTATACTCCATTACTAGCTAAGATCTTGGAAGGTTTACTCTCTCAGTCTGATGCTGGGGATAAAATTAACCATCACAAAGAGGTAAAGTTTCAAATAAGTTTTACTAAATTGTGCATTACTATCTCCCATAATACATTGAATAGAATCGTCAATGTAAACACTCAATAGTCTCAATGGTTCTGACAACCTCTTAAGCGTTTGTAGATGTTCAAGGAGATACGCATGTACACCGATTAGCTTCTTTTTGTTTTGTTCTTGCAGATTATAGATGCTGCAAACGAAGTAATATGCAGTGTTGACGTAGATGAGTTGGCAAGATTTTTGCTACAGAAAAGTGAACCAGAAGATCAGGAAGCAGAGGTATGATTTTTTTAATTTTTTTTTGCGTTTTCTTACAAAGCTAGTTTTTGATAGTATTCTTACTATTTACGTGCTTTATTTACGACTCTGATAATAAACCCTACTGTTTTATGATTCCTAGAAATTGAAGAAAAAAATGGAAATGACACGTGATCAACTGGCAGAGGCACTCTACCAGAAAGGGTTAGCCCTAGCGAGACTCGAGAATATGAAGGTAAAACCAAAATGGATCTCTCTTTTCTCCTTGTTAACTGTTACTTAATATCTGACTGTAAGATAGTCACATGTTAGTTGTTGATTACGCATAGCGAATTAGAATTACAAATAGTGTTGTTAGCATTTCTGAAGCTTAATTGGGAAATTACACGACTTATATGTATGCAGGGTGAGAAGGAAGACGAAGAAGAAGCAAAGGAAGAAGAGGAAGTTAGCCAGAAGGATGAATTCGAAGAGAATTTCAAAGAACTGACAAAATGGGTAGACGTGAAATCATCTAAATTTGGTACTCTCACTGTGTTAAGAGAGAAAAGGCTCTCACGACTTGGGAATGCATTGAAGGTAAACTCATAAATTAATCTTCATACTTACCAAGAAAGTAACTGCAAGTGATGATCATCACTGACCCACATGACTATAAAAATTTAATTGATATCAATTATCAGGTACTTGATGAGTTGATCCAGAACGAGAACGAGACAACGAATAAGAAACTGTATGAATTAAAACTGAGTTTGGTGGAGGAATTAGGTTGGAGCCATTTGGTTACGTATGAGAAGCAATGGATGCAGGTTCGCTTCCCTACAAGCTTACCCCTCTTTTAATAGTTGTTGTTGCTACGATCTTTTTCAATAAAAGCATGCCCATAACACATGCTTAGTTCGTTGTTTATCTGAAACCCAAACTACTGTTTTATTTTCTGTGTCTTTATCAACTGTATGTTCTACTTAAGTATGTATTGATATTTTTCCAGCTGTGAATTAATCAATAAAAGCATCGATCAGTTTAAGCATTTGTGTCCATGTAAGACTTTTTGCTCTTTGCAATTGTTGATATAACAAAATCTTATACAGCAAAACGTGAAAGTAGTACGAGAGGCAAATAACAATATAGTGTAAAAGCACTTTACGAAGATAAGAACATTTTTCAACCATTTTAGGTAAAATATGCAGAAAAGTAGAGAGATCTAGAGATGAAAAACAACCTTTCAAATATTATTTAGAATAAGTATATTTAGATGTGTATTCGCTGGCGAGGATATCTTGTATCTCCAAGGAAGGATGGTAAGAGTCACTTTCCCGGTAAAGCACATTAAACTAACGGAACAGAGTACTACAAAACAAGCAAGTAACAACCAAATATAAAACAATTGTTTGTTTATTATATTTCCATTATTGACCAGTCTGTATGACACCATAATGGAAGACTATTGCACCTAAAACTAGTGCTCAGTGCGTGATTTATTTGTATACTTATAATTGCTAGTGTAATGATCACAAAGTCCTCTTGGAGATTATGGCACGCCTTTGATGATTTAATGATCATTGACTCTCTTCAAAAGTCAATAATTTGACTCTAAAACTATTTTTTCTATAATACTGAAATCTTGAATACATATCGATCACTGGAAAATTTATAAGATTGCTTTTCAATTCATACTTTGACAAAACTCTAATAAAATATTATAAATGATGCGTCATTATCCTGATTTTGTATATTCAATTTTAGTTAAATACACGATTTTCGGTTGCTAACAGCCTGTTTTTGTTTGTAATCTTCATCTTTCTAGTTTACAGTCCAAGGTGGTTTAAGCTTCATAAAATATTTTTAAAAAATTAATAATTGTGTTATCTTTAGCCATCTTTGTTGAATTCATAATTGCAAAATTATTGTTTCACTTTGGAATCTGAAACCATATCACTATTAATTATACCTTTTTCTGTACTTGCATAATGATCATAATAATAGTAAAAGAAACCCAAAATACTTTTTAATTCGTAAAACTGAAAAGGAAAGTCCCTGAAAACGTGCAGTTGATACACCAAATCTATCTAGAAATATAGAAAAAGAAGCACAAAGTTTGACTTTCAGGCTAAACTCAACGATTCAGTCTAAAATTCTAAAAGATTTTTGTAAGACCATTGGCACAAATCGTACGTAGGCGGTGGCACCTCCGGCTCATGCCAACCTTCGTTCTCTTTGCAATTTGCAACTCAATTTGGTCTGAAGTCAATTAGTCAATACTAATATTCATTACATAATCCAAATTTTACTTACGAGAATTATCCATTATTTCCACAATTTCCGCCACAACTTGTAAAATCCAACAATTTTGAATGCCAGAGTCTATTTTAATACCAATTCTTTTGAAGTTTTAGTTGGTTAAGTTCAACTTTAACTAATCACATAGTCTTTAAGATCTAATTCATATGCAAAACTCATACTCTAATTTTTTTTTTTTGTTTTTCTATTTGTGTCGGAGAGGAATCGAATTCTGGTATCTGAGAATTTGTAAAATAAGTACGATCACCGGTCCACATGTCTTCGGTCTAATCACATAATCTAATATAATAAAATTTAATGTTTGAATTCAGAAGTTGATATACGTCTTTCTTTCGCTCTATGAAACCCTAGACGGCTGCCGCTCTAGATTTTTTTTCGATTGTCTTTTCTGACCGATGTCCCGTGGCTTTAAAGCCTCAAAGTTGTGCCTTCTCCTTTATTCTTTGTTTTCTCTTTTTATGCATAATTTTTGATCTAATATGAGAGTTTTTCTGAGTTCGAATCTGGAGTGATGTTGTTTCGACGATTTCTAGCTATATCCTTCATGACTTGATTCTTTACTATAGATCGGTTTATAGATCTCTATCTGGGAGGCGAGGTGGTGGTTCTGAAGAATCAGAATTCGGTCTTTTGGTATTGCTTTATTTGATGGAGCGCTACAACAACGGTTCTCGGCAATAATCGCAAAAATCTTTCACTCTTTGATTATTGGCTTCTTATCTCATTATCGATTTTTTTGTAGGGTTTTTGGTTTTGGTATCTAGGTTTATAGATCTGGTGAATTCATAGAAGAATATCTATCTAAATTATGAGAATTATAGTCATATTTTAGTAAAAGATATTAGAAATCCGTCTGCTATTGTGGGTATAGGAATGTCTAATTGTTTACTTTGTATCTCAAATCAAGATCGATGTGGTTTTGCTAATGTGTCATCAAATGATGTTTGTTCTCATTATTTCTAATGTAGAAGATCATTAGTTTTCTCTTTGTATTCATTGGTTGATTTTATTCTATAATGTAATCGGTTCAAACCAATTTAAATGAAATACAATGTTACAGTAGAAAAAAGAAAAAAGAAGTTGATTTATAAATGGTTTTATCTTGTGGAGGAAAAATACTTATGATTATAACATTGATCATAGTTCAAATTAATCATACAAATTATATTCTGTTTGGCTAAACATTATAGATTTATTCCCAAACTTTTTTCATTTATTAAAATAGAGAAGCTAAATCACTTATCACTGTGCCTTGCTTGGCAAGGTAGGTATACTCTGTTCATTCCTAAAGAAATTCTCTGGATCAACAGCAGTTTTAATCTTCACTAATTGATCGAAATTCTCTCCAAAATACTTCCTTCCATACACTTCTCCTTCCTTGTAACTATTAGGACCATGATCATTCACACCAATATCCACATCTCTGTAATTCAAGTAAGCATTTCTAGGGTTCTTGCTCACAAACTCAGTCATGAAACTGTAAAGAACCTTAGCCTGATTCAAAAAACCCTTTTCTATCTCCGGCGATAGTTCCTTCCAGTTCACCGAGTACTGAATCTTGAAAAGCTTATTTCGATGAGGAAATGGCGTCGCATTAACCGGAACCTCCATCATTTTTCCTCCATACGGGTTGAAAACGAGTCCGATTTTCCCCAACTCGATCATCTTCTTGAACAGAGACTCAATCCCATCTCTAGGAATCTCACTCGCTACATAATCCGATTTCCTCTTTCCAAAGCTAGCCGAATCGAGATTCCGGTCGAGAAACACTTTAGGATCAGTCTGAGTAGCGTTATCATCATTATCCCACCATAAAGCTGACTGAATCCAACTCATCTCTGTACAATTCTCTTTCTTGAGACCCAATTCAGGAAACTCCTTACCAAGCAACGAAACGACATCGTCTGCTTTCCCTAAAAACAGAGCAACAACAGAAGCTCTCACAGTCTTCACTTTCTTCCTCGTCACGGGTTGAATCAACATCCTCATAAACAGATTCGGATCGGTTTTAGGTCCCACGAATTGCCATTTGTGAACCATATCCACAGCTCCAGAATCCATATACTGCTCCACCCGAAAAACCGTAACAGTTTCGGGTACAGGAACAAGCTTTATCTTGTATCCCAAAACTACACCGAAGTTAGCTCCACCTCCGCCGCAAATCGCCCAAAATAGAGCCTCACCCATCGATTTTCGGTCTAGAATCTGACCATTTACATTGATGATCTTCGCATCTTCAACATAATCCACCGACAATCCGTATTTCCTCACCATATTGCCGTATCCAGCGCCGCTTATATGTCCACCGACACCAACTGTTGGACAAACTCCGGCAGGAAATCCATGGATTTTGCTTTTCTCCCAAATTCTGTAATAAACCTCTCCGAGAATCGCTCCGGCGGAGATCCACGCCGATTGATCAGCGATATCGACGGAGACATCACGGAGATTCGACATGTCGAGGATGAAAAAGGGCTTATCAGAGATATACGAGAGACCTTCGTAATCGTGACCGCCACTTCGGATTTTAAGGACGAAATTTAGAGGCTTTGAGCAGATAACGGCGGCGCTGACGTGGCTATCGGAGCGAGGAGTGATAATGATTGCGGGTTTTGAAGTAGACGAAGTGTTGAATCTTGCATTTCGGATGTAAGCACGGAAAACAGAGGAGTAAGAAGGGTTTGTCTGAGAGAAGACATTGTCAGTGATTTGGCTTTGTGGGGATTTCGTCTTCTCGGAGAAACATTGAATGAAGGATTCGTAGACGGAATCAGACGACGGAGGTGCAGCGAACGAAGAGAAAATGAGAGAAAGGAAAATGACAAAGACAAAAGTTTGTGCTTCTACCATTCTTGTCTTTTGGGGATTCGTTGCTTCGTCTCTGTAAGACTATTTACAATGAGGGTGTTGAACTAAAGATTCAACAGTTGAGTGCTTGTAATGAAGCTGTTGAAAAAAAGTAAAAAGATGATGTGGATTCATACATGTTGAATAATAAAATGGGTGAAGATACCAAGGCACGTCATTAAAATTAGTGAGCCAAAGAGAGAGAAAGTGTTAGAAACATTAAAATATAATATATTAGGGTTTTGAACTAATTAACCATTGTCCATAGCCTAATGTACTTATAACCCGCAAGTTTTTTTTTTCTTTTTTCTTTTGTCAAACATCTAATTCCATTAATTCAAAAGTTTAGAATACATAAGCATAAATATTGAATTACAATGCATAAACCAAATAGCTATAACTAAGTGATAAACTGATTCCATGTGGAGTAACTCAAACACAATGGAAACACACGATAAGGGCTGGAAATAGAGTCTCGTCTCTCGAACGAGTGATGAAACATTCCTAGTTCTGTCACCATCAAAGGTAGTTGAACACGCCAAGTAGCTGAAGATTCGCTTCAAGCATTGAGAAGTGGGGGATGATGATACGCCTCTGGCTAGAGGTAGGACTCTGAGAGAGAGGTCGCAACGAGCAATGGAAGGTGAAAACAAACGATCTCGGTAGGCGTTAGCCCCCGGAAGAATTCTATATTGTCTAGAATATAACATAGTTAACGATCTTAAAATCAATGAGAACCTAATAATACTCTCTACATTGTCCATTAAGATGGCCCAGTCCTCATAGGCCCAATCAGAATGGAACACTAAAAGAGATATTAAAAGATACCTTAACCAATTTGAAGCCCAAAGAAAAGGCCCACTAAGCATGCAGGACCAAGAAGGCCCGCTCAAAATTGCAGAAGGGTTTGCTCTAATTGACAACAATGTTGCAGCCGCCTGACTGAGATCTGAACAGATCCGGTTAGCTTTTCCTTGGCCTTGCTGGTCGGTTAAACTCTCCGAATTCGCCTGGACCATGAAACTGGGATCACTGTCGGGGCAGGGGCCATCGCTGAACGGGAAGACACCGAGCAACGAGTCACCAACACTGCTTTTTTGATGAATAAAAGTCCAATGGAGCAACGAGAGAGGACTTGTGGGTCCGAAGGGAACACTCAGCCGTGACAGGTCTGGCCAACATAGAGACCACTCAAGTCTTACAGGCCAGAGATCTGAAGCAAGGAGAGGTGGAGCAGCTGTCGTTGCCTTTAAATCGCCGGCGAGTGTCCTCTTCAGGCACAGCGACGAAGCTTGGCAGTTGCGAATGTAGGGGATGCGGTGAGGATCTCGGCGACAAGCTGGAATTGGGATGTGGAAAAGACAATCTTGGTGGGCCTTAACCCCCGGAAAATTTTGAACCAAATACACAGAGAACACAAATGGAGAAGATGGAGAAGAGAGGCAGAACAGAGGGAGATACAAAAACTTTGCCTTAGCTTGGAAGAGATGGTGGTGAAGAGGCTGAAGGTAGCTTCTAGCTTCAACACAAACAAACATTACTTCCGACGAAGGAGAAGGTCGAAAACCAATCAACAACAACACTAGAAAATTGTGGAAATGAAAAAGCCAAGGAGATGAAATCCCACGTCGGCGATAACCGGTGGTACCGGCGTCGCTGGCGTCGGAGAAAGGTGGTGCCGGACTGTCCTCGATAGTTGTACCCGAGAGAGTCTATCACTACCCTAACCGCAAGTTTAATTTTACTGAATTTCGAGTTGTTAAATTTTCTGTTACTTTTTTAAGTCAATGGTCATAACAATTAGGATCTGCAAAGGAAATAATTATATCACGTAATCAAATTAGATTGGTTTCTTTGTTCTTTATTTTTATGGTGAAATCAAATCAAATTAATTGTCTGGATTTGATTTACTTTCATTGTTTCTTGTCTAATGCAAATGTCTAAAAATTCTTGCAACTTCAGACAACTTCGACATATCTGAAAAGAGTGATGCTCTGTTCATCTTATGAAGAGATACCATCACTCAAACGTTTCAAAACAAAACACACAGATTTTAGCTAGATAACATGTAAGACCACCGTCGCAACTATGGTGGCTCCTCTAGCTCGTGACCACCGTCTTGCCGTCCCCGGCTCAGGAGCCACCGTTCCACTTGCAGCTGCGACCAAACCAGAGTTATAGGTCAACAACATTACAATTCATTACACAAGATTGCACGCCACAAGAACTACTCCAAACTAACCCAGAAATTCCCACAATTATCGCCTTAAGTTCCAAAAGCAGGTAGCTATTTTCCACAATCACTACTCGAATTTACCAGAACTATTTTCCAAAAGCAGGTAGCTATTTTCCACATATTACTTCTCTCATACACAATCCAATATAGGCTTTAAGATAATCATACTAATTAAGAAACAAGAAGCTTGTTGTAGAGTTTCATGAACAAAGAAACTATACAAATATACAGCATGCAAGATCCAAAATCATACAATCTATATTGCTTCACTATACCATTATATTAAAAATAATCCAATGTTTATTGTATCAATTATCAAATGATAATAATCTATCATTTATGCGTTACTTGGCAAGGTAGGTATACTCTGTTCATTCCTGAAGAAATTCCCTGGATCAACAGCTGTTTTAATCTTCACTAATCGATCGAAATTCTCTCCGAAATACATCCTTCCATACACTTCTCCTTCCTTGTAACTATTAGGACCATGATCATTCACACCAATATCAACATCTCTGTAATTCAAGTAAGCACTTCTAGGGTTCTTGCTCACAAAACCAGTCATGAAACTGTGAAGCACTTTAGCCTGATTCAAGTATCCCTTCTCTAGAGTTGCAGAGTTTTCTTTCCAGTTCACAGAGTACTGAATCTTGAAAAGCTTCTTCCGGTGTGGAAATGGCGTTGCAGTAACTGGAACCTCCGCCACTTTCCCTCCATACGGGTTAAAAACCAGTCCGATTTTCCCCAATTCAATCATCTTCTTAAACAGAGACTCAATACCATTTCTTGGAATCGGAGTTGCTACATAATCCGATTTCCTCTTCCCAAAACTCGAGGAATCGAGATTACGATCAAGGAACACTTTAGGATCAGTTTGAGTTGCATTGATGCGATTATCCCACCATAAAGCAGACTGAAACCAAGTCATTTCCGTACAATTCTCAGTCTTTAGACCCAATTCAGGAAGCTCCTTTTGAAGCAGTGAAACGACGTCGGTTGCTCTGCCTAAGAACAGAGCAACTACAGAAGCTCTCACCGTCTTCACCTTCTTCCTCGTCACGGGTTGAATCAACATTCTCATAAACAAGTTCGGGTCGGTTTTAGGACCTACGGATTGCCATTTGTGAACCATATCCACAGCTCCAGAATCCATATACTGCTCCACTCGGAAAACCGTAACGATTGGTGGCACAGGAACGAGCTTGATCTTGTATCCCAACACGACGCCGTAGCTACCTCCTCCTCCACCGGATATTGCCCAGAAAAGATCCTCACCCATCGATTTCCGGTCTAAAATCCGACCATTTACATCGACGATTTTCGCATCGATCAAGTGATCGACTGATAATCCGAACTTCCTTATCATATTACCGTAGCCACCGCCGCTTAAATGTCCACCAACACCAACCGTTGGACAAACTCCGGCGGGAAATCCAAGACTTTTGCTTTTCTCCCATATCCGGTAATAAACTTCTCCGAGAGTAGCTCCGGCAGAGATCCAAGCCGAATTGTCGGTGGTATCGACGATTACGTCACGGATATTCGACATGTCGAGGATAAAAAAGGGTTTATCGGAGATGTAAGAGAGACCATCGTAATCGTGGCCGCCGCTACGGATTTTGAGGAGGAAATTTAGGGTTTTAGAGCAGAGAACAGCAGCGCTGACGTGGCTCTCGGATCGAGGAGTGACGATGATTGTGGGTTTCGGAGTAGATGAAGTGTTGAATCTAGCATTGCGAATGTAAGCTCGAAGGACGGAGGAGAAAGAAGGGTTGCTCTGAGAGAAGACCTCGTCGGTGATTTGTGATTGCGGAAGTTTCGTCTGCTCGGCGAAACACTTGATAAATGAGTTGTAGACAGAATTCGAAGGAGGAGATTGAGAGAAAGATGAGAAAGGAAGAGAGAGGAAGAAGAAGAAGAAAGGGACAAAGACAAAGCCTCGTGGTGATGTCGTGAACATTGTGAAAAATTGGATCTTTCTTGGGTCTCGTGATCATCTGTTGGAGCACTTATCCGATCTATTTATAACCGCAGGAAGAAGATATGTTTTCATGTCTTTTATTTTTATTTTAATTATTGTTGAATAATTATGATTATTAGTGACCTGTAAAAAAATATTATAAGTAGATACAGTTTTTGATACTTGGGAAAATTCACATTGGAAATTTGGTTTAGTTCATTGACATTAATGCACATTTATTTTACTTTTATACTCACTTGATTAATTGTCATTTTTGAATTTTCAAACATGTATTAACTACAAATTACTTTACCTATTAAAACGTAACTATAGTAGTCAAAAAGGAAACTGTTAGGGACTTATCACGTGGTAAATTTTCCTGACCATTAATTTATGACTAACTAATTATTACTATAATAGTTCACTTGTTGGTTTTAAACTGATGACTCTTGTGGAAAAAAATCGACTCCAGTGTTTGTTTAGGGACTAAAATCTTTAGAATCTTTTACATATTACACAACGTATTAAAGATATATATAGGAGTATATTAATTTTTTTTTCTTGAACCATGCATCGTCAGCGTATTAATAATTGTAGTAGATATAACAGTTATTAGAAAACAAAAACATGTATATATATTATGGTCAAAAAAAAAAAAATTGATGATACAATAGAGAAACGTTTGCCGAATTGTTTTCAGTCTGCTGATGGTTACGATGATTCAGCTAATGACTTGGCACCAGGGTTCGATTCCTATCTGATACATTATAGTAATTTAAAAAAAAAATTATTAAGGATGAGTTTTAGGCTATGGATCGGATGTTATAGATTCAATGTTAAAAAAATTAAAAAAATAGAGAAACGTCTAAAGTTTGGAATTATATTGAGCCGTTTGTTTCCATTTAATATTTAATTAGTATCCGATGTTTTTGGTCAAAGGTCGTAGCATGACTTTGTCGGCGTCGGTAATATAATCACAATTGGGTTTGTGGGACTAAGTGGTGATATATACTTATAAGAAAAGTTCAAAGCCAAGACTTTTGAACAACCTCGTGATATACAATTATTTATACATAATTTTTGTGAATGAAGCTTCGTCACAATATTCTGAATTTTTCATATTTTTAGTGAAAATAAAATTTGTAATCTCTACGATCCACTCACTTTCTTGTACTCATAATTGTTCATTAGTCTCTAAAAATATTCTGAAATGCCAATTATTAGAGGAATCAATTAATATTATGAAATAATATCAGTAAAGATTTTTCAACAACCATCAAATCAGAGAGACGCGTTATAACTATTCTAAATAATATTACGAAATACTACATTGTATATTACATTTTGTAGCCTCATTTATTTTTCATATTCGATGCTTCTGTTCTGACTTTCATACAAGTCTTCCATAAAGTCTTCTTGTTTTAAGTATTCAATAGACATATAAAATAAATTATTTGTAGATCTACTAATTTAACCTGCCTATTATCTAAATGAAATAATTTCTCTTATTTGATGTTTTAGACATTTTCATACATATTAAAAATTTATTATATTTTATATTTGATTTAAATAAAATATGTTTTATTACAAATTCCAAAATAATCTAACCAATCAAAAATCAATATGTAGAATTCAAAGATCAAAAACACCAAAAGCATAATACATTTTGTAATGAAACATAGCTAAGAAAGTGCCAAGAAATTATTGTTTTTAACTTAGTGATAGTGGGTTTAGCCAGAGTCAGTATGTGGCATAGGCAATATAGGCAAAAGACTGGAGCCCAAAAATTTTAGAGTTAATAAATTTTTTAGGTTAAAAAAATTATTGATCTCTCCTTTTATGTTAAACTGATTCTCAGTTTATTGTCTTCTCGTAAAATAAATCAAACAGAATTAATAATTTATTTAGAATTTTTCATTTGTTCAATCTTTAAATTTTTTCTATTTTATTAAGAAAGAACATGAAAAGAATGTAAAAATGATCATATTTAGTCAAAATTAGTTTGATCACAGTTGTGTTTAACTTGTAATTAAGATTATTTTTCTTTATTTTTTTTAGTTTTTTGTTTGGTTTAAACGTTTCATGTACCTTTGAATTGATGTTTCTTTTGTTTGAAATCGAAAAGAAAATATTTTAATTTTGAATAGGCCCTCGACAATGTCGGACCGATTCTAAGTTTAGCTAATGATAAATAGATATAGGGACAAATTCTTTCCTGAAAACACTTACTACTATTTGACTAAGTTAATATTAAATTGTATTTTTAGTCTATTAAAACTGCGTGATTAGGTTATTGATGGTTACAGTCATTATCTTGAACAAATTAGTCGTGATTGGATATATATTATCTGCAATTTTATTTGTTTGTTCGCCTTTTAATTTCCACGGTTATAACAAAAAGGAGATTGTAGGATCAAAGACGTTTTTAATATAAGTAGTATAATCATTTAATTTGTCTCTATGTATTTACTTTTGTTTAATTTGTCAAGATCTATGTATTTCCTCTATAGTCACGAAAAATCATGTGAACGGAACAAAATATCGACACGGCCGGTATTCTGAAAAATCAAGACATATAAGAGTTGTATTAACCATCAAAATCAGAGATGGGTCGCATTAACTTTTGTTTGACTATTAATTTGATTAAATCGTAATTTGTGGGTTTGTAAACTCATTTCGTTTTCATCGATCTTTGATGTTTCTGAGTTCTGACTTTTAAGTCTTCGTATGTTGTGTAAGAAGTCCTCTTCTGTTAGAACTTTAAAAGCTCCATGAAGACAAGTTGATTAAATAATTGTTAGACAACTTAGATTATCTTGTTTGAAGGGAAACTATATTTACTTAAATAAGATGCATATTTTGTTGACCAGCTATAATATTAGGGATCTACACGATACAATCCCATTCTAGTGCAGATTTTAACACTAAAAATGGAAATATGCAAACTAAGAAATCTAAACATAAACCCGTAAACCAAGTGATTTTTGGTATAAAAATTTTCTTTAACAAAGAGATATCATAAATTTAAGTCTATTTGAAAAGTGTGATTTACATCTTAGACGTGATATTACAACGGCTGGTCTCGATACCAGAAAATGTTACAAATTAAATATTTAAAACTCCTATAGTTAAAAAAAACATAAACTTGTTTTAAAGGAGGTTTCAATCTTAAATCATAAAGAAATAAAAAGAAAGATAAAATTTAAGAGAAAGATTTAATGTGATGAAGTAACAAATATGACAGAGAAAATTACCCCAAATGTCATGTTTTAATTCAATATTATCTCTTATGCCATCTATTTCATATCTTCTTTGTTTACCATCATTTTTGTTTTGAAATGACTTTTTTACCCTCTCTAATAATTCTCTTCTTCATTACTTTTTCTCAACTCTTCATTTATACATTTTTACTTTCCTCCTCTCCTCTCCTAAATATATTTCTTTCCTTCTTATGTCTCATCTTCTTCCATTTTTACAACTTTGTTTCTTCCGTTTGAGACCGAAGACTTTCAATATTCGTAAGTATCTTTCGTTCCTCGACTTTATTTGTTTATCCGAGTCTCGTTTTCATTTTTTTGCATCTCGTATGGAATACCGAGTAAATGATCGTGTACGACACTAGACAAGACGAAATGTTCATGCTGGACGTCACATACATTTTTCTATGTGAGACATGAAAATGTTCATGCAACAAATAGTTGCTTAACACGTGTTAGATTTTGAGTTTGACGCTAGACATGGACACATGTCTATACTGGACGTCGACATTTGTCCACACTAAACATAGAAAAATATTGATACTGAACATGAATGTGTTCATTCTAGCAAATAGATTACTGACACGTGTCAATCACTCAAACGACGCTGGACATAGACACTTGTCTATGCTAGACAAGGACAAATGGACATGAATAAATTTCATTGACATAAAACATAGCCAAAATTACAATTAGGGTTAGAATCATGAGATAAATGATCTCTTATGATATATAATCATGTCTTCCAAGATATATCCTCATAATGCAATAGAGATGCAATTTATATTTGACAAATTTTTGTGTTGTGACACATATTTTTCTACGATAGAAAAATTATATTTGTCTCTGATGCATTACATGTCACTTCCTCATTGTTTCTTTTTTTCATCTACACGTGTTTTTTTTCAAAAATGAATTATTTAGATAATAGACTAATGGTCAATCATATTTGTCTACATGTTTTAAATTGTCCACATGTTTTAAATTATATTTGTCTACATGTTAGTCATTTGCATCTATATCTATCTCTTTTCTCAAAAATATGGCAAATATAAAAGATTTTAATACACATGGCCCTCCACATAATGGATTCCGTTTATAAGATGTCACTACACATAAAAAGCCCAATATGATAATCATAGAAATGTTTGATTGGTAAAGAATTGAAAGGCAAAAGGAAAATTATGTATGTGGCTTACATTAAAAGACGTTGTGACTTGTGAGTGCATGGATTCACGAATACATTCGTACGATAACGTGTATTTCTTCGTTTTCCGTTTACTTCTCTTACGCTGAAAAGTTACATTTGTATGTTTTTTTAAAACGCTCTTAGTTTTATGTATACAATTGCTTCTTTTTTTTGTCTTACACATCACTTTGGTGGGCCATTAATCAAGAATTATTTTATTAATTACATACTCTTTTTTTTAGGGTTATGAAAATTATTTTGCATGCTGCTGTTCACGTTTGTAAATAGAAATTAGTTTTTTTCTTCCACCAATATGTATATTAATGGGAAATGCTTTATAGCCCTGGAAGAAAGATCCATACTTACAAAAGAATATTCTTTCCAACACAATTTCGCAACCATAGAGGTATCTTCACAGACATAATGAGGGTTATTCCCAGTGGTGGATCCAGCCCAATTTTAGTGAAGGGCATCAATATGTGTAAAAAGTAAAATTGTTTGAGAAAAAATCGAAATAAAGAAACGTAAATGAAGGAAAAAAAAAGTTGTATGAGGCACAAGCCCCCCTTACTCACAACCTATGTCCGCCATTGGTTATTCCTCGACAGAGCTGTAGGCATTGCAAAGTCTAAGGTTTGGGAGCTAGCCGAAGATCTCTTTTCTTGCTCGTGGCAATTTTGTGAAAATATCGCATAATTGTTGTTTTCAATTCTTGATTCGTTTCTCTTTTGTTAGTCTAGGTTGTTGGTTTTGCAAATTGTTATTGTGTTTTTCGTTATTTCTGTAAGTTTTTTTGCTTCACTTTTTTTTTTATCTTTGTACGTAACTCTGTCAAAAACTTGGAAATGGTATAAACATAGATTTAAAAAAAAAGGAAAATTTTCGCATTAGGATCTAATATACCAGCTATACTACTGAGGATCCGAAAAATTAAATGTAGAGCAAAAAAAACTGAAAATAGGCCATTCATATGGTGCTTACATCTTTTTTACTAACTTGGGGCGATCTGTTGTAAAATTTACCTTTATTTTCTATCTGTTGCAATGACAAACACATAATCTCCCAAAAGAAGCCTCAATTTCTGCGTGTAAGAAATTGAGGCTTCTTTTGCTTCCGACATCAATATGATTATGTGTTGTTGATCACAATGTCGGTTGTTGCCTCTATCAGTTTACGTCACGTGCAAGAAATCGTGACGTAGTGTCGAAGGAAGTGATCAGTTTCATTTTAGTATCAAAGGAACAATGCAATTTTTTTGTTACTGTGTACTCTGTTTCCATCGAACTTATGGACTATATAGTCTTCTTCAATGTCTCCAGTTTTCTCTACGAGATGAATGGTGATTGATGAACATGTAGTATGGATCCAACTCTATTCGTACATTTTGGAAATTATACGTTTAATTTGTAACTTTATCCTTATTTTAAACTAGAAGATATGTATTTCCTTGACAAGATCACATAAAGCTTAACCAAACAAGTACTTCACTCTACTACAATACTACTCTATCTCTGTTTCTACTACAATATTACATATATTTCTGATTTTTAAATTGTATATTCTTTTTAATTGTATATCCAATTATATACCCCAAAAAAAAGACTTTTATTTTTGCATGAAGTTATATTATTTTTGGTATCGATGCGGCCATATCTCAAGTGGATGCACTGGCAAGTGACAACAAAGCAATATAATGATACAATGCCATATCCATTTTGAACTTTATATTATTGATTAATTTTGTGGGTTAGTTGGAATTGGATGAGTGTGAAAATTTTAAACTATTCTTGTTAAGAGAATGTGTCTATTAATTAGGCTTCAACTACCACTAAAAAGAACGGAAGTATATGTGAAGTTTGAATGTTTATATGTTGATCGGATTTTATCAATTGATGGATCTGCAGTTTATAAAGACAATTTGTTGCTTTTAATCAACACCACAAAGCATTCCTATGGTCAAACTTTCGAAAACAAAATTTTTGATTTTAGGAACATGTCTTTCACCTTCAACTACTTATTTGCATGCGATCGTTCCTGAGCATAACCAACAAGGCTCACATGGTCCGGCTTTTGTTCTCTCTCCCACAACAGGCCTTCTCAGAGCTTCCCTGGTAGATATTTTGGAATATTTAATGAAACAAAAAGGGTGAAAAATCAAACCATGTGATAACTATTGAGTTAGATATATATGAAGACGAATACTTTGGAGGTATTAATGATAATCATGTTGAGATTAACATTAATGGTTTGAAATCTGTTCAGTATTTTCCTGATGGTTACTATGATAACATAGATGGAAAGTTCATAAAGTATAATTATATACTATGCAAACCTAAGGAAAATAATGTGCAAGTATAAGAAAAATATTGTGCAAACATAACGAAAATAATATGCAGACATAAGAAAGATATTATGCAAACATAAGAAAAATATTATGCAAACATTAGGAAAATATTATGCAAACATTAGGAAAATAATATATATGCAGACATAAGAAAAATAATATGCAAACATAAGAAAAATATTATGCAAACATTAGGAAAATATCGTGCAAACACATATAAGGAAAATAATGTGCAAACATAAGAAAAATATATGGAATGATTTTTTTTTGTTGTGGAATACAAAGTATTTTTTTGACTTGTGGTTATCTAAAATTTTATGTTGTATTACTATTTTTTATTTACAAATGATTTTTACTTTTATATTACAAATATGATCATAATAATTAATAAAATTATATTTATATACATAGTTTTATGGTCTTAATTTTTTAGCCTCATAAAAACAATTTTTCTAATATAATTTGTTTCCTAATATATTTGGTTGTTTAGATATTTACAAATGATCTCTACATATAATGTACTCGTTTAATATTATATGAGTATATTATATGTAGGTATATAATTTTTATATGTTGAACAATATATGTTTGTATTCTAAAATTTAAATCATAACATACGTAAAAAGAATACATTTTTCTTATATTTTGATAATAAAATTATTTAATTCATTTTATAGAGAAAAAATTACTAAAGATTTGATTTCTTTCTTTTTTTTTGTCAACATTGGGCCACAACTGGTCGGCTCATTAGCCAAGTTCCTACATAAAGATTTGATTTCGTATATTTTGATAATAAGATTATTTAATTCATTTTATAGAAATAAGATATGAAAAAATTGCAGAAATTTCTTATTAAAGATTAGTTATAAAAATTGTAGTGGTATAAGCTGTAATTTCTTTCAACGATATAGTTGTTAATCTTAAATAGGATCCTCTTTAATAGTATTAGATTATTAGACATTATTGCCATTCAATCCTTATTTTTCTTAGATTATAAGATATAGATAGTTCATGAGTATAAGCAACAAGGTTCACACGGTATAACTTTCGTTTTCTCTCCCACAAGAAGCATTTCAAAAACGATGAAAATCAAACCACATGTGATTGAGTTAGATATACATGAATTTATAAAACATAACTGTTCGTAACTTTTTTACCCTCATAAAAACTTAATTTATAAAACATAATTGTTTATAGCTTATATATGTTTATAAAGTCAAAATTATATGTAATATATGCACTGAAACATAGATTTCTCTACATAATATATTTGGTTGTTTTGAGTTTTGTCATAATATTATTTCTGTTTACAAATGATTTCTATACTTTTTTTTTATATTGGGCAATATATGTTTGTATTCTAAAATTATATATTTAATATATACGTTATATATCATATAAGTGTATTCTAATTTTTTTATATGTTAGGCAATATATGTTTGTATTCTAAAATTCAAACCATAACAAAAATCTAAATAGTTCGTCAATCACCATTCACTCTACTACTGTACTACTCTACCTCTATATTTCAGCCACAAAATCTGGAATTTTTCATGTTTACTAAAACACTCACTCTTTCAAATAACTTCAATGGATCTAAATGGAGGAATGCTTTGTTCATCACAGAAGAAATCAGAAGGATCAACATTCGTCTTCACTCTCACCAATCTCTCGAAATTATTCTTAAAATACTTCACTCCCCAACTCTTTCCTTCCTCGTACTTACTCTTCTTAACTCCAACATACATCCCCAGATCAAGATCTCTTAAGTTTATATAAGCTCCTCTCGGAGATTTCGCCACAAACTCACTCATCTCATTATAAACTCTCTCGACCCATCTCATATACTTCTCTTTTTTGTCTCCTCTCCAGTAGTTCAAGTACTGGATCTCGTATATATTCCCTTTACGATGTGGAAATGGCGTTTCGTAATCAGCAATTTCACTCATTTTGCCACCGAATGGAGTGAAGATTAGCTGAGCATGCTCTGCTTCCGGTTCTTGCAATCGTCTCCAAAGCTTCGAAATGGCGATTTCAGGTATTGGTTTTTGAAAAAAATCGGATTTAGCTTTGAAAGCTAGTGACGCTCGTGTGCGTTTACTAAGAACATCGATCGGTTCTTCTCCTAATTCAGCGAACCAAACTACTGACTCAATCCAACTCATCTCTTTACAATGTTCTTTCTTTAGACCCAACTCAGGAAATTCATTGTTTACCAATGGCAATAGACTGGTTATTGAACCGAGATAAAGTCCTGGAAACGAAGCTCGAACCTTGTTCCTGTATCTCTGCAACATAACTCGTATGAATAAATCATCAGAGAAAACATCAGACACGAATTGCCAGCGATGGATGAACTTTAAAGCACTCTGTTCTGAAAATTCCGTGACGTTGAAAACGGTTACTGTTGATGGAACATCAATTAAACTTATCTTCCATGAAAGGACAACACAAAAGCTCGATCCACCACCTCCACGAATCGCCCAGAAGAAATCTTCACCCATCTCTCGCCGTTCAAGAATCCTCCCTCGTGCGTCGACTACACGCGCGTCGATCACGTGATCGGCCGCTAAACCGTGTTTTCTCAGCAGAGTCCCATAGCCTCCGCCGCTAAAGTGTCCTCCGACGCCGACTGTGGGGCAAACTCCCGCGGGGAAGCCTAAAGTTCGATTCTTTATACCGATTTCGTAGTATAATTCACCAATCGTGGCTCCGGCTTGGACCCAAACCGACCGGTTATCGACATCAATTGAGATAGACCTCAAATTTCTTAAATCGATGATGACGAAGGGCTTGTGGGTAACAGTAACGTAAGAGAGGCCTTCATAATCGTGTCCACCGCTTCGGGTTCTGATGTGGATACCAAAGCGGCGTGCGCATTTAACCGCTGCCTGAACATCGGAAGGTTGAACCGGAGTCAGGATTAAAACCGGTTTAGGTGAATCGGGAACAGAGAATCTCGGATTCTGTATTGTTGAAGCTAAGACTGAGAAAAAAGAAGTGTCGTTTGCTGAGTGTATAACTCTTGAGACGATGTTGGAGTCGTTTAACCGGAGAGATATACACTGGAGAAAACCAGCGTGACTGGACCAGGTAGCGAAAACCGGATGAGGAATTGCTACAAGTAAGATGATGATAGTGAAGAAGATGAATTGGTAGCTTTGAGGTTTCATTATTATGTTTTTCTGCAACAACACTAATAGATTGTAGTGATATATATAATTCGACATATGAAAAAATTGTGGATAGATAGAATCACACGTCTTGATCCAAAAGATATAAGATGGGTGTGATGATTAAATGGCATTTGTCGTGCACACGTAAGGAGCTGAATCATTGAATAGGACTGTTTTGGATTGATGTGAAAAACTGTGGTTTCAGGATTTTGTAATAAGATCAACATGCAGATTGGATTATGGATAGAGATGAAATCAAGGGTTGGTTCAATATTTATGAATATGATTATAGATAGTGACTGAGTATATATTTAGTCGTCTCACTTTTTGATTCTCAAAGACCGTGTCGTTTTTCTGCTTCTGTGATGAATGTTGGCAAAAACTACTCGTGGTTCGACCTAGTTTTATGGGCTACTAATGGGCTTTTTCACTTGTTTTTGGATGAACTCAGGCTTCATGAAAGTGTTCGACCCAGTTTAGTTTCTTTTCTCAGAAACCTTTTCAAACTGACAAAAATTAAAGGTGAGAGTTCCATTGTTATGCAAAGCTAAGGACAAATATGTTGTGAATATTAGATGAGCTATAATGCATACAGGTTCATATAACATTTTATTTGTTTTATTAAATATGTTTACATAACTCTATTAAACAGAAAAATCCTGTAAAAGATACAAATTACATTGCACGAACAGGAGGAATACTCTGTTCATATCTAAAGAAGTTCTCAGGATCATACTTCGTCTTAATATCAACCAATCTCTTATAGTTCCCCAAGAAATATTTCGATCCATAGATCTCAGCTTCTTCAACATTAGTCTCACCACTCGGATTGCTTCCAATATCAAGGTCTCTGTAATTCAAAAACGCTTCTCTTGGGTTGCTTGCCACGTACGGTTCCATCACATCATAAAACTCTTTCATGAGACTGAGATTAGTGTCTGTGGCGTTTGCGTCGTTCCACATAGCATAGTACTGAATCTTGTACAAGTTTCCTTTCCGGTGAGGAAACGCGGTTGCATTCGCTGGAATCTGGTCCATAACTCCACCGTAAGGGTTCCATTGCATAAACACATTATCGAATTTCAACATTGTTTTCCAAATCTTCTTTAATCCTGTTTTAGGGATTGGTTTCTTGACGTAATCCGATTTGCTCTTGAAGTATGATCCTGGTGGATCTGATGGTCTATCTAAAAGAACACTAGTCGGTGTTCCCACAGGATAGTTATACCAAAACGTTGTCGTATTAATCCAACTCAGATCGTAGCAGTCTTCACGTTTTACTTCTAACTCAGGCAAGTTCTGCTCCATTATCTCCATTAATTTCTCTGCTGAACCTAAAAACTGAGCGTAGAACCTAACCGCGATGGTGTTTTTATGGTCGGATTTTGGTGCGATGATAGGCATTGCTCTCAAGAAAAGCTCTTGAGGCAACTTGCTAGAGACAAGTTGCCACTTGTAGAGAACATCTGTGACTCCTTGCTCCAATGTTTTGTTGACATTAAATACTGTTAAGACTTCTGGAACCTCAACGAGGTTGATTTGCCAGGAGAGGATAACGCCGAAGCTCTGACCACCACCACCGCGAATCGCCCAAAACAGATCTTCTCCCATGGTAGCTCGATTCAAGATCTTACCGTTGACATCAACTAATCGAGCATCAACAACATGATCAACAGAGATTCCGTATTTTCTCATCAGATTTCCGTATCCACCGCCACTGATGTGTCCTCCTGCTCCTAAGTAGCGCAAACGCCAGCAGGAAACGCTAACGTATTGCTAGCTTCTGCGATTTTGGTGTAGAGCTCTCCCATGATCGCACCAGCTTCAACCCAAGCTTTCTTGCAGGACACGTCAATGGTAATAGATCGATGATCGTGCATATCGAGAATAACAAACGGCACAGACGAGATATACGAAAGTCCCTCGTAATCGTGACCGCCACTTCTGATACGGATCTGAATTCCATTGGACTTTGCGCAGACCACAGTTGCCTGAACATGAGATTCATGTTTTGCAGCAACAATAGCTATTAGTTTTGCGTTGTTAGGGTTTAAAAACCTTTTGTTCCTCGTGTAGGACTCGTAAGATGACACAAAAGTGGCGTTCTGATGAGTATAGAGAGCTTCGGTGATCGGATTCTCCGGATTAGTCCGACTGACAAGGCATTGGAGGAAGTCTTCAACATGTAGTTTTGTTGCTTTTGCTTCTGAAAACGAAACAAGCAGAAGAAGAAGCAACACACCAAAAACTACTCTCATTTTGTTTGTCTCTCAAGATCTAAGAAAGAAATAGTTCCAATGATTCTCTCTTTTATGTGTTTATTGAGATTTTGACTTACAGAGAAAAACAACTATGGTCTATGGAAAGAAAGTTAAATGGAAGGTTGAATAAATTTACGATAATATGGAAAGTGAATATATGAGGGAATGTTAAATATGTAATTTTAATGCAATCGGAAACGTAACGTTAAGTACTTTATTAATATATTCAAGATACCTACCTTTTTACTGAGAGATCAATCATCCATGATTAAATTTTGTTGGTCAAAGATATTAATCTTCATAATATTATAAGAGATTTACATTTTAATTAATATCCAAAATTGATTGCTATTTACAGCTATTACTAAATGTCAATTAAAGAATTTAGAGGCATTAAATTTCATAATTTGGAGACATTTAAGAGATTATTGTAACATGAATTTTAAATTATTTTGTGTTAAAGTCTTATCCAAACATGAATTTCTAAAAAAAATTATAAAATCTAGTACTATTGAACTAATAATTTTAAAAGTATAATCAAATACACAATTATTAAAAATAATTAAAAATAAAAGATATTAAAGTATTCTAGAGGGGGTTTTAGTTAGAATTATACAAAATCAAAATCTCTTAGTTTAAAATAGTTTTGGAAAGAACCGAGTTACTCTCAGTCTGGTAGTTAGGATGATCCAGCTAATGATTCAGATACTAGAGTTCGATTTCTCTCCACTACACTAGTAAATTAAAAAAAAATTAGGATGTGGACTTTAGATTATAGGTTAGGTTTTATCGATCTAATTGTCGACAAAAAAATTTTTGAATAAGAATACGGTCTTTGGTCAAGTGGATTATTAGACTCCAAAAAGTTAAAATACTATAAATAGAGCTGACTATAATAGGATTATAGTCATTTAGAAGCACGTAAATTATGTTTATCCCATATTAAACTTGTTAAATGGGACATATATATTAAACATTATCCGTGAATTTGATTAAGAAACCGGTTATCTTTACAATTAAGATCATGTTTGTCCATTTTTTTTCCAACAATTAAATGTTTAAATCTATAATGTCCAATTGATATCACAATCATCTGAATTGAACTCTAATAATAAAAAGTTTAGATGAATATTAACCATAAGATACTTTTAGAAAAAATTATATTCAATCATACAAATTTATATAATTAGTTTTTAAAAAAAAGATAAAACCATAAACTGTAATTTGTTCTTCACATATGTTCAAATGAGAACTAGAAAAAGTATTTTACATTGAATCATAAAGTTGATGCCCTTGCTCGTAGTATTAGAGAGTCAGCTAGTGATTAAATGTTATAAAACACTTGTTTCTTACCTCTTTTATTATAATATTGAGTTGACAAAAAAAATATTAGTCTTTATATTTGTAGAATAATGTAACACTATATATGAAATAAGCTGTAACATAATAAATCAAATCTACAGATTAAACTTTAATGATATGGACTAAATCAAATTTCACATAACAATAGTTAATTTATAATGGCTTAATTTTATATATACTCTCTTAAGTTAATGGTTATGAGTTGATCTAAAAAAAGTTAATCACTACAAGAAATTAGACGTATAGTGTTATTTATTTTATTTGTTTGCATCAATTTTAATTGATACAACTGCTATTTACATCACTTATAAAAATGACTCTGAAAGTGGTAAATCAAATAATTAGTGTCAATTTAAATAACTGATGCAACTATTTTCATCATACTATACGTGATGTCCCGTGCAGTTGTAAAAAATATAATAATAATAATATTATTTGTTACAAATGATATTAAATCACATATAATGTATCATTTGTTAATAAGCAACTCATATAATGTCATTTATTTAAACGATTTAATATTACTTATGTTATACACATGTTTTTTTGTAGTGAATGGTTATTAATTCTCGTTGAATTCACCTTATATATATATAACTAGGATTATATCCACACTATAGCGTGAGATTTGATTTTTTTTTAACCCGTATTCATTTGGTTCTTAGACCCATGTTGATATTTTGAATATTATTTTCGAGATCTGGTTTTATAGGCCAAAAGCTGAACAGAAATCAACCTGGATTAGAGCAACCGAACCCAAAAAAATATCCCAATGAGTCCTAAATCTATGTATTTGAAAAACCGAATCTAAATCTGAATCGTAACCAAATCAAAACAAAATTTTAGATTTTCTATTAAATCTTTTTAAATTTTGAATTTCTAAATAAAAATAACCGAACCCGAATTCGAGTTATACTGTACCAAACTCTATCCGAAAAATATAAATATTTGAATATGTCTTCAACCCAAATAACCAAAATACCAAATTAGATAAACTGAACTCGACAAAATAACAGAATGTGTCATAAATCTATGTATTGGTAAAATTAAATTTAAACCTGAACCGGAATCGAATCAATAACCGAATTTGTAACCGATATATTTTTTTCAAATTTTAGTTTTAAAAGTTTTTTCTATTGAATTTTTATTAATTTAAAATTTTTATATTAAAATATGTAATAAAACCACTTTAAACCTATTTTTAAGAATTGTTATGTATCTTAAATTTATTTTTATTCTAAAATTTATAACTAAGTCAATAAAAGTGTTTCCTGCTTCAATACAATATATAAGATGCGTTGCATATATATTGTCAAACTATATGGATTGCGTTCGTACTTCGTATTAATGTAAAATCCCATAACTCTTAAGATGTCTGACAACAGTTAGCCATAATTTTTTTTTCTTTTTGGCAGAAACGTTGATTTTTTTTCCCACAAACAGTAACGTTTAATTGTTATCTAATGCAATTTGACTTTATGTAGGCCGGCTTTTTACAACGATTAATGTGATTTAATTGTAGAATTTTTAGAAGAGTTTTAGTTTGTCCGTATATAAAAAAACTATATACAAGTAATTCTACATAAATAGTTAAAACATATTTTAAAAACTTGCAAATAACATATTCCGTTTTTTTTTTAATTTAACTCATATTAATTCATCTCAAAAAAAAAAATCAATGTTCGAGAACAATATTGATAAAAGAATAATTTCTGAATAACCTTTAACATTATAGGACAGAAAACCAGTTTTGAAATTAAGCGCTCTTAAGATTAAGGCAATAAAGAAATGGGTGAACTAGCAACGAAGACATGCGAGTTCGTCTGTGTATGGAGAGAAAGCAGACCAACTCCCTAAATCTGCTACCATCTGTAGAACGTCAGCACAATTTACCGTGAATTTCACCTCTATAATCTAAAGAACAATGAACGATGACATGCATAACCCATAGAAGCGCTTCCAATTCACAGTGTAATGACGAAAAATTTCTGCGAATCCTATGCGCACCCACATTCACACCACCCAAACCATTATAAAAGTAGTACCACCTTAAAGTTGAATAGTACTCTGAATTTTTTTCAAAATCCATTTACGAAACACTTATATCCAATAAAAATAGGAGAAATAAAGAGAGGTCTATGCAACAATTCATACTCCACAGCCAACACCCGTGAGTTCCGAGAAACACACGAATAAGCTGGAACATATTCCGTTTTTATAACTTTTATTTAATCATATGAGTAATATTACATCCTTGTTTTCTTTATCAACTTATATATATTATCCAAAAAAGCTTGGTAAACCAAAATTGAAGAGAATCCATGCTTAGAAAAGTAATATCTCTCGTATGTTCGAATGCATAGATTTTTGTTTACTTATTTGACTATTTCTCGATTGGTACGTCATTCGCCATGCAAATCTCAGTTTAATATCACTACGTTGTAATTATAATCATCCACGTAAGTTTGTTTCTCCTACCAAAAAAGATAAAAAAGTTATAACCAAAAAATTTAATGACCAAAGAGACAAGAAATATATGAAAGGGATTCGTGTTATAATCTTATAATTACAAGCAACACCATTCTATATCAATTCTCTAATGAAGATTAGAACTTTGGGTATGAAATTCATTTAAAATGGATATTGGGCTTTACACAGACAAATGTGGGCCCATTTTAGTTAGAGCACTATTTCTGTTTAAAACAAATTTGGGCCCATTTTCTCACGTACCTTGAAATCACTTTTTATTTCTTCTGTAATATTTTTGAATAATCCTTAAAGCACACGATCAGTAAGAGGAAGAAAATGGGCGCGTAAATCTCCTCCCACTCTGTTTCAAAATAACTACCAACTACTTAGATAATACAGAAACTACCTCTCTGCTTTTCTCTTTGTCCCCTCTCACCATTACACGAAACAACGAGAAAAATGAAAAACTTTCCTTCTATCTATCTCCAATGGCTTCTTATGTGTTCTACTTCATCTTCTTCGTCGTTTCACTATCTTTTCTATCTTACTCAGTATTCTCAGCCACAGTAGTTGAAGATCTTGCTAATCTCAATCCACCTCCTGATTTCAACACCACAATTGCTAACAACTGCCTTCGTGATCCATTACTCCGTTACTGCAACAACACTTTCTATTCTCCACTCGACATCGTTGAGATTTTCAGATCCACAATCGTCGCTAGCCATCTCTGCAACGAGTCCAAAAACCCTAATTGTATCGAATCGTTCCCCAGAATCAGAATTCACGGTCGTCCTAAAACTGCTGCGCTTTATCTCTCTTTCGATTTCTGCTGGAAGTATTGTCCTTTAAGCGTCGTCGAGGTCCAGCTAGTGAATAACTCTCTTAAGGGTGATTTTCCGAAAATTGTTCTGTCTTGTGCTCAGATTCATTCTCTTGATCTGAGTCATAATCAGTTTTCCGGTTTTGTTCCGGTTCAGGAGCTCTCCGGATCAACCAACTTGACCCATCTAAACCTGTCTTATAACCGTTTCTCAGAGAATAAGATCTCCGATTCTGATTTCTTCAAACGGTTTAATGAATCGAGTTTCATACAATCTGGTGTTCTTCTCAATGTCAAGAGTTACAAGATGAAAGTTTTGGTTTTGCTGATCGTGTTTCCATTAATATTGCTTTCGCTCTGTTTTTGCTTTGGATGGGTATGTCTTAAGAGACCTGACTACTTACCAAGAACATGCCGGAGAAGCCACAAGTTCACATACGCCATGCTTGAAGCAGCTACCGAATGAGTTTTCTGATGAACACCTTGTGAACAAGAGCAATGGAGTCGATATCTACAAAGGAACGTTAAGAGATGGACACAGACAAAGATCGAGGTTTATAATGAGAAGGTTTCAAGTGAGAAGAAGCGGGAATTTGGAGAGGAATGCGAGGAGATTTTTAAGTTGAGGCACAAGAATTTGGTAAGACTTTTGGGTTGGTGTAATAGTAGAAACTTAAGAGCTTTAGTTACAGAATATATTCAAGGAGAGAATGTTGAGACTTGGTTAAGTTCTTCATCAGCTTTATCATGGAGAAGAAGGTTCAGAGTGGTTTTGGGAGTTGTAGAAGGTATTTGTTATCTATCAGAAGAATCACCTGAGATGGGATTTGATCTCAGTACAAGCAGTGTTTTGATCTCCGATGATAATTATGAACCATTGATTTCTCACTTTAAGATTGGAGATGAAGACAACTCATCAACAAGTAAGGCTTCTTCTTCTTCTTTTAAATGTTAAAGGTTATACAAAAGCTAAGTGTGTTGTGTTGTGATTACAGATATATTCAACTTTGGATTGTTTCTTTTGGAGATGATTACAAATCTAAGACCTGATATAGAACAAGAAGATTCAGAAAGAAGGTATGTTGAGTATATAAGAGTTCATTATCCAGATAATCTAGATAGAGTGATTGATGAGAGGATGAAGATTAAGGAAAGAACATTCGAGAACGCGAAGCAAGCTATAACTCTTGGACTTATGTGCACTGATAAGCCACCATTGAAGCAACCAAGCTTGACCCAGATTTCTGACTTGGTGGCTTCTTTGTATGAGTCAAGTATAAGACATCATTAAAATAGACGTTTAGGTTCAACTGAAGAATTTGAGCTTTCTTGTTTTGTTCTGATTTTCAATGGTTAGATGGTATTGTAAGAATTTGAAGACATTGTCTGTTTTTTTTTTCTTTATTGAAATTCATAGAACTATAATGATATTTTGAGATAATTTGCAGAAAAATGAGCACCTCAAACAAAACTTTGTTTGGCTGAGCTTGGTTCCAAAGTTTTGTGCTTCTGATTCCGACCCGGACCCGAATTGTAAAACCGGGTCAAAACTCTTATCTTGAAGTTTGAAAGGATATAAATAGAGATGGCATTGTGGCAAGTGGGAACGTTCCAGTCAGTAACTACTACGACGTGACTTTGTCTGTTTCCCATTGAAAACGCCAACGACTGTTATAAATTTGTATCATTTGTCAAATTGAAAGCACTTTCAGTTTTAAAATTATCTAGTAATTACTAAATTAACCAGAAATTAATCCATCAATTAATTCAATAAACTGATACATTGGAGTTTGGACACAATTTTATAGCGGTCAGAGAAAATAAAGACGCCATTTTTTCTATCTCGATTTTCCCGGGAAATCTACAAATTGTTCTCTGAAACATTCGAATGAATATAAAGTACTAAATAAATGACTTCAAGATTACATTTTTATTATTTCAATGTCAACGTCAAACATTATTCGTACAGATCACAAAAGGCCGACCTTTTTATTTTTCTCATTAATGTGAATTGATTTTCCTTTTTGTTTCTTCTCGTGGGATTGACGATGTTCGAAGTTTCATACATGGCGGGCCAGACAAAGTCAATGCCGGCAAAAACGGACTCTTTCACAATAACTTTTACAAGTTCCCAATTGGTTCTCTTCTATAATTAGACTCCAAATTCCTCATCTTTAGATTATAACTTCACAACAAAGAAGACGAAAGACAAAACTCTGAAGAAATAAGAAGATAATGGAGAACAATGGTGTAAAAAAGACCGTTTCTAGACAATCATCATCGTTTAGGCTTCGAAGCCCAAGCCTTAACGCTCTTCGTCTTCAACGAATTTTCGACTTATTCGACAAAAACGGTGACAGATTCATCACTATTGAAGAGCTAAGCCAAGCTTTAACACGTCTCGGTCTCAACGCTGATATCTCCGATCTTAGATCCACCGTTGAATCCTACATTCAACCTGGAAACGCTGGTCTTAATTTCGATGATTTCTCAGCTCTTCACAAGACATTAGATGATTCTTTCTTCGGTGGAGTAGAAGGAGGAGAAGAAAACGATGATCCTTCTTCTGCTACTGAAGATGAATCGGATCTCGCGGAGGCGTTTAAGGTGTTTGATGAGAATGGTGATGGATTTATCTCAGCTAGGGAATTGCAGACGGTTTTGAAGAAACTTGGATTGCCTGAAGGTGGAGAGATGGAGAGAGTGGAGAAGATGATTGTTTCCGTTGACCAAAATCATGATGGTCGCGTTGACTTTTTTGAATTTAAGAACATGATGCGTACTGTCGTCATTCCTTCTTCTTGATTTTAAAAAAAGAACATTGTTCCCTTAAGCTTAATATTACATTTTTTTAACTATTTAAATTTGTTGTTTTTTTTTCTCAGTATATGTAATGATTGGGTTCGAACATAATAAAACTAAATTAAAGGTCAAGATTGTTTTTTTATATATTTATACCCAAGTTACTCCTGAGAGCTGAGCTCAGAAGTAGCAGGAAAGAGAGAATGCGTTATGGAAGCAATTGGTTTTAAGAGACTATTTTGCGTTTTTGTAAAGATCGAAAGTGTAAACTTTCAGGGAAAATCATACAATGGTTTCATACTTTCATCGTGAAGCAGGTGTGCAATTGATTGTCTTGGAATAGCTGGTCGGTTTGATGATGCAGAAACGATTGCAGAAGCTACACCATAGAAAAGCAACTCTGTTCTGGGGGAGATTCTACTTAGTTCTTGTAGACTCCATGGCTTGGTGGACGAGTTGCCGATAAAATAATGCGTCTTGATCCTCAGAACTCAGCAGAATTTTTGTTGTTAAGCTACACATATAGTTCTGTGAGACAGTGGGATGAATCTGCAGCTCTTCAAGGATTTACGAACAAGAACAGAGTTCATAAGAATCCAGGCCATAGCTGGATCACTTATAGCAACGATTAGGACTCGGAATTTTGCAAATAGCGTGTGTATATATCCGGTTAAACACAATCAAGATAGAAGGCGAGAAAGAACTGAACATTCAGATCTAGAAGACAATAGCACGCTAGGAATCACCACGGTATCTCCTGGCCATCCCAAGCAAAGAACTTGCCATTGTCTTGTTTCTTTGCATTGTTGATGATGTGCAATAACTTCTGAACAGAGTACTCTCTTGTGAAAAGCTTTCCTTCAGGGACATTCCTTTGAAATGGTCGAGAGAGATCAGTGTCTACTGTGCCTGGATGCAGTACAATGCATGCCACAGGATCTTTCTTCCTACCTAACTCAACCGATACATTTTTCGTCACTGCAATAGCAACAGTTGGGAATAGAGAGGTTAATGGTTTTTGCAGCTCACACCATATAGAAAACTTCAGAATCTTCTAAACTTAATATTCAATTTTACATTGATTGAGTGCGGATTTTGAAGCCCTGTAAGAGTGCCAGCCACCAAGCCGGTTATCACCGATAGATCCAACCCGGGCGCTTAAATTGGCTACAACAGCAACTTCCCTATTGGTTCCACTACCTCCACCAGCTTTAAGGAGAGGCCACATATGCTGCAACAGAGCCAAAGACGGGTTCTTTTGTAATTCATTGACTCTATATGCATGCATCACAGAGATTTCAAACAACATTAAACACACTGTTTCTTATGAAAAAATAAATCGACCGTGGTGCATTATCTAAAGATAGAGGCCTTTACAAAAGCGCAGAGAATTTGGAGTGTGTACCTTCATTACTAAGATTGGACCAACAGCGTTAACCTCGTAAGCAAGCATCAATGATGATTTTTCAACCTTGTTCAATGTTGTTTCTGTATTGATATCAACATGAAATTTTTATAATAAAATCTGGGACTGGACACCAGTCTTTTTCATGTTTCACTAGAAACCAAGTTGCAGATAGAACTGGAAGTAACTTGTGGAACAGGAGATGTAGATTAGTTAAAAGTTACTCATCATACCTGGCTGCAATACACCAGGAATGGAAAGTATACCAGCTGCATTTATAAGTAGGTTGAGAGAACCATAGTTTTTTCTCACAGATTCCGCTGATTCCTAAAAAACCGAATTACACATATTCCGATGAGTCACTTTGATTAATGAAAGGAGACAGATTTGAATGTCGAGACAATAACCTCAATGGTAGTTTCATCTGTAACGTCAAGCTTTTGGATGAACAGCCTTTCAGAGTAACGATTTTTCAAATCAGAGAGACTTGTTGCTTCTTTTGGATTTCTGCAAGTAGCAACCACATATCCTTTCTCATTCTTCTCCAGCAACTGTCTTACCTGTAATAAAATTAAACAAAAAGAGCTGAATACCTTAACTAAAACAGCAATAACTTTGAAGCAATTTCAGAATTTTATTAGTAGCGATCAGTAAAGTTCAGGATTTGCATAAAGAGAGAGAGAGAGAGATGGATTAATGGAGGAGGCTCACAAATTCGAGGCCGATGCCTCTGGAAGCTCCTTGGACCATGGAAACTCCACCTTCCCAATTGGACAAAGAAGATGATGATGACGTGGCAAAACTAGACACTCTCATCTTCCTTAGAGCCGCTGACGCCAATGACGGCGGAACCATCCATGTGCCACCGCTATTCGCTAGAGAATTCATTGAAGCAGACAGTCTCATCCTCTTCACAGCCGCCGACAACAACGACGGCACCAGCCACGTGCCACCGCCCTTCACCAGAGTATTCATTGAAGAAAGGGTTGAAGATTAAATACTTTTTCTGGATGTGCGATGAAGCTAAAAAGGATGGATCATAAATGCAACCACATTTCTAAGCCATCACCACGGGACCTAAAATGTCGGTTCCACAAAGATGGGGATAAAAACTCCAACTTTATAACAATTTCTCACAAATCAAAATTTTGAAGGAAAAAGATTCTGAGATTTGGAAAATACAATTAACAAAAGAATCGTTAATAGTTCAGTGCTCATGCTAACTGGTAAGTTTAACACGCTGGAAGTTAGAATTGACTGTTGATCATTAATACTTAGCACACCATTTGATGAGAATAATAAGTTTTATAAAAACTACAGATCCATCTCCCAACATTCTTTTAATAACTTGAAGTTGCAAAATTAAAACTAGGCCAAGGAATGTCATTACTCTATCATCCTTATCTTGCAGTAAATATCCCAAAAGCCAACACCTTGCAATTTTCTGCTAGCTACCATCCATACCATTCATTTGTAAGTTTTGAGCTATGACCTCCCCACACAATGCTCGTGAGGCTCTTCAATGCATCACCCTCTTCAGTTCAAGGATATAGACTTTTATCTATAATTACTTCCAAGCTTCAACTACCAAAATACAATCCGGGTATTCATCCATCCATGAGAAGAGCTCCAAAACTTGCATAGTTGTGGTCGGGGAACCATACCCACCAACATTGACCTCAGATGACAGATGTATAACAACCCCGAAAAGAGCTTATGGCCATGCAAGAAGAAATGTGCAGTTGTTTGGATTTAGACAAAAGCACATTCTCTTAGACACCTGTGCAGCTGAATGATTTTATCAGTCGCAAACATTTAGTTATCGAGTAGTCTGCAACCCTTTGCTCTTAGTTTTGACTCGAGACCAAAAAACTTGATCCCAGAAAGCACCAAATCAGCTGTCTTCTTCTTTGTCTGCTCAATTAACATTTCATCGTAGACTACCATATCAGCCTCTGTCATAACTTTGCGCCTTTTCAGCTCTGCAAAGACTTCTCTTGCTGCTTCGATTGTTCCATGCTTACACATACCCGAGATAATGGCACAGTATGTAACTTTACTTATAGAGACACCTTGGTTCATTTCATTTAGTACTTCCATAACTTTCTCAGCATTACTATTGCATACATGACAAACCCTAAGAGCGTACTTAAACTCCATAGGACCACTCTCTACATTTCCCAGACATTCACGGACTAATATCATCACCGCATCAATTTCTCCAATTTGGCTAAGTCCTCTAGTTAGAGATAGATAGGCAGCAATGGAAGGAACACACGACATCTCCATGATCTTTTCATGACATGAACATGCTTCTTGAACATCCCCTTTCTCAACAAGACAACAAATTGCAATACTGTAAGATGATGAATTCGGTTCAAACCCAAAATCCCTCATTTCATAAAAAGTGACAAGGATTTTTGAATATTTCCCATCTTGTAAAGAGCCTCCATAAGAATGTTGTACACAGAAACACTCCCATGACCTTTAGTTTTTAGTACATCAAAGACATCTAAAGCCATCACTCTCTTTTCTTCGTCGGCACACAGCAATTCGAAAAATTGTGAGAGGTAATCTGCAACAGGGTACTGTGATTCCTCAATTCGTTCTAGCAAATTCAAAAAATTATCCAGCCTATTAGTCACCACATATGCAACCATAATGGGACTTATAGTGTCAAAATTTGGTTCTAGTTCTTCCTCAACTGCAATTTTGAAGAGCTTATAGGCTTTATCAACCTGATCCACACTACATAAACCTTTAATAACTGCACTGTATATCCCTAGATCAGCTATGTACCCAGAATCCACCAGATCCTCCCACAGATTGCAAGCAGATCTGACCTTCCCATCCACAACAAATCCTTCAATTAAAACTCTGTAGATCTCCCTATCAATCAAAATCTGTTTTACCTTCATCTCCATAAACAATTCATAACCTTTTTCAACTCTACCGTCTCTACACAGACCCGTAACAAGTGTTCCATACGCCATTACATCTGGTTTGATCTCATCGCGTTTCATTTCATCCCAAACTCGTATACTTGCATCCATGTTCCCTTCAGAAACCAAAGTTTTGATTATTGCTGTGTATGCAAAAACATCAGGCTTACACAGATTATCTCTCATTCTCTGCAGAATCTCGAGCATTTCCTCAATTCTGCCTGTTTTACATAACCCTTTAACCAAGATCATGAAAGTAGTACTTTCCTCGACCAACCCATCTTCTTTAAAATCCTCATAAACGGCCAATGCTAAATCAAAGTAGCCATTTTTCACCAAAGCATCCATTATCCTGTTATACAAGAAAATACTAGGCTTAAACCCAAACTTCTTCATCTTCTCGTAAACGTAATAAACCCTCAAACCCCTCTTATTATCCGTGTGCATTCTGATTAAAATTTCAAATTGTTTCTCCGAAGGTGCCTTCCCTGAGAATCCATAAGCTCGGGCAACTGATCTGCGGCACGAAAATTTCCAGTTCGATTGAGGCTATACGCAAAAGCATTGTAAGCAGCGAAATCGTGTTTATACCCATTCTGTTTACCAGCCCAATGAAAAAACTTCGCCGCAACTGCAGCATCGTTCCCTACTTTCAAAACCTCGGCGACGATACTTGGCGTGACGCGGCGGAGTTTGTTTAGCTCCGAGGCCACAGAGGGACCCCAATGATTACGATTCTTGCGGAAAGCGTCGAGGACGAACCGCGCGATCGGAGATAGACCCTCGGAAGCAGAGGAAATCACCGTAGAAGGCGACGAAGAAGCTCTTTCCGATGGGAGCAATCACATGCTGCATTGAGGCTGCTAAAGGATTCATACCGTGTGACCATTGTGGTAAAGCTTCTTTCTTTGATTGTTTTTGGCAATCCTGAAGAAGTAGTCAAACTCCAGTGTTTGGTTTAGTATAACTAATCATTTTGTCTCACAAACAGGACAATCTTTCTCGAGGAAATATGGGCGCTGTTAAGGTTTTACAGGGATTGTTCCCAGAACCCGGGAGGCTTCAATTCATTTATGCTGACTTAGGAGATGCCAAAGCTGTAATTTTTCATATTCCTAAGATATTACTTTGAGCGCTTTTTCTTGGTCTTTTGTTAATGGGGTTCCTTCATTTCAGGTTGATAAGATCTTCAAAGAGAATGCATTTGATGCTGTTATGCACTTTGCTGCAGTAGCATATATTGGGGAGAGCTCTCTAGATCCTCTAAAGTACAATCTTCAGCCACTGTTTTATTCATAATATCTCTGCAAGATTGGAAATCTTTGTGGTGAATCTCATTTCGATTTTTCGCTCTGTAGGTATTACCACAACATTACTTCAAACACATTAGTTGTTCTTGATGCTGTGGCTAGACATAAAGTGAAGAAGTTTATATATTCAAGCACATGTGCCACTTATGGTGAACCTGAGAAGATGCCTATTGTTGAAGTCACTCCACAGGTATTCAAAAGAGTCACAAAACACTTTCTTTCGCATGTTCTTGTCTTATCAAATTTGGAAACTATAAATTGTCAGGTCCCCATTAATCCATATGGAAAAGCTAAGACGATGGCTGAAGATATGATCCATGATCTTAAGGTTTCTGATTTTTTCGAAGCTTTAAAAGTCTCTTATTCTGATTTGATCGACCAAACAATATCTGATGGTTTTATGACTTTCACAGATACTTCAATGTGATCGGTTCAGACCCTGACGGTAGACTAGGAGAAGCTCCAAAACCCGAGTTACGTGAGCACGGAAGGATTTCAGGTGCTTGTTTCGATGCAGCTCGTTGCGTAATTCCAGGCCTCCAGGTAAAAACACACATTTTACTCAAACTCTCTATGCTTCTTCTTCACGCAACTCTCAAATGCTAAATTTGGTTTATCTATGAACAGGTCAAAGGAACAGACTACAAAACAGGAGATGGAACTTGTGTTCGTGACTACATAGACGTTACTGACCTGGTCGATGCTCAATTCAAGGCTCTGGAGAAAGCTAAGCCTGGAAATGTCGGAATCTACAATGTAGGTACAGGAAAAGGAAGATCCGTGAAGGAGTTTGTGGAAGCTTGTAAGAAAGCGACAGGAGTAGATATCAAAGTAGATTTCTTGCCTCGAAGACCTGGAGATTACGCTGAAGTTTACAGTCATCCGGCAAAGATTCTGAGAGATCTGAATTGGTCTGCTCGTTTCACTAATCTTCCGGAAAGTCTTGAGGTTGCTTGGAAGTGGCTAAATAAACATCCCCATGGATATGCTTCTTCTTTTTCTTTTTCTTTTTTTTTTTTTTTTTTTTTGTCAAACGGATATGCTTCTTCTTAAAGACCAAGAATAAAGTTCTAATTTTAAAAATTTTGCATATTTGTTTTTGAGAGATTAGCTTATAGAAAACACATTTGATTAATTACAGAATTACAGTTCAATAAATATCATTATGGTTATTCAATACAATACATGTAAGAATTTACCAGTGTACTTTTATATACAGAGATACATACTTTATTTATATATAAATTGACGTGAAGCCCATTTGGCCCATTTTAAAATAAAGCCCATAAAAGTAAAAATGTAATCTTTTTAATAAACCCTAGAAATTTCGCAGTTGTCGAATCGCACAGCCAAAAGCCACCCCCCCCCTCTTCTAATTTTGGCCTCTCGATTGAGTTTTTGAAACCCTGCGCTCTGTTCATTTCGAATCTCTCCGGCGCTTCGAATTCGCCGACCGAGTCTCTGCTCAAGAGTAGCGAGTGTTAATATCTAATCGGCGAAAATGTCGATGTCGAAGAGTTCAAAGATGCTCCAGTTCATCAATTACAGGATGCGAGTGACGATCCAAGATGGAAGGCAGCTGGTTGGGAAGTTCATGGCCTTCGACCGTCACATGAACCTCGTTCTTGGAGACTGTGAGGAGTTTCGAAAGCTTCCTCCAGCGAAAGGGAAGAAGATCAACGAAGAGCGAGAAGATCGTCGTACGCTTGGATTGGTTTTGCTTAGAGGTGAAGAAGTGATTTCGATGACTGTCGAAGGACCACCTCCTCCTGAAGAATCTCGTGCTAAGGCTGGCTCAGCAGCTGCTGTTGCTGGTCCAGGAATCGGTCGTGCCGCTGGACGTGGAGTACCAACAGGTCCGCTCGTTCAAGCTCAGCCTGGACTTTCTGGTCCGGTTCGTGGAGTTGGTGGACCAGCTCCGGGTATGATGCAGCCTCAGATCTCTCGCCCGCCTCAGCTTTCGGCTCCTCCGATCATTCGACCTCCGGGACAGATGCTTCCACCGCCTCCAGCTTTTGGTGGTCAAGGTCCTCCAATGGGTCGAGGTCCTCCTCCACCTTATGGGATGAGGCCACCGCCACAGCAGTTTCCTGGACCACCACCGCCTCAGTATGGTCAAAGGCCTATGGTGCCTCCTCCTGGTGGTATGATGAGAGGACCTCCTCCTCCACCTCATGGAATGCAAGGACCGCCTCCACCTCGCCCTGGAATGCCTCCTCCTCCTGGTGGTTTTGCCCCACCGCGTCCTGGAATGCCGCCACCGCCTAATCCCCATAACCAGCAGCAGTGATTAGGTTAGCAGTGAAACAATGCCTTTTGTCTCGGTTTTTAACTGTTTTTTTCGCTTTTTCTTTTCTTGCAACTGTGATGGCATTATGCTTGTTTGATTGAACTTCCTCAGGTTATATTGTACGTGCTTTCATAACTTTAGTCGCCATTTCTGGTCAATGTTAGCTTGAAAAGTTTGTAGAGTTGTGGACGAGTGATGAGTGGCTTTGCCTTATCTTATGTCACTGTCCATTAAACCTGGTTATCATCACTGCCCTATATTATTGTGTATCATTTCGTTAAACCTCTTATTTGTGCCCGAATGTTTGTTTTCAATGTCAACATTGCTAACCCGTTTGAGGTTGAAACAGCAACTTTCTTGAACCAATCTGAGGAAATTGTAGTACTCCCCCATTAGGAATTTATCAGACCTCATTGCCATTGGTGATCACATCTGAGTCTTTTTCGAAGAAGCGTTGAATCGGTTCAGACTTTTAATCAATCCCCTCTGTGGTCTTTGTTTGTGGATTGTTTAGGTAAAAGAGCAAAACTTTGTTTAGGGAGCTGTGGTGAAACACATTGAGCTTTTTGTGGATGAAGAACTTGTGGATGTATCAAAAAGATGAGTATGGAATATTTGCATTACCTTATGTCAGGCTTATGGATTTGGATATATAAAGTCATTATCAGTTTGAAAGCTCTTGAAGGATTGATCAACTTCTTAAGCTGATAAGTTGGATTCCTAAATGTTTATTCTCACTAGAGCTAGCTTTTTTTCTTCTTCTTTTGTTGGTTCGGTGTAGTTTGTTTTGCATGCCTTCATACTTTTTGACGACTTCTTAACAAGGTTCTTACTTCAGATGCAGTGATCACAGGTTCTTATTGACCACTTCTTATGCAAAATGGTATTATCTATTTGGTATGCTAATATAAGTAACATACCTAATGAACATTTCGGGTTTAGTTGGGTTTTGGTTTGGCCAAAAACTAGAAGCCTAACAATGAACTCCAACCATTTTCTTTTTAAGCTCGGTTTGGTTGGTCTGATATAGGATCAGTTACTGAACCCGAACTAACCAAAATAACTCATAACCGTGTCAATTCATTCATTATTACTATATATATATATATATTATATATAATCTTTTTAAATTAATATTTGATTCATTAATAACTTTTATAAAATAATATAATTTTGTAGTCCCAAATTAATAAATTAATAATTTTTATAAATTAATAAAAATTTATAGATTTATTGTAGCCTCGGCTTTATTAATTTATAGAGTTTTCCATTATAGGAATAAGAGATTTAAAAATCGTGAGACATATATTTACTCCGATTGACTCTATCACTTCCAACGACTTATACATTGTGATGTTTGAAAAAGCAAAAAAGGAAGAAAGAAGAATTGGTCTCATTACAAGATTTGTACCGTTGAAAGGAGAATACAGAAAACAAAAACAAAGCAAAGAATTGAAAAGTCAAAAAATAACGTTGTGAACTATTAACACTCCTAATGATGCTTCACGTTTACCCCACCATTGCTAAATCTCAGCTTTAAATTTCAATACCTCTAAAATATAAAAGAAAGCTGCTCTGACTAACTTTAATCATATAATATAATAGAGTCGTTATTTGTTATATTGTTTATCTTTTGATCGGAGATTCGGAATGGTATATTTAATTACAACGAATTGGACTTCTCAATTAGTATCAGACCATTAATATGTGATTAAATTGAATAAAAATAATATACTTTGTTAGTACATTCTCAATTTCACTGAAATATGTGGAGTTAAAAACTTAATTACGTGAATAAAAGAAAAAAAGTCCGACCCGACAAGTTCCAACAGCTAAATTTTGCAAAACTGTTATTTTCCAATAACACTGTGCAAGGTCTTGTCTTTGCCTCACCTTCTGGGGCCGTGTAGGATGATAGTTAAAACGGTCAAAATTTTCACAGAATCCAAGAAAAAGGTGTTGTGAGATTCTCGTGAGTTTTGGGTATATCTTTCTTCTGCATATGTCCTCCTCGCCTTGTGTATATAATAATATTAATACGTACATAAATATGAGCACACTCTTCTTTCACCGTCTCCAACACGAAATAAAAGAAAAGATAGGATAAAAGCCTGTTGTTCCTTTTTTCCTACAGATTCCACTTATTCACCATGTTTGCTTAATGATTTCTTCTTCTTTTTCTGCAGCTTTCCTCTTTTATCTTCTTATTTAACCAATTCGTGGGTTAGATAGGTTATCATCAGTGTAAGAGAAAATGAGGAGAAATTTAATGGTGAATTTTGGGGTTTTTCTTCTGTTCTGTTTTGGTCTTTTGTCGAACTCATTTGGACAGGATGATGATGATGATTCTACTACGGCTGTTTACATTGTTACTCTGAGACAAGCTCCTGCTCTTCATCTTTTCCAACAACAAGAAGAGGTGAAGAGAGTTAGAGATAATAACCCCCAAGGATCCAAACATGGAGACACTTCTAAGTTTACTAGACCTAAACACCAACCAAGGTAATTGCAGATTTTGCTTTGGATCCTTGAGGTCTTGGTGATTGAATGAATCAGAAAGAGTTACATGCATTCTATGGTTCTCTTATTTATCATGTTTTGAACTCAGCATTGTAAACTGAGTTTTGTGTGTAAAAATTCGCTCTTTTGTGGTGTGGAATGTTTTTCTGGTGTTGATATAAGTTCTCTGGTTATATAGGAACAGCTCAAAGTCACATTATTGGAGATCATCAATTTCTCAAGCTCATGACTCTTTGCTGAGAGATGCATTAAAGGGAGAAAAGTATATAAAGCTTTATAGCTACAATTTTCTTATCAATGGGTTTGCTGTGTTTCTTAGCTCACAACAGGTAATCTTGATCGTACAATATCTCTGTGAGCTTATACTAATGTTTGTTGTCTTTATGCAAAAGTTTCTAAAATTTTCTCTGTTTTGCTTCTAAAAAGGCTGATAAGCTTTCAAGAAGAAGGGAAGTAGCAAACATAGTGATGGATTTTTCTGTTAGGACGGCGACAACTTATACCCCTCAGTTCATGGGTCTACCAAATGGTGCATGGGTTAAAGAAGGTGGATATGAAACTGCTGGAGAAGGAATTGTTATCGGGTTTATCGACACTGGCATTGACCCAACACACCCTAGTTTCAATGGCACTGATACTTCCCAGCGTGCCTACCCAATCCCTAATCATTTCTCAGGTGTTTGTGAAGTTACTCCAGATTTTCCATCAGGCTCCTGTAATAGGAAACTTGTTGGAGCCCGTCATTTTGCGCAGTCAGCTATTACTAGAGGCGTTTTCAATTCATCTGAGGACTATGATTCCCCTTTCGATGGTGATGGCCATGGCACGTAAGTATAACTTGTTGGTGATACTGAATCATATTTGCACCTTTTCACGTATATACTGCAAGTCTGCAACTAAAAATTGCTATCTTGATTATATACAGGCACACAGCTTCCATTGCAGCGGGCAATCACGGGGTCTCAGCAATAGTTTCTGGGCATAACTATGGAAGTGCTAGTGGAATTGCTCCTCGAGCACAGTACGTATACGGACATTTACCAACTATCAGTTGCAGAAGACATATTTTATCATTCATATTGCATTAAGAATACTAATAATGTGTTTTTGGTATGTACCAGTATTTCTGTTTATAAAGCCTTGTATAAAAGTTTTGGGGGATTTGCTGCAGATGTTGTTGCTGCTATAGACCAGGTAAATCGTTTTACCCTTTTCCCTTCAATGACTGATTATAATGATGATATTTCCATGACACTGTTTTAGTGGTTATGAATTTTCTTAGGCAGCTGAAGATGGAGTTGACATATTAAGTCTATCCATCACACCTAATCGACGTCCTCCTGGTGTAGCCACGTTCTTTAACCCTCTAGATATGGCTATGTTATCTGCTGTTAAGGCCGGTATATTTGTTGTACAAGCTTCAGGAAATACAGGTCCTTCTCCTAAGAGTATGTCCTCTTTCAGTCCATGGATTTTCACAGTTGGTGCTGCTTCTCACGATCGAGATTACTCTAATTCCATAATCCTAGGCAACAATGTATCTATTTCAGGCGTAGGACTTGCACGTAAGTCTAATTTTAATCTCATATCAGCTAGTTTGTATTTTATTGAAGCTGTAATTTTCTGTTTTGTATTCTTCTAGTTCCTACTGATGAAGGCAAGATGTACACAATGATCTCTGCTCTTGATGCATTGAAGAACAAGAGTTCAGTAGTAGACAAAGACATGTATGCAGGTGAATGCCAAGACTATGATAGTTTCAATAAGGTTCTTGTCCGTGGGAATCTCCTGATATGCAGCTACTCTATCCGTTTTGTCCTCGGGCTTTCCAGTATTAAACAAGCTATAGCTGTTGCCAAGAATCTATCTGCAAAGGGTGTTGTGTTCTACATGGAACCATATGTCCTTGGTTTTCAGATTGATCCCACACCAATGGACATGCCCGGCATCATTATTCCGTCCTCTGAAGATTCCAAGGTGAGGATATAACTAGAAATATATCACTTCTTCTCTTGATTCTTGTAGAATACTAACGATATTGAATCATATATAGGTTTTACTCAAGTACTATAACTCATCTCTTGAAATAAATGGAACTACCAAAGAGATTACTAGATTTGGGGCAGTTGCAGCCATTGCAGGTGGACAAAATGCTAACTTCAGTAACAGAGCTCCCAAGATTATGTACTACTCAGCAAGAGGACCTGATCCAGAAGACAGCCTATTTAACAACGCTGACATTTTGAAACCGAATCTTGTAGCTCCTGGAAATTCCATTTGGGGAGCTTGGAGTTCCGCTGCCACCGAATCCACTCAGTTTCAAGGTATTCGTATATCTCCAGAGCATGACATTGTTGAAGTTAATGAGTTTCCCATTTAAGCCGTTGTGTTCTTTTTCCCTCGTTTTAGGAGAGAAATTCGCTATGATGTCTGGTACGAGTATGGCTGCTCCTCATATAGCAGGTGTGGCTGCATTGGTCAAGCAGAAATTCAGAAAATTTAGTCCTTCAGCAATTGCATCTGCACTTTCAACAACCTCTGTTCAGTTTGACAATAAAGGCGAGGCGATAATGGCTCAGCGTGCTTATGCTAATCCTGATCAAAGTCTATCTCCTGCAACCCCATTTGATATGGGAAATGGATTTGTGAATGCAACTGCTGCTTTGGATCCTGGCCTAATCTTTGATGCTAGTGAGCTCAAAACTTAATACTAGTGATTAGAACAATGACAGTTTTTCACAATTTTATATTACCGAATGTATACCATTATAAATCTTCTTTCTCTTGTTCTATGCAGGTTTTGAAGATTATATGTCATTTCTTTGTGGGATCAATGGATCAGCTCCAGTTGTATTCAGCTACACAGGCAAGGATTGTTTGCTTAGAAATGCAACAATCAGTGGATCTGATCTCAATTTGCCATCCATCACTGTCTCGAGGCTTAACAACACTCGAACTGTTCAAAGACTAATGACAAACATTGCAGGAAATGAGACCTATAATGTCGGTTTGATTACTCCTTATGATGTTTTGATGAAGGTATCTCCTACTCAATTCTCTATAGCCAGTGGAGAGACAAAATTACTTAGTGTAATCCTCACAGCAAAGATAAACAGCTCTACTGCTACTTTTGGGGAAATCAAGCTGTTAGGAAACTTGGGACACGTTGTCCATATTCCTGTCTCTGTCATAGTGAAAATCGCCTGAAAACAATGAACCTGAGAACCCAGTATTACACAGAGCTTAGTAGATAAGATAAATTGTATTCATTTCATTTTCCATGTAAATGTCACATAGCATTTTATAATACATGGTGCATTTTATTTGATACAATATGTAAAACTAGAGGAAAGATTCAACAGTCCTTTAACACAATAAGATTAAAGTAGAATATTTTCATTGTCTTCATTTATTACATTACGCATTGCCTCCATCTCTGTTTCCATTGTTTGGAGAAGAAGGCACCTTCTCAGATTCATCTTCTTCAGCAGCTCCAGAAGAGGGTGTTGTAGGAACAGAAGGATTTGTAGGCTTAGCCATTGGAAAAGGAGCATACTTGTGGAAAGGCCAGCCTTGGAATGGGAATTTATTCCTGAAAAAAGCGGCTATTCCAGAGTTTGTTGCAGGCTCATCAATCTTGGTCATGGAGGATGATGAATCAATCTTGGTAGATTCAGAAACAATTGATGCCGGAGGATGAATGTGTCCTTTCTTGAGGTTCTTCCCTATTGCGGGTGATGGTGCTGCAGGTTTATGGCTGCGAGAGCAGAGCACAAGTGGAGAAGTGACAAATGTGAGAAAGATTAGGCAGAAAGAAACTCTTGAGATCGACATTGTAGCTGAATTGTTCTGTCTTTTTAGCAAGAGATGGATTTTCTTTCTGTATGGAAGTTGTTTGTTGGTTTGATTGATGATGTTTGGAGTCAAAGGTGTAGTAATTTATAGAATGGAGATTGAAAAAAGTATTGGATTTTAATTAGAAGAGATAAGTCAGGAGTTGTGTTGGATTTCTACTTCTTACCTAAATGTCAACTTAAACACATAGTTTGAATGTTACAACCAAATGAGAATTTTGTGAATCTAAATTTAAAGCAGAGCATACATACCAATTCATATCAAGGGAACCACATAAAGACCTAACCTTTAAACAAGCTAACACAGCTGATCATTTTTTTCTTGGCTTGCAGTTTCTCTGGATTTACAATTGATTCAAAACGATTGCCTGAGTCTATAGATGATCCAAAACGACTCTTTGGTGTTAAAGCTTGAACCTTCTTTGCTTCTTCCATATTCCGTCTAAAAGATGTTTTAAAAGTTCCAAATAGTATCAAAGATTCAAACCGGGACTTTTATTGACTTTTGAGAGTTCATCAGTCATGTCTTCGGATCCTGACAAAGTGATGTCCAAGGCCGACAAAATGTATGCTTTCTTCATCTTCCCTGCCATATATTGTTGTCATCCATGTGAATGTCTCTGTATGAGGTTCATGATCGGTGGAGGTAAAATTGGATTTGGGGTTTAGGGCATTTTTGGGTTAATCGAGATGACTGTGCTCTTGAGATATGAGGGTTTTCTTTTGTAGCATTGATCCAGAAACTTCTTGTGATCCATTCTTACGGTTCAGTCATGGTTTTTGTTGAGAAAGTAGAAGAATATATGTGTATTGTTGCGTAGGAACAGTTTAATCTGAGGTTGCTTTAAGTTTAAGAACACTTACTTCGATAGATTTAAGGAGACACTCTTGCTTTTCAAGTAAAAATAAAAAATTGGTCTTTGGGAGTTTGGAGCCTGCAAATTCTCTGTATCACTTCTTGCTTTTGGTATATCCCGGAATTGCAAGTGAAGTCGACTTTTACTATTTTATTTTCCAGTTTGACAAGGATTGAGAAATCATTTTGTCTTCACTTTTGAAATGTTTTTTTTTGTTTTTTTCTCACATTTCAGTGGTCTCCTTCTGTTATTAGTCAATCATCTTCTCAAGCATCTTTGGTTCTTCATTTTCACAGGACAAAACTCACGCTTACTAGATGGAGTGCTGATTGGAGAGGTGCTACTGTGTTGTATGAGCAAGCAGGTGGGTAATAGTTGTATTTTCCTTTATGGCAGAATCTAAGTTTTAAATTCCCTTTCTTTCCTCTAAAAGCTTGGAAACTAGCAATATTATAAGCATGCAGCTTTATTTTCATGCTGAAATGAAATCTGACTTTGGTTAAATCCCTTTGACTACCTTTTCATTGATAAACGACAGCAATTGCGTTTAGGGCATCAAACAAATATGAAAAAGCTAAAGTGGCTCCCGAGAAAGCTTCAAAAGGACAAGAGATGCAAGCTTCGTATCCAATATTAGCCTTGCCGCTAGTCATTTTTGCCGTATCAACGTAGTATCCTATTTAGTGTTATCCTTAATATCAAATAGTCCTTGGGATGCTGCAAAGCATATGGAGTCTGCTGCTGCTCTTGCACAGAAGCTAAGTATCTGGAATGAAGTTGCTGATTTTTATAGAAAGGCGTCTGAGCTATATGTTGAATGTGGAAGGGCACAACCAGCGTCAGATGCTCTTGGAAAGGCTGCCCGGTAAGTCTATGTCGACATATCTAGCAATCAAGAAAGTAAATTTCATGATTTGCGTTGTGTTGTATCTGTCTTTATTTTAGATGCTATTTGATTCTGACGTCCTATATTTTCTGAGTGTGACTTCTTAATCATTCTCCACTTTTGTTTATTTCATGTTTGATAATCTTATGCTTTAGTGCTTTGGAAGATGTCAAACCAGATGACGCCATCCAACTATACACTGATGCTTGTGAAATTCTTGAAGACGATGGAAGGGACCAAATGGCTTTTGATCTATATCGTGCTTGTGCAAATGTCTACATAAAGCTCGAGAAGTAACTTTTTTTTTACATAGGAATCACATCCAAGTTTAAGATTCACTGTAAATGGATATTTATCAGTTAGTAGTCGCATCATGGAGTTTGTCTGATATAGTAATCAATTTGCACACATTGTATTTTTGCAGGTTCACAGATGCTGCAACCTTTTTCTTAAGATTAGGTGTAGCTGCTGATAAGTGTGATGCCACAAATAGTCAGTGTTAGGTACGAGTATATGTCTCTCTTAACTTGTAGTGCCATCTGCTTTCTCCTTGGGTCAGCCGATCCTCTTGGATCTCTAAATGTCATTGTTGTTAGTTAACTATTTGCTCCTGAACACCATTTATTTCAGGCCTATCTTAGTGCAATCATTGTATATCTGTATGCTTATGACTTGAAGCAGGCGGAAAAATGCTACAATGACTGTTCACAGTGAGTATATTCTTCTCTCCTTTTGCAGCCACTTAGTAGGTCAATGATCAATTATCTGGACCATATATATTAATTACTACGAACAAGAAAGCATGAATGTGATGCCAAATTAATGTCTGAATGTTTTTTTTTTCTTTCTGTTTGGGCAGGATTGATGCTTTTCTGAAGAGTGATCAGAACCGAAGTGCTAGTAGACTTCTCACAGCCTATAATGAAGGTGACATTGAAGAAATCAAGAAAGTGGCGAGTTCAAGCACTGTCTTGAATTTGGATCATTCGGTAATTCACTTAAATGATCTGTCTAAATACTAATCCTGTCTCTGTGTTTCTGAATGTATTTGTTCTTCACTGTGCTGGCTGTTGTGAAACCAAATGATCATAGAAAGTTAACTCTAAACTACCGGAATATAATAGGGAGAAGTGTTTTGTTTGCAGATCATCAAGTTGGCTAGAAAGCTACCCACTGGAGATGTTACTGCAATTCAGATGGAAACTAATGACGATCTCGACGAGGATGATCTCACTTGAAGTTTCTCCTCTTTGTACAGATTCAGAATTCTACACTTTGCTACGTTTTAAGCCAAAGATTTTAAAAAGAAATATTATCATTTTAGTCCGAAGTACTCTGTGAGTGATTGCTTACAAAATCCCGAATTCGAATTTATGTATGTTTTTAAACAAAGACGCAAGCACTCTAAAGTCTGTAATTTTTTGATCTTCTTAACACAGCTGTTACAGGTTGGTTAAAATCTTCTGTTAACATGAATGATAATACATACCGTTCAATATTTAATCTGATTTTCTTCATAACTCGTCTTTAAAGCTTTTTCTTTTTCTAAAATTGAAGAACGTACAGAGAAGCATAAAATATAGAGAACACTGGTACATTGCAAATGCAGAACCATCATTAATCCTAAACCCTTTTGTCTACTGTTGTATTGCCTCTCTAGATTTCTCTCACTGATACAGAATCACCGAATCCTAAACACATACTTCAACGAGTCTTTTGTGAGTGTATCTGTTTACTCATCATAAAGGACTTTTTTCCATCTTATCCACCAGAGAAGAGAGCTCTTCCTTGAGCTCGGTATTTCGTGTCTCCCCACACAGAAGTCCATGCATCATTACGAGCTCTTCAGGTGTTGCCTTTTTCAACAGTCCACGCAGAAGCCTTGTGTCCCTGTCCAAAGAGGGATCTGAAGCCCCTCCTTTCTCTGTATCATCCTTTTCTTCTTCCTTGGTTGGTTCAGCACCAAACAGTTTCGCTGCTTTTTGGTTCCAATACTCCTCTAATTGATGCTTTGGATCTAGAGCCTCAACCACCTGTGCACAATGTTAACTTTCAGTCCAGAACGCTTGCAGAGAAAATAAAAAAAAATTATGAAAATTTGGTCATGCATATGTGTAAAGAAGATGCACAAGGTGACTGAAACAGAAGATGGGAGCTTCTCATCCAGCAAACAGAAAGGGATGAATCTTTTCACAGCGTTAGAACAATGTAGTTTGAAGGCTATGTATGAGAAATTAATTGTTACCTCAATAATGTGTGGGGAGAGAAAGCCAAACATTTCAAGTCCATTTATACTCTCCAAAGGCTGTAAAGATGTCAAAGAGCTAACTGGTTGATCACATTTCTTGATGATTTCGAGTTTGAGCCTTTGTGTCACCATTTTCCAGCATTTCTCAGCAGATACATTTGAGAAATTCTCAGAGGGGTAATCTTCTACCGAGACCTGGAAATATTACTGATGGATCAGTAACGTACAACTTTCATTTGTTATAAATAATAAAAGAGATTTCACTTATATTTTTCAAACCACTACATAACTAGCGTACCCTAAAAAGTGGGCCAAGAAGCCCTGCATCGAGAACCTCTGAGATGTAGTTGGTTAGTTTTGTTGGATCAAGCACGCTTAAAAACTTAACACGGCTCTTGAACCCTGTAACATTCAAACAAAAGCAAAAGTCTTAGAAAGCATTAACAATGCTCAAGTAGAACGCTCATCTGAATTCCTCAATTCATCTCACCTTTTGGGTATATAGCTTGTTTACTGCACCATAACTTTTTAATTACGAGAGATCCACAGTTCAAAATCTCAACAGAGTGACTTAACCTATTGGTTGCAGCGTCTTGGTCCTTCCCTTCTAAACAACCATCAACATTCTTTGTCGGCTCACTGCAACCTACATCTGAAACTGGATTTTGGTTTTGAGATTCAACCGAAATCTTCTTCTCATTAAGCTTACCTCTCTCACCAAATTTTACATCCGTGACAGCTGACTTACCAGTGATGCCATGAACATGATTTCTTTCACTTTCATGATCATCGCGACTTACATCTTGATCATCATCTTGTTTCACGTGAACTTCCTTGTTTGTGGTTAAATCACTTTGTAAACGTTCAGACACTAACTGAGGATTGTTTTGTTCTCGCTGCTGTACTTTAGATGAACCACGGCTCTTTGAACATGAGGTAGCCTTGAGGTCAGAATATTCTCTTGCTCTCGGATGCTGTGAAGGATATTGGTCACAGCATTTACGTGCCCATACGTCTATGGCATCGAGATCCCCTTCTAGAGCTTTGACCAGTAACCATAACTCATCCAAGGTGTGGCGAAGAAGGACAAATCTCTCCCTACTTTCACATGAACACAGATCCTTAGCGTGGGTTAGACATGCAAACCGGTTAGGAGAACACTTGCAGCATGAAGCAGACATATGCAAGTCATAGAAGCACAAGAAGCACTCCCGTTCTCTCTTAATGTCAAAATCATCCTCCATCTTTAGCAAGCTAAAATCATCTTGAAGGTGGTTTAGTCTTTCTTCCTCCATCTGCACCCGCTTCTGCTTACCTTAGCTATGTTAGTCCCATTGAAGGTGTTGCTTATTAACAATCAGGTGGACTAGTCCACAATAATTTCAGAAGATAATTATCAATCAATGAAATGCAACTAATTGCCTATGCGTTTTTGAGTACATGCATGCATATGTAAGCACACGAAAAAAAAAGATAATCAGAATCACCTTGACTGCCTTCGTAAGCAACCCATCCTCACTACAAACCCTTTTCCATCTCGCAACTACAGGAGTCTTCTTCTTTGAAAGTGAAAGCTCCCAGAGGGAATAAGTAGCTTCCATAGCTGCTCCAAGAAGCAGCTTGTCATGTGACAATGAACTCTTTCGCCGCTGCTTGCTATACGCTTCCACTGCATTCTGTCCATGAACCAGCCAATCAACTGGTGCAACATTTACTGCTTCCGCACAGTTGAAACCACAATTAAACCCAGAATGATAGGCCTTAGGGAAGGTTAGAATGAATTCTCCACTGCGCTGGACAGCTCGATAGACAGGTACTCCCTCCTCTGTCAAGATTCTTGGAGATAACTGAGTGACCTGATCAATTAGGAGGTGCAGAATGAGATACACATTATCTAAACAAAAAGACAGCTTATCTCTGAAATTACACAGGGAGTTCTAATAATTCAGCAAAGCTTGAAATGAAAAAACAAATTGAGAGAGAATTTTCACCAGTTGATGTAGCAAGTCAGGCTGTTCTTGAAACAAGTCTGGAAGGCGCTTTTTCATTGCATTTTCAAACGACGCAGCATGGTTTCCAGGGATCCCATACCAAACTTTGGGATCACCCGTGTGTAAGTAGTTTAAGGAATAAAGGTGATGATCTTCAACATGCTATTGCAAACAAAGTAAGGTTTACGATTTAGAAAGCATAGGACAGATGCATAAATTTACATGATTTCAGTCCCAAAGGCGTTACTTCCCATAAGTTTTGATTCACCAATAACAAGGTCGTTGTAGATTCTTTCATTAACTCTTTTTTTTATGCAGCATAAATTAAAATCCAGGAAAATTCATTTTTCCACGAAATATCAAAAGATTACTCGTCCAATCCCTTATATTATCGAGTCTATTCTTAGAAAAAAACTGTAACTTACCCAACAAAATGTTGAAAAGCACATTCCAACATAAAGCCAAGGCACAATAACACCTGAAATATCACAGCTCTCAAAAGCTAGAACAGATCCAGGCAGACGGGATAAATTATTTAGGTTCCAACCACACTTAGAGTATTCATCTTCTTCACTTTTACGAGACCCCGGTGAATACTTTGGGAAACCACTTCCAAATTCCTTAGTTTCCAAGTCAGCTCCATAGTACACCTGTCGCAGGCCCAAAAACAAGAGTATCGAGTTAAAAGAACTTATGCTAAAGAAAATGTTGACTACAAGAAAGACAGATATAGTACATATGTTACCATACTGCTGCCCATACATACCTCTACTTCATCAGTTCCTTGCTCCACTATCCGCCAATATTCACCTTCAATATCCTTAACCTTAGGTTTGAATTTTTTATTTTCAGACGCTCTGGAACCAGGGTGATCCTCTACTTGAAAATAACATCCCTTGAAGTATTCGTCATACTTCTGAAACTCGTGCAAGGTAAAATCTGGCCCATTCTGAAAACCAAATTGTCCTTCACTCTCATTAGAGGAAGCTGTGTCACAACTTGAATCTCTTCTTCTTCTTGAGTATCCAGTTTTAGAGCTTCTTCTTCGTTTCCTCTTCTTGCTTTTGGTCGCATTTTTTAATGGTTCTCTATTTTGAAGTAAGTCAATCAGCTGAATCCGGGTGGGAAATTTAGATTTCTCCCATATATTTTTGTCTTTCAGAGGGCAGGGAGGCCTCCAGGCAACAGGCGGCACAATTCGACATATGCCATATGATTCTGCTTTAGAGCGCAACTTTTCTATGTAACCAAGTGGATCATCAAAATCCTGACCATGAAGTATCATAAGGATTTACATTTAAAAAAGATAACACTTGAAGTACCAAGACGGAACTAATACTGCGGCTAGAATTTATTAGATACCTCATTAGTGGGATAAAATATGGGAGCGTCATCAACCAACGGCCTGCAAGCTTCTGATGGATTCCACCTAGCAGTTATCTCAAATATGGAACAAGACGATATCATTCAGAAATCAAATTCATCTATTCTGGGCAGTGGGATAAGTAATTGTCCATGCGTTATCCAGATGAGATTCCTCGATTCTCAAGAACACAATAATAAGATCGCTAAATATATAACAAAATCACTAAGAACCACCCTCAAAAAGTCAGAAGACGAGATTAGCATAGGAAATTCTTGATAAGCCAGATCAAAGAATTTGATCAAATTGAGAATTAGTTGGATTCAGACTTAAACGGGTTTAGCAAGTATATAAGTCATTTCTATGCATCCAACACCTTTTCCCAATTAATACTTACTAGAAACACAATTAACTGGAGACAAATTTTAATCATATCTGCTTACTTTCGGACTGGGAGGACTAGAGTCAGGTTCAACACTACTTTCTCTTTTAACAGATTGTTTCTCAGAGTCTTCCTGTAAAATACACAATTCCACATTCAGAAACTGCAAAAGTACTACCGAAAGAGGAAATTATATCCCAGATCAAATCGACCAAACATGCAAATTAAGGATATACGTCGAGAGATGAGAGAAAGCAAAACATTATAAAAGCAACAAAGGATAAGAACAGAACCTCCATAGCCACAGACTCTGCTAGAGATGCAAGCTCGTCCGTTTACAATAAAATTAGGTTTACCAATTCCGTAGCTTTTGACCCGTGACCTACGAAAGCAAGAAATATCTGTTAAAGGAAAACCTCTCTTGGAATACAGTGCCGTTTCGAAACCCTAAAAACCCAGAACGCATCAAAATTATCTTAACGAGAGAAAAGCAACTTGTAGTAACCAGAATCTGAAAGCAACCCAGTTGCAAGTATCGCTCAAAGGATTGAACTTTACGCAATCCAACTGAAATTATCGCATTTAGCTGGGTAATTCTTCTCTCAATAAACCGCAAATCTGATTAAAAAACCTACTCTCTGTTCAAACGCAAGGGCATAGAAGTACTAAAGACTCTTTAAAGCCACAAAAGAAAAATCTACGCCATTAATAGAGGAAGAAGAGTGTACCTTCAGGAAGAGGCCAAGAATCCAAACAAGCTTTTTCTCAAGAGTGACAGATTGACTTGTAATGTATAAAAACCTTTTTGGTTAAATATCTGTGAAAGAGGGTTTTTTTATTTGGTTTCCTTGTTTTAGTAAAGAAGTAAGAGCAGAATTTATTAGGGCTACGATTTTAGGAGCAGAATTTATTAGGGCTACGATTTAAGAAAAGAGCAATCTTGGAGTCCGATCTAAGAAATATATAAAAGGGTAAAGATAATAGAAGCCGCCAAATGGGATTTATCGTTTCAAGTAACGATCTTCTTTTGTTCTCCAGTTATTAAATCCATTTAGACCCCAAAAGATTCATGTCTAAATTTGTGTAAAAAAATTACTTGACCAAAAAATTTGTATTTTCTTTTCCCATACCAAAAAAATTGAAAAAAAACATAAGAAAACTATCTTTTATATATTTATTTATTTGTCTACAGAAAACTACTGAAATGTTTTAGTCTTTAGTATCTCTCACGCTATTAAATATTTATATTATACACTTCTTTTTACTAACCAAAAAAGCATTTCACTATTATTATAGACTCAAATTTATCTTTTGCTAGAGACATATGTTAATGACTTGATAAGTACATCTTTCAATAAAACAAAAACTCTGTAGTTTATTTATCAATCGGTTTTGTGTAATTCACCGCAATGCACATTAGTTAGTTTTATATTTGAGTAAATGGAAGAAGTAATTAAGAAAAAAGTACAATCCTTTAACAAATTAGAAAAAGGATAATTATCCTGAATTGGCCTTAATCAATTATCTATTGTATAATTTTCTCATAGTTCTAAATACTTTAACTTTGTGAATTTTTTAATTTTATAAACAAAAAAAGAGAAAATTGAAAAGTCGAGTTATATGAAAGTGATAGAACATGGCAATGCATTAAACAATCTGGTAGTGACTTGAGAGACAGACAACACACAAACTAAGCCACAACATACATATACACACACACATATTGCTATGATTTGGCAACGATGTTTTAGGGGTCAGCGACGAGAGACGACGGAGATGCGGCGGTGGAGAGTTTGTTAGAGTTGATTAAGAGGCGAGAAATGGAAACGGCGGAAATGAAGACCATAAGAATGAGGCCGGCGTAGGCAGCAATGAGTGCTCCGCCTCCGAGATCGCAGTAAGTGGCGTTTGTAGCCGCGGATATCAGAACTGCGTTTAGCTTTTCCCCAAACGTTTTAAACAAAAAAGATAATCAATAGCAACATATATTTAAGTTACTATGTTATATCATCATCTTACTATATGTGTGTGTATAATGTGTATGCATATGTTTATACCATGTCAAGAATGGCGATGGAGAGGAGACGGAAACCTTTGTACTCCATTTTCCGGTTAAAAATCTGAAGAGCAATCATCAACAAGTTGTGGAAGCTCACCATTACATTAGCTATGACAAAGAACCTGCAATACATTTTCAATTAAGAATTAGTGTTAATAACTTGAAACAGCTCTTCCTAGGTGTCAAATCAAGTTCTTATAGGGTTTAATTCGTTTACACGAAAGCTGGTGTGTGCTTAAACTTTGCGGTTAGTGTGGCTTTAATAGGAATAGTACCAATGGTGGCCACAACCAAGGTCTTTGTTTCATTGTTCAGTGCCATCAACAATGGCTGCAGATAAAGTAGCCATGAATGCAAACAGCCTCAGCCCCAAGAGTATTTTCCAGCTCTTTGTTGTCCCACCAGCGACCACAGTCTTCTCTCTGGCCATTGTTGATGAAGTCAGGTATCAGGAAAAGGTGTTTAATCTCTGTGTCAATGTGAAACGAATCTTTATATGGAAGGGTTTGTGTTTATTATTGTTGGGAAGTCTTATCTGATCATCTAACTTTAATCTTCTTGGAGAGAATTGATTAGGTTTTGGTTGTTGTGACATTACTGCAAACAATAGTTTTAGATTTCAAGACTTGCTCTAAGACAAGTCTTATCTACCAAAGCTAAAACCAGTTCTTGTTCCATTATCACATCTTATCCACAATCACAGAAGAAATAGACTCCAAACCCTTATCTTAAATGTTTGGTTGGTGTATCAAATTATATTGATACATACATTAACACAATGGCACAAGGGCAAATGGAGTTTACAAGTCTACAAACAGAAGAGAGAATGAAGTTCCATGGAGCAAAAGAATGCCAAGATATTGGACCAAAACCCTTTTTGTGTCTTCAACTTTGAATAAACCCCAAACATGCAGTGACAAATGATTCTCAATATCTTGGGTTAAAAAGGAGTCCGGATATATATATATATATAAACATACAGTTTTTTTTCCGCGTAAGTAATATGCACATAACCAGACGCAGGAATAGACGAAGAATTTGGATTTGATCTCTCAGATCTCACTCATTCTTGGTTATTTTTTATCAGTTGTCACTCCAACCACAACGTTGCTCACCTGCAATTTATGTTTTCAGTCACTTTGTCAAATCTTCTTCTAAAATGTAAATAAGACAATCAAAAGAAAAAGCTATATGTGGAGCCGTGCCAACACAGGAGATAGTAGTACTTACCAACTTTCCACTTTCATCAACGGACATGGGGTTTTCTACAACAACGGTTTGGGTCTGAGAAGGTGGTGTCTGTTTGGAAATGAAAAATCGATGAACAGAGTAAGTACCAGTTACATAAGAATATACAAATTAGTACAAATGCATAATTTAATAACTCACAGTTGATGTAGAAGGCATTGTCCCGGGACAAGCTGTTCCATTGGGCCGGTTAGTTAAGAGAGGCACTCTTCCATTGCCCATCTGTAGATTGAAAATAAATCAGAAGTCAAATTCCAACATAAACATCTGAATAGTTAACTCAACTATTCAAACATTACTTCAAAGATAGGAGTACTCACATTAACGTTAGTCACGAATTGACAAATAGCGCATTTTACGGATGATGCACCATAAGGATACATGAGGGTCGTGCGACAATGCCCACAATTGATATGTGCAACCTGATTGGAAGGTACTTGTGGAACCTGATGGGAGGGTGCATGTGCAACCTGATTGGAGGCTGCTATCGATGTCATAAAAGTCAAGCACAGTTTCAGCAAATAAGCAAAATTAACACTAAGCAAGAGAAATACATAAAAGTAAATAATCATCAATGTTCTTTAGCTGTCATGTATGAAAGAAAATCATATATTCAAATGGCAATAACTGAGAGGCTATCTGAAGGTAAGAATCTAATGATAGGTCAAAAGAAACAGTAATGTTACTAGTCCAGCTCTAACAAGTAGTTATGCAGGCCACCAAGAGCATCTAAAACCTTTGTTATAACTTATAAGTATTTTCAGCTGCTTTACAAATCCCAGCTATTTTCAGATTCACATACATCTTTGCGAAATGTGGAAAGAGGTTTCAGAATAATGCTGATAAAACCCAAAATGTGAAAGAAGATTCTTAAGAACTAAGAGACCTTTTAAGCAATTCAAGGAGCTTATGATTGACTTGGATTTACCTGGGACAAGGTTCAAAGTCTGACAGCAAGAGCATCTTACGCTACTTGCCCCACGCGAATACATAAGCATTGTTCGGCAACTACCACATATAATGTGAGCCATGTCCATCCCTGCATGAGCTGTGTGTTGAGACAAAACAAAGTTTTAATGCGATTGGAACGCACAGGTCTCAAATTTATAGTCTTTTTAAACCTCCTCAATTCTAACTGAAAGACCAAAAAATCATCAACAAAAATTCACAAATTACATAGCAAAGAAGTCGATACCGTGAGGAGGAGGAACAGGAGGAGGAAACATGTTGATTATGTTACATAGGGCACAACGCACACTCGCTGCTCCTCTAGGATACATCAATAAATTTCTACAACCATGACAAACGAGCTGGTCCTGCATATCTGCTCATTTTTATCCATGAACCAATCAGAATTTGGTTCAAACGATGAGAAACCCTAAAGATCTCTCAGAAACTCAAAACTCAATCAATCAATACTTATTATTCATGCGTCATTACATCGAAGCAATTAAAGATCCAAAAACCTAAAAAAACTCACCTGATTTTTGAACCGGGATACAAAGGATAATTCAGAAGAGCTGACTTTGAACCGAAACCCAAATCCAATTCAAAGCCAAAGCTTCTGCATACAAGGCAAACAGCAATTGTGATTGAATTTATACGAAACATACAAGAAATATATTGAATTTACAAATTCGCGAAAACTGAACAAAAAAAAGGTAAAACAAGATTTGAGCTCGATCTTACCAATAAGAGATGGAAAGGGAATCGATTGCAAAACTCACAAACCCTAAAACGATGAGATATGAAAAAGGCAATCCAAATTAGGAAATGGACAATAGATTTCGATTTATGTGTCTCTCTTTCTCTCCCCAAATCTATGAACAGAGTTTATCTTTCTGTTTTTTTTTTGGTAATTTATATTTTATTAATTTTTTTACTTAACGCGTTAGGATACCAAAGGGCTTTATCCGTCAAATGACTTCAATCTGCTGTCTTAAAACGAACTTTTCTTATACTGTATCTGGTCGTTCTAAACGACGATTCAAACGCAGCGTTTGACTTCTGATAATTAAATATTAAGTTTTGACAGCTAAAGGTTACACGGCCTATCAATATATGATATTGTAATAATTCAGTAGTGTTGTCAACTTGTCATGAGAAAACAAAAATCAAGCAATCAGTCTCATAGTCTCAATTTTGCATTCTCCTTATAGTAAGGATTGACATCGAATCAGTAAAAAGTTTGGATGGTGGTTGAGTTGGAGCTACTCGGATTTGAAGTATCAGTATAAAAACTGAAAAGTAATTGTAATGAAATGATGATTTGATTAGTTAGATACTCATTAGCATTACATGGTTCATATTTTATGTTCTTTGCAGTTGCAGGTACATCGAGAATCCTAACAACTGGAACTCGTTTACAATAGTTGCAGTAAGATGTTATGACATGTCTAGTGGAAGGGTTTCAGTATGTAATGTCTTTTAACTATTCGGATAAATAATGTGTGGTGCATAAGTGCTTAAATGGATTGTGGATACTGCAATGGAAGTGAAATAAATTAAATATTCATGGTTACCAAGTGGATGATACATCTATAGTTTGGAATATTGTCATTTATGTTTGTATTATGGGCTTTGAAAAAAGAAAACATGAATGGTAAGTTTGTAGCTCAAAGTAAGAAACAATTAAGGTTTGAGCTCAAAGCAGGAATCATATGGAGAAGGGCAGATGAATCAAGGAATATATGACATTTTGATTTCGAGTTCTTATAGAAAATGGCGCAAAAAAAAAAGGAAGAGAAGTAAAATCTCAAGAGTTTGAGAGAATTAAGAGGGAAACAAAAAGAAAGCAAGTAGATGCTCACTATGTGAAACTTTCTAAAACCCACATTATAATCATTCAATGATAGACTGAATTACTCCAGCACCAACAGTCTTACCTCCTTCTCTGATAGCAAATCTCATCCCTTGTTCACAAGCCACAGGCACAATAAGCTCAACAACAATCTTGACTCGATCACCAGGCATAACCATCTTAGACTCTTCATCTTTGTCGTTCATGATCTTTGTCACTTTACCTGTAACATCAGTCGTCCTCATGTAGAACTGAGGCCTGTAACCTGCAAAGAATGGAGAATGCCTTCCTCCTTCTTCTTTCTTCAACACATACGTAATTGCTTCAAACTTGGTATGCGGAGTAATCGATCCCGGCTTAGCTAACACCATACCTCTCTGAATATCAGCCTTTTGAATACCCCTAAGCAACAACCCAACATTATCTCCAGCCAGTGCTTCATCAAGAATCTTCTGAAACATTTCCACTCCAGTGACTGTGTAGTTCCTAGTTTCCCTTAAACCCACTAAATCTACAGTCTCTCCTACCTTAACTGTGCCTCTCTCCACACGCCCTGTGGCTACTGTACCACGTCCCGTGATAGAGAACACATCTTCAACAGCTAACAAGAATGGCAATTCAGTTTGTCTCTGAGGAATTGGGATGTAGCTATCAACAGCATCCATAAGCTCGTAAATTTTATCTACCCATTTGTTATCACCTCTTTTCACATTGGGATTCTCAGTGAGTGTTTCAACAGCTAAAAGAGCAGAACCAGAGATAATCGGAATATCATCACCGTTAAATTCATAAGACGAGAGAAGGTCACGCACCTCAAGCTCAACGAGCTCAAGCAACTCTGCGTCATCTACTTGATCCTCTTTGTTGAGGAAGACGACCATATCTGGAACACCCACCTGCTTCGCTAGAAGGATGTGTTCTTTAGTCTGCGGCATAGGACCATCGGCGCCGGAAACAACGAGGATAGCTCCGTCCATCTGTGCAGCCCCAGTAATCATGTTCTTGACGTAATCAGCGTGACCAGGACAATCAACGTGAGCGTAATGACGATTCTCAGTCTCGTACTCCACCGTAGCAGTGTTGATTGTGATACCACGAGCTTTCTCCTCCGGTGCGGCGTCAATTTCGTCGTACTTCTTCGCGATGCTGTTTCCCATGGAAGCTAGAGCCATGGTAAGAGCTGCGGTTAAAGTGGTCTTCCCATGGTCAACGTGACCAATTGTGCCGATATTGAGATGAGGCTTCTTCCTCTCGAACTTTCCACGAGCAGCGCGTACGGTGAACGAGCGACGGATGGATTGAGAAGCGGGGGTAGTGGTCAAAGAGTATGAAGGGATGAAGGAGGAAGAGAGAATTTGGGTTTTGAGCTTAGCAGAGGTGGTAACGGCGGAAACAGGTGCGGGACAAAGAGAAGGTGAAGGAGAGGAGTATGAACAAAGAAGTCTGGAGGAGGAAGAACAAGCGGCAGGAGCCGAAATCGCCATTGAGAAGACGGATTCGGAGCAGAGAACGAGGAACCAAAAATTTAGGGTTCGAGATTTTGGAGAAGAAGAAGATTTGGGGATAAGAGTGAGACTGTATAGTGTATTATCTCTTCAGTAAATATGAAGGGCTCTTATCAAATCCTATCCGTTGCAGGTTTTTGTCCTCAAGTTTCCACAACTACAAATCACGCCGTTTTTATTGTGATAAAACGGCAGGACTTCGAACCAAAAAAAAAAACGGCAGGACAAACCAATGTCAGTATAGAAAATTACATGTTCTTTTTGTTATCTAAAACCTGAACAGATTCTTATGGACTTTGGGGACTAAACGGCAAGTAAGTGAAACTCGAGTTTGGTCTCTGTGAAGAATCTTATCACCATCTTTTCTTGAATCTTCTTCATTAGAATTCTCTGAGTAAGTCAAAGCTTCAGCTTCATTGACGACCTGAATATGATAAATGACAATTAAATCACTTCCTTTTACACTAATGTGTCATTACCATTTGTTTTACATATTGCACACATGAAATAATAGCTTTGTGTTCCACCTGGTTATAGCATTGTCTTGGACAATCGCTAATGCCGTGGAGCCAATCTGAAAACAAGACAGAAAGATCATATGAATTTAACCGGCTGTTTTAAAGAGAAACCTTATTACTCTTCTCTAGCTTATGTAATTCAACTATGGCTTTAAAGTTCATAGAAATGAGCTTTTTTTACCTGCATATGCTTCACCTTTGAAGATCAATAAACTTCGAGGCATCATCAAGACAGAGAATGAGTGTTCACTATCTCTCTCAGGCACACAACTCTCTGCGCCGGGACTTTGGTCTCTGGAAATGTAATCATTGTCTGATCTTAATCTCGGATGCGGCTGAAGTCCATAACGACAGGTGAGCCAAGAGACAATATAGCTACAACAGGAAAATATGCGGGTCCATCTTGGTGAGGCTGCGGAAACAACAACCATGGAAGTAACAAACATGCTTATTAACTTAGCATAAAACCAAAACCAGAGAATAAACAAACAATATAAAGGAACCATTGAAGTAATGAAGCTGCGTTTACAGCAAAAACTAAACCACAAAGTAAGTAAATAACTACTCAGAGTACGGATAACGGATAACGAACCATTATCCCTTGGTCTGGATGATATTCATTGATAAGAACATGATTTATAGCAGATGGGAACAGACCCAAGCGATCGCGAATCTTCTCTGTTATCTTTGTCAGCCAGGAAGGCACGGAAAACAAAGAGAAAGATATACATTCTTTAACTAGAGTTTAGATGATTAAGAATAATTGGATATTTTTGGCGTTCTTACTTACACTCTTGTGGAACAAGACCCTTTTCATGGACCATACCACCTGAAGAACAAACCAAAGGTCAAGACTTTATGTTTCTTCAACAAAAACCCAAACAATGTAATTAAAAACAAGAAGTCTCGTCACAAACCCCAGTTCTGTAATCTTCTGTTCTTTATGTCTTCCATTTGGAACCAGAAGCTCCATATATCTTACAGAAACAGCAACAAGACATATATATGTAAAAGTGGAAACAAAATAAAGACATCACATGCAAAAGAAATTGGAGATGCTTTTTACGTGATTTTTGAGCTGAGTTTGCTCTTCGTCATTGATGAAATCGGGAATGTAGAATAGTGTTGGGGTAAGACCTACTCTGAAGTGCTCTAATTCCATTGCTGTCAAAAAATCGAACGTGGTTTCGATCTTACTGGAAAAACTAGAACAACTATTATAGAAAATCATGAATCCAGAACTATGATCGGAGTCTATTCAGCTAATTTACTGAAAAAGATTTGTCTGTCTTCTACTTAAATTCAAGTATCTCAAGAGAAAAACAAATCAAAAGAATGGTACAGGCCACAGGGATTAATGAAACTGACCAGGAATGCAAACAGGAGACAAAATTGTTGCTTTCACTTTCAGTTGAGAGGAAGAATCTGTAAAAACTTGATCGATCAATGGCTGAAAGAGGAAGAACAAGACCCACAGGTTTCTCCCGCTTAAGGTTAGATCTCTATTGGCTTTATAAAACTCTTCTCCAGGCCTCCCAATTAAATTTTGGTAATTTAACCCAAAGGGAAAAAAAATTGGATTTCCGAAGAATTGTGACCTAGAGTTGGGGTAATTGAACCCGTGAGCGTGTTAACATCCCGGACCCGTAATTTACCACTGGACTAGACCACAACATCCGGACGTAAATAATTTAGTCCCGATCAGTTTTTTCAATAGTTCTAAGTTCGTTCTAACATATAATCAGTCACTAAGATTTTAACACATGTCGATTACGTTTTGAATCATAAGCTAAGGTATTGCGCTTACGTCCACCTTTTTAGGTAACAAAATGTGTCGATGCGCAAACTACATAACTAATATCAGAAACAGAAGACACCAATCAAACCAAACTAATCACTAAAAAACAACAGGAAGGTAGTAAAATGACATAACTGAGACAATCTTTTCCTAACTCATCAACCTAAAAGTAAACATGGGATGATGTCAAGAATGAGCTCATATTTCAGCATGATTAAAGTACATGACAAAGTAATGGAATATATGCCATGAATCACAGACTATCGTTCATTTTTGCAATGTCAAGCATTGGACATTCAAAAATAAAGCTCCTAGAAAACTAAATCAAGATCATAAATCGATCTGATGTCATCATGATTATGGAACACAGCTTCAGAAAAGGCAAAACCAATTCCTGTTTGTTTAGTCAGTTTTCATAGAATTGAGTCGCTAAAATAGTATAGAGACCTTCAAATTCGAACCAAACTATTAGTTTTTTCTGGATGCAGTCTCCTTGCATTATCACCTCCATCAATTACAATTAGCTTGATTTATATATTTATTTATATATAAGTAAATGAAGCGCACATGTGAATAATCAAGACAGCATACATGTAAATTCTCAACATTGGTTAGAAATTTAGAATACAAAATATATATGGGAGTTGATATTTGTATGTTCTAGATATTGCTAGCTAGGCTAAGCAAAGATCATCTGATAGATGAAAAAAATACAATCATAGATAGTTGGCTAGTTTGAACAGATTTTAATCAGTCAGCATTTTTTCTTACAAGCCCTTGAAAACATATCCCTTATGTTCTTTGACCCAGTCTCTACCTTTGCTTGCTTTATCTGTTTTCCAAGTTTTCCTGGTTTCTTATTTGCTTTCTCCTAACAAACGTAGACAAGTAGAGTTAGTAACCAAGAACAACAAACACTAAGATATGGAATGTAGAGCTCTTGTCTACATTTCTGCACACACATACACACCTGTAATGAATTTGAGGATGCCATGTTATTCTCATATGCAGTTGGAAGTTTCTCCATATTGGTTTCTTTCATCGTTGGGTCAACAAACTCGAGTCTGTAAAACAAACCAGACATAATAAACGCTTTTATAAGAAATATGATTCTCATTTGCTGAGTGATTGACGATTTCAGATTTTGATTTTTAAAAGTACCCAAGATAATCATAGAGAAGCTTCAACCAAGGCTCTGTCTTTAGGTACTGTCCCACGATTGAAACAGCATCTACCACTGTACAGATTAAACCAATTAGTGAAAAGCCATGTTACATCACCTCTTTAAGGGTCACAATTAAAGAAGATATGAACCAACACTTCATAGAGATGCGCCATTTCTGGAATCACACACTAGTAGGATGATTTCTGTTCTAGAGCTTACATGTTTGTTTCTCATCTTGAGCTGCATAATTCTTGTCCAGTTCTGGTAGAGTCTTCTTCAAACAGCAGACCTGCGTTCATTAATGTCAATTCACCATAAGGATATGAATTAAGAATACACAAGCTGGCATGCATTCTCTTTCCCTCAAATCCATACAGAGAGACAAGAATTACAGACTGAAACAATACCAGCTAGTAAACAGAGCATTAAGCTCAACTACTCTCTCTTGAGGCGAAAATCCAGAATTTACCAGGCAATATCCAAAAAGACATATAAGCATTAAACAAGCCTCATTTCTGAAACATATGCAGTGCACGTAATGTAGTGATTCACACACATGTATCACTTTTTGATGGAGAAGGTATAAAAAATTAACTGGATAGTAGAAAAAGGCTGCAATAATTTACCAATAAATAATGTTCTACGAAGAGCAGACCTTATAACTTAACCAAGCTAGAACTTTTGAGTTGTCAAGACGATAGAATTTCATAGATCCAATATCTGCAAGAAGTGATGGAAGAAGAATGAGAAAATCGAATAACTAGAGATCACCAAGCTCTCCAAGTATGATGAGAACATTTGGATTACTGTATATAAAAAGAATTTTAAAAGAGCTACGAGAAGGGAAGATCAGGACATCTAAGAATTCTGGTTCAGTTAAGTGTGTGCAACCATGTTTTCGAAAACAATAGAGCAGCAATTTACCTTGAGTTTGACAAACGATTTCCATATACTTCTCTGCAAGTGACGACAAATGTTGGTATCCTGGATATCCTTCGACAAATAAAATCTCATTCAGTTGCCTGAACTTTCCAGAATCTTCACCTTTCTACAGATCAATATATCAAGATCACATTTAACATTTCTGAGACAGGGAAAAATCAAAAAGGAAATTATAGTGAATTAAGCAGAGCCACAGAGCATATAGTGACCTTCATTCTTGCTTCGTCAAAAATAGGCAACAAGATGAAAACAGGATCAACTGGAGTGGCCATGTATAAGCTTCCATCTGTAAATAGTTATACACAATGATGTTGGCTCGCATATTAATGACTCATAATAACTCGAAATTAATCATTTGTTATACACAAACTAATGATCAAAGATAAGCAGAGAACGTGCCTTCAGATATGTAATCTCCGAGGAACCAAGAACCATATGATTGCTTAAACCATTGAAGTTCTTGAAGCATCCCATTATTAATAAGGTAGCAAGCCCCATTTTCTGCCATATAAGGAAGATACCAAACCACATTCTTGTTACTAGGTGAAGTTTGCCGAACAACAATATATAGCAAGCCTATCAATAATGTACATCCATTACCTGATTTTGGATGGCGAAGGGTTAATAGTTCTCCGGGTTCCTTTCCGCCACAACCTGAAACTTCATATATGAAACAAAAACGGCCATGTTATCTATAGCACCAAGGATATTTAACTAGCATTGCAAGGTTTTAAATTAGAGCGTAGACCATAGAGGGTTGATATTTGGAATAATCAGCTACATTCTTTCAACTCTGGTGAGCATATCTATCTAACGAACAATACAGTCTAAGTAACCCTACAGAGATAAATCAAAAGCTCATTTTTTACCAACGTTTTCCAATCATTGGTAAACACTGATTAACATTGCTCACAGACAGACATTCCTACATCATTTCGTAATCTAAGTCAGTCAGTCACCAAGGTAAAATCCCCCAGTCGTTATTCAATAGGGGGACAAAATTTGTAAATCTTAAAGAAAATCTGAAGTAGAAGAGAGAACCTGGGGCAATTAGAACTCGTGTCTTCTCAGTTCCTCCCCACCAAACGGTAGAACTCATCTTCAAAATCTAATCTTCAAGCTTTCGTAAACCTAAACTCTACATAAATCAGCCGACCCAAGTAGGGTGTGCAGTCGTTATATCAGAGTCCTAGAAGAAGATACCCTTATTCAAAACCGAAGTAAACTTAACCAAACCTCATAACGAAAGCTAGACAAAGGAAAGATTGAAGATTGCGAAACCCTTGACATCAATTTAAATATTGTACCGTGGTGACGGCAAGAGGCTCGCTCGCAACTAGTGAGGTCAATGATTCAGGACGAAACTTCTGTAAGACATTCCATCGAACAATTAATGTGCAATCGAAAGACAAAGCTCGGAGTCCAAAAGCTTCGGAACAGACAGAAACGAGAAGTGACTGATCAAATTCACCAGATTGGGGCCATTACAAAAGTATCGCGCGCATTTAAATACGGGCCTGGGCTATCAACAAAAAAGACTAGGCCCATAATAAATATAAATAAAATGTATTTCCAAATAGACCCCTAACTCAATAGAAAGTAACCAGATAAGTCTTATACTAGTTTTAGCCCAAACATATGAAGAACCTTAGATGGAGTCTCACATAATCTTGAGAATAGGCCAAAAGCCAGTAAAAAGAAAGAGATGACTGATATTATAACCATTCAAATAACAGAAAAAAACTACATTAACATACAGAGAAATCAAACTATGTACCGAAAAAACATCGGTACTTCTCTGGAAATGTTTAAACCACATGATAACCCAAAATAAAAAACAAAGCTACTAATCAATACTACTACATAAGAATCTAAGAACCACAGCAACAGAGAGTCAATCTCATGACTTCTAAATATTACCCATTACAAAAGACAAAGGTATATCATGCTGCTTGTGTTAAGTGTTCTTCTTCTTCCTTCATAAGCTTAAAAAAAAGCATATCATAAAACAGCCAATCTTCAAGCTGAAACTGTACAAAATCAGTCTTCTCTCTCCCTCCACAGGTGAAGAAATCCATGTTAAAAATTCCGGATAAAATAGCTGTTCTTAGAGAGAAGTCGTTGATGCAGAATCATTGTTCATGAGTAGACCCCATCACATATATTACTGTACACAACCTTGACTGACTTTTTTGCTGCACCTTTCCAGTAAACTCTCTCAAGTTTTCCATTGGATACAGAACGTGGAACAACGGTTTCTTGGCAGCTTTGTTGCAGTATAATGTCTAGTTCTCCACTAGCTGCTCCAATTAGCCCTGCAAATTTTTGATTCAAGAAATGATTTCAACTTAAGTAAGCAGTTACACGAAGAAAGAAACCAGAGAGGTTTTGGATTTTTATTCACCTAGAAACAAAGGAGATGGTTTTCCGGGTCTTGATTTGTACTCGGGGTGGAATTGAGCTCCGATGTAAAACGGATGGTTAGGTAGTTCAACAATCTGTGATATCAAATGTAAAAAATTATAACCAAAAAGATGAAAAAATGCATGTGGTGTATAGAGTTATCTATCGGCTTTTACCCCCATTCGCTGATTTGTCTCGTCTTTTCCTGTGAATATGAGTCCAGAGCTCTCAAAACGTGGAACCATGGCTGGATTAACCTGTAAGAGAAAATCTTGTTTTAGCTTTAACTGTCAAAGAGATAAATTATCTCTTATAATCTGGAGACTGCTTATAATAACCTCATATCTGTGTCGGTGTCTTTCATCAACAAAACCTTTGTTTCCATATCTAAAACATTCGAAAGAATAAGATATCAGTTATGCCCTAAGATGCATCAAGTTGAAACTTTTTAGTAGAGTAAAAGACTCTGGTGCTTACAGTTTTGCTGATTTGGAGTCCTTAGCTTGAAAATAAGTTCTTCTTGAGCCTAACCTCATAGTGCCTCCCATATGCGTTTTCGAGCCCTGTTTCAAGCAAATAGTACACGAAATCCTCAATTTAGTAGAGTGGAGTGATTGAAACTCAAACAGAAAATGTGGAAGGAAACAAACCTCAGGCATGAAGATAACACAAGGGTTTTTGGTGTTTGGATCAAGTTCAGTGCTGTTTGCATCTGGCAAACCAAGTACAGTTCTTGCAAACTCAATCACAGCGAGTTGCATCCCTAGACAGATTCCTAGGTATGGAACTCTGTTTTCTCTGGCGTATTTTGCTGCCAGAATCTTTCCTTCTACACCTCTTTTACCAAAACCTCCAGGCACAAGAATACCATCAGCACCCTGAAGATAAATTACATAGACCCGATCAACCAAAAGTTCATGTCGAGACAAGAAAGCAGATTTCAACTGATGGGAATGAAAGAATGTTCAGACCTTAAGTAACTTCCAGACAGCCTTATATGTATCCGGATTCTGCAGAGAGTAATGAATTTGCTTCACTTTCCAAGGTTTTCAAAATTTAAGTTGATAATATATCTTAGTGTAATCTGTATACATACCTCTATTTTTGTCTCTTGTTCGAGATCACTAGCTGAAATCCAGTCTATGACTAGTTTCTTGCGCCTAGCCACAGAGGCGTGCAAGAGAGCCTGCTCATCAAACACAATATTTCTTTAATAAAATACTGAAAATTGATAGAAGATAGCTTGTGAGGAGTTTGGTCACGGAAAAGCTTAAGATATATGACTACAGTTGTTGAGATTGATGTATCCTGCAAAGGTTTACCTTGTGAAGGGAAAGATACGAATCCAAGAGCTCAGTGTACTTCCCAACCACAGCAATTCTGACCTGAAAACCCAAAACATAATGAAGTAAGTCTCTAGCTGAAAACTATGAGATAAACTATGCCTGAAATACCATAGCAGAACCCGGAACATGCAACTTGTCACTCATTTTAGCCATCAAAGACCATTCCTCTAGTGCAGGTTCCTTCGCAATTCTGTATATGGATATATCACACAATGAGCCCCACAAGAATCAGCATTTAATCTATTCAAGAATATGAGTAAGCGAGACACACCCTTTAAGATTTAAGACACTTAAAATTGCCTCGTGTGCCTTTTGTTCCTGCTCAAACAAGTTAAAATGTAAGATATATTATAGGTGATGAGAATAACCTCTTTAGTAGAAGTTTGGCAGATGAGAAAGATACTCACTTTGAGAAGCAATGGAATATGCCAAATGTTGGGACAATCGTAGAGAGTGACAACATTTTCCATCTGCAAATGAATAATATATTGTTCAGTAATGTTTATATGTAGATAGAGGATTAAGTCTTGTCTTTCATATGTTACTTACCGGAACATGGCAAAACTGAGAGAGTTTGGCCTTCACATTATCTTCAAGTGGCTACAAAATGAAGTTCGAAATAAGAACTTAGAGCCACATTTGATAAACAAACTGTACCAAAAGCCTCTTAAAATAATAAAAAGAATGAAACCTTTGTGCTACGGCAAGCCAATATATTGGGGCACAAGCCAAGGCCTCTCAAGTCACGAACGCTATGTTGGGTTGGTTTAGTCTTCTGTAAACAATTAGACATTGTTAGGACGAGAAATCCATCAGACTATACAGACTTTCAAGACAGAGTTAAGAAACTTGCCTGTTCACCAACAACATTCAATACAGGCACAAGACTGACATGAATCAAGCAAAAATTCTCAGAGCCTGAAAAGGGTTAAGAAAAAACACATCACTCGAACTTGACATCTTAAGTAAACTTTCAACTTCAATGAATACATACACACGAACCACATTCTTACCAACGCGATATGAGAACTGCCCAAGAGCTTCAATAAAAGGCATGGACTCTATGTCTCCTACAAAATTCAAAGCGTAGCTCCACGTTCTTAAACTAACTCAAAAAACTTGATTCCGAGTTAAAGTCTCTATGAGGAGCACTAAGTAAAAGTACCTATGGTTCCTCCAAGTTCTATGACACAAACATCAGCTGGACCTGACTGTCCATCCACTGGAATTCTAGCTGCACGCTCAATCCAGTCTTGAATAGCATCAGTAATATGAGGAACAACCTAAAAAAGACCCAGTCATGACTTTTAATACATCTTCATCTCTCTCTTTCAGAGGAATTTCATCAAACACATAATCTATGTAAATCAAGCTTGCTTTTTTAATTACCTGAACAGTCTTCCCAAGATAATCTCCTTTCCTCTCTTTCTCAAGAACATGCTGTTCACAAATTTCAAACATATAAGTTCAAAAATCAAAATCATATATCCAAAATTTTTGTTTCATAACTTCCACAAAGACACAAACCTTGTAAACTTTTCCTGTAGTTATGTTGTTTTCACTGGTCAGCTTGATATCCATGAACCTCTCATAGTTCCCAAGATCAAGATCAACCTTTATTATTCAAAAAAAACTGTTTCAGTGATTGGTTGTTGATGTAATTCAATGAAAACAAACCAATTTGGTGAAGAAAAAAAGAAAACTCATTAAATTATATTGTACCTCGCCACCATCGTCCAAGACGTAAACTTCACCATGTTCAATAGGAGACATGGTCCCAGCATCAATATTTAAGTAAGGATCTGTAAAAATTTCACATAAATTAACCTTAAAATCAGCGATTCGATTAGTACAGTAACTAACTATTAAAAAAAAGTGTTCACCTTTTCTGGAAGAAAACATTGAACTTTTTTTTTTTAAATAAATCTTTGGAAATTCCAATATCTTTTTACTTTTTGTTTGTACACTTTTCGACACGCGTGAGAAAAAATCCTGGAAAAAAAAATCCTCCTTTTTCTTGTTTATTGTAGGACTGGGGCCAAAAATCAAATCCAAAACTTTTCTTTTTCTCAAATTTCACATCTTTCAAGTTGAGAGAAATATCAAAAGCAAAATGAAAAGAAAATTAGTTATATGAAAAGGAACGAACTTTGCGTGAGAAAAAAAAATGGCGACAAGTTCGTTTTACATGAACAAATTAACAAGTATGGTCGTAGAAAAGAAGAGAGAAAAAGAAAGAAAGAAGACCGATTTTAATGGCTGTGACTCGGAATCCACAGGATTTGAGGATGAGTCCGATGCTACTTGCAGTGACTCCTTTTCCGAGTCCACTCACTACTCCTCCTGAAACCACCACATACTTCATCTTCTTCCTTTTGCTTCCTTACCCACTTCGTCTAAAATATGATTTTTCCCAACTCAGTGTTCTGGAAAACAAAAAGAGAAAACATACCTTTCTAAGCAACAGAGAAAGAGATAGTCTGAAAGAGAACACAGAGCAGAGAAAGAAAATCTAAGTGATTGTTATTAAAAGCTAACATATTTTATTTTCATGCCCGGATTATTTATGTTACAAAGAATCTGTCCCAAGTGAGTATCAGAAGCAGAGGAAGACTAAGAAAGTCTCTGTGTTCTATAGAAGAAGTGAGGTTCTGGTTGATATTCAAAGAGCTAAGCAAGAAAGAAACAGAGGACCAAAACCAAAAATCTGAGTACTTGGGTTTGTATTAGGAGTTGAAAGTGTAGAGATATTAGAGGTGAAGGAACAAGATGAGATATTAGACTTAACCTAATATTATGAAACGAGAATTGAAAGTAGAGATATATCCAAAATGTGAAGTGGATTGAATGAGAGCTGCTTAAGGGCCCTTTTTATAAGCAAGTCTTACACTTGGAAGATAGTTAATTTACAAATCTAATTCTTAAACTAATATAAGCTGGTTTTTTTTTTTTTTAGTTTTTGGTTTTTGTTTTTAGTTTTTGGATTTTACATTTTAGTTTTAATTTTAAATTAATTTTTGTTTTCAAAAACTAGAAAATCTGTTTTCTGGTTTTTAGATAAATTAACATTGATTTTTCAAAAAATAGTTTTCTAGTTTTTAGGAAAACCAAAAATTAAAAACTCGAATGATAAGATATAAAATTAAAAAAAATTTGTAAAATTATAATTGGCTAAAAAATAGTTTTTTCAAAAACAAAAAGTAGAAACTAGTGTAAAAATTATTTCCAATCAAAGCCAAAATGCTGGAATAAAAAAAACTAATATAAGGTGCAGTGACAAAAAAAAAGAAAAAAAAACAGTAATATAAGGTGCACAAAAAAAAAGTAATATTTTTTTCTCAGTCTCTCTCCTTATAATTTATTTTATTCCATTTTATTTTCACATTAGACAACGAGAAAGGACAAAATCTCTTATACAGTGTTAATTGGAAGAGGTATCTTTATTAGGACTAAGTTTTCTTTTTCCTATCTAATTTTTTTATGTTTTTTTTTATCTTAGAGATTTGTTTAAATACACATATTTCATTTTTCTTCATATTGATTGAATACTAAGTATATCTCATATAATATCTTTATCTATTTTCAAGAAATATACTATCATTAAATTTAAATGATTACGATTATATGAAATCACTTAATGTATACTAAAAGATTTCAAAAAATGTTTTAACTTTTTTATAAAAACTTTAAGCTCTAATATTGTATATAAATAAAAGGTAATGTTCACTTTTCACGATGTCTTTGATTTTGAATATACATAATGATATATATATATCATTGCAAGTGACATTTAGTTTAGTAGCAGACGGTAAGTCTACTACAAACATACACACTTGCACAACTAAGGATTGAGTTCCACCACTTACATTATGTAGGAATTTGGCTAATGAGCCTGTCAGTTATGGCTCAGTGTTGACAAAATATATATATCATTATGGATAATGTAATATGTCCCTTCGAAATAACTATAATCTAGAACCATTTATATTTATATTCCATGTAAATCAAGCTTACAACGTTATAAATCATGTATTTATTAGGAAAAGGTATATAGATACATGTATTTATGCCTTATATAAAATATAACTAGATTTTAATTTGTGCGGGAGCATTGAGAAAAATATATATTTTGTAATTAAAAAATATAAAATAATATTTGTAATACAGATATCAAATGTTTACAAAATATAAACACTATAAAAATATGATTATCAAAAATTAAATACTTCAAAATTGTGAAATGATCCGTAATTATTGAATGACTTGTAATATCAAACGAATCATATTTTTTATGAGATTAAATGACATGTGATATTAAATGACTCATATTTTATTAATTAATTTGTAATATCAAATTACCTGTATTTTTATAAAATAATCTTGAACTATGAGATGACTAAATTTTATGGACTCACTTTTTTAAAGATAATCCATTAAATAATTGTTTACTTAATGTGTTTTGACACTTTTACCATTAATGAGATTTTTTTTCTTTTCATAATTTAATATTTTTTTAGTTGTATATGATATAATTTTTTACAATTTTATGTTATTATCTTAAAATACATCATTGATTAGTTAATCATATATATAAATGTAAATTCATAAACTGAAAAGAATATAATTTATGTAGTGTGGGATCCTAAGGATACGGGACTTGGAGCCCTGTGAGAACCGCAATTCATGCAACGGTATTAACTAATGCATGCGCTCTTTGTTACTTTGTGTTATTATATTATTTATGCATTGCTCTATTGAGTCACATCGCCTTCTATCAACTGATGAAATCTATACTAATTATAGCGAATCATTAAATGTTTAATCTTCATAATGTGTTAGTATTATGCAAGATTCGATTTGGGATGTTAGTTAGAAAGTTAATTAGAAGTCAAACAAAATTAATTATTTTAGTTGCGGATAACATATAGTAATAGCTCGTATAAAACAGAATCATAATTGTAATTTTATGAAATAGTCCAAAGTCTATTGTAGTAGCTTCTAAGTTTCTTTGTCATGAAATCCATGACTTTAAAATCATTTGATATATAAGTATTTTATACATGTATTTAGTCAGAGAATTCTCAAAACATAATGAATCAGTCTACACCGAAAAAATAAACAGATGTAGTGGGTTTCTCAGAATCTGGTTGTTGGACCGACATCAAATTATGTAATGTCTCCTCTTTATAAATTAGTTTACGTGTTATACGAGATTGTATTTTTCCTAATGAATTTGCTCTAGCTACTCTGATATTATATAACTACTTGCGCAAAAAAAGAGAGTAAAATGCTGATATTTTGTGACCCCATCTTTTGTGGTCTTGTAAATTACTCAACGACCATTGCAATAGTAGTAATTAATTTGTTGTATTTTAGTCATTTTGGATCCTCAATATTTCTTACCGATATTCGTTTTTTAAAAAAATATTACCTCTATTTCATTTTATAAAGGGTTTTAAGAAAATATTTCATAATATAAAGTGTTTTACATATTTCTATATAAAATTAAATGCATTTCATTTGTTATGACTTTTAAAATATTACAGTATTTAATATAATTAGTAAAAATTTATTAATTTAAAATATAAAATAATTTAATTGATATAAATTTAAATTTATAAATCTGCGTCTTATAATTTTTAAAGGGGAGAGTAATAATTTACATGCACTTTTATTTGGCTCTCTATATATATATCATGATGTGAAAAAAAAAATGTCACATGCACAATCAGTATTTTCTGTTGAATGAGACATTTTAAATTGTTACATAATATTCCTTCGTTTTTAAGAAATTTGACCAAACAAGAAAAACAATATATATGATAGAAATTGTAAATAAATAATGGATTAATGCAGTGAATAATGGTAGTGTTGTTATAACGTCATTATCTAAATTGAAATGCAAAATAGTTAATATGGACATAAAAACGACAATAGTGGTATCAGGTAAGTTTCAACCAAAAAAACGAATAAGACCTAAAAATAAATATGTTTCAAAAATGAAACGACTAAGAAACAATGCATTTAAAATGGTATAGAATAATAACGAGCGGCAGTTATGGTGTTTTGGAGATCTAAAATGATCATATGGGTCCACCACATGCATCTGATTTTGTTGTGCTTATCAAGGAAATTTGATTACTAAACTCAAATGTTTTACCCAATTTTTTTTTTATCAACAATTAGATCAACAAGACCGATCTATAACCTAAAACTATTTCTATAATATTTTTTGAAAATGACGTTCAAAACTGTTGTTATGACTTTTTTTTATTTTTTATTTTTTTCGTCGAAACTGTTGTTATGACTTATTTATGAGTGTATGAAAAGCTCATTTTCAATTAAACTTATTTACAGGTATTTGCATATTTGTTTGCACTTTGATTTTTATTAGTTTTTTTTTTTTTTTTTGATAAAGATTTTCGTTAGTTAAACTGAGTAATCTAGTGTTAAGCTAACTGAAATTAAATTTCTATCAGCAACCGAAATTAAGGTATATATTATTATATTTGGTATTATGCATATATTAGTTTTAAAATTATAATTTTAATTAGTTTTATCTATATACATTACTTATTTAATGTTAAATTATATATTATTGCATAATTTATAAAATAATTATTTAAATAAAATTCTACAACTTTTAACTAATTATAATATGCAATTTCGTTGTACACTAATCAAACTTAATTTAAAATAATTTTTGTTACAAACCTTTTCTGACGATCACTATATTTAAACGTTTGTTTATAACCGTTTGTTAATTACTCGTTTTTTCCAATTGTTTTGTTTACGAAGAATCACTAATCAGACCAATAGTTAGTTGAGTATAAATAAATATTTTCCCAATAACTAATAGGTAAAACATGTTATTTGCGGCAAAATTAACTTTTCATAGGCAAAGAAAATAGAAGTATTTTTCCCTTAAACTATATACTAGGAGAAACTTTTTTTTTTTATAATATCAAGTGTTTTTTTTCTAATGGTTAAATAATCATTTTTTTTTAAATAAAATTTCGAAATAAGTAATCATTTTTACCGTTCTTAAATAGATATCGATCTCATGTATCTGTGTAGTCCCATTTTTTCTGTTATGTACATTGATTTTATGTTAACCTAGTTCGGTCAATGTTCCTCTAAAAAATGTTCTAATTAACAACATGATAAGAAATATCAGTCATCATCATTGTTTGATTCTATAGTTGTTTAATTGTAAGATTAGAATTTAATCTCGGTTATTTTTTTTTGGTTTTTTCTAAACCGGTTCTACTTGGTTTTAACCCTTCTGTTTCCTCTATTGATATTAAGAGGATCAAATACTATATTGAGTTCTTACGAACAGTTAATGGAATTCACAGAAATTTTTCTTCTTTCTCTCTTTCAATATTGTTCGATCTCTTCTCATCTTCTTCTTTTCTAAGATGATATCAGAGAAAATATTATTGCCGGACCGTGACATAGGCAACATATGCGAATGATTATGGCCCAAAAATTATAGAGTTCATAATTTTTTTTCAGGTTAAAAAAATATTATCTCCACTCTCATGTTAAAGTGATTATCATTTTAGAGTTTATTGTCGTCTCGAGAAAGAAATTAAAGTGATTCTCATTTTGCATAAATTTTTTTAATCAAAATTGATAATTTATTTAGGTTTTTTCACTTGTTCAATCATCAATTTTTTTTATCTTACCAAGAAAGAGCAGGAAAAAATGCAAAAATGATTAAAAGTAGTTTAATCAAAGTTATGTTTAACTTGTAATTGAGATTTTTTTTTTTTGTTTTTTACAGTTTTTGTTTGGTTTAAACGTTTCATGTATCTTTAAATTGGTGTTTCTTTTGCTTTAATCGAAAAAAATCTAGTTTCGAATAGGGCCCTCAACAACATCGGACCGTCTCTTATCAGAGCGTTGAGCTCGAATCTCAACATCTCGATCTCTCACGCTTCAATTCTATCGCCGTTGAACCTGAAATTCAATGGATTCATACAATCAATTTCGCTCTTTTCTTGTTGATTTGCCGTTAATCCATTCTGATTAACGGTAATCTCTTTCTCTTGTTTTTTCCCGGTGATTTTCTTTCAATGTTCTTCTTTTCTTTGGTCAATTCACGACTGATTTTGCTGAAATCTTTGGTTAATACACCGAAGTTTCTTCTTCTTAATAATGGTGACTTTGTGAAAAGCTATGAAGCATCTGGGTAGAGTTGGTTCAGCAACAAAGGGTATGACTCGCTCGTTAGCTCGTACTGAAAAATCAGAGACATCAGCCTAATCATCACCGTCGAAGCTCTCTTGGTTATTCCGCCGAGGATCTTCTTGCTTCTTTAACTATGTCCTTAGGTTATTTCACCGGATTGAAGCTCAATGATCTCAGGTTAATCCGCCGAGATTCATTCTAAAAATGGTTACACTTCGAAGCTTCTTAATTTCTTGGTTAATCCACCAAGTCCATCTTCTTCGAGCTTGGTTGTTCCGCCGAGCTGTTTCCTTTATCAGGTTATTCCGCCTAAGAGAGTTGTGATTCAAAGATGGTGACTTTATTGTTCTTCTTGGTCATTCTGACAAGGTCATCAATGGAATGAATACAGTTCATAAGAATCAGAGATTCCTTTGTGGTTTTTTGTCAAGCAAGAAAACAAATCAATTAGATGAAGGTTTATTCAAACATTGTGATTCAAACATTTATTCCGTCGGCAAAACTCTTCTTTTGCTTTACCAGACATGATTTTTCGTTTATCTTTACAATATCAGTTTGAAGTTTGATGGTATTCAATTATTACTTAATTAATACTATTAGAAAACAATTGAATCTTGATCACAATAAGAATGTAAAGTTGGTCAAGAAATAAATTTTTGACATATTTTTGATCAAAATTGGTCAAAACATTGACAAATCTAAAATTGGTTGTAAATTACCATGTTTTCTTGTAGTGTAATGGAGACAATTCGAGGGTTTTAGTCATATGGTTACGCTTCACAAGACTGCAAGAAGATTAGCTTGTGGATCTTCTCCATCTAAGAAGATGGGTTGAGTTAGGTCCGTGACATAGGAGCCTATTCCGGTGACAAATCCGACTGAATATGTGATTAACAACTTGCAGTTTGGTATTATTGGAAGAAGAGACCCCAAAAAAAAAAAACTCTTCAAAAGACAACTTCATTTTTGAGTGCTTTAAACAATCTAATATGGTATCAGTTTGTTGTTTGGGTCGTCGAAGCAGAGACCCAAAATTCTTCAAAAGATAGTTTCAATTTGGAAGATGATGATTAATCAAATCTCCTCATAAGGTTAGAGAAAGAGTCCTTAATGGTTTGATTAAACCTCTTCATATCAAATCCGAGTTAAACATAGCTGATGCTTTTACAAAGCCTTTCCTAGTCTTTTCGATTCTCTTGTAAACAAGATGGCAATGATTTTCATCTAGTTGTCATCTTGAGGGAAAGTATTAGAATTAGAATGATAGATTAGAATTTAATTTCGATTATTTCTTTTTGGTTTTGTCTAAACCGGTTCTACTTGATTTTAACAATTCTGTTTCCTCTATTGATATAAAGAGGATCAGATATTGTATTGAGTTATTACGAACAATTAATGGAATTCACATAAACTTTTCTTCTTTCTCTCTTTCAATATTATTCGATCTCTTCTTATCTTCTTCTTTTCTAAGATTTGATTCTATAGTTGTTAAATTGTGAGATGTTCTTCTCATTCAATCTTACTCTGTTTGGTTTCTACTAATCGTTTGTCCGGTTTATTCTTTTTATTTTATGTATTTTAACATTGTTTGTTTTTGGCTTCCGTCATGTTAATTTGTAACTGTAATTATTTAATATCATATATATATATATATATATATATTAGAAATATTTTGATCAAATAGTTAAATGTTTGATGTCAAAAAATTAGTTAAACATTTATTTTTATAATTTTTCTATTTGAGCTTAATACGTAATTTCCTGTAATATAAGTTATTGATCGAATTCATCCATCCAATATAAGTAAATTTGCTTTTAACTAGCTGAAAGAAAAAGGTCTATCAATATTATGCAGGTATCTTTTCTTTCATTCTTTTTGAAGTCGCGTATGTTCTAACTTTAACGTTTATTTACTTTCAGCACTCCATTTCCGAAAATTTAGAATATTTAATAGTATTGTGGGAGAAAATTCTACAATTTTTTAAAATATTCTATTTACATATATGTATGTAGCTCTTAACCGGCGAATACATTTATTATATAAAATAAAATTTTGAAATAAAGTTGAATTCTTGATAGGAATAATTTTTAAAAAAAGTTGTATGAACTAATTGAGAATTAATATTAAAGTAGATCAGTCAATCTAACCGGTTAACCTTTGTTTTAGTGGACTTAGTTGCTAAAGACCATATAGTCACGATCACGTACGTAATATTCTTATATTCATAAAGTATTGTTAGTTATATGAATCTTTGGATAACTTTTATTATTATGTTAAATTTGTAAAATCAATATTATTCGAAAACAGTGCAAATTTTACTGTGTATATCAATATATTCAAACATAACATAGTATCAATGAATTATTGAATGAGATTCACCCAACTTAGACAACAACGTGAGAATTTGTTCCCTACAACGAAATTAATAAGAACCCTACCAATAGGGCTAATATTTTCATATCACATCTTGTTAATAAATCTTAGATTGTGTAAATTAATGAAGTCCATAAATCGATACGCACCAAAGTCCAATTCGAAGATGCAACTTTATATACTTTGACTTAGCTATTAATTAATTTGTTCGGATAATGCGCTAATTTATTTTAAAATCAAGACTTGGGTCCATTGAAATTAACTTAACATTCAACTCTTAATAAAAGTTTTTTTAACTAAATAATATGTTTTTTTTAGATTTCGGGGTTTTTGATGCAACATTAATTATTTTAGACTGATATATTATTAAAAGTTTTCACTATTGTGTGATGAAAACAAGAGCATCCAGATGTGAATTGAGCTTGCAAGAGTGTTTGTTTTTCTTAAGGTAACGTAATTTATATTAAATGTCGGTAATGAAAAAATAAATTTTGTATTTTCAACAATTTATAATTTATATTAAATGAAAAAGACTGCCAAAAAGACATAATATTTATATAGGTAAAATATTTTTGGAGAGTACGAATACTAACGAGTTAACCAATCCATCTTTTTATTGGTGATTCTAGGAATCAGCTGAAGATAAAAGCTGGACAAAACAAATCTTAAAACTACAAATTTTAAATTTAAATACATTAATGTTTTTTGTCTAACAATTTTTTTTAACACAATCAACAAAAATATACAATAATATGCACATGAATTTTTATACCAAAAGAATATGATTACCATAAATAAAATATTAAAGAGATACAGGTGTTTTAATTTTAGGGTTTTATAGATTTCTTGCAAAGATCTTCTTCAACAGAAAAGTACATTAGCTGATTTTTAAATATATGATCGTTGGCCAGATTTATTGCTTACGTAAGGATTAATCGATGTCTTTTTTCATACAAAATAATTTAGTAACCAAAAAATTCGAAAACTTTAACAATATAAAAACATAAAACAACTAAGAAAATATTTCAGTCGGCACAACCTTTAGATAATATAAAAATCATATTATTTTCTTTATTAAAAAGATAAGAAAATAAACATAAACTAATGAAATATGAACACGAAAAACACTTTTTCACGCAGGAAGCAAAGAATGATTCTCCAGAATTTCCGACCAGAAAAATACAATATGATACAAAATATTAATGGATAATGACAATTTCAAGAACAACGTACCGAAAGTGAGTAAGAGAAAGTAGTAGAAAAGAAAAGGAAAGAGATATGAATTAAAAAGATACGTGAAATAATTATTTTGGAAAATAAATTAGAAAAACCAGAAAAAGAAAAGGCTGAGTCAAAGAAAAAGAAAGAGGAATCTTCGCTATGAATCGAATGGAAATGTCAACAACGACTAACTAACTTACCTTCCCGTCTCTTCCTTTTTATGGTCCCTTTACCGGTCGGTCCAATTTTTGTCCTTCCATTTATGCCACTTCTTTATTTTTATTTTTTTCAAACATTCGATTACAACTGACTGGACTATTAACCAAGTTCTTATATAATATAGACGGTGAGATTCGATCTTTAATTTGTGCAAAAACGCATATCTTAGTAGATTTACCATATGTCATTAGACTAAAGATCACTTGCCTTATTAGCTTTATTTTTAAATATATAACAATTTTATTTTTTAACTTTTGCTTATTAGCGAGTTTTTATTTACTATGTTAATCTTAAGAGACTTCAAAGTCTAATTGTTTTAAACCTAAATTTTTGGAACTTTTGATAGATTGTATATATACATACAATGACAGATTTACATGCAAGAGAGTTGAGACGGTTACCACCACCCAAAAACCTGAAATATAAAACCTGGTTTCTTAGTAAGAAAATATAAAACCTGAAATTACAAATATATTACGTCATATATGACTCGTCCCACATGGGGCTTGAGAGCTACATTGCGAAGATAACTATATAACACGTGTAAAATTTTAAGCATATTATTCATCAAAGGATATTTATTTACGGTATTAAGTTAAGCAAAATCAAACAAATATTATTCCGAGGAAGGTAGACGCATAACTGCATAAGCATATTCTTCTCTACATGTAATGACATTCAAACAACAAGAAGAATGAACGCAAAGTGTTACTTATGGCCCACGTCAATGTTTCTATGTAACCTAATGATCAATTTTATTTGGTTGTGAAAGTTCAAAATTTTGTTTGTTGGCTGGAAAATTGGAATTTGTCAATGGTTAAGTACAAAACCGGGTTGTTCTTTTAAAGAAACTTCAGATGTTGGTTCGAGGGTTTCAATGACGTGATGTCTCTTAAGAGAACATGTAACATGCATATCACTAAACTCATTATGAATAATAATATATAATTTGTTTTGAAATTTAATTATTGAAGGCTAAAGTCAAAAGATAAGTATGTGATTATGACGAAGAATTTTCTTGTCCTGAAACGAGCTACAGAGAAGTGTACAATATATGGGTCAATTATTTACCTGCGTTTAACATGTCTTCCAAGGATTTTAATTTTTGGATTTCCCACACTGTGCAATTAATTTGAAAATGAGTTATAAAAAATAGAATTACGTTAAGATCTTGTATATTACAAAACTAGAATTACGTTAAAATCTTAATTTTTTTTAAGTGAAGTTTCAGGGAATTTTAAAAAATATCACAATACTTTCTCTAAATTTATTCAATACCAATATAAAAGATTATAAAAGTTAAATAATTTAAAATACTTGGTTCAATGTAGGTTTTAAAAGTTCTTATAATTATTTTATTGTTGTCAGAGTATTATAAACTGGACACTTTATATTAACATATATATTTTAATAAAATTATCTATTTCAATAAAATTATCTATTTCATAAATCTCATGCATTATTGTAAGATACTATATATGTTACACCATTACCTACATACTCTAATTTACCTATATTATTATACTCTTAAAACTAATTTTATTTCGCCATTTTGAGATATGATTATTTATTGATCTTTTATATTAGTATCTAAGGAAACAATTATTATACTTCTTCCGTTTCATAATATATGATGTTGAAGGTAGATGAACAATAATTAAGAAAACTTGTAAAACTATTTAAACTATCCCTATAGTATAATTAATGTTGTAGTTAATATGAATAAGAAATAAGGTTAAATGAAGATAATAAGGAAAAAATTTGTGTTAAAAGCCTAAAATATCATATATTTAAAAAAAAATAAAAATCTAAAATATCATTTATTTTGAAACATATGTTTAGTTGGAGAAAGAAGTTTGATCAAATCAACTGCTATAAAACTGTTGGCGATACAAAAAATGCTTAATTAATTAATCTATCATTAATACAGTAATTACTCCCTCCAATTAAAAAGAGTGTCAGTGTGCACAGTTCATTTATGTTTGTTTAAATAATACAAATATTAAAACTTGAATGTTACTTAAAACTAAATCTATCTTTTAGTCAAAGTTACTAATTAATTCACTAGTACTCCCTCTGTTCATAATATATGATGCTTGTAGATTTTTTTCATTACATTAAATATTTTCATTATATTAAATATTTTCATTATATTAAATATTTTCATTATATTAAATATTTTTCGAAAACAATTCAGTTTCCCATGAAACGGCTAAATTTAATAATTTATATACTATTCGTAGTTTGCAGTATATTGAATATATTATATTCTATAACTAGCCAAAAAAAAAAAAAAAAAAAAACTAAATATGAACTTTGCCCTCAATTTAAGATGTCGTACAATATATTAAATAGTCTACTATACTCACAAGAAACTTTCCATTAATTGTTTGTAATTCAGAGTACATGTTGTTTAATATAAATGATGATTTTCGGGCTTCACTACATTTTCCATGCATTTTTGCAATCGTAAAAGGCTCTTTGGTTAAAATAAGATTTAGGTTTTTATTACTAAAAAAATTCAGAAAAAAAACGAATAAGTTATGAAGAATCACATGTGTTGGGGAAGAAGGTCAATGGCAATGGCAGATCACATGTTTCGCTTATCTCAACACACTTTTTTTTTTGTTTCTTGGACTTCTCTCTCTCCATAGTCACGAGTAAATAATTCTCTGACAACAATTAACCAAGCAAATTTCTTTTTTTTTGCTACTGTTTTTTAAATTAATTTTAGCAATTTATTTATAATATTGCTTAACCTATCACAACGCCGTATCAAACCTTTTTTTGTATACCGAGGAGTTCGGGACCCGTGGATCCGTACATCTCCCCAGGGCGAAACCCAAACCAATGTTAAATTTTAAAGACTCCTCCCAACGCTGCTCGAACCCATGATCTCCTGGTATTATCACCAAGAGTTTACCACTAACCCAACACAACGTTGGTCGCTATATTAAACATTTAAATTCGTTACCAAAGATATATTAGGAAACCCTAGTTTGTGTTCCATGAATGTTTGTGATGGTTTTTATTTTATTTTATATGCAAGTTGTTGTTTTTTATTTTATTTTGCCATCAAATTCAGATATGGTTATAATATACATGGATCCGAAGACAAACACTATCGTTTTCTAAAATATCTCTTATCTTAAATTGAGTCTTAGAGTTGTTTTTCCAATATATATATATATATATATATATATATGCATTCCAGCTTTCGAAATTAGCGAGGCTTAATTGTATAATTGGTATGTTACTATGTTTAGACATAAAATCGAAAGACATTTACTCTGGTTAAAATTTTGATAAATATTAAAGGTTTGAGGATTTTAACTGTGATGGTATAGAAAAAAATTATTATTATTTTAATTAAAAAATTACTATTATTTTTATAAAATTTACTATTAAAAAAGAAAAAAAAAAGAGAAAATATCTTAGATCACATGGGTGAATAAAAATAGAGAGACCATTTCACCAATGGTAAGACGTGGAAATGTTAGGTAATGGCAGTTGAGAAACCTTTTTGCATGTGAGCTCTTCTCTTTATATCTATCTATCTATCTATCTCCTTCTTTTACGCTCACATGCTCTTACTCTTCTCGTGCATCTATGTTTAATTCCTCAATTTCCATTACTTTACTTGACTCCTGTAATGTCAAACTTAGCTTCGAGACCGATGTTATACTTCGATCTGTTTCATGCATGTTTTGTTAGTTCATCATCAGCTATCAGATTAATCTTTGATTAGCTGTAACCAGTTAGAAATTAATAATTTGGTAATATATATAGACGTTTTTTGACACATTATATGAAAAGATTATATATATACTACGGTGTTAGTTACATAACTGCCAATTACAAAATAAGTGTTATTTTCTAAAGTTATTTTGTGTGTGTAAAATTTCAGATTTATTCAACATTACTGACTTTGAAAAATTATTTTATTTTATTGTTGAATTTTTTTACTATTTAAATTGTTTTTTTTGCCAAACAAAACTAGTATCCAATGCACAAATTACTATTGATAAAATATTACTGGCTGTAGATGGAAAAAACAAATATTACTGGCGGTATAATTTATAAATGACATGTTTTTTTTGTCAACAAATATTTCATTAAGGAAGAGGAAGCCCTTCGAAGTTATATAAAATTGATTCTCTGATACTACATGCAAATAAGTTAGCTATGTAATTCTTTAACAACAAAAAAGTTAGCTATGTGATTCTGAAATCTAAGAATTACACGAAAGAAGAATGATCTAAACAAATTCTTTAATCTTGATAAAACTTCTAAATAAGGTGAGAACGTTGGCCATTTATGTGAAGTTAATCCCATCAGCATGACATCTAAATTATCCATAGCAAGCTCGACTTTCACTTTTCTAAAGGGAAATAGGTTCTCAATTGTCCAAAAACCCCTTCAATTTCAGTGTGTAAAATAAATTTATTGATAAAATATGGTGGTACAAAATAAATACTCCAGATTTTTCAATTATATAGACACATTAAAACAATTTAGTTTCTGAATTCAACCAGTCATGAAAAGAGTAATTGTTAAGTAATAATTTTGATTAATATAGGACAAAAGAAAATTATTAATGACAATTAAGTGATTCATAGAGAATATTGTCTCTCTGACAACTCAAATGGGCTAAATCCATATGTACATAACCTAAGATAAATATTTCTAAACTTTTTAGCAAAGTCTGAATGTACCGTCTGAAATTATTTTCATGCTTTTGCATCTGACAGATGTGTGTAACCTCCCCATCATTTGTTGTATGTTTCGCATGCCATCTCATTGTCGTTGATGTCCTAGCCAATTGGTATAGTCGCTTCAATATGTCAGTGATTGGCAAATACCACATACATTTGTATGGGAAACGAGTCCTTCCAGCAGTTGCTCGATATCTCGACTTCCCACAAAAACGACATTCATGCAACTTATCATCGTCTTTCTAGATAATCATGCAATTGTCAATGCAAACATCAATCGTTTCTGATGGTAATCCAAGACCCGCAACTAACTTCTGCATTTCATAATAACTCTCACCAGAATTATTATCTGCTAGCAAATACTCTTTAAACGCATCCACTAATTGGTTCATACTTCTCTCGGTTATGTTTCCTTCACTTTTAATAGACATCAACCTAGATGCTAATGACAGTTTGGATATACCTTCTCTACATCCCTCATAGATAGGTTGATTAGCAGCATCAAGCATATCATAAAACTGTTTCGCTTCTGCGTTAGTTTCTTCAATAATATTTTCACTACCAACTGGAATAGATCTATGATATGCATCTATAACCATATCATGATACATATTACTTTGAAGATGCTCATAACTTTCAAACATTTTTTTGCCATAATTATAATTAGCATTATCACTAGGTAGATCATCACCACCATCACCCATACTACTACTCCCAGCACCGAGACTATACCCCTCCCCATGTGAAAACCATACATAATAGTTTGGAGTAAATCCTCTATTATATACATGTCGTTTCACCATATCAACATTCAAATATTTGGTGTTCCCATACTCTCCAGATCTTTTCGATTATATATCGATCGTCGTAATGCGAATACTTCATGCTTCGACGTCATTTTTTTTTCTTAAAAAAAATAAAAATTTCTCAAATTTGTTTTCCCAAAATCTTTCTCACTGAATTCTTTCTCTCTCTAAGTGTTTATGAGATTTAGTGTGAAGATACAATCACATGGTGAACTATTTATAAGGAAAAGGGGAAAATTTGCTATGTAATTGCGATGGGGGTAAGTTATATCGCAATCACATCGCAGCCAACTTGCAATTTTGCTATGGAAAAACAGCATCGCAACAACGTCGCAATATTGCTACGCCTTTGCGATTTCCAACTATGCATCGCAATCACGTCGCAACAACATCGCAACCACGTCGCAATGTTGCGATACTAGAATACGTCGCAACATTGCGACGTGGTTACGATGTTGCATTTTGCGTCGCAAAAGCGTTGCAATGATATTGCAATATTGCGACGTTGATTTTCTATCGCAAAAAAACATCGCAAATTGGATTTTTTTTGTAGTGAAAGATTTGTTATACTCAAATCTTAGTTGTGTCCCACACGAAATTACCTGTTTTCAATTATTTTGGATTTATATGGTCTGCCAGATTTCCAATTGTTCGAATTAACATCACTTGAATGATCTTCTTGACCTAATATATTTTCTAGCATCAATCACTACATATATATGTGAACAAGATGAATATATGGCTATCTGATTATATATTTAGATTGCGATTGATTGGTGTTAAGATAGAATAATATGTATAAAATAAAGTGAATTAAAAAGAAGAAAAGTAAAAAGGTACCGACAGAAATTTTTGTCTTAATTTTCTTAATTAGTCAAAAGGAATATGTTTGTATAAGTAGTCGTCGTCGAAAAACAAATGGACAAAAGATCTAAGGATTGTTTCTCAAATAAACTATTGACTTAAGTCAATGTATCAAGTGACCCATAATTTTTTCTTTCTAAAACTTTGTCCATTTTATCCTTATATCATATTTTATTTACAACCATAACATTATTTTATATTTATTTTTATTATTTTAAAATATAAAAAAACTTAAAAAACCATAAATATTAGTTTCACTTATTTACAAAAATATCATTTTCTTCAATTTTTTTAACCACTATTGACAAAAAATAAGCTCTAATTTTCATTCTACAAATTTTCAAATTCTTAGATTTTTGTTTATTTTCAATTTTCTTACATCAACAATTACTTAGCTTCTTTGATATTAACTAAATATAAAATTATGTACAATAATTGGTTTAGGGTTAGGCATAATATCCGAAACCCGAAATCTAACCCAAAATAAGAAAAACCAAATCCGACAAAATATCTGAACGGGTTTTATATTATGAAGGATTAGGTACCCGAACCCAAACAGGTAAAACCCGAAATGCGAATGGATACCCAAAATATCCAAAATATATTATATAGTTTAAAAGTAATTATATATATATATATATAATTTTTAATTAATTAAATATTCAAAATTATAATTATAAATCTAAATAAATTTCAATTTGAATTAAATGAATGAAAAAAATACTAAAATTTTCAATTTTAAAATTAAATTAAGATTTCTTTAAGAATTTTTTCAGTTTTTTTAAAAGAATTAATAAAAATACCTGAATCTGAACCGAACCCGAACCGAATCCGACCCAAAATAGGATATTTTACCCGATCCGAACCCGAAATATACTGAACCGAACCAGACCCAAAATTCTAAAATACACGAACGGGTCTTATATGTGTAAATCCGAAAATCAGAAACCCAAAAAGATCCGACCCGAACCCGAACGGATACCCGAATGCCCACCCTTAAATTGGTTGTAAACACGAGCTATATCTCCCTATTTCAATTTATTCATTTTTTTTGCTGTGTAGTATTTTATTTTATTTTTACATTTCAAATACAAAATTTACAAATCCCACATTATTACCATCTCTTCTCTAAACCCTATAAACTATTACATAGTTGGTTTACGAACTTTGTGATTTGATATTTGTTGATTTTATTTGATCATGTTTTAGTAAAATATTGTTTTATAAATATTTTATAATTATTTATTATTAGATTTTTTGTAATCAAAATTATAAGCATATAATAATAATAATAATTTTTTAATTTTAAGTTAAATATATAATTAAAGAGCAGACTTCACATAAAGTCTCCTACGGGAACTCCTAAACCATATACCATAAACTCTAAACCGTAAATTTTAGACTGCAAACCGAATATTTTTTCTATAATATAAAAACATTAGACCAAATACTTATACTTTTTAAATATATGCATAATTTAACTCTTTTATTCTATTTCTACATTTCAAATACAAAGTTTACAAATCTCACATGATTACCATCTCTTATTACCCTAAACCCTAAACCATTACATAGTTAGTTTATGAATTTTGTAGTTTGATCTTTATTGATTTTATTCGACCATGTTTTAGTGAAATTTTATTTTTAATACTTCATAATTTTTTATTTTTAGATTTTGTAATCAAAATTATAAGCATATAATAATAATAATTACTATTTTATTTTTAAATTAAATATATAATTAAGGTGTAGACTTTATGTGAAGTCTTCTCATGTAATTAGTAGACTTCACATGAAGTCTACTCTAACCTCTAAACTCTAAACCCTAAATTCTAAACCGTAAATTCTATATCTTAAACTGAATGTTTTCTCTATAATACGCAAATGTTAGATCAAAAACTTATAATTTCTAAATATATGCACAATTTAACTCTTTTATTTCTATTTTTACATTTCAAATACAAAATTTACAAATCTCACATTATTACTATCTCTTATAACCCTAAACCCTAAACCATGACATAGTTTATTTATAAACTTTGTGGTTTGATCTTTGTTGATTTTATTTGATCATGTTTTAGCAAAATTTTATTTTTAATACTTCATATTTTTTTCATAATTAGATTTTGTAAACAAAATTATAAGCATATAACAATAATTACTATTTTAATTTTAAATTATATATAATTGAGGAGCAGATTTCACATAAATTCTTCTCATGTAACTAGTAGATTTCAAGTGAAGTCTTATGTAAGCAGATTTCATGTGAAGTCACTAAATTGCGTTTCTAAATTTTTTGTTTGGTTATCGAAGACAAAAATATAAATTCACTATTCTCATAAATTATTTTTGGAGATGAATTCAATTGGAATATATTTCTGCATTTAAAATAAAATTTTGAGTTATTTTTGTCATTTTTCAAAAAATAAAAAACAAATTAACAAAATAACAATTATAATATAAAATGATATGAGTCACAGAGAAGTCTAGTGAGTGTAATTGTCAAGAATCAAAGTGGCTACTGTTTCCCGAATCTAATGGCTATGTGTCGCTTAGCTTTAAGCCAATTACACCGACAAGGTTGTATAGTTTTCTGACGTATGTTACAGAGTCTTCGTGTATTTTTTTTAATTTTATTTTCCAAATAAATTTCATCTTTTACTATTCATAATAAGAATTTAACATATTTCAAACCTTGCATGTTAAAGCCGTCCAAGATTTTCTTCAACTATTGATTTGTTATTTTATAGAAAAATTATAATACCGATTTTATATATATGTTTTTATTATTTGAAGTATTCTCGTACTTTTCTTCACTTGTCGTGCATGTTTCATGCTCACTATTGAAAGCATAATTTACATGAACCTTTTAAGCAATATGATTAATCACACAATAGAATCATAGAAATAGATTAGAGGGTTATATCTACTCATCTCATCGTGTAAATAAGGGATTGCGAAACCTTGCAAGTTTAAGAGTTTAAAGTTTTTCTCGCATTTTCTACATATCTGTTCGTTATGTGTTGTGTACTTTTAAAAATATTTAAAATACTTTTATAATGTGCTAAAGATATTGTATTTATAGAAAAACCTAATTGCTCTTTATGGTTTCTATAACCATTCAATTTCAACTCTCTTTCACAATAGAATTTGTGGGGAATAAACTTCTTACCTTTTTTTTTTTTTTGCTACCACTTCTTACTTTTCTTGTAAATTTATTAGGAATAACAATACTCAATAAAAAACGAATAACTATAAAACCACGTAATATAAAAAAAATCACATCTTTACACATATATCTTAATTAGATAAATATAAGAAAATACTTTTTTGATAATTTTATACAAAGCAGAAAAATCTCGGGAAACAAATATTTCAAAAACATAACCAATTTAAATTAGTTCAACAGTCCAAGGTTGAAATTGATTTTTGTTAAACATCTTTAACCAAATGTAAATGTTTTCTGTGATAGAAAAATTCATATTTCTATGAAACTCAAAAATTATAGATGTTCTTTACTCCAGTGGCAGGTGATATATTTATTAAAAACAGACACACTTACACATTTAGGAATCAAGTCTCACTGCTTACATTATATAGAACTTAACTGATAGACCGAACAGTTGTGGTCCAGTGTTTACAAAAAAAAATATGTTTGGAACTTTTTCTATAAAAAAAAAAACCTTACGTTTGGAATTTTCTTGTTAACTTTTTAAAGGCGTCAAAATGTCTAAATCAACCAAACGACCTAGACATATTCCCACATGTCTTTCTCTTACGTCTTAAGTTTGTTTTATAATCATTTTGATTTTTGTGTACTTGTGCTTTATAATTCCTGAACACGGTAAATTACACGGTACGTGTGTTTACATCATCAAGGTAAACGTTGTTTTCATTTCACAATTTTTTCTAACATTAAATTTTAATTTTGTCACATCTCTTCTAATAACGTGGAGAGAAAATTTGATCCTACAAAAAGAACAAAAATTAAAATAAAATAGAGGCTAATTAGTGAATGACATGGTGCGTTTTGAGAGTTAAACTTAACTTGGGCTAAGAAGCAAGCCCAAACTTCATTTTAATTGCCGACCTTTGTTTCCTTATTGGTCCACATGAACGCGTTTTTATAGTTTTGTCAATTAATTTGGTCTATCTACTGTGAAAATATTAAATGTATATACATATATAAATATTTGACACTTTATTTTAGTGTTTAAATTTACTATTTAATCAAATACTATAGTCTTAAACTTCAGGACTAAGAAAGAAAGAAGAAGATTAATCGTAAAATAAAGGACCGAGGACTTGAGAATCTTATCAATTGCTATTTTGGAGCCCTTTGGTCCACTTTTAAGGTTGCGGTTGGTGTTTCATAATTTGGAATTTTGGATTATACTAATCAAAGTCATATTAATTTACAAAAACTTTGTTGATAGAAAACTAAAAAGGACAATAAGAAAAAAATTACATATTAAAATATCATCACCCGTGGGTTGTTTACCATCATTAAAACAAAACTTTAACATATCAACTAAAAGATTTGATGTAATGATTATTGAAATCAAATATCAAGCAAGAGTAGGACAACACTCGATTATTATATTAAAATCATATGGAAATATCTTATTTGTTTGCGAATTATATGAATTTTTTTAAAAAATTATAGAATATATATCAAGAAATAGTTTTGAAAGCAAAGAATGATGTCGGTTAGCTTTTAAAGTGAAACATTGACTATCAAAAATCAAAGTATTTGGATTTATTTTAAAACTAAGTATCATGAGAAATAACAAAAAATTGTACTACTATCTATTTGTGTAATAGAATTAAAGAACAGAAATTTGAAAAGATTTGAGTATCATGAGAAGTAAAGGAGTAGTTGTTTAGCAGATAATTAAATAAATAGTATTAAAGAACACAAATTTGAAAAGATCAAAAGATGTATGTCTTAGTCAAATGCACAACTATTTTGAAAGTTATGACGAAAAAAAATCTATACCCTAATTTTTTACAATTGTAGTGGATAGACATTATTTAAATGATAAAGTACCAAAAAAAAAGTTATAATAAATAGACACGATTTTCAAAAGTATTAAAATAAAATATATATGTTACGAAAACTTGTGAATAACAATGGTAAAAATACATGCATGTTAAATGATGAACAAAATGGAAATGTAGTAAACAAAAGTTACTCAAATTTAAAAATAAACAATATAATAATTACACGTATATTTTACAAAATTTATGATAAAAATGCATGCATTTTTTTCAGATTGACACTAATATAGATATTTGATTAGTACTAAGGAGAAAGGACAAAATGTGTCCACATTGCTTAGACAAAAGTTAGGGATATTGATTATCTTGTTTGGGCTTATTGATCCGACCAATATTACATTTTAAAGTGAACTCGAGGTTGGGCAAATTCGTGAGTTTGAGAAGGGCCTAAGTAAGTAAATGTTGATAGACTCCACACAATTGGCCCAATATGTAAACGACTAGGCTCGGTTCGTAGCAAAAATTGTTAAACTAGTACAGGTTTTAATTTATCAAGTCAAGTGACAATTTCTTCCAATACTTAGAATTTTGTTATAGCTTCTGTTTAGCTAAACCAAATTGGGCATATGCAGTAAGAAATAAACAACGCAAGAAAGGCTAAAGTGAATTAGATTTCACCATATGAATTGTGAACCATCAAAAATACGTTAGGATCCAAAGTATGGAACTAATCTGTATTATATACAACTATAGCTACTGTAACATAAAACATAACCCTCCTTGAGAATCAAGATCTATTCAGAAAGAAACTATTAGAGAGAAATATGTTATATTTCTATATACTTAAAGAATATTCTTGTACTTAGCATATTCTTATTTAGATTCTATCTTATTTTTGAGTTTTAGGTTAGTTAACCTACTTGTTATAAATATCTTGATTATCAATACAATACACAACCTTTTCCCAAACACTTTCAGAAACCAATGAGGAAGATTCTAACAAAGGCGAGGAAAGAGAGGAGACTACCTAAAATAAGGCATACTTGAAGAGCTTTCTTCTTCTTTCTTCGGCTTAACCAAGTGAAAGACTGGAGACTGGACTCTAAAATGGATTCACCATCAAGGTAATACACCTAGAGAAAGATATTGAAACTGTGATCAAGCAAACAAGATGTTAATTTACATGAGCTTTGGTGTTGGGTTAGATGTAGAACTTACTGGTAAGCTGTTTAGAAGAACCAGTGCTAGAGAGACATGGAATGTGCAGGTCAAGCTCCTTTCAAGGATATCGGGAAAGGATTTTCCGAGGAGGTTAAATAGCCAACGAGGTTGGTACGCGGATAAATGGACTGAATTTGCCATAGCGATCAGATCGCCGACAAAAACAAACGTCCCAAGACAATTTGAGGTATTAAAATCCAGACCAGGTCTAGAACAGTTTTGTGATGAGGTTCTTCTATAAGTTATTTCTGTCCATGATATACCAGGAGATTGTATTGCTTGTAAACACGATTCACCCTGTAACATCAAATCATCAAACACAGAGAAAGTCATCAAACGCAATTATTTAGATCAATGTTTTGAGGGTGTTTACCAATATTATACCTGTGAACAAACGCAGTCACTTTTAATATCAGTGTCTGATGTTGTCAGCCATCCATCACCTCATTTCTTAAGCTTGACGATATCCTTTGCATCCAAACAAATGGAACCCTCTGTAAGGGCTGCATTTGAGCATGGCATTGGTATAAATGGAGTAAAGTCACCCGGACAAACAAATTGGTTCTCGACCATTTTCCCCTTGAATCCTTCTTCAATCAGAGAGATAGGGACACAGTAACCCTTCCCGTGATAAAACCTCCTTGAACCTCCAAGATATAAGGAAGCATTTGATGTTTCACTGTTTTGTTTATCCAAAATCGCTGCCAGTTCAAGCCATTCGCTAGGTCTATGGACCTGAATGCCATCCACGGACACGATTACATCTCCAGGAGACAAGTAACCGAACAATGGCTACATAGAAGGCACATCCACAACCTATTTAAGAAGCTAAGGAATTAGCGTTTTTACAGAGTATTATTAAGGTTAAACATAGATTCAAATGGCAAAAGAAGCATACCACAAGGTTTTCACCGTGTTTGTATAACGGAGACAACATAGCAGGCAAGAGCAACAAACCAAACGCGCAGAGCGCACAGAACTTCACAAATAAAATCAAATAAAAAACTATCTTTACACAAACGAAGTGAAAGACTAAAGCTTGGAAGTGAAAGAGGCAAAACCAACCACTGCATTATGCCAAACACCGGCACAGTAAATACGAAGAGCACTAAAGCTTGGAAGTGATTGTAAGAGATCATGATCGAAAGCTACAAGACCTCCCGGAAACATAGCTGCAATAAAAACGGCAATGTATTCCATCTGTATTCCTTCACTGCCGCTCAATCAGAAGAAGCCTAAGAATTTAATAATCTGAGAGAGTAAACTCTGATACTATGTTTCTCTCACTCGTAAAAAGGGGAGAGCTAGAAAAAGGAATTTTGAAGAACTAACCTCGCAGCAGCAAGAGCATGGCCAAGTTCATGAACTGAAACAGTGATAACAGTGGCAATGAATACGTATACAACTCCGGAGAATGATACGCGCTGAAAAATCACACACATTCAAAGTAATTAGCTTTTTAAAAAAGGTTTTCTTTTCGAATTTTCGCAAGATGAAGTTTTTGTATAAGTTTGAGCTAACCATGGAGGGAGAGAATACCAATAAGGCGGAAGTAAGGCGATTCGAGAATAATAGGTTAGGGTGAAACTGAAGGAGAAGGAAGACGGTGACGAGGAGAAGCGAAGAAACGCCGAATCCGAGTCCGATTGAGAACCAGATTTTCATCACGCCGGAGAATCGTTGTCCGAGGCGGAAGATGGGTTCGTTGAAATTCGAGATTTTGCAGTCGCGGTAGCAGCAAGAGGCTTCGGTTTCCGTGTTCTCGCCGCCTGTAAGGCCGGATCGTCCGAATCTCATCCTGAATTTTCTTACTCGCCGTCCTGAAATTTCCATTGAGTTTATCAGATTTTGATTTTAATTCCATCTCATAAGATTATGGTTTAAATTAGAGCTAATGAGTTGATAACCGTTTCCGGTTTGGTCAGACCGGTCGGTACGGCTATTGGCGTAAATCAGACGGAAAGTAATAGTACGGTTCGAGATAATGAAGTCAAACTGAGCGAGAACCGAACAGTTAGATAGATGCCTGGACAAGGACACAAGGAATCAAAACTCACAAGGAGGTTGGAAACTTCAAGTCACAAAGGACCTTTGATGTAATCAGACATTTTTTTTTTTGAATTGATTCTTATTTCTCTTAGATTATAAGATTGATTATTCTTGCATATGTAATTCATTAAATCAAATTTAGTTATCAATTTTAAAAATATATAAGCCAAATGAGTTTTTTTTTTTTTTTTTTTTTTCACCAAGTTTTTTTTTTTCTTTCTTTAAGCAGTGAACATATTTCTCATTTCTTAAAACAATAAAGGAGGAAAATACGATTTATGAAGATGAATCTTCACCTCTTTTTATACACGAACAAAAAAGAAAATGAATTTTGGAACCCAAAAAAAGAGAGAAAAAGATGATAAAGAAATAATAATTAGAGGCCCTTCTCGATCGATATAGCTTGGCTCGACTGGTTCTTGTTGGCCTAATTTAGTCGCGCTTCACAAGCAAGCCACACGTGTGAGTCTTCATCTTTATTCTCTCAAAAGAGAAATCGTAAACCACAAAAAAAAACCCAAAAAAAACTAGTCGGAGTCAGAGTCCAAATTCTCCAATCCTTTTAATCCTCTCCGTTTCTGTTGCTGCAAATAATGCAATATAAAAACATCACATCACAAAATTAATATATCTACATTTACACAGTAAAATTTGGTTTAAGATTCAGAGAAAAAAAACTAAAGTAATTTCCAGATCACATGAACAAGCAAAAGATCAAATATTTTATGAAATTGAAAATAATAAGAAGAGGAAGACCACTTGGATAATATTGTATGTCAAGTATTACTTTGCAAACAATTTTAAAATTAGTGTTTCTTGTCTCTTTTTCTTCAAGAAAAAAAAATAAAAACAGTTCATTACTCTCCATTAGGTGGAATACTAGGTCCCATGTCTTGTCTATTATGTGAATTCCATTAAAATATATATTATGTTTTATATTATAAATTAAAGGTCCACCCAATTTTGTCTACAACTCACCACCTTCCCTGCCACATATATAATATTATGTTAATTATAAACAGACCTAGAACCATATTGATTCATCTATGAACTCATCCCATCTTTTCTTCTGCTATTATAATCTTAATTAATTAATAAGACCTAAATCTCTTTTGTCATTATCATTGAACTAAGTACTAAATAAAAGGTTAAGTATAAAGTTAATTACCTTCTTCACATTTTTCTTCTCCCTAACTTCATAACGGGTCTTGGTCAAATCAGATAACCACATACCTGGAAAGCAAAACTGTCCAAAAATACCCATAATTAAACAAAATTTTATTAATGGTTTTTTTTTCTAGTTTACAGTGAGATAAAAATGAAGATATTTTTACCTGAAGGGCTTTATCAATGTTCTTAGCTCGTTTCCTGGGTCTATGAGGAAGCTTGGTTCCTTTCATAACTAAAAAATCTTCTTCCTTCTCTTTCCTAGACAAGGCAATGTAGATCCTTGGCCACTCTTGTGTTGCTTTTTCTCTTTCTCCATTTGTCTCCAGTTCTGGATGAGCCTGAGCCTGAGCCGTTGATTCTGATCTGTTAACTCTTTGATGGTGATGTTGTTGATGATCCAACCCGTTTTGTCTTTGATCTCTTACGCTTGATCTCTTCTCGATTTGGTCTGGAGATGGTGGAGATCGCTTTGAGCCACCCGATCTAGACATCATGCGGCCGTTGATGTTCCTTGATGGTGATCCGTTGGCTGATCGATCTTCTAGATTCCTGGGCATGATTGATGATAAACAGCTTAAAATCCACAGATGAATTTAAAAATTAAAGTTACAGACTTTGAGAGAGACTTGAATGAATTTTTTTTTTTTTTTTTGGTGTGTTAAAAAGGAAAGAAATTCAGAAAAGGAAACTAGTAGTACCCATTTACATATTTAGGAATCAGAATCAAAACGCAGAGCAATAAAAACAAAATTTAAAGAGAGGGACCAAAACAGAATATAAGAAGAAATCGATTAATATTTGTGAGCCAGATTTGAAGATTGAGTCAAAGAGAGGCAAGAAAAATAAGAGATCTTATTAGATTGAAAAATTCTTTTATATATATTTATCACCCAAAAGCAAAACAAGTGAAAAAACCTAGAAACAGAGCACTTGGGGAAAGGCAAAAGACACAACTCAAAGCAGCTTCATAGTGTTTCCAAGGGTATTACTGTAAGTTCCTAAAAAGAGATTTTGGATCACCAAACTTTGGTAAAAGCTTTCATAGAAGATGAACCAAGCATTTGGATCTCGAAAACTAGAAAGAAATAATAATAAAATGTTTTAAAAGTTAAATAAAATCAAAACAAAAATAGAATAAAAACAGGAAAACATTAATCTTATCACGAAACAAGGATGAACAAAAACAGAAACATATGAGAAGCTTAATGAAGTCACGATCAGAAAGATTTAATTTTTACAGTAATAAAATCTAAAGAATTTTAAGTAAAAAAGGAAAAATCAAACTCTATTCTTACATTAAAGGTGGATAAAATATAGCAAAATAGGAAAATTCAATTGGAGTGAAGAAGATTTAGAGACTAAACCTGGAAGGAAAGAATCCAGAAGATGATTCCTTGCCGACGACGAAACCGTTTCTGGAATTTGTACTCCGACTAGAGATAACAGGCGGAGGTGGTGGTGGTGGAGGTGGCATAGAAGGATTTACTGATCTTCGTTGGAGCTTGTTTGATTGAATCTTACCTTGTCCTGAAGACGATGAATAATCGGTGGTGACCGTGGTGGTGGTGGATCGGATCTCAGCTCTCGAGGCTCTTGATCGCTTTCGTTGTCCCCACTGTAATAGTACATCTCCGCCGCGACGGCTAGGACTAGGATCTTGTTGTTGTTGATGAGTGGATCTGAATCGGAATCCTTTGGGGACTCCGTCTAGAGATGAGGTGGTGGTGGTGGTAGTGCATGATCCACCGTTGAATCCTCTTGCGGTGATCGAGGTGGTGGAAATGGTGGTGTCTTCGTTTGATGGTGCTCTTGAAGGTGAAGGTCTTAAGTAAGGCTTTTTGGCTCCATTTGTAAGGGGAAGATAATCTGGGCTTACTCTCTGATACCTGTTATAAATTTTTGATTTAAGAGGAAAAAAAACGAATCAGATCAAAATCCCAGAACGATATGAGAAAATTACAAAATGCGTCAGTGTTCTTGAAGTGAATTTTCTCAAAGTTCTTATGAATTTTGAGGTAGAATAGCCTCTGAGAATTTGCTTTTGAAGACTTTTGGTGTTCGAAAGCCTGTAAAAAACATTTGGTTGTTCGATTCAATACAGTGATCAAACTACATAATGAAGACGAAAATTCAGAGAAAGAGATTCAAAAGGTTTTAACATTAGCGTTATATAAATTCTGTGAATCTGAAGTTTTCCAAATCAAAACCAGATCCATTTGGAAATTTCAAAACAAAAATTGGAGGAACAAAAAACAGAAAAGAAAACAGCACAAATCAGTGCGATGGTCAAAAACAACAAAACGAGAAAATGAAAAAACTCAGAGAAGAAGAAGAAGAAGAAGAAGAGAAACCTCATCATTATACCCAGGTGAAAAACCCGATTCGAATTTTATAATGGTACGTTTTCTCCGATTTCGATCTGTGATTGTTTTTCAGAAATCTAGGATTCGTTCAATTTCTTCTAAACGTCCAATTTTGTTTCCGATAAAACAAGGATAGAGAAACACAGCTTCCTCGTGAGCTTCTACTATCTCAAGCCGATCACCGGCGAATCAAAAGGCCGATATAGAAGAAAGAGAAAGGAAAAGAAGATGAATGTATTTATATATATCTAGAGATAGACAGAGAGAGAGGGAAGGAAAGAAGAAACGGAGGCTCTCTGCGTTATAACAGTGAGGAGGAGGAGGAAGAAGAAGGCGGAAGGGAAGGAGAAAGATAGTGGGTGCGTTATTGTGGCAAAACTTCTTTTATTCTTAACATTTTTCCAATCTAGTCCTTCAAGTTTGTGGAAACTTCCAATTTGCAACCCTATAGTTTCTTCTATTTCACATAGTAGTCTATAGCTTTCGTTTCGAGACCGGCCCATCACAAGGCCCACTAGATCCTCTTTCGCCGCAACGTGTATGTGATTCAAAACGTCTCCGTACCAATTTGACAATAGACTCCAATATTCTGATCGTGACTCTTTGTAAATTACGCCGACGAACATATAAATATTGAAGTCCTTGTTTCAAGATTTGGCTAAGGGCTTATAGTGATTGTGATAAAGTTGCAATTGAAGGAATTAAACATAACTAAACCCAAATCGGACCGGAACTACTCAACTTGTACTAAAAGTAGTTTTTCTTTCTTCTAAAAGCGAACACATCCACAAAATAAGCAAACTTTGCATCAAATTGAATAGAAGAAACTAAAACAAAATGACAAATGATTTAGTGAGACTTTCCATTCTATAAAACCAAACAGTAAGATTACCAGTTTTAAGCAAAAGGGTCTGTATAAAAAGATTGATGTACCATAAAGTTCAGAGCATAGAAGAACAATCACCACCAGAGAAGCTAAAGAAGTCTCTTTTATGACGGGATTGATAGGCAATCTCACCAGTCACCAGCTCAAATTCCGTATCTGTGTGCCTCATTAGTAAAGTCCAAGTCTTGGTCCACTAAAAACTTTATATTTAGCCCTTGTTTCTGACTACCGGAAAAGCCGTGGAACTGATCTTTTAGGTACTTTTCCTTCGAGCTTTAGTCTACGATATGACTCCCTGATGTGACAAGGTCTAATAGGTCCGGATTCTTTCCTTTCCGCCATAACAACTCTAGCTACATATACATGTGGGAATTCAGCAAGTGAGTTTTTTTTTACAGATTCTTTGTTGCAACATGAACAAATTCTTTGGAAAATTTCAAGCATCTTACCTGTTTCCACGAGTTCACCAACAAACATCTTTGCAATACCACACACAACTATAATCATTGGCATACTGATCTTCTGGCTCCCTGTGACACCTATCAATAACTGCATCAAATAAAGGTCAATGTTCATACTTTGGAAGAAAGAAGATAAAGATACATGAATGGATTGTGTTCATTACTACAATTCATATAATATACCTTCTTCATTTGCGGTCTTTGAAGTGCAGATCTTCTGAAAGACTCATATCTGCTCATCTGATCCTCAGTGAATTGCGATAGAATAGTTCTGAAGAATTCGACAAACACTCAATCATGCCCAGGTTATTGGTAAAGCATAAAATTAAGAAACAGAAATCAAAAGACTCACTGCATTTTCGCCATCTTAGCTGGATCAGAACTAGTTGGGAATTTGGTGAGCTCAACTTCCATATTCTCTTCCTCTTCTTCTTCATCTTCATCTTTGTTCTTCGTTTCAGCAACAACGGTGGTTTTAGGCTTCTTTTGCGGACGGCGAACATCCACAGATCTCTCATCTTCTTCAGGAGTCTGGTCGATTTCAGTTCGTACCTCTTCACTACCATCACCGCCTCCGCCTCCACCGCCAACTGGTGATTCCGGCGGAGATTCATCTTGCTCCTCTTCAATTGCTGCTTCGAACGGATCTTTAGAATGCTTCATTCTTGATCAAACCTAAGCGAAAAATCACATAATTCGGTTTTAAAATTAGGGTTTTAAAGAAGGGAAAGTGTTCTAACGCTATACACAGAGAAAGTTTATTGACAAACCTTTGAGGAATTATTATTAGGTGAAAACTCAGATCCAATTTCAGAAACACACAAATCTCTTGACCGTTGTTCAGAATTCGGAGCTCCAAAATTTTCCAGGCGGAGAGGATGAAATGTTCGACAGTTCAAATTAATTTTTGTGTGGTTCTATACGAGTGATATAGTCGGTTTAATCCAGAAAGTTTTGGTCAAACCACAACATTATGGGCTGGGCTCAGTAAGACAGTAACTGTCTAAAAATTCGAATAAAATATAGCAACAATATCTTCATATAATTTTGGGATAATGATTTACTAGGCAGATCTTCCTAACTGAGCTAGACAAATTTTCTAATACATGAAGATATTTTTCTGAAAAAATGTCAATAAGAAATCAAATGTTTCAGTAGTTAATTTTTTTGATTGGCTACTTAAAAACAACAGAATTCAGATAATGATAGATTTATAAATATTTTTCGTCAATTGATTAAATATATGTTTTTCTTACAGAAATTAAATTTTTTGAAAATCGTATTATCTAAGATGATACATTTATTGGATCTAAATGATAGTGTATTATTGGAAAGAAGAAACAAAGCATATAAGTGTATTATTGCACCTGAACTACTGTTTCAAGAAAATTATTAATTTATGAAAACTTATATGAAAGCTTCCCTATTTCGTATTTAATTATGTCACATTATTCACATTCTTGTCTAAAGAAAGTTCTTTAAAGTTCTGCTTGACCAAATATATTATGATGCAATGATATAATCGTAACCCCCTTTTTTCCTCAATCGCAATATTAACTCATCACCAAACCATCATTACAATTCTAAACAAAAAACTCTATGAAACACAAATTGAAAAAAAAAAGAAAAATATATATTCCATCCGTTTCAAAATATAACTTTGTAAGTAAAAATAAAATACGCATATTATGAAACTTTAAATTTTATCAATAAATTTTTGTTAGATATTTTAGTTTAATAAATTTGACCAATCACATGAAATACTGCTGAATATTAATAGTCAAATACATTTAATTCTGCATAGAATTTTGTAAAACATCTTATAAATTAAAACAATTTTTTTTTTGCTAAAATATCTTATAAATTAAAATGGAGGGAGTATGTAATTTATATATATAACATCACTGTATTTAGAAAGTATTGGGCTGTTTAGCCTGAGAAATCATCTGGACAACCTCTCTCATGGTCGGTCTCTCAACACTATGTTCTTGAACACATAGCATTGCTACAAAGAAGAGTTCCATTGCTTCTCCTAATGGCACATTGCTCAATCTCTGGTCAATGATCTTCACTACACCTTGTCTGTTACAGTTTGTCTGAATCTTTGACCATTGCACAATGTCTATCCCTTCTTCCCCAAAGTTATCTACTGGTTTTCGACCCATAATTAGCTCCAACAACACTACTCCAAAGCTGTATACATCGCTCTTCTCGTCTATTCTCAGTGTATATGCGTATTCTGCATTCAAGAAGATAGGTTTTTGTTCAAACATTTGACTTCAAGCTAATTAATCATACACCAACCATAAAAATTGCAGGTTACGTGTAATGCAAGAAAGAAGTTTTGGGAATCAATGATGTACCTGGAGCGATGTAGCCATACGAGCCTGCGATCGAGGACATACACTCTGAAGCTCCATTATCTTGCATCATAAACTTTGCGAGACCAAAATCAGCGACATGAGCTTCAAACTCAGGACCCAACAAGATGTTGTTTGACTTCACATCACGGTGAATTATAAGCGGCGAGCAATCATGGTGAAGATAACACAAACCCTTTGCCGCCTCTAACGCTATTTGTAATCGCGTTTCCCATTTCAAAAACACTCCAGCTTTCCCGTGCAAGACTTCTCCAAGGCTACCATTAGGCATATACTCATAAACAAGGAGATTCACGTCTTTGTTTGAACAGAAAGCAAGCAATCTCACTATGTTTCTGTGTCTGATTCTACCAAGTGTCTGAATCTCTGCGGCTAAACCGTTGTCGTGAGATGATCCTTTGGTTATTGTTAGGAGCTTCTTGACCGCAACTTCTTCTCCGTTTGGCATTAGGCCTTTGTAAACAATACCTGCACCACCTTTACCGATCACATTGTTCTCTTTAACACATTCTAAAATGTGTTCGCTTCTGAATCCGAGCTTCTGAAACCCGATAAGTTTCCATAGATTCGCGCTGTTTTTTCTCTTTCTCCGATTCTTGACCACAGCTAATACTACGAACACCAAGGAAAACCCTAGTAGGCCTAACCCAAATAAGAACTTGAACTTTGCTGAGATTTCTCCGTGAGATTGTGCGTTGTTCTGGTTAACCATCTGAGATTGAGACTGGTTTTGGGAACCTTTGCAAGGGTTTGAAGAAAATCCACAGAGGAAAGGGTTTCCGAGGAATGCCGTGTTATTGAAGAAAGAGAATTGCCCTGTAGTTGGTACTGAACCAGTGAAGTTGTTGTGTGAGAAATCTGCTGATGTTAGGCTCTTCATGGATCCAATTTCGACGGGAAGGCTTTGGTTTACAGAATTCCAAGAAACATTCAGATAGTTCAGAATCCGAATCTGCGAAATTTGAACCGGAATCTGACCAGAGATCTGGTTATGACTCAAATCTAAGTAGGTGAGTGACTGACAATCACCAAACTCTGGAGGAAGCTTGCCTGAGAAGTTGTTTCTGCTCATGTCAATCTTGAGAAGATTCTTTAAGCTTCCGATTTCACCTGGGATTTGTCCCGTAAATTGGTTCGTGCCAAGAAGAAGAATCTGAAGGCTTTTGAGGTTTCTGATTGAACCAGGAACTGGTCCGGATAACCGGTTGTTGGACAGATTGATCTGACTGAGAATCGATAACTGTGAATTTCCCGCCTCTGCTTCCGGGATTTCTCCAGTTAAAAAGTTGTTTTGAAGCTCGAGAAGCGAAATATTCGGCAGATAAATCAAACCCTTTGGCAATCTACTTGTCAGAAAGTTCTGTCCTAGACGAAATCTCCATAGCGGCTCACATTGGCCGAGATCTTCAGGGAGAGGACCGAACAAAAAGTTGTTGAAGAGAATGAGAATCTTTAGTCTTCTTCCAAAACAGAGTGACTCAGGGATCAAACCTGTGAGCTTATTGGTAGACAAATCAATCTCGATCAAATTCCCGTTTGATCCAAGTTTTGGTGGGATCTTTCCGGTGAAATTGTTGTGCCAAAGCTTGAGGATTTGCAGATCAGGAAGCTCAGATACGAACTCAGGGATACTGCCGTGTAATTTGTTGAAGAAGAGGTTAAACAGCTTAAGCTTTTGAAGGCCAGATAGCTCCAGAGGAATCTCACCTTCTAGGAAATTGTTGGAGAGATCTAGAGTGTTGAGGCTCGTCATGTTCCCTAACTCTCGAGGAATATAGCCTGTAAGCTCATTGGTCTGAAGAAACAGAACTTCCAAGTTCTTGAGATTTCCCAATTCTGGTGGAATTGATCCTTTCAAGCTGCAATTCGCTAAATCCAAATGAACAAGATTGATCAATCTCCCGAAATCTGCTGGCATGTCGCCTTGGTAATCGTTGAAGTAGCCTAAGTAAAGGTATTCCAGAGTCGTGATATTCCCTAGCTCGTTAGGAATTCTCCCACGGAGATCATTACCAGATAAAGACAGAAACTTGAGACGCAAGAAATCTCCATAGCTTCTAGGGATCTCACCGTCGAAGAAGTTTCCCCCAAGCTCTAAGTGCTCAAGACGAGTAAGTTCAGTCAAACTCAAAGGAAGTGATCCGTTGAAGCTGTTGTCGTAAGCGTCAAAAACCACTAGCTGAGTCAGTTGACCTAACCCACGTGAGTCAAGCTCTCCTTCAAAAGTGTTGCTTGAGATGTTTAAGACCTCAAGGCTTGAGAGCTTATAGACCTCTTGAGGAAGCTCACCAGAGAAACTGTTTGAAGAAACGTCGAGGACAACTAGAGTCGATGAAAGACGAGAGATCGCCGGCGAGAGAGTACCAGAGATGTTGAGATTAGAGATGTCAAGACGAGTAATGGACTGATTAAAACTATCACATGAAACACCAGTCCAAGAACAGAGAGAACTAAAATTTGGAATGTTCCATGAATCAAGAGAAGGATCAAAGGAATCAAAGCTTTGCTTTAGAGAGATAAGGACTTTAGCTTGTCTAATTAGTGAAAGATTAATAGGTGAAGTCGAAGAAGAACAGAGAAGAGGAGAGACTGAAGACAAGATTAAGAAGAAAGTGAAGATCTTGTCTGCCATTGTAACATCAGAAAAGTAAGAATCCGACACGAATCTAGAAGTTCAGAGAAGTGAAAGAGAAGAAGAGTGTTCGCAGAAATCCCAAAACCCTAAAGAAATCGATCGAAGAAGATCATCATCATGAGACATCATCATGCTTTAGTCTTTTTGGGGCTCACTATGTTCTGGAGTTTGCTGCTTATAGTGAGTGGCTGCTTAATAAGTGAAGAGGATAATCATCATTTCATGCCTCAGTTTTTTTTTTGTATAAATTCTTTTGTATAAAATTTATAATTAAAAATTTGAAACAAAAGTGAAAAAGAAGTTGTAGTATCCAATGCATTCTTCGTCTTTTGGATTGAGCTTTGGTTTTTTTTTTAAATTTTTTTTATGAGTCTTTTGCATTATTAAAAGCAAAAGCAATATATTACATATTTACTTTCACAAAAGATGAGAACACACATCATCGCTTTTTCTTTAATGGAGAAAAATATAAATATTAAAGATTAGTGCCTCGTGCCTTTTTTTACCTTCTCTTTATCTTTTGATTTTATTTTTTCTTTCTTTTTTTGTTGTCTCCCAATTATTCGGATAATTTGAATTAGGTTTCATAGTATATGATTACATAAACATAATCACCACATTTTCCATGAGATTTTATGATAAAATTAATATTGATTGGACGTGGGAATGAATTTTATGTTTTTCCTTAACGATAAACTTACATCAAAACTAAACTTTCTGATAAATTTTCAAAAACAAAATCAACAGATTTCATTGTAGAAGAAAGAGATAAACAATATGTTATAGAATATAAGAAAAAAACACTAAACATTTTTATAGTAAAGAAAACTCAAAAAAAAAAAAAAAATTGTTTCACATGTTAGGAGATTACTCTTAAGTTATTTAACTCAGCACAATTCATTTCTGAATTCTAACAGTTCCATCACCGAGATTTACGTAAACTAAATATGAATCATAGTTGAAATAAATTATCTTTTTAGTACCTCTTTACGAGCTTTAAATTCATTTATAGAATGAACAACTTATATATAACAGTTTTTTATATCTTTTGGAAAAGTTTTAAATTCCTAACTTTTCAAATGCTCACCTCTCAATTTATAGGGATATGGAAATTTTCAAATAGTAAGTCCAAATTTGAATTAATGGTTTGATGCCATGCAAATTTCTAGGGGTTTTTAGGTTTGTGGTAAAGATAGAAAAAATAAAAAAATAAAAAACACAAATATCATAGAAAATCTTTTTAGTCAAGTAGTTGAATGAGATTTATAATATTTTTTCTATCCGAATTTAATTCTAGAAAATCATATTTGTTCTATATATGATATTATCAGTAATTCAAAAAGAGTTTTACGTATAAATAGATTTTGTCCATGTAATTGTTTTAAAAAAACACAAATATCATAGAAAGTTGTTTTAGTCAAGTAGTTGAGTGGTATTTTTGATGTTTTTTCTATCCGAATTTAATTCTAGGAAATCATATTTGTTCTACATATGATATTATCAGTAATTAGAAAAGAGTTTTAGGTACAAATAGATTTCCAATATATATATTATTTTGAATTATTTTCCATCGGTCTTATCATATTGGTCAATGCATGAATCGATTGTTTAAATCTGGGTGGGATTTACGTATTACATATAAATAAGACAATTACACTGGACTTAACATCATAACTTTATGTCATTCTAACGTTTTATGTTCCATAACCTCTGAGATTAAAGAGACAAATGCCATTGTCTTTGTCCAACCACTAAACAAAACTAGTACAATCGAAAAGTAACTTAGAATCTTTGGTAATTGTGCAGCCACTTTTGTTTTTTGCTGTCTTTAGATGAAAATTAATGACTTCTCATTCTGTTTCTGTACCCAATGTTTGTTTCATCACCATTGAACCTGCCAAAACATATATATACATATCTCCTATATATATATATATGCTACAATGCAATTATTATCAAATTATTTCGTAAACTCCCTTTTACAATTATTTTTCTTTTTTTTTAATTTTAATTTTTCTTTGAAAAAGACGCACCAGATTTATTTGATAAACTAGTGGATCAGATTAACAGGGTAAGATCTAAATAGAAACTATTATAATGTAAGGAAACATCTAAAATGGGTAAAGTAACTTCGGATTGTACAATAGTTAAAAATAATTATTATTTGGGTACTATTAGTTGACCATTGTAAAAGAACTTAAATGGTAAATTACATTTATTATTTACAATTGGATTTTGAGTTGAAATCTTCCGAATATTTGAAAAACAACTAATGTGTATTATATATATATATGTATATAAAACAACTAGAAATTCCTGGAGGGATTTATTCTCATAGATCTAAAGTAGCATAATTCATTACTTACCATTCATGTCTTATAAATATATTGTTTGTTACAACCTATAGGAGCATATTAGTGCTAATTTAATATAACAAAATAATCTAAGGGAACAAAAAACTATATTCTTTGGTTTGTCTTAGAAAATGTATATTCAGATTACCAAAAAAGAAAAAGAAAATGTATATTCAAAACGTGAAAGGTCGTAAGAAACTATATTTAGTTGAAAAATATCATAAATTTTAATTTAAAAGTATACATGCCTGTATATTAATTTATCTATATATATATATATTTGGAAATTAATCTGTTATATTATTGACTAAAAATATATGTAAATAATATAGTAACATATAACAAAGATATTTAAATCAAATAGTTGATGTCTTACAGTATTAATTCGATAATATTTGGTTTTATGTAAACATTATGTTACATTTTCTTCCAACAATATACTATATTCGTTGGAAAATCAAACATAATTAATCTAAATTTATACATCAAAAAGGGTTTAAAGTTCGAAAATACTTGACGTGGAAATGCGTGATAAAGAATAAGTTAGTTTTTGATTAGTTTAATAGAGAAGGTCTGAAGCAAATCTAAGGATCTTTAGCAAATTCATGGGCTGTTTTTAAATTATTCGATTTTGCTTATCGGTTTGAGGTTGATTGAGATGCGTAGATCGAATATAAGAAGACCAAAGAGGAGGGCCTCCTTCATCAACTGTGCTCGTCTAAAGTTAAATAAAAAAGCAAAGCCAAAGACAGAGTTGATTTGGAGCATGCTACTTACTTTCTTTTTCTCTATAAATGAACGTTCCAATCACTATCTTTTACTTTATTTTTCATCAATCATATATATGGAAAACTAAAAACTTCTAGAACGAAATTAAAGAAAAAAAAAACACACTATAGTTCTAATGAGTGTTCGTCCGGTTTTGAATTTGAATATACAACCCTCGTTTAAATCATGAGAATTACAAAAAATTTCATGGACTTTAGTGCTCAAACATTAGCATTTTGGTTTTATATATTAAAGTAGTCTTGAATTTTTAGGTTAGGTCCGGTCTACTCCTTTGACCATTTAAGTTGCTATGAGATGGAGTTTTGTAGGATTTTTGGGTGGTCTAAGAGTATCTTCAATAGTTGTATTAGTTTTTTTCTTTCAAAAATAAAATTATTTTAAAAATGAAAAATGAGTTTGTTCTAATGATTTACTTTATTTCTTACTCTAAAATCCAAATCAATAATTTCATAATTTGATCTCTTACTAATATCTAAGATACTCTTCTAATTTTCAAATATATATATAACCCACTTATATTAATTTTGAAAAAATAATTTAGCAAAATCAAAGTTTTATTTAACAATTTAATTATATGATAATAATTATTTAATAATACAATTAGTTTTAATAAAATTGATAATTTAATTACTTTTGTAATATATACATTTGGATTATATGATTTTACTTAAATATAAAATAACAATACATTAGAAATTAAAGAATTATATTGCAAAGAATAAGTCTTACTCTAAAAATGAAGGAAGAAATAGAGATTTTCAAATTTAGAAAGGAAGTACCGTTAGAGAAAATAAAATTTGAAATAGAATTTGAAGCATACTGAAGATGCTCTAATTAACCTAGTGAGTATGAACATAACTAATTGTATTTAAATCGATTTAAAACCACAAATTTTCAGCTTACCATAACATCATTGATCCACAATCACCAATGAAGTATCCAATCCATCGTTTTCTATATATATGTCCTCAGGTGGATGTGGGTTTTTTGCTTGGGAAGAACCAATGTTTTCTATAAAGGATTATATTTACATCTTTATAGGGACTAGAGTTCTAATTACATCTCTACATTTTTTGTTGTGATATAATTTAGAGAAACGAGACTTAGTGGAGTGGTCTCTTCTCTGTCTTTTTTTGTCTTTTCTTTTTTAGTGCAAAACTTTCTAGTAAAAATGGCTATGAATTCAACTTTGTTTCAATAGCAAAAATGGCTATGGGCTGTGAATGACCAGAGAAATGAGACTGAATAATAGAGTGGCTACATTATTTTCATTGCAAATGGCTATGGTTCCACTTTGTTTCTTTTTCTCTTTTATTGGTTTTGCATCTTTTTTTTTTGGTGGTTCTTTTTGTTTTTGATCTTTTATTTGGCGTGCATTTTACATTTTCTTTAAAAAAAAGACTTTTTTCCCAAAAAAATACAGTGACCACCATTTTCCTTTACAATAAAAATACATCAACAAAAAAGAGCCGAATACAGTGACCACCATGTCCCCAACCCTCCAAGCATGGACTTTTTCTCCAATCCTATCACTGATTGTTCCGACATTTTTTTTTTAATATGTATTGTTTACTATGACGAATCCGAGGGAAGAACAATAAAGAGTTTAGTTTTCCAGGGATTATGTAATATATTTTGAAGGCAAGAAACGCATATGTTTCTTCGAACCAGCAAAGGACCTGAGGGAAATAGTCAATCTTGCGGAACAATAAGCTGAGGTCTGGCTTAAAGCACAAGAATAAAGGCAAATGGGGATCTCCGAGCAAGAACCAACATTAAAAGAGGTGCAGGAATCATAGAACAGACGATCTTTCTCGTTGTGCAAGAAAAGTATCTCATGTAAACTCTTACCCATGAAAATTGTTTAAAAAAAAATAATATTAATATATTATGATGGTTGAACGGTCCAACATTTCCACGACTTAAGAGTTAATTCTAGTATATGTATATTCAAATTTAGCTTGTGTTGTTGGGCTTGTTGGTGGCCAATTAAGGCCCATGGTAAATATAACAAATGTGAATCCGTTAGTTTTAAAACGCTAACGATGCATAAAATCATATCGAAGAAATTATTTCTCCCAAATTTCGTCGCTTTGTCTTTCTAAAGAATTCTCTTCGTCAATTCTTGCTTTTGTAAGACGACGAATCTCTTCCAAAAATTCTAAGAATTAGTAAGTTTTAAAGTTTCTACAGATCTCGAATTTGATTTAAGATTTTATAATTGTCCTTGTTTTATGTTGTCAAATTTAGGGTTTTACTTTTTCTTTGAAGGTTTCATGGATGCTTGACTCGGCGTGAATCATCTACCGCGCTCGGCTGGAATTCTTCTTCCTCATGGTAATTGGTTAATTTCTTCGTACTCTTTCACGATTTTAAAAAGGGTTTCTAATTGTTTGTGTCTGTAACTTTCTTTTTAGGGCTTCTCTTTTCGCTTTTGGTTTGAATCTGCTTGAAAGCTTGACTCCGCGTGAACCCTTCGAGGTACGATTCTGTCTTTTTTTTGTTTTCTTAATGTTTCTTTGCATATTTGATTTTGATTTTCTTAATTTTGAGGATGAAAACCTTTTTAATAGGATTTTGAAAACCTTTTAGATTTGATTTTGGTATTGGTTTTGAAAACCGTTTTCTTGTTTCCGATCACTTATTCCCCCAAAAACCAAAATTTTGAAAACTGTTTTGTGTTGTATCTTTGATTGTCATAAAATCAAAATTGATTCTTCGTGTTCAAAATTTTATTTTTCTTATTTGTATTTTTGATGTGTTGTGAAAACCGTTTTTAAAGAAAGTTTCATGATCTGTGGAATAGATAATGTTTTGTTGATCAATCTTTCTAATCTCTGTTTTTCAAGTTTGAAAGCTTCGGCAATACTGAATTAAAAGGTTTTGGATAATTGCTTTCTCTATTTGCTTACCACTGGAAAAGTTAGGTTTTATAATAAGATTTTGAAAGCGTTTTGGCTTTGGATTTATTAAACTCAAGAGATTTTGAAAACTGTTTTCTATGATGTTTTCCTTATAAACCCCAAAAAGATGAAGAGCAGGCACTAATCTAATAGTGTTCTGTCAGATTCGATTTGGGGGACATTGTCCCAAGAAAAGTTGTCAAAAGAAACCGGTATATTGGTGGGTAGTGCATGCATAATCAGAATTGTAGAGGATGGAAAAAATACTATGTATCGGTTCTTGATATGCTGGATGGAATGTGGAGCATACAGACCCTCGGCTTAATAAAACGTACCCGCGGCTTATAAAAAAATTAAGACAGACGTTGAGTCAAAAACAGATTCTGTTTATAAAAGTCTGAGACAAAGACTATATGAACCCACGGCTTATAAGAGTCTATCGGATTCTATCTGGGGACATTGTCCCAAGAAAAGTTGCGAAGCGTAATGATCTATTGGTGGGTAGTGCATGCCTAATAAGGATTGTGGACGATGGAAAAAAGACTATGGATTGGGTTTGATATGTTGGATGGAATGTGGAGAATACAGACCCTCGGCTTAATAAATGTACCCACGGCTTATAAAAAACTTAAAACAAAGATGTTGAATCAAAAACAGATGCGGTTTATAAAAGTCTTGAGACTATACAAAGACGTCACGAAAACAGACTCGGAAAAATCTAAGGCAGAGACTAATGTACCCACGGCTTATAAAAGTCTATAAAACAAAAAACTAGGGCTTATAAAAATCTGAGGCAAAGAATATGACCCATATGGTCTTACAGTCTATAAAACTCTAAATTACAGTTTATAAAACTCTAAAGCAAAAAATATGAATCACAGCCAATGGCTCAGCAAAATCTTAAGACAGAGATTACATTAGACAAAGTGTCAAATGCTATGGGATGGAAAAGTATACCAACGGCTTAAAGAAGTAATAAAGACAAAGACTACTGATGGGTCTGGACTTATCAAAGGGTTAAGAATGAAGAATAAAGACAAAGACTACTGATGGGTTTGGACTTATCAAAAGGTTAAGAATGAAGAATAGTACCCACGGCTTAAAACAATTTTAGATTTGTTGAATCACAGCCAATGGCTTAACAAAGTTTTAAGACAAATAGTCAAATATTATGGGAGAAATACCATGGCTTAAGGAAGTAATAAGACACAACTATTTACAAAGACTATTGATGGGTTTTTGGAAAAATTCTTACTTCATTACCCACGGCTTAGAAAAGTTACAATACAAAGACTATGGATTGAAAAAAGGTGCATTCTCTTAGTACCCACGGCTTACAAAGACTTGACAAAAACTGAGATGATTTTAACTTGTTGGATGCAAAAAACATCAAATTACGTAATATCTTCATTACCCACCACTTAGAGAATCTTCAAGAAAAGATCATGAATGCGAAACAAATGCGTTACTTTGACAGGTATGTGTATCTCAAACTTGTTTGTAGTTAGCTGATACAATTATGAAAATCACAAGTAAGAGATGCATACTTGATATAATTACTAATTTTGATTTTTTCGTGTATGTGATGCCAAGGAGAATTCTAAGCGCAGGAACAATTCTATGATCAGGTATATTTCTAGACTTTTGTGATAAAATTATATGTGAAAATTTACAAATCAAGTTAAGTGATAGATACACATAAACCAATGAAATTATATATGTAAATATAAACACCATAACAAGTCTAAAACCAATCCATAGTCTTATATATATATATATACACGTAAAGTAAGAAATCTAACTTGCAGATCTATGCACCATTTATTATAAGCAATGTTTTTTAATTAGTTTCTTTGAAAACATAATTAGATTTTATTTTGAGTGTTAGAATATTACATTGTGTGTTTAAAATACTTATTATTTTTGTTTTGATGCTTGTCTGCACCATAAAGTCTCTCAATTTATGAAGTGGATGCATCTAGAAGTCTTTAGTAGATACATATTTTAAAACGTAGGTGAGACTCATGTAGACTCATCTAACCCTTTTACTGAGTTATGCTATATAACCTTAGTGATATTTGTAATGACATTTTGGAATTCTGCATCATATACTTATAATTACTTTGTAAGATTCTACAATTTTACCGTTCTTACAATAAAATGTCTTAAATGTAATTATCTTTGTTATGGTATTAGTTTTATCCCTTGGTCTCTTGATTTTGTAGAGTTGATGGAGCTTGAAATCTTTTGAATCATTAGAGTAATGGATTATAGTTGATTTTACTACCCTGTTTCTTGTTTTGTTGAAATTTTTCTGTGATTGATGTCAAAATTAAGTTTCTCTTCCATGTGTTCTTTTCCATTGTTCCTTTTTGGAAATGTTACAAGTGTATGTGCATTGAGTCTAATAGGTTATGTTTCATCCAATGTTACAAGTGATTGCTAAATTTTCAAGTAAGAAATATATATTGTTATGTGTATGCTTGAAATAAAAAAATCTGAATTTTGATGTTAGTTTTGTTGAAAACCAATGTTTCTATTGTTATATAGCTTTGTCTCTAGTGATCATATTTCTTGCATTTTGGTTGCTTGTCTAACAGTCATTTGATAATTCTTTGAATGATATTATCATGACTTTTACTTCTTAATTTATTTGGAACATTCTCGGAAATAATGAGTGTTGTATGTATATCATAAATTATACCCTATTAAGGTTCATAAGTGTCTGATTATTATATGATCATTCAAAGGTGAAATGACATTCTAGAATTACAAATTTTGTAATAAGCAATGTTTCTTAAATAGTTCCCTTGACATTCTAGAAATTTGAATTTCGATGTTATGAGTATAATGAGTATTGTATGTGTATCATAAATGTCTATGATTATTATATAATCATTCAAAACATGTGAAATGACACTCTAAAATTTGACATCGTGCATTGCTTGAATTTATTTATCTACTGGAATATGATTTTGTATTTTTTAAACACTTGTTATCGTGCTTATTTCACAAGGTTTCTTGTTTTATAAAATGACATTTTGGAGTCTTATGAACATTAGTTTGAACATATAGATAGGTGACACTCCGGCATACTAATTTACTTGAATCATGAATGAAAATTTTTAGGTTGTCTAAATATTTTATGTGTATTGTTTGATCATGTGGACATGTTTGTATGTAATACGAACATCTCAATCTTCTTTCCGAATCTTTACAATTGTAAAGTAAATATACAATACTAAAGGCTTAGCTTGGGCATTTGGGTCCTTGGATTGGGTTTTTCGGGTAAAAATTTGTTGGACCTAAATAGGACTTGTTATTGTAATGATGGAAATGCCTGCTGAATTTCGAGCAATTTCAATGCCTAAGAAGAAGCGTGAAACTCCCAGATCTTTGACTTCAAATGCCTGATGCAAAGTATTTTTCAAAGCTTGCAAATAGGCATCATTGTTAGAGGCTATTAGTATATCATCCACATATACTAATAAAGCAATAAGGGAGGATCCAGATTGGCGAATGAATAAGGTATTATCAATTGGAGATTGTTCAAAACTTGCCTTCAAAAGAACAGAGGGGAAACATTGATATCATTGCTGAGACGCATGCTTCAATCCATACAAGGATTTATGTAATATGAGAACCGGATTAGGCGGAAGAGTCCCAATAGATGGTGTATAACCTTCAGGCAAGCTCATATATATCTCTCTTCATCAAGATCATCGTGTAAGAAGGCATTTTTCACGTCCATCTGAGTCAAGTTCCAACCATATATCGAAGCTAAACCGAGAATCAACTTCACACTCGCTAGTTTAGTGACTGGAGAGAAAGTATCTATGTAGTCAATCCTTTATTGTTGACTATATCCCTTTGCAAATAATCTTGCTGTATGTCGGGAAACTGTACCATCTTGATTATACTTAATAGTATAAACCCATTTGCAGCCAATGACATGCTTACCAACAGGTAAAGATTGAACACTCCAAGTTTGCTTATGCTCAAGAGTAGTAATCTCCACATCCATAGCCTTTGGAAAGTGAGGATGAGCCATAGCTTCTTTAAAATTTTGTGGTTGTGTTTCAAGTGAAATAACAAGAGCAAAAGACTGATAAGAAGGGTGAAATTTAGAATAGTCTAAGACAGAAAAATAAGATGAGATGTAGAAGTGTCTGTGGAAGTGTTTATGGATGAGTTACTTTGTGTAAGATTACAATGATAGTCAGAAAGATATCTTGGTGCTTTAATCTGCCGCTTAGGCCGAGATATATGTAGTGAATCCTCTGAGGTATCTGCTGTTACAGTTTCACTAGATAGTGATCCGGTACTAAAATGAGATGCTTGAGCACCAGAAATATTCAATCCATTATTAATAGTAACATCTGGCACAACATTTCGCATTAAAGGAACAAGAACATCATATTCAGATCCTAAAACATCAAGATAAATTGGAGTAGAAACATGTAAAATCGACTTAGAAAACAGATCTTCATTTTCAAATGAAACTGATAACATATCCTTGAAAAGAACGACAGTCTCATGAAATACAAAATTCCTAGATACAATTATCTCATTGGTTTCTATATTCAACACTTTGTATCCTTTATAACCAGAGGGATACCCAAGAAACACACAAGGATAAGCACGAGCAGTAAACTTATGTATATCTTTAGGTAAAGAGGAAACATAACAAAGGCAACCAAAAGATTTCAAAAACATGTAATCATGCAATTTGTTAAACAACAATTCATACATAAACTTTTTATCTAAAAGCAATGATGGAATTTGATTAATAAGAAACACAGCAGCAAGCACACAGTTAGCCCAATAAGCCTATAGAACATTTGATTGAAACAATAATGCTCGAGCAGCATTCAACAAATGCTGATGTTTTCTCTCAACAACAAAGTTCTGCTGCGGGGTATAAGCACAAGAGAACTGATGGATTATACCTTTCTTTTTAATCAATTGAACAAAGGCTAATTCAGGAGCATTATAAGTTTTAATTGATTTAACAGTAGCATGAAACTGGTTCTGATGAACACAATTAAGAAATTTTGGAAAAAAGAGTAGAAACTTCTCCTTTATTCCTTAAAAGGTATATCCAAGTAACACGAGTACAATCATCTACTATAGTGAGAAAGTATTTATAACCATCAACAGACTCAATGGAAAGCGAACCCCAAATATTTAAATGTAAAAAGTCAAAAGCTGAAGCAGAAAGATGATTATGAGAAATGAAAGGTAATCTTTTCTGCTTAGCCAGAGGACAAATTTCAAAATGACTCGAATAAGATGCAACATACTTAGGAAGATACAAAGAATCACAAAGAAATTCTAACTTGGCTGGTGATGGATGTCCAAGGCGTTGGTGCCAAATCTTCCCATCAACAATCAAGGATCCACAGAACACATTGTCAGCAATAGCAATATCACGATCGAGAATGTATAATCCATGTAAGAGACTTCCTCTACCAATCATCAAGCCCTGAGTAAGGTCCTAAAGATAATAACAATCAACATAAAATTCAGCTTTACAATTAGATTGCTTTAACAAAGAACTGACACTTAGCAAGTTAAAACGGAAAGTAGAAACAAGCAAGACATCATGCAAAACCAAAGTACTAGAGATATGGATTGTGCCTATGTGGCTAATATGAACCCTAGTACCATCTGGAAGTGAAACTGTAACACCATATACATGAAATGTCTCACTAAACACATCCAAGTCTAAGCAGACGTGACTAGTAACACCACTGTCAACAATCCAAGCACTACTAGGGACAAGAGAGTGTAAAGAGTTTAAGGAATGATTCTTGAAGTTGAAGACATTGTTTATGAATTTGAGACTTTTTGAAGGAAAATCAATTGAAACATTGCCAGATGTAGAGTGAACTGCCATGACACCATTTTCTGTTATTTTGGCAGTGGGAAAGGTAGACAACTGCTTTGGAGCACGCGCATGAGCATTCAATTGGCGGATTAGAGACTGCACTTGATCACAATGAAACTGACTGAGATCAACAGTTAAAGATGTAGTATTCACTGCATTTGAATCAGTGACTGCATGAGTCATTGCAGAAGACTTCGAGTAATTATACTGCCGTTGTTTGCTAGATTGAGACATATTTTTAGCTGGATTATATTGAGAAGTGTTTGAAGTTGTAGACTGTTGATGTAAACGATGACTAGGTGGATAACCAGGGAGCTTATAACACTTTTGGATAGTATGTCCATTACGGCCACAATGAGTACAATAAGGTCTTTGTTGAGACTTATTCTTATTGTAAGAGACTGCACAAGCAGTGTTATCATTCTGATTAGCATAATGCTATGCAGTGTTTAATCCAGTTTTTATATCATCAAAAGAACTCGAAGCTTGAAAGGCTATATTCTCTAATCTTGAACTTGGTTTAAGAGATTTTTGTCTCTCATCTTGAGCAACAAGATTGAATACATCTTCAATACTAGGAATTGGCTTTAGCATCAGAATATGTCTTCGAGCTGGTTCATATACATCACTCAACCCCATCAAGAATTTGGTAACACAACTTCTTTGTTGTAATTTCTCCCATAAAACTGGAACATTGCATTCACAATGACCACAAGTACACACTCGAAGTTTCACATAATTTTTATATTCTTCCAAAAGAATCACAATCTCAGTGTAGTATGTACTTACATCCATATGGCCTTGTTGAATGGTACTCAATTACTGTTCAATCTCATAAACTCGAGGCGCATCATCCTGTTTAAAACAAGAAAGGAGATTTTTCCAAATAGCCTCTGCAGTAAACATAAAGAGAAGAATATGTCCAATCTTCTTGGATACATAATTCATCAACCATGTAGCCACAATATCATTACAACGTGACCATGAACCAAGTTTATTTCTGACATTGAGGGCCATGCGAACATATCTTCTCCAAGAATGGAAGTCTGAGCATGAGGTAAGCCTATCATATACAAGAACAAGCCCTGTTTGATCAGAAGCATGTAAGAAGTACGAATTTTCGTACTGGTCAGTTGAAAACTAACGAGAATCTAGAATTGTTGCGCGATTCGGAGAATCGGATTCCATGTCGATGAGAAAATATGAAATCAAAAAGAAATTGAAGCTACTAGGGTGAAATCAAAGAAAGGTAGCGACGATAAGGTCAAAGAATAGAAACTCAGAAAGAATTGAAGAAATCGCACAAGAATCTACTCAAATTGAACAAAGAAAACACAAATCAAGCTAGAATCGAATCGATTCCATGGAGAAAGCTCGAGAAGAACAATGACGGAAACAACATCTTTCTGCTATGGTTCTGATACCATATTGAATTTAGCCAAGAGGGAAATATGAGAGTAAAATATTTTTTAAATTAAGTGTAAAAAGAAGCACTTAACAATGTTTATATACAATGATTAGAGTAAAAACAGAATTAACAAACTCTCTAATTTATAACTAACCGACTTAACCAACAAATTATATTTACAATATATTCAATATACCTGGAAAAAAAAGCTGATTACTAGATAATTAATCAATTTCTTTTTCAAAAATTACTTAAAATACATTATTTATAATACATTTTTCAATCTGTATCTTGAAAAATTACTTAAAATACACTATTACCTAATATACATTTTTTCAATTTGTATCTTGAAAAGTAACCGAAAATTATTAGTGTAAAAATATCTAAATGTTCAAAAAATATATGAATACCCGAATATCTAAATACCTTAAATCTGATTTTTTTTCTGGAAACCTGATAATCCATCGAGTACGGATAGGAACTAGACTTGAACTTATACTTGGGCATTTATGATAAAGACCCGAAACTATATTTTTTTTGGTTAATTTTGATTCAGGTCCTCAGGTCCGAGTATTATGCCAAGAGCTGCTAAAGACTATAAATCAAATCACTTAGTTTGTAATATATCCTTAATTTTGATACTAAAGAATTCGCTTGGGCATTTGGTTTGGGTCTTTGGACAAGGTTCGTTTAATACTCGAATACTTAAATACCCAAAATATATCCGAATATCCAAATATCTAAAAGATACTCAAATACCTAAAATTACTTGAAATGTTTTCAAAAATTACTCAAAATATCCAAAAATATCCGAGTATCTGAGAATAATTATTTGAATATATGAATATCCAAATACCCAAAAAATTAAGGTATTTGAAAACTGATCGGGTATGGGTAGGAACCGGACCTGAACCTATGTTTATGGTTATGTATGTTTTTTTTTTGATAATTTATGGGTATGTATGTTGAAGACAAGTATATCGAACCCCAAAGCACAAGTACATGACGGACGGTGATGGGCAAAATTAACGTTGTTTCGATAGAATAGCATACTTAGTCTAACTTTAATTATTAAGAAAATTGTTCAAAAGTACCGAGAGTAAAAGATTTTCAAGTTCGTAACGCGGGTATGTATTTAGACGGTGGACAGTGGACACTATAACCTGTTTTTGGTTAAGTTCGGTTCTTCATCCGGTTAATTTCAATGAATGAGAACATGCGTTCGACTTCTATTGAAGCTATGGATTGAATTTGAACAAGAAAAAATAAAGAGAGAGGGAGCTGGAATTGGTCAAGTCAAAACCATGATAATCCTTAAATTCTAACATTGAAAATGATTTGATTTTTTATTAGGCCTACTATATATGTTATAATAGTGGAATATTACGCAACATTTAAAAAATAATAAGAAGAAATTCTAGAGGGAGATAGATAAGTACATGATAGCGATTAATGAGATAAGTTGCTTACCACTTCATATTGAATTAAGAAAATAAAAACTTTGGTTGCATATTATTTGTTTCTTGGTCTGCAATTTAGGTTCCTTATTACTTGCACGTATCAACCATCTTAAATAAATCCGAGGTGCTCTCCTCTTCCCCTTAGCAAATCAAATTTTGATGTACACCTAAAATAATCCAATTGGATTTTATCGATAAAGAATTTCAAATTTTATAATATATATTTTTGTATCAAATTGATAGTATTGTTTAAAGTTAGGAGATTTTGGATTATGTATTAAAAAAAATTCTATTGTTGATAAAAATATTTTGTATAATTTTTTTGTTAGCATTTAGATCGATAAAGTGTAATTTATGACCAAATTCAATTCTAAAATTTCTATTAACTATCACATGAACTTAAAATTCTAGTTATTTGAACTATTATCTAAATAAAATCTTTTATCTCAAAAAAATAAATATAATATTTGCTAATTAAATTTGTTAAATTTTCCTTGGACCTTGATAGTAATATTAAATTATTAATTGACCAAAAAGATAACAATTTTGTAAGTAAATAAGATCACGTCATTTTGATGTTACATGATAAGGACACAAGATTAGTCAAAGAAACTTGTTCGAAAAGTAACTTCATTCGATAAGAAGATATATTAGAACGTTTTGAATGGGATAAGCTTGGTTGAACCAAACAAATAAATGTATAGCAAAAGACATACACAAATAAATTTTCTTACAAATTCACATGAATATAAAAAAGCACATTAAGAAAAAAAGATTTATCCACACAAAGACAAACCAAATTTAAAATAAAAAAGAATGAAAAATAAGTTTTTTTTTTTTTTGAGTTTCTTCCTTTCGTTTTTGTTACGTACAAAGATATTTTTCATACAAGTAAAGAGTAATCATACCAAATCAAGGCTTTGGTGGTTCAGCCACTGGCGCCGTCGTCGTTTCCGGTTCCTTAACCGGAGTTTCAACCACCGCCGGAGCCGGAGTACCTTCTTCAACAGGCTTCGTCTCCTCCACAACCGTGGTTGTACCGGTCTCTTCTTTCTTGGTCTCTTCAACAATCTCCTTCTCTTTCTCAACACTTGTTTCTTCGGTTTTTACTGGTTCTTCTGCTTTCACTTCCTCAACTGGTATTTCTTTTGTCTTCACTTCCTCCGGAAGGAACACACATACCTTCTCAAATATGAATGTGACCGGTCCTGCTACATAGCCAGCTCCATAGGTAGATACAGCTTCTTTAACAACCGTTGATCCAGGGAATTCTGAAATATTAACATTTAATTCATTATTAATAAAACACAAACTTTTAAGTAAAAATATCATAGTCTCATATGTATAAAATGAACCCCAGACCACATGTACACAATTTTCGATCATCACCGAACAAAGAATAAATTACATATGTCCAAGTTACGACTAATTATTAAATATTGATATATTTAAGCTATTATTTTTACTAATTTAATTCTACTATTGGAGATATGCATGCGTATAAGAATATAAGAGATGATAAGAATCCAAAGTAATTGCCAGCAAATAGTTAATATATAAGACAAAAACCTATAAATATAAAAGACAAACAAATACTGTTGTCGGGATATATTAAAATAGACCTCATGACAAAAAGCTTAATTGGATTTTTACCAATTTTGACAAGCTCCTCAAGATATTTTTGTACAGCAGCTGAGTGTTTCTTCAAACCAGCCTCTTTAGGATCTCTCACCAAAGTCTGTTTTGTTTTAATAATTATTATTAAGTACTCTAAATATGTATATTAATGGTTTTAAATAAAATAAAATAAAAGGATAGGGACCTTGACTTGAGGAGACGTGGCTTCATAAGCTTCCACGACCTTTGGTTGGAGTTCAGTCTTTTTCTCGTCAATTTCCTTGTTGATTGCTTCCTATTGTACGTTTCATACGTGCCCATTTTTAGTAATCACATACAAACAAATAATAATTTTGATTGAATCAAATAATGGTGTTTTAAGGGACCCAATACCAACATAATTAAAAGAATAATTAAGTAAATTAAGAACAATATATATACCTTAGATTCATCAAAGGTCTTGGTAGCTTCAGCAGCAGCTGCCTTCTTCGCACTATTCTTGTCGAATAACTTCTTAAATTTGGGCACAACCTTTGATCCCCAGTAACCCATTTTTTTAATTCTTATTTGATTTAGATATTAACCTTCTCGACTGTCAAAGAAAATAATAAATGTTACAAAAATTCACTTTTTTAACATATAAATATTTGGAAATTCTAATTTATATGTATAATAATACATCCATGACGTCTTTCAAATGCATGGTACATATCTACTGTTGAATAAAAAAACAAGAGTACATATCTACTGTTTCACAACACGACAAAAACCTAAAACAGCTAAAAGAAAAACTTATGTTTTATCGTAAAAACATTTCTGTAATCAAAATCTAAACTAATCCTAAACATATAGGTCAATCGTATTTGCTGAATCGGAACTTAAACCGTGAAAGATGAATTTTCAACGTATACAACAGAGAACATAACATGAAACTGTATAACACATATTACATATTAATTCACCTCTGTATAATTACTAACTTTGTTTCTCTACAGAACCTTCGGAAAATATCGAAGTAATAGAACAGAGTTCAGTAAGATGAACAAAAAAACGTATTTATTCACATATCTAAAGAATCAAAAACGAGGTATATATATGTATATAACAGATATATTTGTGTATTTTGCTATGTTAATATTATGAGCTTGATAAATAGACTTACTTAAAGATGATAAATCTGCTTGAAGGTCACCTCGTATTTTGATCTGTTCTTCTTCTTCTTCTCCCAACAAACGAAACTGATTAATTTGTCTGAATTAAAAGAAACTCTTTCGTGTCATATAGACAGGGTCCTCTTATAATTACCCCTTATTTTTCTTCTTAATTACGAATTCTGCCATCTCCTCTTATCTCGTTTTACCCTTCTTGCCTCGTTGTCATCAAAACCGTTTCTGTTTTCGGTTAGAGAATATCTCAAATCAATCTAACCAAATTTAACCGGAATATACCCTTTAAAATATAAATCTTCAGTCCATGGTTTTAATTCAATGTTTAACGTATAAATAGTGGGAAATAATTCAGGCTGTACGAAAGTGGTGCGATTTCAATACAAAACGTAAACCGATTTGGTATAATTGTGATTTTGGTTCCGGTTCTGTTGGATAAACCGGAAAACGGAAGGGGTAAAAATGCCAGCTGGCAGTCACATCAATCACAGTTGGCAAATATGAAGGTAGGGTCCAGACCAATCGGGTTGTTAATTCAGGATGGTGATCTGTAGCTGTAGCATATGCGCTTCTTATCTCTAATTTTTCTAACACAAACTATAATTATATCATTTTCTTTTTAATTATTTTCATTTATATATATATACGTCATTGCTTTGAGTCGGGGAGATATTGTAAAAAACTAATTTCTAGTAGCGTGTTATGTTAACTGCATAAATTTTGAGAAGATAACAGGTTCACTAAATTAACATGAGTAAAACTTATCATTTAACTTAGTTTCTAACCTGACTGTATTTAGTTTTCTTTGACCAAATAATAAAAAAACATTTCCAGATTTAGGGGAGATGAATCCTTTTGATTGATTCATATTCGTCACTTTATAAGTGACTTGTGAGATTTTGGAGTTTATGGCTTTATGAGTTTGCATTTTTGTCAATAAGAGTTTGCAATTCGTTTGAATTGGATGCAGATATGATTGTAATATAGAAATATTATAGATAACATTCCAAAAATAAGATAAAATGTTGATTTACTATGGAAATGTTTTCTTTTGTATATGAAAAAACTACAAAACTGGGGTTAAAGGGAAACTTTTGTCACAATTAATTTTCGAGTGGATTAACGAAGGTACAAAGAAAAAGTTTGATGTTTTGCGAAAAAATAAGACATGTTTATTGAAAAAAAAGAGGGAAAATAACAAATTTTGAGAATATGGTAGAAAAGACAAAGAAAATAGTTTGTGTATTGTTGTTATTGTTTTAAATAAACAAATCACGATGATATATAAATCAAATGGCGTGTTGTATCCACTTGTAATTTTTAAGTGCAATAGCGTATGGATTATGATTCTTCGATTAAAAAAATTATTGTATATATTATGTGGATGTATTGGCCTAAGTCTAGTCTGCCAAGGTATTATATTTTGTTCAACTGAACCATAATATAATAACTATTTATAATTCTAATTATTTTGGGTTTAGTTTAAACATTTAAAAAATATTAGAACACAAAACCACAAATTTTTGGTAGGTTTTAGACTATTTGTGAAGGATAATATATTGTGGTGAAAGGGATAATCTCGTGATCATTTTTCTTCGCCTGTCTCTTTAGCTTTACAATTTGGATGAATCTCTCTGGGAATTTGTTTGGAAACTCTATCACTCATGACTGGACTGATAGTATTACTTATCTCTTCTCCTCTGGATCCTATGGATCAGAGATATTGGCTATGCTTGCTTTCCAATCATCTATCTACTATATTTGGAGAGAGCGTAACTATTGGATTCATAATAGAGTTTTCCTATCCTCGAATGCTATAACTCGAGTAATCTTCAAGGTTGTTCGTAACAGGATCGCATTTTTGAACTACAAGAGTCCTCATCGTTTTGAAGACTTGGATAGGCGATGATTTGAACCTAGAATCTCTTAATTCTATATTCTTTGCTTGAGGATGTATTTTTTTATCTATTCCTGCTGTTTCCACTTGTATATATATTCACTTTTGGCAGATTTTTTGATCCTGTTTTTCTTTGTACATCATTTTTTTGATGATTAATAAATTTGAAATTTCATTAAAAAATAATATATATATTGTAGTAAAACCATACTTCAACCAATATTATCAAAATCGTATAAAACTGAAATATATTTTATCTCTTAGTAATTTATATTCTTAAAAATTAATACGAAACTGAAGTGTGCAAAACACAAAAAGCTTACAATACAGAAAGCTTCTAGAATCAAACTTCATCTATCAGAGAAACTACTTCTCCTACTTTAACATCAAATCTGCTTTAAATTTGGTTTAGTGGGAATCTTCACCAAACAAATGTCCTCTAACTGGTATTTGATGGTTTGATATCTTTTAATATACTTTTTTGACTTTGTCACGTTTCATGTTATGTTTTCAAATAGGTACACTACTTTATTTATATCAGAGGCTTCATCTATCTAACAATTTATCTACCAATTAAATAGACAAAATTTAATTTATAACCTAAATTTCAAAACTTTGATAAAAAAACTACAAACATGGTCATTAACCACTTGGTCTGACAATTTCTTGATTAAGTTATAATAAAGAAGGGCTTTGCCCCATTTTTCGACAAAAAAACCACTTGGCCAGACAGACAAATTCCCAAACGCAACACTTTTTAACCAAATTTTTTTAATAATTTATTTTAGCTTCTTTTGCTATTTTTGATTATTTAAAACAGCAAAAATAAGAGTCGTCTAAAGCTAAATGTTGATTTTAATATTCTTAAATTCTGAAACTAAAAATTGTAATTAAATGAAAGTGGGAAAACCTAATACAATATTTTCAAAACAATTGGTTTTTAATTGGGTTTAGGAACCGAACTAATGAACAAAATAATTAAAACTTACTGGAAAAGTAAAAGAAAAGTATTTCACATGGCTTAGCTGTTTAGCAAAATATAAGGCTGTCTTGAAAACAAAAACAAAGATTATCAATATAATTAGAATGATCAATGATTATACTAATTATAGTACAAGACAAACATCCTACCATCACCAATATCTACACCAAAATACCAAATCTTTATCAATCATGGTTTATAATTCACCTAAATTATAATAAGACCAAAATTAACCAACCTTAATTAATGGTTCACAATTTTAGATCAGGAAATGCTTATTCACTTATCTTATGCTTGGTTAATTAGAACATATACTTATATATGTTTTGTAATATCCTATTTTTGGAAACATTTATAAAAGAAGTGTCATGTTACATGATTTTATATTTAAATTAATGTTTATAAGAATACAAGTTATAAGGTTTTTGGAATGGTGGTATAATGATGCCATGATGACAGTATACATGCACATGAGTTGCTTTTATTATAGGTTGTCTTCGATGAACAAAACACTGAACAACCATCCATTTTAAATTATCATATAATATTTCATTCATTTTATCATTTTTAGACATATTCACACACACACATATATATATATAACAGATACATAGCCTGGACATATTACATACTGACGCACACAATATTTCCTATTACTTACGTGTCATGTCCATTTTCTTGTTCCTCTAAATTTACTAATTTTAATAATTTTACTATAGTGTCTACTTTTAAAAAACAAATAAATAACGAGATGTATGTGTCTAGAATATGTTTTTCTTTTTTTCTTTAAGATGTTAAAAGAATTTTTTATATGAAAAGTTATGCTCATATTTAATCATTATGAAACAAATACCTTTCATAAACCTTAGAATTTTACCTTAAAAATTCCAGTTTGACGTTTTAAGTTGTGTCTTTATCTCCAAAAAAAAGGTTTGAAGTGGTATAAGATTACGACTAAACATAGTAACTAGTCTATAATCCTTTTTTTTGGATTATATCTTTGAACAATTTAGTTCTATCAGAGTCATATTTTTTTAAATGGAAATCCGGTCAAATAATCTAAAGCCTTATGCTACTAAATGAATTAGTTGACTAACATTTCTAATTAGAAGTGTTCGTTGTTTCGGAAATTTTAATAAAAATCTGATTATTGCAACCAATTTGTGGTTATGCTTGAACGTGGGGATTATTTCAAGCCCACACTCTTTCGTAAAGTATTATTTTAGGCGTTAGAGGGGACCATATATAATGTATATGATTATAAGTCATGTCCCAGTTGGACTACTAAGTTGCCCAAAATGATACTTATTTTGAAACTATTTGAGGTAATCATGCATGGAACTAAAAGGTTAATTAGTTAGATATGTAAATGATATTCAAATGCATTTTCATGATCATTATCAACTTCTTATAAAAACTAATTAATTAAGATGAGTTTTGGAACATTCTAATCTAGACAGTTTCTTTGACTTTTCCAGGCCACATATGTATAGAGATACATTGTTTCTTAGTTACTTGACAAATTGTGATGATCTGCGAAGTTTGACTACAATTTATTTCTCAATACAATTGCTTTATTTATAGAGAATTCAAAGGGAAGACAAACGGAAGTAGCCAAATTTAGTTCACAGTTTAGACTTGAACCAGATTACAATATCTTATAGAATGGATGATGACAAAGCTCATGAGACATCAAAAGTGTATGAAGAAACTTCAAGATGAGATTTTTGTTCTGTTTCAATACAGATTTTATATGTATCGAAGAAAGCAGCTGACACTATTAATTATTTAAATATTCTAAGACAAGAGTAACTTCATTCCGGTCCATTAATCAAATTAAACAGATATAGAAACACATAGAAGTATTTACATCTTACAAAATATAATATAAACAATAAGTGATGATTTAAAGACATCAAAATTTATAGCATGATAGCAAAGGAACTAACAAAATGTTTAAAAGATGTGGTGAAAAAAAAATCATTTACTTGGCAACCGAAAAAATCTATCCAAAAATGTTTTACATTAAGCTCTCTTAATATGTACAAGCAGCCATAGCAAATGATATCCAATCCAAATTAACATCAGCAATGATCAAAAAAGAGTTGTTCTTAGTTGGGAATGAATCACCAAAGTTAGGTCTGCACTTAGGAGGAAAAACTTCATTTGGAACTTCAAAAAACACTATCCATGATTAGCCTGCTAAGTAATTTTTATATTTCACCTGTATACAAATTTGATGATGAGAATATTGTTTGAAAATCCAACTATATTTTGAATTTGCTTTTGATTTTTATATAAATTTACTTAAGTATCTGATAAGATCCATTTTAAATTTGTCATCAATTAGCTGTTTGTACTATTTTTACACATTGATATTTCATTTGCCGAAGTCTTTAATATATTTTACATAAAAGTTGAGTTAATGGATTCTTTTTGCAACTGTTTATCGTCAAATTGGTCTTTTTTTATAGGAAATTTTTTTATGACTATAAAATGTTATTTACTGTAAATTTCTTAGATGAAATACAAGCCGAATTCAAATGAGAATCCACAAGAGAAAAGTTTGTTTTGAGCAACTTAAACAACACCAGTTGTGAATGCATTAATTGATATGTGGTACAAACAATTTTCAAAGTAGATCAATGAAATAGGCAAAACCATGTCCATAGGTTAATCCCAAATAAAAACAATTAGTGACTACTAAAGATTGTTGAACTTAAGAATGTGAAATCAATGATTAAAGAAATAACTCTTCTTTATTAGTTTAAGAAAATAACTCAAAAATTAAACTCTCAATCTTAATCCCACAAATTATGCCACAACTTTGGCATCTTCTTTTATAGATAAGATTAATCCTACTCTTAATAGGAAATACATTTAGTTTAGATAACTCCTAAACTATAGCAACTTAACCTTATATATCTCTTAACTTGCTCCTCAAGTTTTGGTCTTCAAGCTTAACTCAACAAAGATCAACCTAAACAAGAACATCAAATGTGGCACGACTTCTTTGAATCATCTAACTTTCACCGCCTTAGCTGCCTCATCAAGGTTATTTAAAAATGCCTTAACGTGCTTCACAATTGATGTAAAATATGTTGGAATTCTTAGGATGTATTGGAATATGTTGTTGTGTCGATGAGCTTAACTCAATACATATTATAAAACTGTCCTAAAAAGAAGAATACGAAAAAATACATTAAGTTCGAGAGTGGAAGACCTTCGACAAATGGATCAAGTTCGATTTAATAGATTAAGATATGATAGAGAACCCTATTTAATGTTATTAGGCAAACTTATAGTGATAATATTATTCTTACATGGATAATCAATAGTATAGTATGGAAAAATAATTTTTTTTTGAGATATTTTAAATTTTGTAACTAGAATATATATAAATAACAGAAAAAACTTATACAATGTACAATGACAAAGCTCATGTGACATAAAAAACGTACGAAGAACTTCAAGATGAGATTTTAGCTTTGAGGAGTACATGAAGGTTGGTGAGGTGGAGATCACAGTGTATGCAACCATGGCAGGTATTTTCATGTCAATGGGAAAGATGGCTACGAAGGAAGCCTTTGAGTGGCTAAAATCCAGACCAAAACTCGTTAAATCTTTGGTTATCAGAGGTCGTCTTATGAATGATTTAACCGGATTTGAGGTACACATAAATCATTTCTTCAAATCTTGGATATGTCCAGAGGCGGATGTAAGTAGTGGTTAGTGGGGCACTTGCTAAAAATATTATAATATGATTGTATTAACTAATTTTTAAATAATTTAGATTATGTCCCCATCAAAAAAATAAAAATTGCCCCCACTTTCTAACCCAAACCCATTTTACTAAATATTTATTCTTCTTTATAAGCTCATGTATTATATATCCAAAATTAAACTAAAATTAATTAAATCTACAAATTATTGAATCTAAAATCTTTCTACAAATTTTATCGACATTTTCTTATGCTTCTTTCTTCTCTCCTCTCTCTGATAATTTCAAACAGGTAAGTTTTTTTATATAGTATTTTGTTTAAATAGTTTATTTAGGTGGTAAAATTTGTTTAGAATGTATATGTTCGTCTCCTTTCGTTTTTATATTTTTATCACATAAATTTTGAATTTTGAAACAACACGTATTATATTTAAAACTACGTCACATAACAATCACAATAAAAATAAAGTACGTTTTTTCTTAAACTTAAAAAAATTGAGGCTTTATAGACTTTATTATTTATGTAATAAATATTTAACGTCATTGTCTTTCTCACAAATGAAAACTATTATTAACGAAAAATTAGTCTTTTAGTAGAGCTTTTTTAAATTATTTAACTGACAATATACATTTTATTTGTTTTATAGATAAATTAATAAAAACATATTTTAAAAGAGTTTCGGTTTCAACATCTAATACCAATATCGACAAATTGTCATGGGATCTAAACCAAAATATATAATAGACTATCATCCAAATCAAAGAGATTAGGTAAAACACAAATATCTAGCTAGGGGTCTATGTCAATGGTATGACTATACTTGTAAGAAAATTCAGATAAAAATGCATCGAGACGATTTAAACGAAGTTAGTTTGAGTTGTATGGTATTTGGTTAGAGTATATAGATATCAAAAGAAAGAGTTTTTTGTTCACATGAAAAAAGTTTCAAATGTTAAATGAGCTAGGATATATTTGTGAGAACTCATTAAAATTCTTATAAGGTATTATAGTGTTATACTTTTTGCCTTCAGTAAATAAAATTTTTAGATCCGCTACTGGATATGTCTACTTACTTGTTCTATCTACCTTATAAACTTACTCATATATTGATTAGGATGACATGGATAGAGGATACATTACGAATGCAATCAACTGTTATATGAAACAATATGGTGTTACCAACACTGGCGGAACTGGCGGGTGCACGTTGACGCTTCATGAGGCACGTGTCTCATACCAAATTTTTTTTTCGTACTATTTCCTTTTGCTATATACTTTTATCTAATTTTTTCCATTTTCAAATACACCAATGCCCATACTAAAACTTGTTGTGGATCCGCCACTAGTTACCAAAAAAAAAAGCCTTTAGGGACCTTCATAAAATGGTTTCAGATGCCAATAAGCACTAAATGAAGAGTTATTAACATTAAATGTTGTGTCACATTGTCTCCTTAAGGCAACAATGGATCTTGCACGCATGATGACAGTCGCTTACAATGTAAATGAAGGATTCACTCATCCCCAAGGAAAAATCAAGGGCTATATGACTTCTATGTTTGTCCATCAAATCCATCTTTGAAGAGTATACATTGTGAACCTTCTTGGTCTATGTATAGAATTCATGACTTATGCTAGTCTTTACCTCGAAGCATTGGTCATATAGTCAGGTTATTAGGTCCTGCAGGCAGATCTATTGATCTTGTCTTGATATTGGGCATGGTTCCCATGTCAACGATATTGACATATTTAATTACTAAAAATCATATTTTATTTAAAAGAGAAAGTCAATAACACTTGAGTTATATTATACTATACGTGCGAGTCATGATTTGTCTAGTCACCGACGTGCAACCCATCCTTAGCCGTATTTAAGTATCAATCAGTCTCTTTAAGCCTTTTTGTCACTATTGTCTTATTATAATCAATGCTCATTCATTATCCGGCCAAAGAGAAAACAAAATGGCAACAGAGGTTCTCAGCTTCAGGGACAATAGTAGTCACGAGGACTGGCATGACTTTGAGGTTTTAGGCCGTGGAGATGAGCCTAAGATTCTAATCAAGAAGACGAGTATGCAATCCGAACCTGAGAGACGGATTTCGGTTGATCCGAGATCGTTATTGTCGATGGATGAGACCTTTGATATGATTGTCTCACGTCCAAGAGACATCGACGATGTGGCACTGTCTCGACCTTCGGATAATCATCAAGCGAAGACAAAGTTTGTGAGCTGTAGCCTCCCAAACTCAGCAGCAACATCACCAAGACATAGCTCGATTCATGATTGGAAAGAAAAAACCACTGAGCAAGTGCTTGACCTAATGATGGTTCAAGACGCAGCCACTGCGTTTCGAAGAAGCAAGTCTTGTGGTGAAGGGCGTGCTTGTACTCCATCGCTTGATTTCGATATGCTTGTACATAAAGCAAAACAAGGACATCAACAAAATCATAATCATCATCATGGCTTCTCTAACGCCAAGAGTCTCTCTTCTAAGAGTAGTGGAAACAACTCTTTCTTCTCAAACAAAAGCAGCAGAAGCAATAGCATCAATACGGCTAATTCGAAAAACATTAATTCAATCCAAGATGGATTCAAATGCAGTGCTTTGTGTCTTTACTTACCTGGATTCAGCAAAGGAAAGCCAGTAAGATCATCTCGAAAAGGCGGCGATTCCTCATATATTACTAGAACTACCACAATGACTTCCACTCAATCGATGGCGAGAACCGCTTCCATTCGAGACACTACAGTACTCTCGGCTCGAGCCTCGTTAGAGCGGTTCGAGTGCGGTTCATGGACCTCGTCCACTATGATTTATGATGACAATGCTGACCTCGGTGGCCACTTTTTCGACTTGCCTTCGGAATTGATTAAAGGCGGACCGGGAGGGAACGATCAAGACGATCCTGTTTCAGCGGCTTTCGTGTTTGACAAGGAACCTAATTTAGGGAAAGAAATCAAAGGTGTTTTGAAGACTTCTGGTTCGAAATCGAGAAGATCCATGGAGTCGCCACGTCACGTCCGGTTCTCAACTTCGTCGCCAGTTTCTTATCCGACGTCTCCTAATCATTCAATAACGCCACGGTTGTTACAAGCCACCGAGGATTTTAGTAATTTCTTGGAAGCTCAAGCCGTGTGAATAATATGGAGAGTTTTAACTATTTTTTTTTCTTTTCATTTTTTTTAATTGATTAAGGGACTGAAATTAACTAAATAATTAAAGCGCTCTTGCTGATTTTTTTTTTAGCAATTCGAGAGAATTAACACTTTTCTGTTGTAAAGAAATGATTATAACGAGAGGGAAAGTGAAAAGATATTATTATTTTACTTTTATATGTGGGATTAAATAGCACATGCAATGAAATCATACATCTAGTCATTTCCAATATTATTCACTCATACATTTCATAACTTTTAAGATTTTACAAGCCACTCCGGTGGATTTTCAAAACTGAATAATGGGCGACTGGTAAGAAAAAAAAATTACTTGATATTAGATATAAAATATTATCTTAAAACAATTTTATTTTATTTTAACTTGAAATTAATTTGCAGTGTGACCACAATACTCAAATTAACGGCATTTCTTTACAACCTCCATAATCATTCAAAACCTTACATTATATACGAACCAAAAACAAATTTGCTGTGTAACTTTTTTCTTTTGTCAAAATAACAATTGAATCGATAAGGCCGAATCAGAACCTAAGTTTTCCAAGTAGAGCAGGATGAGATTTGAACTCACCACCTCGTGCCTAATTAAATCAGGGATAAACCAAGTAGATCATATGTTTTTTATTATTTGCTGTATAATTAGATTCTCATATTTACTAGTTAGTTTCTGGTGGTTAAATCTTAAAGGAAACTTTTTTGTAGGAGTCATAAACTCTGTGTTTCAGAGAATATTGCAGCTGGAGATATCATGCAGTCTCAGCCACGTTCTATTAATACTCCCTTAACGTCAAATTAAATGTAAAATCAGAAGAGACAATCGCACATTAAATTAGACCAATGTCTTGACGTGATATATATCACATATAGACACACACGTATTCATTTACTGATAACTCGTTACTATCAACATTTACTACAATATTTCAGGGTAAAAACAAAATATATTGATGTAGTCAAAATCAAGAAAGTGTAGGGACGTAGAGTTATTGAATGTAATGTATACGTAGTGCATCATATATTAAAAGTTTTAAATTGAATAGTTGGGAAAATAATAACTTGTAGGTCCTGATGTAAATGAGGGTGATTAAAGACCGCAAATATAATCATGAATGAAAGTTATTCGTATGATTAAGGAATCTAGTGTAACAAACGACCATTTTCTGGCCTCCAGATTTAACAACCACGAAACATGGGTCCCGTATGTTTCCTTTTACGTGGGACCCAACATCTTTAGGCTTCATTCGGTGATCCTCACAAAGAAAAAGCCTAAACGCAAGTTCATCACCTCCAAAATCAAAACCAAAACCTATCCCTTCGCCACAAAATAGATCATCTAGCCGGATCTCACTCTTTTTCAATCACAAAACAATAATTATTTATTGACAAAAAAAATTATTTTTTGTTATTAGACCACAAATGGTAGATTGATATTATTGTACATTTGTAATGAGTAGAGTAATTTAAATTTTTTAATTTCTTTTTTATAATTAAAAAATTCTTAATTTTAGAGATCGTCAATTCTGACTACTAAAAAATTATGATTTATAGGAAACTACATATTCTGATTAATACAAACTTCGTATTACTTTTTACAAAGGATCGGGATCTCCAACACTAAAAATCAGCAATTTCTTTTTCTAAAGCTACTAACTTTATTCTTCCGTTTAACTAAACCAACATTCGATATAATCTATTCGATTATTCTCACCAATACTCAAAAGAATACGTTTTTCTAATCTATATATAGAATATATATATATATATAGCAAGTGTTTAAACTTGTAGGATGATCCCATACCCAAATTATGATACATTAAAAGAATACCCTCAAACGAAAACAATTACGTTACTCATCTTGACAACTTCTAATTTTAATTTTTATAAAGATGAGTACATTCACTATCTCTGTATATTTTCATTGTCGTGTTCGAACCGGTTACCGATCTTCGTGATTTCAAACGTCTTAACAGCAAGGCCAACGTCACGGATCGTAGTGTCAAGAACGTAAGGATTGTTTTCGAACACAACTCGAGAATCGTTATAAAGGTAACGACAAGGTTCGCGGCGCTGAGAGATTGAACCATGGTAATGGAAGTATGGTATTTTGCTCTCAGCTTTGTGGTAAGTTTTGCCTTTTAGATTCTGAGACATGTGTACGCCTGTAGCGAATACATTTTCTGGCTGAACTGCATATTTCATGTCCCTTCGTGGAACCTTCTTCACGTCCCTATATGCCATTTTCTCTATTCCCCAATTCCTTCAACATAAAGGAGAATAATCATTTTAGATATCAGTTTCATCAGTTTCAGTTCCTGACATGAATTAGTAGAGGTCGGCATATAAAACAAGGCACCAGAAATCTAATGACAATTCAATGTTATACGACTTCAAACCAAAACCTGGTAAATTGAGGAAGCAAAAGATAGAATATTTACAACAGTTGTCACTCATATCATGTGATGTGAAATAGAAGCAAAGATCTGGATCGACATAGGAGACTAATGGGGAATGGGCAAAGACTTTTGCAGGCCAAGTGTTGACAGAATCAATGCTTATTGTATATTATATGATGTAATATTCCATAAAGCCAATCAAAAACTTGTGATTTTATTCTATTAAGGTGTTGTTTGTTTGTACATCCAGATGCTCAATCTGGATGGAGATGTAAACTGTTGTTCGTCTAAATGCATAATTCTGCATCATCCGGATGGACATGCTGGATGAAGCATCTCAACTTAGTTAAAATTTCTAGAAATTCTAGATGTGTTTGTAAGAAGAAATTAGACGTAGATGGAGTTCATAAAAAATTTTTTTTACTCTCTCCTATATTTTACGCTCTTTTTTTTACGCTCTCTCTTATTTTTTACTCTCTCTCATATTTTTTACTCTCTCTCCTATTTTTTACTCACTCTTCTTTTTTACTCTCTCTCTTCTTTTTTACTCTCTCTCCTCCTTTTACTCTCTCTCCTATTTTTTACTCTCTCTCCTATTTTTTACTCTCTCTCCAATTTTTTACGCTCTCTCTTCTGTTTTACTCTCTCTCCTATTTTTTACTCTCTCTCTCTTCTTTTTTATTCGCTCTCCTCTTTTCTACTCTCTCTCCTATTTTTTACTCTCTTTCTCTTCTTTTTTACTCTCTCTCCTCTTTTTTACTGTCTCTCTCTTCTTTTTTACTCTTTTTCCTCTTTTTTACTCTCTCTCCTCTTTTTTACTCTCTTTCCTCTTTTTTACTCTCTCTCTTCTTTTTTACTCTCTCTTCTTTTTTACTCTCTCTCCTCTTTTCTACTCTCTCTCCTATTTTTTACTCTCTCTCATCTTTTTTACTCTCTCTCCTCTTTTTTACGCTCTCTCTTCTGTTTTACTCTCTCATCTATTTTACGTCATGTCCTCTTTTTACTTTATTTTAATCATGTTTTTTGGTCATTTTATAAGTAGATCCATTTAGATGTAGATGTCAATTTACAAAACAAACACACATCTAGATGTAGTATTCACCATGGAAACAAACAACATCCAGCTGCTCTATCTAGATGGTGCATTCAGATGGACCATCTGGATGAAGTAGCTGGATGGACAAACGAACATGGCCTTAAAGTCAATCACTCCCAACACAACACATGGGTTTTGGTTTAAGCTTCAATTATTTAGAAATCGACAAACTCACGAGCAAACAAAAAAAAAACCAGATTTTTTTTGTTACTAATCAATATCTAATAACTAACCAGTTAAAAATCTAATAAATTTTGTTAATTTTAATGGAATTACCTGTAAGTTCTTGTCGGACCATCGCCGGAGTAACAGATACGACTACTCATAGGCATCTGTTCAATAGTGAACTAAGAATATTCCTCCAAGGATTCCATAACCGACGAGATTTTCATCTTCGGAGGTACATAGATGAATTCATCGACATCAAAGAAGAACATCCATTTCGTCATGAATCCATACCTATGCAAACAATTATTCACAACCATGAATTGATTATGATAATATCCATCGAATCGTTCTTGATCTCTAATATCATGTAATGTCACTCCCCCAAGCTCAATCCATGGCCATTAAACCTCAAACACTTTCTCGTGAATCCCTCCAGCATCGTGAAGTACGAAATGAGACCTTTACCGAAGAATCTCGCATGGTAAGCAATCCATTCTCTTACTCGTTGCGGACTTAGGTTTCCGTACAGAGACGAGCCACAATAAAGGTAATCGTACTTCTTATTTTCCCGACGAGATGTGGAATTGTAGAGATTGAAATCGACAATCTTATTCATCTATTTTCAAGGGCACCGCCGGCGGTGACGAAAAAGAAATGTGGAGAAACCTCGATTATTGGGCTCGAGAGAGAATAGTCTTGTTAGACTTCTAAAATAAATACGTACACTATATTTATTTATATTTATTATTTGTGAATATGTAATTTTTGTGAAACGTACTCAACATGGTATGTGAATTTGTTTTAGTGAGAGATGTGTTTTCTTTTTGTATACAAATTGGGTAAGGAGAATAAATATTACAGGCATCATAATTAGAGGTAACAAACATTCCTAAGCTAAAAAGAAGCTAGTAACATGAAATTAAAAATGACTTTGATTCGACTTTTGGTTTTTGATAAATCAATTATAGTATCTTCTTTTATATAAAAAAAATAGAAAACTGTCGATTTAACATGATACTTTACCAAAAATACTTGATTAGACATTAAATTTCGGATGTGGTTGATTAAACATTCAGTTTAATGTTGACTTTTGCAAAAACAATAAACTTTGTGTTGACTCGGCCAATTGAACATTCCGCTAATTTCAAATCGAATTTTTTTCTAAATTCGAAAGCCAGATCAATTTTGCAAGTTTGATTTAGTTCTTATTTTCCTTCTAAAAAACTCATAAGCTTGATTTTCTATTTGTCGGTTTAAAATGTTGTATTCGATACTTTAAATTGAAGAATTTGAGCTCATTTTTGAAAGAAAAGAGAAAAACAAGATTAGAGATTCTTTAGAAGGAAGATAAGAACTGAATCGAACTTTCAAAATCGATTTAGCTATCGAATTTCGAGAAATTTTCGATTTGAAATTATCAGAATGTTCAATTAACCGTAATTGATCGAGTCAACACAAAATTTGGTATTTTTAAAAAAATCAAAATTCAATTGATATGTGTAATCAATTACATTAGAAATTTAAAGTTAATCAACTATTTTTGGTAAATAATATGTTAGAAAGTTTTCCCAAAAAGAAACATTGTAACTGAGTTAAAACAAACATTGTGTAAATCTTTATTGTTTTAATCAGGTTTGTTGGCTATATCTGTATAACTTTGACTTGCAGACGTCACAGAGGAAACTGTATAGTGACCTGAAGGTCAGGTCAAAAAGCTACTATCGGATAACAAATTACAACTTTACGTAAATTGGTTACCAATTGTTAAAATTCAGATCGAATGTTCTTCATAACTTAATAATAGTACTAGTACATTTGGTAATCAAAAGTTTACAGCCAATAAAAATTCAACACATGTTGAAAAGCTGTATACAGCTAATTTCTCAAATGATTCTGTCGGTTGTAAATCTCATTTTAATTACCATTTGTAGTTTTCTCTGTTACAGAATAAATTTCTTAAATTTGGTTGAATATTTTTCAATTCGAGTTTTTTCGTGTGACATTGTAGACCAAGAAAATTAATTCACGACGGCTAGTTTTGTATTTGTCAACAAATTAATCGTTTTCAATACTTTACAATTATGCAGTTTCGTTATAAGCTCCCAAGATCTGTATGACACGTGTCGCTTTCTTCTGTATCCACCCGCCACTTTTGCCAACAATCCCTTTTAGCTTAAGCTTCTCTTCAATCCTTTTCCTCATTTTGTTTCATAGTTTTATATTGCAAAAAATTGAAAAACAAAAACAAAGAGTCTTTATTTTAAGGGAACTTTTACTTTTCCGAAGCTTAGAGAGTGGTCGAAAAGTATGCTCTTGTGTCAGAGACTCCAAGGACGATATCCTTGTCGTAGAAGACCCGAACCGGTTTTGGTTTTGGTTTAATCATACGGTTTCAAAATGAGTGGCTACATAAGGCTTGTCTAGGCCACTTGGTTATTAACTAGAACTTTGCAATAATTAGATTGTTCAATCGTTGTTTTGTAACCTTGAATTCGTTTAAGATATACAGATATCGAAGCTATTTTTGTAACGATCTCAATATGGCAAAACACATCAAGGCAAAAAAGAACAAGTTTGTTATGTATATTTCGATTTGTCACATTCCAAATTAATAGAGAAACTAATCTAATTTCGTTTTACTTGAATCCTAAGCATCAAGAAAAGCTCTCACGACGTCTACGATTGGAGCCATACATATTGGACATTTCTTACTGCTCCATTGCAACTCATGAGCACATTTCAAACACGTGCACATATGTCCACACCTACAAAAGAGTCAAGATTACTAGTTATTATTTTAGCGTCTGCGATCTAAAATCGTGATATAGAAATGTAGGTATCACGTTTGTACCGATACAGTAGCGAGTCAACATGCATATCAGAACAAACGCAACACTTGCGTTTCAGTGGATCTTTCGTCGTGTCTACTTGTTGTGCAGAAGCAGATGAACCTAAATGATTGTTCATCAGTTAGATTTCTAGAAATGAATGAAACTTGTTTAATGTGATGATGATAAAACTCACTAGAACGAGATAGATCTTGAGTTATAGATTTCTGGAAATGAAGTTGCATATCGATGCAAGTTTTAGCGGCACTTCTTAGCTCGAGCACTTCTTGTTGAAGTCGCTCTATTTGACTCCTGAGATCACTTGTCTCCTGCGTTTCCTGCTTTTGTTAAGTCAAAGATCTTAGTTTACTTCACCAGCACGTAACCTAAGTTGACGAAAGACTAGAACAAAACTCACAGATTGATTTGTGGGGACTGAAGATTCAGGTTGAGACAAAGACGTTGTTGCCTCGTGATCCTTGTCAATGTCTTGATTTTTGAAAGTACACGACATTATTGTACTACTCCTTGCTGATGATTGGCTACAAACGTCGCTAACAGTTTCAAGATTTGTCTTCCCTACAGTTTCTTCCTCTGTTTCATTATTGTCTTCGTTCCTTGCTGAACACTTAACTCCCCACTCTTCTTCATCTTCGTCTTCTTCTTTAACTTCTAGGCCTAAGTGACCTTGCACGCGAGTGATCATCAAATTATCTATCTTTTGTCGCAAATCACTCGTCAAAAAGTTTGATACTGTTCGTCTGCGCAAATAAAATTACAAATCTCAAAAGTCTAAGTAAATCTATTAGAAGGATTTGATGAACGGTCATAGATTTATACCTCTCAATGAGACTACATATATCATTTTTCTCTGATTTAGTGTTGAGAACCTCGAGATACCTTTCTTTTCTTAAATTTTCCCAGTAACTTCGAGGCCGAGATATATCGTGAATCCAATCGTCCATATTCTCTCCATAGAAAGGATCATAATCTTCATATTCATCTTCCTCCATTTCGTCTTCATCCCAATCATCAGTTACAAACCCTAGTGTTTCTTCTTTCACATCTTCTTCACATTCTACCATCTTGGTTTCTTCATCCTCCATTTCCTCAACGCCTTTTTGATCATTTGGATTTCGCAGAATGGACACTTCATCACCCTGTTGTGAAGAATGTGTCTCTTTAGCACTTTCTCTTGAGGCTTCATTCGCAGATTTTTCTTGTTGTCTAACTTCCTGAGAGTTGCTTCTCTCGATCTCTCTAGTAGTCTTAGCTTCCGAATTTCGCAGAATCGATATTCTTTCATCGCATTGTGAAGAACTCTTCTCTTTATCTCTCTCTCTTGAACCAGGACTCGCAGATTCTTCTCTTTTTGTAACTTCTTGGGTAGTGTTTCTCATAATCTCTTTGGTAGACTTAGCTTCTGAGTTCCGCAAAATTGACGTTTCTTCACTGTGTTGGGAAGAACTCTTCTCTTTATCCCTTTCTCTAGAGACATGACCTGCAGAATCTTCTTTTTGTGTAACTTCCTGAGAATTGTTTCTCACAATCTCTTTTGTAGACTTAGCTTCTGAGTTCCGCAGAACTAACGTTTCTTCTCTATGCTGTGAAAAATTCTTCTCATAATCTCTTACCATTTTGGCAGCTTGTGGATTCATGTTTTTAACCTCCATTACCTCTTTGGACTTAGCTTCTATAGAAGTAGTATCTTCGTCTTTCTTTCTTCTTCCTCTCTCTGCATACTCACGCTGCGTAATATCTCCACTACTCTCTCTTATATCCATAATTTCTTTGTTGGCAACAACTTTTTCTACCACTTCTCTTGAAGTAACAAAGCTTCTCTCTGCAGTTTCCAAATTACTAATTCTCCTTGAAGCTTCTTGCAACACTTGATTTGTCTCCGTATTAGCTTTGCCTTCGATTTTACCTTTATCTTTCTCCATAGCTTTCCTCCTATTCTTTTTCTCCTTGGAGTTCCACATATTCACCTTCTCAGATATTCCCATCAAAGGGCTTTCGTCTACACTTTTCTCAGTGTTTGGCTTCTCTTCTCCACTTTTCTTCTCAATAGGTTTCTTTAAATCACCTTTTGCCGTCCTCCCCTGCAAAACGTTTTCCTCTGAAGACGGTTTACGCAAGTAACTATCTGCTTGTGTAGTAACTCTTTGAGGATTAGTGTTTCTATCTTCAATTTCTTTGGACTTAGGTTCCGCAGAAACACAATTTTCCTTATTCTTTTTTCTAACTTTCTCTGTAAACTCACACGGTGTAATCATATTTTCCCTCGAAATAGTAGTAATGCTTCTTTCTGCACTTTCGATATTGATGATTCTTCTTGTAGCTTCTTCCAATACAACATTTTTCTTAACTCTGTCAGTATTAGCTTTACTTTTCTCCATCCCATTTCTCCTATTTATCTTCTCCTCTGAGTTCCAAAGATTCAACTTCTCAGCTATTCCAATCATTGCATTCCCTTCTACACTTTCCTTGGCAATAACTCTCTCCTTTGTTACTTCCCGCCTTTCGCCTTTCCCTTCAGAACTTTCTTTAGTAAGAGGTTTATCCATCCTTTCTCGCTTTGCCGATCTCTCTTTTGCGGCTTCCTTCTGATTAGTTTCTTCCGAAGATTTCTTTAAAACATTCTTATTCTCTGCAGTTTCACTCAATACAGCTTTCTTAGCGGTTTCCACCGCAGAACTTACGTCTTGAACCTCTTTTAAACCGCTCTTCTCCTTTGGTTCCTGCAGAACCTTCTTCTCTGTAGCCTTGTGAGGATCTTTGTCCACAATCCGACCCCAAGATACACAATACTAGACGAAGCTCCAGTTCCAATGTTCTCAGTATTTGCCTTATATTTCTTCTCCCTGCATTTTATTTCATTTATTAATTACTCATAATCTACATAATAACTATACAAAACCTCAAAAGATCAACAAATTTACCTGAGAAGATGCATGACACCAGACCCTCGTGGCGACCGGTTTAAATCAGATCCTGCTGCTGATGATTTAGCCCGATGACTATCTTGAATCGCAATGCACCTTTCGTAACATCGAATCCTAAGCGTCGACTAAATTCACAACAAAACAAAAAGGCAATTATATTGTCAGCCCTAATTAAACGCTAGTCTTAAAGAGACATCCAGCAACTATGTACCTGAATCCTTCCACGATGTGTGAACTTGGAAACACTATGACGTTCTGCTATACAAGCTAGTTCTTTTTCTCGATCACGCGTCATCTGCTCCAATAATTCTGCCAATGCTTGACGTCCTCTTATTCGTGGGGAACAAGCAACTTGAGGAAAACATCTTGCTTCTGTTGTCTGAACTTCTTTACTATTGTCGTTGTTGATGCTTCCATTGTCAGTGTTGGTCATTAATTCTGGGTCGTTGCTTAGTTTCCGAATAATATCCATAACTCTCACCCCTTCTATATCTTTCTCTCCCAATTCTGGAGGTGGAGGACCAAACTGTGAATCACATTCCATGTTTCCTTTTTCTTCCTCTTCATTGTTTCCTTCCTCAATCGGTTGAATCAATTCAGACTCTTTCACATATTCCTCATTGGGAGACTCTGAATGCTCCGAAAGGTTTGTTCCTGTGGAAGTTGTTCTGTTATCGATTTGGAATTGGCTTTGGTTGCCGCCATGGTCTCATTTCTTGACGGGTTCTCGGGTTGACCAAAATTCGGATCCGGGTCAAATCCTAAAGAAGGCAATGAGGAGACTTCGTTCCGTGATTCTTCTGTTTTCGAGAGCCGATGATTAAAAACAGAGGATTTGTTGGAACATTCTGGAACCGCTTTGGTGGAATCATCACCATCGAATCTACAATTTTCAAGGTGATCTCTGACAAAAACATTGAGATTCTTCTCGAAAGCAACGGGTATGTTTCGGATATTGTTGTTGTTGGTGTCTCCTCCTCGGGTACATCTCTCATGAGGACGAGTCAAGACGCAATTAAAAGTTTGGCATGAAGACATTTCGACCTCGGAGGACGCCATTTCCATAAACACCCCAAAATCCAAAAAGAAAACATAAATCCTATAAAATCGGATCTTTCTTTATAATTTGCTCTCTTCAAAATAATTTTTTTAATGCTCTGTTTTACTAATGGGGGAAGAAGAACAAGAGCATCAAAACAGATAGAAATCCATTTGACAATGGAGATTTTCGAACACGAAAACAAAAAATTTGGATAAAAAGACAAGAGGAAACCGAAGAGACGAAACACAAAACAGAGCTATGGACAAAAAACAAGGCGAGAAGAAAAATCAAAAGTCTTGCTTTTTTCTCTTTTCCACTTTTATTTTATTTTATTTTTTTATAGATTTGATGTTATTATCATCCACCAACATTGTTTAGGAAAATAATCTTTTGCATTTTGGGAAAAAATAATCCAAAAATAGATGAGTCAATTCTTGTAGATGTAGTTGTAAGTTGTAAAACTTTATCCAAAAGAAACAAATGGATTTATAGAACGAAGAAGAGACAGTGTCAAAGAAAGAGGGAGAGCATACTTATGGCATTCCCTAAATCAGAGTTGACTCCTTTAATTAATTTTTTAATACACTCTATGTTTTTCAAATTTACTCATACACCCTATATTTTTATTTTCCGTGAGTATTAAAGATATTACGCGGGACTACATAATTACAGGGAATTGAACAAAACATATATAAATATATATTGAGAGATCTCAATTAAATTCTAATTTCAATGTGTAATTTTTTTTTTCTAACTTATGCATTAATCTTATCCCATAACTATAAAATCTAAATATGATAACTTATTACCTATTAATAAATTTATGAATATTTTCAAATAAGTTTCCATTCATTGAACATGGTAGCCAAGTTACCATAACTCAAATCAAATACTATATTTTTAGGTGAAGAATTGAGTTATTAGTAATTATGAAATATGGTAACTAATTTTATAGTCTTTGACTAATGTGAGGGTGACATTTTTTCTAAGTAATTTGTAATGTGCGGACCAAAGCCCATTTGAACACAAAAGAAGACTTGTGCACACGAAATAAAGTGGGCCCAACGTGGTGAAACTACTAAGTCCAAGTAGTTCACTAAACCGGAGATCGGAGAATCGTAGACTCAATAAGAAAAATCCAAATTTCAGAAGATCGAAGAAGAAGAAGCGATGCCTTTGAGTGCGACAATGGTCGGAGCTTTACTGGGTCTCGGTACCCAGATGTACTCCAATGCCCTCCGAAAACTCCCTTACATGCGTCGTAAGTCCACCAACCGAATTGCAGTGACAAACCCTAGTTTTTTAATTCTCATTTTGTTGTGAAAATGCGATTTTGATTCTCTGGGATTCGGGGGTTCTAAAATTTTGTGAAATTGGATGTTAAAAATTGTTAGATCCGTGGGAACATGTGGTGGGTATGGGACTTGGTGCGGTCTTCGCTAATCAGCTCGTCAAATGGGATGTCAAGCTTAAGGAAGATCTCGATGTGATGCTCGATAAAGCCAGAGCTGCGAATGAGCGCCGTTACTTTGGTATATATTTCTCGATTAGCTTCTCAAATTCGCTTGTTTGTGATTCGAGAATTCGTGGCCGTTTGAAGGAAACTGAAAGACCATTTTGGCATATTAATCAGCTACAATGTTTCGTACTTGTTTGGCATCTTCTAAGGCTATATCATTTCGTATCATTGTGATTTGGGTGTTCTTGTTTAGTTCAAGGTTTAATCTTTTTTTTAAAAAATTTGGTCAAGCAAATCTATGTGCAAGCTAACTCGTTGCATAGCCGTTTAGTCAGACACTGTTAGAGCAACATAGTGTTATTATTAACAAAATTTCAATGAGGATGGAAAGATGGATACTTTCTATTGTTTCTTTGGTTCTCTAGTGAGATAGGTTGTAACGTGTAAGAATTAAATATTGCATTATAGGATAAATAGGAACTAGATGTGATTTTGAAGGAAGTGAAACTTGTTTTAAGTAGATATGTAGAGTTTTAGTTAGAGCTCAATGGAACTTTCTGTTTAGTTAAACACAGAAGAGGATAAGTTTTCACTGACTCAAACATTTAGTATATATTAACTTCGTGGAGTTTCTTCTTTAGTTTCATGTTGAAATTTTCTTTTTATTCAACAATAAAAAATGTCTATTTGCAAGGGAGGGTCTGGCAGAATTTGGAGTGTTACTTTTCTTGTTTTGTTTGATTGATGAGTTTGTAACCCTAGCTATTGACTTCTTAAATTATGTATTCAAACTTTTTCTTGTCGTGTTTGCGATGCAGATGAAGATCGGGATTAGTTAATCTTTGAAGTCTTCAGAAAGAATATCTTCCTCTGAAGTGCTTGTTTTGTTTGATTTTTCCTGTAAAAGGTTTTCTTCTCCCCGTTTTTAGATTTAGTTCTCTTTTGCTTTGGCACTGGAGTTCTTTTCATTCAGTATGAACCTAAAACGATTTGTGATTACACAATCTGAATATGTTTGTACCTGGTTAATAATGGTAAACCTTGCAATCCCTCTTATTTTACGAGGATATAAGATTTCTGAAACTCTGTTTAAATTTGGCACATGTTACATAACAAGTGCAGGCAACAGAAGAAGTATATGTATAACATATGGTATAAGTTCAAACAAGCTTTGTACTGAACAAAACATGGCTATACAAAGCAGATACAGAATCTCAGAAGAAAATAATATACAATTTGCTGTTTTTATGCCACCAAAATAATTTGCAGGTATCCAATTTTTACAGCTTCTTATAACCAGCCCTTCTATTGTTGAAAACATGGAGAAGGCTATCACAAGCTTGTCTAGAAGATGGTCTCTCCTGAGGAGAAGTTTTTGTGCACTGAAGTGCAATCTCAAGTACCTGATACGCCGCATCTTCTTCAAATGGCAAAAGCGGTTTAAGCTTTGGATCTATGAGCTTCTCTCTTGCAGAACCCGCTGTCTCAAGATGTGTTTCAACCCATCTCACCATGTCTATCTCTGCACCAAACATTGAGTCGGTTGGCATTTTTCCTGTTACAGTCTCCATCAGCACTATCCCCATACTGTATACATCGCTCTTCTCAGTTGCCTTCAACGAGTAAGCATACTCTAGAAACACAAGTTCAAAAGATTAGAATTTAAAGATTGAATATGCAAGAAAACTAAGAAATTTGAGAAGATGAGTATGGTACCTGGAGCGATGTAGCCATAAGAGCCAGCAAACCAGATATTTGATTCTGTGTTGGTATCATAGTTCTCAGTTAAGACCTTGGCAAGACCGAAATCTCCTAAATGTGCTTCCATGTTTGAATCGAGGAGCACATTGCTGGATTTGATATCACGGTGAACGATTGCGGGAACGCAGTCATGATGAAGGTACTCTACGCCCTGAGCCAATCCTACTGCTATTCTCAATCTTGCTTCCCAGTCTAAAAGCTTCTTCTTTTTCTCGATCACAGGTTTCTCATCATGAAGCCAATCCCAGACGCTTCCATTCTCCATGTACTCATATATCAACAAATTTAATCCTTCTGACTTGCTGCTGCAGTAACCCTTTAGCTTAACAAGATGCCTATGTTTGATCCTTCCAAGCGTCTTAACTTCTCTGCTGAAGCTCTTGTTCGACATAAGATCATCTTTCCAGAGAATCTTTTTCACAGCAACGGTTTCACCATTCTCAAGCTCGGCCTTGTAAACCTTCCCAGAGCCTCCTGATCCAATTATAAACTCTTCTCTTAGATTATCTGTTGCTTCCATAATATCTTCCCATCTGATATCTGACTTTGAAGCTCCGTTTCGAAAGAGAGGCTTGTGTGTAGCTTGTGAAGAAGAGCCTGAGGATGAGTACGCAGTGCTTCCATCACCCACTTTCTTGAAGAAATCATGCCTTTGTTTAAAGAAGAGAGCGATTACAAGTATCATCAAACCAATCGCTGTCAATGCTGAGATTGCTGATATTATCACAACTGATCTGGCACTAAGACCCTGGTGCTTGTTGTTACTTTCTCCTCTGTTGCAGCGACTAAGTGGGCTTCCACAGAGAGCTGTATTGCCTACAAAGGAATCAGCTGGCCATCTTGAGAACTGTTTCTTGAGTTTGCCTCCAAGGTTATTGAAGGAGAGGTTGAGATAGCCCAAACTCTTCATGTCCCCGACCGCGTCAGGAACTTCCCCAGTAAGCTGATTGTGAGACAGATCAAGTGTTTCCAGCTTTGATAATGTCCCAATTGTGGAAGGTATATCTCCGATAAAGTTATTGAAGCTGAGGTCTAAAGAACTTTGAAGATCTTGAAGCTGTCCAATCTCAACTGGGATTTCTCCTGTTAAGTTGTTTCTTGATAACCGAAGCTCGTACAACTTGCTAAGCTTCCCCATAGCTTGAGGCAGTGAACCTGAAAACTGGTTCTTATCGAGATTAAGCACATTGAGAGCTTCCAAGTTACTAATCTCTTGCGAAATCGACCCATTAAAGAAATTGCCATCAAGAGATAACACAAGCAGCTTTGTACAGTTGAACAGCTCAGTAGGTAAAGACCCATCAAACTGATTAGAAGAAAGTTTGAGCTCTCCTAACTGTGGAAGCTTTCCAAGCCATGGAGGTATGGGGCCTGAAAGAAAATTATTATTGAGATCGATGTGTGTCAGTTTCTTGCACAAGACGAGCTGTAACGGAATGGTTCCTGTCAGAGAATTGCTTGAGATATCCAGCAGCGACAAGTTGCGGATTTTCCCCAACGTCCAAGGGATTCTTCCTGTGAATTGATTCTTTCCTAACCTGAGACGACCAAGATTTGGAGAGTTTCCTAGCTGGAGAGGTATTTCATCTTCAAACCCGTTGTTGGTGACATCAAATGAGAGATACGAGCTCGAACCACACAATGGAAGGATCGTACCATTGAGCCTGTTGTGGGCAAGATTGATTCTGGTGAGGTTCTTTAGATTGGTAAGTGAATCAGGAAGATTTCCCTGGAGTGAATTATTGTAAAGCATCAGCTGTTCCAATCCCTTTATGGATCCGACGGACGAAGGAATCAATCCTGAGAGCTGGTTGTCTGCCAAATCCAATATTTTCAGTTGGTGACAGTTACCTAAAGTGGCGGGAAGACCACCTATAAGCTCGTTTTGTCTCAAGTGAAGCAGGTTAAGCTCTTTTAATCTTCCTATTGAAGGAGGAATCTCTCCACTGAAATGATTCCCGAAGAAATCAATCATCTTCAAGCTTGTGCAGTTTCCAATCTCTTCTGGGATTTCCCCTGAGAAACGATTCTCGTAGAGATACATAACTTGTAATTTCCCGAGCACACTGATCTCCTTCGGTAACTTGCCTTCCAAGTTATTGTGGTACAACACAAGCCACTGTAGATGGGTGAGGTTTGATATCGAAGGAGATAACGTACCTTCCAAGGTATTGTTGTGGAGATAGAGATCTGTAAGTTCGACTAGCTGGAACAATGCCTCGGGGATCGAGCCAACGAGTGAATTGTTCGACAAGTCGAGCTGTTTAAGTGATTGACATTTGCTTAATTCCGCAGGAATTCCACCTGAAAGCTCAGTTCCTGACAAAACCAATTGCTCCAAGCTTGTGTTGTTCGAACATATGCTCTTTGGTAAAGAACCAGAGAGACGATTGTCTGCTAAAACCAAATCAAGAAGCTGACTCATGTTCCAGAATTCTTCAGGTATCTCTCCGGTGAGACTATTGGCCGATAAATCAAGTGTTTGAAGATTTCTCAGATCAGCCAACGCCTTGGGGATACGACCTTGAAGTTGGTTTCCCATCAAATTAAGATACTCGAGCTGGCTCATCTCACCGAGTTGACTTGGTATCTCACCGGAGAGACTGTTGTTCGCCAGGTTAAGTAACTCGAGGTTTTGAAGGCGTCCAAGCTCCGCCGGTATCGTCCCGTTGAGCATGTTCACCGCCGCAGTGAACTCCGTAAGATCAGAGCAGTTTCCTAAATCCGCCGAAATAGGTCCTTCGAGATAGTTATCCTGAAGTATCAATGATTGAAGTCGGACAAGTCGACCAAGTTGACTCGGGATGGGACCAGTGAGTCTACACGAGGCCAATGCAAGCATCTGGAGATTAACAAGATTCCCAATCGTCTCCGGGATAGCTCCGACGAGTTCATTATCTCCGATTCTGAGTGAACGAAGATTGACTAGGGAGCCGAGTGGACTAGGAATCTCACCGGTGAGTTGGTTAGAATAAAGAAACAGAGACTCCAAGGAAGTAAGGTTGGAGAGAGCGGTTGGAATTGGACCCACAAGATTGTTGGAAGATAGATCGAGGTGGATTAGGTTGTTAAACCGGCCAAATGAAGGTGAAATCGAACCGGTTAATCCTAAACCGGAGAGGTTTAGACCAACAACATGAAATAAACCGGTATTGTCGCACGTGACTCCGATCCAAGAACAGTAATTGATATTACTAATATTCCATTGTTGGAGAAGATCTTCTTCTTCTGGATTTGTTACGAAAGATGTCTTCACCTCGAGAAGTGTCTGAAGATCATTGTTTATACCCGGTTGACCCGAACCGGATCCAATTAAAGAACATAGAATGAACAATACGAGAAACTGCATGATTTTCTTTGGTTTATTGATGAAGCAATGGAGTTTTTATGACATTAGTTTGATTCCTGTTGCAGAGACTGAGGAAGGAGAAGATTGGTTATCAGAACGGTGCATAGGGACTCTCACTCTATAGTAAATGCAGAGAACAAAGCTTTAAGATTGAATGTGTTTCTCTCTCTTTTGTGTGTTTGCTCTTTTACTGTTTTATCGAGAGAGAAAAGATGAAGAGATGGAGGCAATGTAAGAGAGAGGAGAGAAAAGGGTCAAAGAGGAGGTCAGAGGAGAGATGTGGGAGAATAGAATGGGGAAAGGCTTGTACATAAATGTTTCGGCTCGACAAAGGTCAACGATAATACCAATTATATATACTTAGTTTTTGGTCAAATATACATATGCATAGTTTATACTAATATATACTTGTGTACATACATAATTACATATTCTTTTGTAAAGACATGTTATATATTCTGTTACAATTATACTCTGCCTAAACTTTGACAAAACATTAGTCTCCTTTGAAACCACATATATACAAATACTACAAATAATGTAGTACATATATATACACAGTCACACACTAACTATATTCATATTATAATTGTAAAAACTATAAATTTTCATTAGAAGCTTTTAACTAGTAAAAGATTAAAAGCTAATCTATAATCGGTATAATGTTATTGGGAATTTTGACATCTAATTATTTCTCACACTTTTTTTTGTATTATTAAGTGAAAAAATTGATATCTTTTTTGTCAACTCATATAATGTTAATACCACACTAAGTAAAAAAATTTTTTTACAACAATAAACGTTTACAATACATTATAGTTCACTCTCTAATACTGTAAGCGAGAACATCATCTTTATGATTTAAACTTAACGAAAAAAAGAGTTCAATTTATTGTAGTCTTTCTGATATGGTTCGCAATCCGTCGCTAACTCAACTTCTAAAATTTGGATAGATAAGAGAGACTCTATAACCCATAGCTGAATGCAACGCTGAAAAGCTTTTTCAAACACCAGATGCACCATACAAATTACATATAATAGATTTAGATAATTCTACTTTACAAATTTTGTCATTTCATAGTACTAATTATTGAAAACATGATTACTAGTCTGAATACATAGTGTCGATTCTACACGATTTCTCTTTTCTTCTTTTTTACTCTTGAGATGCAATAATATCAAAACTCGATTTCGTAAGAAGTTATAATTCTTTTTTTTTTCCGGTTTCTTTTCGAGAAGTTTAGTTGTTTTAAGCAATACTAATACATAGTCGACTTGATAATATAAAAACTAAAAGAAATGAAAATTGTTAAACATAAAATAAAAAAATATGATGATGCATGGGTTTGACCTTGGCCAAGGAAAAAGAGTGGTTGAGACAATGACTTGGTTTGAAGGATATTTTTTTATGTTTTTGCTTTGGTTAAGTGTGTTAGCTTCTCATCACTTCAACCTTTTCAACATAAAGAGAGCAGTTGTGTTTTCCATTTTTGTCTTTATTTTTATTTATTTATATGTCTATTATATATCATCAATTCTTTTTCATAATACTCATATATATATTGCAACATATCGAATTATGCTAGTTATTAGATGTAATGATTCCCAATTTATTATCATCTAAATAGCTAAGTAACTCGTGAATTTCACCCATTTCGTTGAATATTACACAATGCTGGAATGATTGTTGCTACTTGTAGTCTTGTAGATATAAAGTTGTTGTAGATTTCAGAATCTAGCTTGGATTTAATAGCTTCTATTGAATTACAAATGAAAATGGAATAATCAATCAAGAACTCTATATAGTACGTCATTTTCATTATATTTGTTTAAGTTATGGTTGACTGTGATGATAATGCAACATGGAATCAAGTTTACGTACAACAACTTGTTCGATAATTGAATGAGAAAATTTTATAAATTAATATGTGATTATTCTATTGAAGGAGATTCTAAATCCAAAAGAATGAGACAAAGGAATTATCTTCGATCGACCAAAAATGTCAAGATTCTTCATTTTATATATGTTTTCTGTTTGGATGATTATACTTAATTTCTTGTTTAATTTCAAAGTAGTATATTTTAATAAGTAATTTCTTTATTCATGACAAGATGTGTGAAACACATAGTGGTTTTACATCAAGATTAAGATGTTATAATAAGATTATAATTATTAAGAATCAAGTTAGTCAATGTATCATTTAAGTAGCCAAAATTAAGAAAATGGATTGCTTGTGTTTATGTATAACTCAGGGTAGGTTTAACTGGTTTGGACTGTAACTTTTTAATTTTAAAAAGAGTAATGCTAGACAAAGAGTAGAAGAAACGCAAACTGGTTTGCTTAATTAGTGTAACCACAAGTCCACAAGGTTAATTAAGATAAGTAATGGTTAATTATTCTCTGTAATCATTATTCCCTTTTTCCATTGAAATGTTTTGATAAACAACATTAAAATTGAAATTATGATTCCAGTTCGAAACTTAGAGCACTCTTTCGAGGTTATGCAGTGATATTTTTTAAAATTTAGATGTTTAACACTATGTAAATTATGTTTTCTTTTGGGGATTAGTCAGGTTTGTCCAAATCACTCGAGAACTTTCAGCATAAAAGATACAATTACCCTAAAACATTTGAGACTATTCGTATTCCGGGACTCCAACACATGAAAAGGAATTAATCAATCCCATTAATCAACCAATAACTAAGGGCCAATTTGAGTCTTAAAGTAGCCCCACCAAATTTTTTATTACTTGTAACCACCATTGCAACCAGAAAAAAGCCAATACATGATTCCAAAGCGTTTGTTAGCTAATCAAACCCATTAGAACAAAGCAGAAGTTACAATTGCTTTTGCCATTGCCATTATAACAAACCAACACATTTAGTCAACTGTTCCATACAAATGCATAAGCTTACACTAAACAAAAACAGAACCTTTCTAAGTAGCTCAAAGGGAGTGGGGACCAAGTACGAATCTCTTCGTAACCCAAGAGTGAAAAATTGAATACTTTTTAGTTTCGGATCAAAACAGTAACCGTTCTTGATAGAGGTCAAGTGCCTTGATGATCTTTCCAATGAACATCTTCCTGTGCATTCTATACTTGATCGCTGTTGCAAATGTTGTCCTGGCTTCTGAAATTGAATCTGTAACAAAAACAAGGAAAGGGAGAGCTAAAGTTTTAATCTTTATATCAATTAGTGTTGTATTAATCTTCAATGGTTATACAACACCTATCAATTTCTGGTCTTTCTCTGCGGTTGTAGGATACTCCGCAAGCATCTTTCGACACTCATCTTGCAATTCTTTAACCGCTTTTCTTTCCGCACTTGGAATTGGAGGAAGATCCATGTCTGACCAAGTGGGTAATGTTCTTGATGCAGCTAAAACTGCTCCATCAACAAAAGTATCTCTTCCAGATAACTCACCTGCCACAGAGTTGAGTTACATTGATGCTCATTTCTCTTTCTTTTGTTAAGGAACAGAGAGATAACGAGAGGCATGAACTTACTATCATGGTAATATTCCTCGGGAAGACCAAAAATATTGAATACCGATAAAAAGGAATTTAAGTGGATGCGAGAATCTCCAGAGAACTTTATTGCATCCCACGGATTCTGCAGCAAATCAAAAGAAAATTGCACACACAATAAACCTTGTTAAGTAACCATAGTTTGGAGTAAAACGAATGTGTTGTTATAAAAAGGATTACCACGGGAGTTGAGAAGCCGTATCTTTCCATAAGCATGTTGTTTTTCTGGCCTGGCATGTAATTAATCGTCATCTGCAAAAAGCATTATAAGAAGATGCAAAACATATCTCAGTTTGAAATCTGCAGATAGATAAAGCAGTTAAGTGAACCTGACATTTATGCAACATTTGAGTCCCTTACCTCTTCGCCTTTCTTAATTGCTAGACCAGCATTTGACATGACTTCAAGCATGCGATCTTTAGGACGCCAATGTAGGAAACAGTTTGGTTCAAATGAGTGGTTTAGCATGTCTGCAGAGAAGATGGTTAAAAAAAATTAGATGATTCTTAGTTTGCTCCTTAACACCAAGTTCATGAATGGTAAATCTTCATGTATCAATAACAAGACAATAAAATCTTCATGTATCAATAACCAGACAATAAAATCTTCCTTACCAGCATAAGGGATCATCATATTTAATTCTTGAACCAAAGCACCAACCCTAGTTTGCATACTGATACATCGTGTCTGTGCAATACTAACTGCCCATATGAATCTTTCTGGATCATCTGCAAGCCTTTTGATTTTGAGAGGAACTCCTGAATGCTGAGTCAAAAGACAATTTGTCAATGAAAACAAACAGCGATAACCGAATATTGAGATAAATTGGAAAACAAATAATAGGCTTCATGCCTCGTTACCCAATTTTTTCCCCAAAATTCTAAGACTCGTTTCTGTTGTAGTCTAATAGTTGACACAAGTACAGGATCTTGAAGCTCCGCAAGGTCTTCCTATAGCAAAGCACACAGACTAGATATCATCAATCGTACATTAAAGTATAAGTTGATAGATACTGTAAACACCAAGAAGTGACTGTGATCAATTTCATATGATAATCAATTCACCTCAGTAGCTAGAAGCAAGCTGCTGCATTCATCAGCAGCAGGCAGAAAATCGCCATAAAGTCGCCAGAAGTTATCATCACAATCAAAAGCATATAACAAAAGACACGCCAATCTGAGATCCCAATCTGTCTGTAATATCAAAGCACATCTTCGTTACAGTGAAAGGACTTGAGAAAAACGAGAACTTTCCAGTGAATGATATCAAAGAGCACAAATGTGTTATTACCTCAGGATCAGTAGAGTTGATGATATCGAAAATAGGATGACCAATAGGAACAATATCAGGGAAAAACATCCAAGGGTGCTTCTGTCTAATGGTAACCATCAATTCTATAGGAATCTCCATTATCACCTGGCGAGAAGAAACAGTTAAAAGGGAAGAATTTGATAGGGAAAAAAGAAACAAAAGTTGTGTACTTGTTAACTAAAAAGACTGACTCTAGCTCGACGACGAGGTTCAATATCCTTAGAGGCATAGACACCAAAACCATCTGGGCCTTCTTTAAACACAACTCCATAAGCTCTCATACTTCGAACATAACCGATTTTGTAGAAATCCGGATCTGCTGGCTCCAGCTAGTGGAACAGCAAAAGATAAAACAATCAATCTCACAGATGGGGGATACGCACAGAATTGTCTAAAATTACAGTCTTAGAACTCAATTAAACCGTAAACCACTCCTGAATTCAAAATCCTAACCTCGGACGAAGAAGATTCATCAAAAGCAGGAGACAGAAACAAAGGAAAAGGTTGTGTCTCAAGAGAAGCGACTTTGACGGGTCGGACACCATTTTGTCTCTCTCTTATGAAATTGCTTCTGGGTCTTGGTGCTGACACAACTACGTTGCAGAAACCCTTTGTCCGAACAGACAAAACATGAGATCACAGAAAATACAAAGACAGGTTACATAGAAACATTGGGTAATGCACAGATAATATTAAGAACCTGAGGTTTGGAAATGAAGTTGTTAATCAGGTAATGAAGAGAAACGGAAGAAGCCATTCCTCAAACTGAAAAAGCGCCAGAAAAAAATGGGTTTAGGAGAGGGAGAAGATCGTTATCCGCTTTCAAGTGTTACTATCTTTGAATATATAAATTGTTTATTAGTACTTGTAATAACAAAGCTTTCATAGCTCAGTTGGTTAGAGCACCCGTTTAGTAAGCGGGAGGTTTTGAGCTAAACTCTCAATGAAAGCAAATTAGTTTTTTAATTTTTTCTCGTATGTATAGCCTCAAATTATCTGTCGTATAGAAAAAAGACCTTAATTTTGCTAAGTTCAATTCCACCAAAATTTGCCAATAGACTCAATACAAATGCATATTTATTTCTAACCATGGAAGTATACATAACTCTATCTTTCGGTTTCACGCTTTCTTTTATTGTTACAAGGTAGATCATATATACATTAAATTATATCAAACATGGCTTTGTGCAGGAACTATGATATATGTTCCTGAGATCTACAAAGAGACTTTAGGTTCTTTTTTTCATTTTGTTAAACTCACTTTTGGTTCTTTTGGTCGTATAATATTTAAAGTGTAGAGTTGTGTGTGAAAGGCTCAGCTTCTGATGGAACTTCACGAGCTCTTTGGCTCTCAAGTGGCATATACTGTGACATGATCGTCATAATCTCCGAGTCCATGTAAGACTGTAGAAAACCGGAATAACATGTTAATTGGAGAATCCTTAAACTGTTAGATTCAAAAATGAGTTTGTGGGATTAAAGAAACTTACCCTGAACCGGTACTTGTAGAAAATATAACCAGCTAAACCGGTTACTGCTACAATAGCTAGTATCAAGAATGTGAGCCACCATGCTGTTTTGGATCCAGATCTCTCTGTGAATCATGGTTTTAAACTATCATCGTAAATAGAGTAACTTGTTATGAAATATTGAGTCTTGGAATTTGCTTAATAACTCTTACCTATACAAGTATCTTGATCATTTATGTAAAGCCGGTCACCAGAACAAGTGCATTTGTGTCCACCCCATAAGTTCTTGCATCTGCATCCATCACATTGACATACTGATCGCTCTTTACATTCATCGATATCTGCAGTAATGCCATATGAAAAACACAAGATTACAGAAATGGTAAGTGATTTTGTTTTCTCGATTGTTAAATCGATAAGTTAACGAGTTAGGGACCTTCACAGGTGTATCCGTCTCCGTGGAAACCTTCAGGACACTTGCAGCCAGTAGACATAAAGTCCTGATTGTTCATAAATAACAAAGAGATGATTAAACAAGAACAAGAATGTTGAAAGGGAGTAAATTGGTTTGTAATGAAGGAATCACTAAACTGAGCAAGCGGAGAAAGTTGAGCCATTTCTTGTGTCAGACCAGCAACCTCCGTTGTTGATAGTACATCTTGCAGGCCCATAAGCTGCAAAGCTCAGCCACAAACCAGACATTCAGTGAAAAATCAAGATACTGGTCTCAACATTTAGAGGATTCTGTGAACAACTTACGTGTACATGTAGTGTATCCGTCGCCTTTATACTGAACACCTTTTACAACCGGACACTCGCAGATTTTTCCTCTAAACGTGTCCTGATAAAAAAAAAGCAGGTATTATAGAACTAGAAAATCTCTCTATATTTCACATTTTTCTGCAATTTCAAAACATTTCCAACCAAAGTAATACTGATAGGTGAGATGTGATGTGATAAACTCGGTTTTACGACATACCTTACAAGCTGTTACGCTTGATTTTTTGTCCTGCCAGCAACCACCATTGTTTTCAAGGCACTCATTTGTCTCTAGTGCTGTGTTTAAGCAAATAGGAGGATCTGATGTTTCCTTGAATCCAGAGCATATTGCCTTTAGAACAGCTGCTCTCTCTAATCTCCCTTAAAAATTACAGTCAATAACAACTTAAGTTTAAGCATCTATAGAAAAAGACGGTGAAATTGATAAATATGAAGATCCAAACCTCGGTATTGGGCGTTATTGATGACTAATGTTGGCAATATGGAAACATCTCCTCGCTTTCCTCGGCCAAGCTTGAAATCACATATAATAAAGTAAGAAACAAGACCTTTGATAGGCTCTCTGTATATCTGAATAAGGAAAGGTGAAAACTAACCTGGGCTACTTGCTCGGTTCTCAGAACTTGGTTCTCGGTATCAGCCTCAGGATCACCTATGCATTTCTTGATCTTCTCAACGGGTAGATCTGAAACAAGTCTTGAGAGTTCATAACTCGAAAAGGGAAGGCTTTCTTTCTTTAAAATCTAAAAGAAGGAAAGGACACATACTCAAAGATTTGATGACATTTTCAGCACACTCTATGCTAAATTTCTTCTCCTTCATTGAACATCGAGTATGGAAATCGATAACATAGTCCCACCAAACCCAAGGCCGGTTAGTTTCATTTCCAACTCTATGCACACAAAGCTGTCTCAGATTCTCAAACACAACATCTTTCCCCTCATACCCTTCTCTGAAATTGTTCTCAGGGTCAGGAGCACAATACCTCCCATGGTTTATACACTGAGACCTACACTGAGGACTGTTTATAAACTGATATGGGCAAAACCAAGTGATATAATGAGGCGTAAACTGTGTATAACCGCCTCTCTCAAGTATCTGAGCATGACCCTTAAAGTTCTTGACAAAATCTATCTGTTCATCGCACCGTGCACCACACTCATCGTTGCTATTAGTCCACAGTTCGTATTCTACTTTCTGATCAGGATGAGGCACAGATTCTTTCCAATCTAGTTTCAAGACTATTTCTTTACCTTTCTTAAACCCTTCTTTTAAGCTATCTCCGAATGATTTATCGATTAGAACTGATGGGATTGTTAGCTTCTCTATAAACCCATCTGCATCTTTGCTTTCCTGTGGTGAATCCATTGTCAACAATGGCTCATCTTTGTTGTCTGCCACAAGAACTGCCGCAGCGCCTGCTTGTTGCGCATGCCATGCCTTTAAAGCAAAGTAGCAACCTGAAGCATTCATAAACAAAGAAAACAATTATAAAAACAACAACATAGACCTGAGTTCGAGTGCTATAAGGGTTCTGCACTTTACAAAGCGAATCATAGTAACTAGAGATTAAAAATTCTATTCTTTCATTGAAAAAAATTAACTCTTTCAACTCAAATGTAAATTTGCAGCATCACTTATAAGTCCTAGTGCTAAAAGTTTAAATCTTTGAGCTCATATCTATATTTCACGACCCAGAAGTCACGTTCGTTTGCAGTAACATGAAAAAGCAGAAGTTTTAAAGATCTTTTGATATTGAATCACCTCCACGATCGAGAAGCAGAATAGTGGGGCGAGGAAACTTGGCTTTGAAGGTATGACTAAAAGCAGAGCATCCATCGGTTTTACTTTCCGGGTAAACCACAGACCCGATTAAAAACCCGCCGTAATCGGGTAACCCGAAATTCGCTATAGAGCCGTCGTGCTTCGACCTCATCTCCTCTGGATTTAGGACCCTTATGGTTTCTTTCTCCACGACGAACCTTGCATCGACAACGACCATGGCGATGATGGTCAACGCCGCGAGGAGAGAGGTCAACGAAGCTCTCCCGTTGACTAGACTCATCCTTAAACACAGGATTGGTGGATTAAATGATGTGTTTCGTTGTTGTTGATAAACTTGGTAGTATTTATCTCTGAGTGTTTCCTAGGAAATATGAAGGAGAGAATTACCGAGAAAACAGAGAAAAAGAGAAAACTGAAACTTCTGTGAAACTGTTTGTGATTGAAGATGAAGGCAGACTTGTTTCTCTATTTAAAATGAGAAACAATACCTTACAAAAGAAAAATCAAACTGAAAATTTAAAAAAATGGAAAAGAATTAGGGGAAATTAGAAAAAAAGGATAGTTTTTTTTTATAGATTTGTCCATTTATACTTTTGTAAATTTATGACAAAAATACCCTTCAAAAATCACTATTCACGTTTTTTTTTTTTTTTCTACATGTTCTGCAAATTTTAGAATACATATTCTACGCTTTGTTCTATAGCCTACGAAAATCAGAAATTACATTCTACCGATTTCCTTATGTCCTACCAACCGCAGAATGTAAATTCTAAATTAGGTAGTTTTCTCATAGATTCTAGAATTTGTATTCTGCAGTTTCTACTATAATCTACGAATTTTAGAACTTATATTCTACCGATTTTCTTATGTCCTACCAACCGCAGAATGTAAATTCTAAATTAGGTAGTTTTCTCATAGATTCTAGAATTTGTATTCTGCAGTTTCTACTATAATCTACGAATTTTAGAACTTATATTCTACCGATTTTCTTATGTCCTACCAACCGCAGAATGTAAATTCTAAATTAGGTAGTTTTCTCATAGATTCTAGAATTTGTATTCTGCGGTTTCTACTATAATCTACGAATTTTAGAACTTACATTCTACCGATTTTCTTATGTCCTACCAACCGCAGAATGTAAATTCTAAATTAGGTAGTTTTCTCATAGATTCTAGAATTTGTATTCTGCGGTTTCTACTATAATCTACGAATTTTAGAACTTACATTCTACCGATTTCCCTATGTCCTACCAACCGCAGAATGTGAATTCTAAATTAGGTAGATTTCTCATAATCTACAAATTTCAGAACTTACATTCTACGGATCTCTGCGGTTTCTACTATAATCTACGAATTTCAGAGCTTACATTCTACCTATTAGATGTAGAACAAGTTTTTAAGACATGATTTATCTAAACATGTTATCGAAATTTATCATCTTGGTCTGTATTTCTGCTATTAGTTCAAGGTTCTTCATGATGGTTTATGGCAGAAGATTAATGTAAAAGAACATGAACATCGGATTAATGGAAGACAAGAGCATATCTAAAGAGCCAAAAATAGTACCAAAAATACAAAAAGTCAATTCTCAGTCTAAATCACAAGCAAATGTTGCACAGAGCTGAGGATTAGCATAGTTATTGTCAATGTCGACAATCTGGTTTTTATCTGCTTTCAGATCAGACAACACATCTCTGCTGCAATAATTACCTGCAATCCAAGTAATCAATACCAACAATTGCAAAACACACAAAATTGGCTAAACAGAATCATTACTAACTAGTACCTATTGTATCTGTATTCGGAGTTATGTACAGATTACTCAATGCCTTCCTTTCAATGGAAACAAACAGCGGAAACTTCGTCATTGGCAATATACTCAACTTGAGAACTCTTGTAGGAATCACATGAAGACATTGTCTCGTCCATTGAGACTGCCTCATCATTAGAAGAAGATGAAGTTTGCTTATGTTCAAAGGAAACAACTTTGTTTGGAACTATGCAAATAGGTTGGGTTGGTGCCAACTTCAATTTGGCTGATTTGTTCAAACAATGTACCTATAATCGAAGAAGACAAATCAAAATTTCGATCAAAGAAACAACAATTTTATCAAATAACTACAGTAAACGATTCTTAAAATCAAACTAATCATATCACAGAATCCACAAAATAACAATCAAAACTGAAGCACGTTTTTAAAAATCAGGGAAGAAATGAAGTACAAGCCTTAAATTGGTTTAACATTATTATGAAAAAGATGAACCATTGAAATTGGCTTAACTCCAATATCATTTGATGTATTCCATAGATCAACTACAATCTTCAGCCGAGCTTCTTGAATGTTCTCATCGTCTAACAATGAAACGTCCAATCATAACAAGTGACACTTGATATGAACTCTAAAATGTTCTAATTTTTAATCATGTTCTAGAAAATTATGGATTAAATCTTATATTTTCATTTTTCTTTGAAAATATTTCTATAAATTAACAGTAACTTATTATATTCACTATAAATTAAATATTTTTCTTGGTCACCGTGACCATATTTTCATTTTATTAGAGCGAAATATCTTTAAAGCAATTTTTTCTTGAAAGTATTACATAAGGTTAAATCAAATGAATATTGTATATATTATATGTTAATGATTCACATTCATTTTTTCCCCCAAAAAACTTGCAGAGACAAACATCGATATGTTTTTATCTTTAAACCCAAACCTGTAAAGCCCAAATGATGTATGTATCCATGAGATTAGAGAGAAACCCATCTAAAACAGATACATTTCAATTGGAGAGATGAAGAATTCATAACATAAAAACGAATCATTACACTAGCTGATAGAATAAAAAAAAGGCAACAGAGAAATTATCTGAGTATCTTATTTTGCAGAAACAAAACAGTATCAAAAACATATAAAAGAAGAAATTACAAATTCAGTTTCTTTACCAATACACTATCTATCACCTAATTACATGATAAATTGATTTACCATCTTTATATACTCCATTTCTTATCTCTTCACTGTTCATGATTTTCCACTTTACAATCATCACTGCCATGTCACAAGATTTGAAAGTCATTACTATCACAGAAACTGTACCAAGAACACTAACACTAACTTAGTTACTTCCTGGTTTTGAAGATAGAAAGTATCAAAGTTTGTCTGCTAGCTCTATAGCCAAAGATATTGTGAACAAAGGACGAGTCTTTATTCACAATAGCTTGACCTTTTTCTCAGCCCTAAAGAAACTAACACAGAATGTTCATTGTAGTATTTACCACCACCAAAACAACAAAGCCAATGATTCTCAATCTGGTCTAATTCTATCAAATGAGAGAAAGGATTTGGAAGATCATACTTGTGGCATGTAATCAAATGCGGATCGAACCACCAATCTGAGCTTCCTCAGAGTGGAAAACGTCGCTAATGGATATGGTTGAGCAGAAACTAAGTACCTTTATGAAACTTGTTAACCGGAGAGGGCAAATGAGGAACTTTTCTCCATCTACATGTTCCTTTCTCTCCATCAATCTCACAGATACAAGCTGGATAATTCTTATGACAATCTTCATTGAACACATAGATAAGATTCCCAGAGCCAACACATTTCAAAGTACTAAACTTGTTACCATCTTCCTCATCTTCATTATCAACTAATCCAGACAACAAAGCTTCAGGCATTATTGTGATTTCACTCAATTCTATTGAACCTTCTTCAATTCTCCAAAGATTAAACGGGAACCCACAAATTCCACCAAGAACAAGCATACCATTACATGAATTGAGGAAAGCAAATGAGAGTCCAGGTGGTCTAAGCGTTTGAACATCACTCCATGTATATGTATCCAAGCAAAAAGATGCGATAAAATACGAATTGACACCAAAAACGTAGAATTTCCTATTGAACAAAGCTGAACTTAGGGTTTCATGATCCTGACCAGATCGAAAAATCAGCAGGGAGTGGAGGACAAAGCTCCCATGAATCGAGAATCGGATCATAAACCTGAACAGCTAAACGTTCCTCAATATCGACTAATCCACCGACTCTTGAAGAACCACCGACGAGGATAAGCTTAGAAGAGCCAGAGCGAGTCGAGAAAACGCCTAAAAGAGGATTAAATCGGGGAAATCGAACAGGAGAAGTGAATCGCCAATGAGGTTTGAGGATCAGAGAGAAGGAGAATCTAGGAGCGGTGATGAAGATAAACCGATCAGATCCAATGAGGTGATCAGAAGCCGAGATGGAGGGAAGACGAAGCCACGAGTTCGAAAGAGGATCGAAAGCGAAGGATTGGTTGTGGAAAGAGGAAGTGTTGTGGATACCGAAGAGGAAAACCCATGGAGAAGAGGAAGAAGAAGGAGAAGGAGGAAGAGAGATGATAATTGAACGCCATAACTTGGAGACGAGAGAAAAGAAACAATGAAGTGAAAAAAGAAAAAAGAACTATCAGAACTAAACTCGTTATCAGCCTGCAAGTTATTACAGAAACATCACATTCTCATCATGATCTATGAAGATGAAGGGTAAATTAGGTTTAACATTATTAATAAGACTAAATCAACAAAATTTAAAAATAAAGGTATAGATTACCAAAACCAGAAATAAAACATCCTTTTTTTTCAATTTGCCCAAAGAATTATAGAAGACGTTGGACTTTTGTTGGTTTATTGTTTTTTTTTCTAAACAGGTGGGTGATTTAGTACACGTCGGAGACTCGGTCTCAATCAAAGCCTAGACTTTTAGATAAAGAAATAATTTGATACTTGACAAGTTTTTTTTTTTTTTGCTAAACAGTTATTTATTTTTAGAAACCATTATATAACTTTTCTTGATTGGTCAACTAATTTACATCTCTTCTAAATTGCATTTCGACGTAATAGAACATAGCTTTTTGTCTCTCTATATAAATAGAGTATAACTTTTATAAATTAATATTTTGATACATTAATATATTTTTAGTTTCTTTTTTTGTAACTGGATATATTTTTAGTTACCAATTCACTTCTTAGTTTAATTAACATATCAATATCTTTTTGTTAAGTGGTTAGCTATCGAGTCTTTTCTATTGGAATTTGAGTACCAAAATTCGACTTACACACTTGTATTGTCAAACATAATATTGCTAAAGATAACATGTAATTTATTAGTTATAGTTTCAATGTTATTAATTTATAGAGATTTAACTATATTAGATTTATTAGACTTTGACATATGAATATTCGATTCGGTTTCGGTTTGAGTATTTATGATATTTTGGTATTATGGTCGAAATACTATTTGAATAATTTTAAAATTTTAGTTCGCGATCAATTCAATACTTATCGGATTCTAGTCGATTCAGATAGTTGATAGAAATCCATATTAAAACCAAATTATTTTTGATACAGTTTGGTTCTGATATTTTTAAATCCTAATATCCAAATTAACTATAACAAAAGTTTATATCGTCAAAAAAGTAAAGCACATGAAATAAAAACTACATAATTATTATATATATTTCATCTATATAATTTAAAAAATAGTTAACTCGTTAAATTAACTCACAAAACAAAAACTAAGAAATATTAAAATGTTTCAGACTTACTTAAAATTAATTTTTGAACTATATAGTATTAGATTTAAAATTAAATTTTTTTAAAAAAATTGAAAAATATAATTATAAAATAAAGAAAATATTTGAATATTGAAAACACATAAAATTAGTACATTTGTTCAAATACACATCATATTGTAAAATAAAAATCAAACTTTGAGATAAAAAAAATATCATATATAAATATGAGTTATTGAATATGCATATATCTACATATAAAATCAGTATATATACATAATAGAATTCTGCATAGCACATGAAATCATCTATTTATGTATTAAACAGTTTATATTCCTTTAATCGTTCTTAAAATTCAAATTATAACATATATATGAAATCTAAATACATAAGGTCAAACAAATTAATAAAAATAGTTAATAGGATATACTAGGTATCAGTTATTCAGTACTAGATTTGAGTTGCTATTGAAGATCTTTTTGTTAATATGCGGTATCTTAGATTTGTGAGATGAACTCAAAATCTAAGAAAACGTTTAAAGAATTAGAAGACTAACATATAATTTTTTTTTGTCGAAATTACTCATTACATCAACAAGATTTGATCTATACGCATTTTATAATTTAAAAAAGTAAATTCTAATAAAATCTAACAAAATAAGAATCTAATAAAATCTTAACAACCACGTAAACTTCTTTCTTATGATTCAGGTGATTGATAATTTTATATCATTCAAAAATAACAACTAGATTCACCTAAAAATTCGATTCTGTCTTAAATAATTTTTTTCCTCTTAGGATTCAGCTTCGAACGCCCCCTGTATAAGAAGAGTCTTATGTTTAACAAGTTAATTTGGCTCTACGTAGGTGAACAAGGTGTTTTGAGACGTTTTATCATTAACTCTTTGGTGTAATCAGTGTTATCAATTGGAGCGTGGCCGAAATATCATATATACCGTAGATTTCATTTTCAAAAATTTAAAGCATAACATATGTATAAAGAAAAAAACTAAATTTTTTCACAAATTTTTGTGATGTAACTTTTTAATTTATTTTACAAAATTTGATAAAATAAAGTAGGAGTGAAACAAATTATTAAAAATATATCAAATTTTGTATTAGATATGGTAGGTCATTAAAGGTTAAATTGCAAATTTATTTATTTTTTAATCTTTTCATAAATAATTTTTATATAAATGGTTTTAGAATGTAATTTTTATAAATTCAAATTCGTTGTCCTAAAAAGATTCTCTTTTAATAATATAGATATCAATTAATATTCACAAATCCTTTTTACATTAGGAATCTTGTTAAAATTAGGATTATCTAAAGCAATATTAGCAGTGAGGTGATGAGATTAGGTTTGTTATTCAATAATAGAAACATATCTACAATTATTTAATAGCTATTAGAATTAGAATTAGAATTAGAGATAAAAAAAAGCTTCTATTAAAGATTCATATCGGGAATTATTTTGAATATAAATAATTGGAGTTTTTCATTTTGTTTTCTTAAATGTATTCTTTTTAAATATACAATTATTTTTAGCTAAATATCACAATTGCGATGAAAATTACGTATCTACCTGACAAGATATTCAGTTTTGTTTTTCCTTTTTTTGAGAAGATATTCAGATATTCAGTTTTTGATACATAACTAAATTCACCTAAAGATATGTTCATTCTATCTGAAGCCTTTAAAACCTATTCCTAGTTAGTTTCTAACTATCAAAGAATTATCAAAACCCTTTATAAGAAGAGCAATACGTGAATTTTTTATTTTATTGTAGGGTTTATCAGGTTATTTTGGCTGTACGTAGGGAAGAAGATGTTCCGAGACGTTTTGTCATTAATTCTCGGTGTTATTAGTGTTATTAGTTGGAGTGTTGCAGAAATACCGCAGATTCTGACTCACTACAAAGAGAAATCCATCGAATGTCTCTTGATCACTTTCTTAACGACATGGATGCTTGGTGATATCTTCAATGTTGTTGGTTGCTTATTGGAACCAGCTACTCTTCCAATTCGATTCTACACAGCTCTGTTGTATACTCTAGCTACAGCTGCTCTTTATTTCCAAACGATATATTACGGCCATATCTATCCACGGTTGAGAAATGTTGGAACCTGCAATCTGAATAGCAAGAACAAGGAAAAAGAAGAAGTACAGAGACGATGCTTAAGTTTCTGTACTTAAGCGATTAGTCCCCCAATCCTGTGCAAGATTCCATGGAGGTAATGCTCCAGTATTCACTCTGTCATTACTCGACTTCTATGCACATAGAAATCAAGCTTGAATGTTTCAAGAGGAATCAATAGATCTAAATAAGAGAAGAATAGGAAGACAGAAAAGAAGAGAATCGGTCATATGCTCATTGAAGATTTGATCATCTTTGTTCATGATCAATCTCCAATTATGGCTTGAGTTATATCTTTTCTCTACCCTTTTCTCTATGTATTTCTAATGTGTATTTATACACATACTTGATTTGTATACTCAATCAAGAATCAAGATACAAAGTGTCGGTTATAAGTGTTTAGGCCTCAAATTGATTAAGACCCAATTTTATAAACAATAACCCAATAATCCCCACTGTTTCTAAAATTGAAAGATTAGTTGATGCATAAGACTTGAATCAACTTTCCTTGAAAGCATTCGCACATAGGAAATTTTATTCATAGAATACATATTACATCAGAAACTTCAAGTGCTACAATCGTAATTGCTATTATAAATCACATCTCTTTATGTGATTGATAAACACACACCTCTGTTCTAATAATTGATACAGAGACATTATACTTGTCTCATATTTACAGAACTTTCCAAGCAATAAACTTTCCTAATATTAACCTTTTGAACCAAGGATTCAAATTAATGAACCGGTTGGTAAGGTTCTCGGGAAGCTTTCACTCAAGTTCATTTCAATTCCATTTCTTTGTATTACTTACAATACATGTTTCAGAGTGATTATAACTTCACTCGTCCACTCATACACATGATCGTTTCTATCATATCTTTATATAATCAAAAACTCATACACAGACTTATAGTCTTTATATATGACGTGAGTTTTATGCTTTCATTCAATGATTGTTGCGGAACGAGTTCATCATTCACATTCACAATCAATTGAGCTTATGCTCTTACAGAGACAACTAAGTCTCAAACCTTATTTTACTTATATTGTGTAAGGACTAACGTCCACACACCTTTTGGTCAAAAGATCAACAAGATCTTTTCTAGCCACACAAACACAAGTTGTATTACATCAGCTTGAAGCCTAGAATCCATTCAGACTAAACATATTTCAGTGATATATCTCTTATCACTTTATGTTTCCAGCTAATGTGTCTCTTTTCCCATTGAACTTCTTGTTCACAGCAACAACAAAGACTGCTTGAGATTATCTCATAGTTACAAAGAGACACATACATAATAGACTTTCTTTTGTAAAATTTATACAGAACCTTACATGTACCAAAATGAAACAAATCATTACAAGTGATCCTTTGTTATAACTTACAACTTGAGTTCTCGTACTCAGTCATAGATTTTTTTAATTTTTGTACACCATGACACTATCTAGAACAACACTCTTCTATAGTTTTGAACCTCGAACTGATGATCTATAATATAGAGTCACACAGTGGTAACCTTCAAAGGTGTTGTTTTAATGTTATTTCAAACCCATCTCTAAGGCTGTGTCTAACACTTTGTATCCATATGATGCCTTATTCAGTGGATCTGTGATATTCAAATGATAAGAGTCCAGCTTCTGAAAGCCTTTCAATCACTTTACCAAATGTATCAAAGAGGTCTTTTTTCTCGACTCTCTTACGTTTTATACAAGTGTTTCAAAGAGGTCATCTTCTTGACTCTCTTACACTTAAAACAAGTGAAAACCAATTCACCTTTAACAATCGAGTTAAACACTCAAACTGAGGTTTTATTAAATTTTTACATGATTTTAATGATTTCCTTTGTTTGACATTTTGAACTAAGGATTTATGTGAATAAATCACCTATTAAGGAGCCCAGAAAACACTAAACTCAAGTCACTTAAGACCCATATACTTGACCGTGTCCAGGACGACTAATCGTCCACACAAATCCTAGTTAATGGGTCAGCAATGATTTAAATACATCTGAATCATATTCACTACTAGGATCAGATATAAATCATCTATAGGCTTCACTCTTACTAACATAATCAATGAGAGATAGCATCTAAAGCCTTAGCTCCAATATTTGTCCCTTATAACTAGGTAAACCAGCCTTTACAAGACAGCCCAAACCTATATAACATACAAATTTGACTAATAACTATGCAATAGTTCATAAGGTGTCTCAGTCATACCTTTATGTAGTACCTTTATTCAAGGTATAGCCAACTGAAAGTATTGTCTTCTCCCCCACAGCTCATCGACTAATCCTAAACAGAGAAGCATGGCATTCATCATTTTTTTTTAAGGATTCTGTTCTTCCTTTCTTAGATGACACATCTCTAAGATCTGCAATTTAATCTTTCCAAACAACAAGTATCAATCTGTTTTAAACTCAGTAAAATGGATCAATCCTTACTACACTTTGAAGAACATTCATTACACTTCATAACCAAGCCATCACAGAACTCCAACATTCACCATAGTTACTCCACCTGAGATGTACTTTCAAAGAACCAGCTATTCCCGCAGTTTTTTTAAAACACTTGCATCTCCCAAATATACATTTTCACAGCCCAATTCATCAAGTTTCTTATTGGTTTTTGACATGTCTAAAGGGCTGTCACCAGAACTTTCTACAAGTTTAACACTATGTATATAAGAAGATCGAGAAGCAGAGATATTACCCAAATAAGATCTGTTGGCATCTTCCATTTCTTGAAAAGGAAAACAATTCCTCAGACCATCTAATGGAATCGATTTTGGACCTGCGACAGAGTCTGAATCCAAGAAACCATGAAACGATGTTCTTCTTTGCATTACTTGGTAATGTGACTTATGTTGCAAGCATACTTGTGAACAGCGTCGAGTGGTCCAAAATTGAACCTAACCTACCATGGCTTGTTGATGCTGGAGGATGTGTTGTGCTTGATTTCCTTATTCTGCTTCAGTTTTTCTACTTCCATTGTCGCAAAGATTCCGACAAGAAGAAGGATGATGAAACTGGAGAAGAAGCTGTCTAAAGTCTCAACAAGGCCCTCAAACAAAACAGTTTTGATCTGACCTGACCAGCAAGAGTAGTCAATTAATTTATTAATGTCTTTTCTTTTCATTTTTAACAATATTTAAGGTTTTAGTGTGTTGATGAAACTACCTTAATTACTATTGGATTTTCAAGATGTTTATGGTTTAGAACATATTATTCATTGTCAACAAATAGTTAAGGCTTTTTTTTTTACAATTGTTTATGAATGTGTTTGTTACTTGTTTTTGTAAAGCAGAGAAAGCATAAACACATTCTGAACATCAGCCAAATTCTCTGTGTGCTAGACTTTCTTTATGTGACAAAAAAGAAAGAAAAAAAAACGAGTGAATTTCAAGACAATTCATTGTTTCTGGCGAAACTAAAGTGTTCAAATTGAAGCTAAGCGCATACCAACAATACTTGCAATTAATCGCAAAGTCATCCCCAATCTCCATTCTCTCTTTCAAATCCGCAACAAAGAGGCATAAGGAGTTGCGTGATTAATCTGTATCTCTCTTTCGCGACAATAAACATTTGTATCCCCTAATAGGGGTTTAAGCAAAAACCCTAAGAAAAACCCTCTGAGTTCATGCCCAAATGCCCATTCCCAATCCGTATCAGCCTCTTCAGCTACTTAGTGAGCAAAAGTCGAATCCTTTCGAGTAACCCAGCTAAGTTCTCTATTAGTCTACGTTTCTATTCTTCTCTTTCTGTTTCTCCGGAGACACCAATGGAAGCAGAGAATCCACCGGAAGCTCCCATCTCGGAGGAGATGTTTAAATTGGCTCCCAAAATGGGTTCTTACAAGTTGGGTGATTCGACTTTTTCTTCAATGATTGAGAACTATGCAAATTCAGGTGATTTTGCTTCGGTGGAGAAGCTTTTGAGTCGAATTAGATTAGAGAACAGAATTATTAGTGAGCATAGTTTTATTGTTATATTTAGGGCTTATGGGAAAGCATATTTGCCTGGGAAAGCTGTAGAATTGTTTCATAGAATGGTCGATGAGTTTTCCTGTAAACGTACTGTTAAGTCCTTTAATTCTGTGCTGAATGTGATTATAAACGAGGGTCTTTATCACCGTGGATTGGAGTTTCATGATTATGTTGTGAATTCCAACATGAACATGAACATTTCCCCTAATGGGTTGAGTTTTAACCTTGTCATTAAGGCTCTTTGCAAGTTGGGGTTTGTGGATCGGGCAATTGATGTCTTCAGGGCAATGCCTGAGAAAAAGTGCTTGCCCGATGGGTATACGTATTGTACATTGATGGATGGGCTGTGTAAAGAAGAAAGGATCGATGAAGCGGTTTTACTGTTGGACGAGATGCAGAGGGAAGGTTGTTCACCTAGCCCTGTTACATATAATGTCTTGATCGATGGATTGTGTAAGAAAGGGGATTTGACAAGGGTGACAAAGCTTGTGGATAATATGTTTCTTAAGGGATGCGTACCAAATGAGGTAACTTATAATACGCTTATTCATGGTCTATGTCTCAAGGGTAAGTTGGATAAAGCTATTAGTCTCTTAGAACGGATGGTATCGAGCAAATGTATCCCAAATGATGTTACATATGGAACGCTCATTAATGGGTTGGTCAAGCAAAGAAGAGCGACGGATGCGGCTAGGTTGCTGATCTGTATGGAAGAAAGAGGGTATTGTTTGAATTTGCATATTTATTCGGTACTTATAAGTGGGTTGTTTAAAGAGGGAAAGGCTGAGGAGGCTATAACCTTGTGGAAGAAAATGGTGGAGAAAGGTTGCCGGCCCAATATTGTTGTGTACAGTGCTCTGGTAGATGGTTTATGCCGTGAAGGGAAACCACATGAAGCTAAAGAAATACTTAATGAAATGATAAGTAACAAATGCTTGCCCAACGCTTATACTTATAGCTCTTTGATGAAAGGATTTTTCATAACAGGTCTAAGTGAAGAAGCATTACAAGTGTGGAGAAAGATGGATGAAACCAAATGTTCTCGAAATGAGGTTTGTTATAGTGTTCTAATCGATGGTCTTTGTGGGGTTGGGAGAGTTAAGGAGGCTAGGATAGTTTGGTCAAAGATGCTCACTCTCGGGATCAAACCTGATACTGTAGCTTATAGTTCAATGATTAAAGGTCTTTGCAGTGTTGGCTCAATGGATGCAGCATTAAAAAATTTCCATGAGATGCTATGCGAAGAGGAACCGAAGTCACAACCTGATGTTATTACTTATAATATACTTCTTGGTGGCTTATGTATGCAGAAAGATGTCTCTAGAGCAGTTGATCTCTTGAACTGTATGTTAGATAGAGGTTGTGATCCCGATGTCATTACTTGTAACACGATTTTGACAACTTTGAGCGAGAAGCCAAATTCTTGTGAAGAAGGGAAGAGTTTTCTAGAAGAGCTTGTTGTCAGACTCTTAAAGCGACAGAGAGTTTCTGGCGCTTGTAAGATTGTTGAAGTAATGCTGGGTAAATATATGACACCAAAGGACTCGACTTGGGCGATGATTGTTCCAGAGATCTGTAAACCGAAAAAGATCAATGCCGCCATTGAGAAATGCTACAGAAACCTGTGCACTTGAACATGACTGACTATTATTGTGCAAATCGTACTTCCTGCTTAAAAGCCACCATACTTGGGCACTTTTGCGCTTCTGGAGTTATGAATACCAAAGATGCGTGCGAAAAACAGGTCAGTTGATCATCTATATTTGCAATTTTAACCATACTTGACTTGTGGGTGACTGACATATTAGCTAAAGTTAATAAGGATATTTGGTTTTTGCTGCTATTGAATCTTCAACGCTACTATATGTTATGTTTCAGACATGTTTGGTTCCAGATCATTGTTCTGTTTCTTAAATCGTTTAATTACTATTTCTTTTGCAGCGTAAACCAAAAGGAGAGATCTTCGAAGTCTGATTGGTCTCTCCAAGGTTCAAAATTTGGAGCTCCTAGGGAAAGAATAGTTTGAGAGGATGATCAACAATGCTCAATAAGCGAAGCTGTAATGACTATATTATCTGATGCTCCCTAGGATTCTTTTCGTGATTTACATTATTACTGTATATCTTACCTTGAGATTATAGCTCATAAAGTTCTTTTTGTATTATGCTTTTAGTCAGTGACCAATAACCATTAGATTCCAAAGAGGAGAATCCGTAACAGTCAATGCCATGTGTTACAATGAAGAACTTGCTTTTGACCGTTTCTTCCTTATTTTCATTTGGCCAAAATTGAGCGTTTCTAATTAGTGAGGAAGTTCTTGAACACGTACCATAAACGTGTGAAGAAGTTGTCGTCATGCTATCTCAATTTATTCGAAAGGTTTGGTGTTTTCACACTACCGTGCTCTGCTATTATAAATAGAGAGTGCTCACTCACAGTATCATGCAACGCTAAACACTAAAACCATCATATCTAAAGATGTTAGGGGTTTATGAGTTCTGGATTGTGATAGTTTCACTCATAGTTGTGAAACTATGTCAATGGAGCAATCCAAAGGTCACTGGAAAACTTCCTCCAGGGTCGATGGGTCTTCCGATCATTGGAGAAACTTTTCAGTTCATGAAGCCTCATGACTGTCTTCAATTCTCCAAATTCGTCAAGGAGAGAGTCCTCAGGTTCTTTTGCTACCTTTCTCTACTATGCATTCATTTGCCATGCATTTTTTGAAATATTTTCTTCATTTCTTTTGGTTTAATTAACACTACATTGTCTTTGCTTCGTCATTTTTTGCGTTAAATTCTAGACATGGACCACTGTTTCGGACAAACTTATTTGGAGAGAGATTATAATATCGATGGATACTGACTTGAATACGGAGATAGCAAAGACTACAACTCGTGTTCCTGGTTACACGAAGAGCATAGAACGACTATTTGGAGAGAACAACCTGTTTGTGAAGAGCACAGAATCCCATAAACATGCCCGGAACTTGACACTTCAGTTGTTGGGTACACAAGGTTTGAAAGTGAGGATAATGGAAGACATCAGTTTCTTGGCTCGCAAATACATTAAGGAAAGAGCTAAGAATGGTTGCCTTGACGTCAAAGAAACAGCAAGCAAGGTAAATGTTTTGACAATGTGCTATCGATTAGATTAGTTATTTTGGATATTTGATTATCTCACAAGTATTTGTATCACAAAGATCTTAACTGAATGTCTTGCAAAGAAAGTTATGGGAGAGATGGAACCAGAGGTGGCGAGAAAACTCACTCTGTTGGAGATTTTTTCCAAGTGGCTGGTTTCGATTCCCTTTCAACTTTCCTGGGATGTTTCTCTTTAATATGATGCAGGTAAATATTTTCACTAACCTTAGTAGCAATATATATAAGCTTTGGTGCAAAATAATTGAGCCTATGGTGATGTTTCGTGGCAGGCGAAGAAAAGGATGATGAAGTTACTAAAGGAGACACTGTTGAAGAAGAGAGCATCAGGAGAGGAGTTTGGGGAGTTCTTCAAGCTCATATTTGAGGAAAAGGAATCGCTGACCTTAGAGAACGCCATCGAGTACATATATACCTTCTTTCTGATTGCTAACGAAGCAGTGCCGCCTGTTCTTGCAGCTACAATAAAACTCATAAGTGAAAACCCTAAAGTCAAGCAGGAGCTGCAGAAAGAGTATGACGAAATTTTCAAAGACAGGACTGAGGAGACCGAGCTAACATGGGAAAACTACAAATCCATTACGTTCACACACATGGTCAGTATTCCAGTATCACGTAACTGTCATATTCTGAATCTCACAAACACTATGTTATGTTTCAGGTTATCAATGAGGCACTTAGGATCACAAGCACAGTGCCTGTAGTGCTTAGAAAACCTGATCAGGACATCCAAATCGGCGATTATACAATTCCAGCTGGTTGGGCTTTCATGGGCTACGCTAGTGTTCATTTCAATCCAGAAAAGTATGAGGATCCTTTAGTGTTTAATCCATGGCGTTGGCAGGTGATGACTCAGATAAAATATCCATCCTTTACTTATTCATTCCCTATTCCACGAATCAAATAATTCACATACATTACACTAAATTGACAGGGAAAAGACTTGGACGCTATAGTCTCCAAGAATTACCTTCCTTTTGGCACTGGTCCTAGACTTTGTGTAGGGGCTTACTTTGCTAAGTTCCTGATGGCAATCTTCATCCACAATGTGTTTTAGTACAGGTTTATCTTTATTACCTAAGAACTCATGGTTCAATTCAGATTGTACTAGAGTCAAAGTCGTTACTTACATATATTAATGGTTTGGAGGTGGTCAATGAAGGCAGATGTCAAAATAACTCGAAGCTTTCTGATTATGTTTCCTCGTGGATGTGATATTCAGATCTCAGAACGCACCAAAGTTGATTACTCGGTTGGTTATTAGAGTGGCTATATTTCACTCGAAATCTGTTTGGTTCGAATCCGAGATCAAAGTAGTAGTTTAAGTATGTATGAAGTTCCAACCTTGTAAGAAGCAGTGGTCATCTATATTGGATAAATAAACCAATGCTAAGCACATTGTATGGATGCTACAAAAAATCAACATAAATATATATATATATATATATCTATATATATATATATGTTTGAATTTATATTTGTGTTGCTATTGAATAAATAAAGTCAAAACAAAAAAAAGAGCCCTTTTGATCAAACCGATGATAGATCAGTGAATTACTCACAACGAGAAAACGGCAGTGTTTAGGGAGGAAAACAATGAACAAGAAGACGATATGGATTAAAACTGTTGTCACAGGACTTTTCCATTTGCAGATCTCATCGAACCATCTCCAACCTTCGATCCAACCATCAAAAAACGAGACAAGACGTTCAAAGTTCGCTCTTCCTCTTCTTAAACTCCAAACGTTTGATCCCACATCGAGCATATACTCTACAACATCTCTTCCAAGTGCTGGCTCGTTACGCCCTAGCTTGATGCAGAGGATATGAGTTGCTTGGTGTCTAAGGCTGTCTAATTAATAAATAGACAATGGAGATTTGTAATGCATTTTGGGAAGCAATGGCTCTGTGTATTTCTGAAGCATATCGATCATAGATGTTGCCGTGAACCTAACCGCGAGCTGAATCTCACCCATTTTCTTAACTCCGTCTGGTTTTAAAACCATTAAAGGATACGAATGAGTGTGGAGCTTTGAGGCTACAAGGGTCGATAAACGTATCCTGATCTTCCCTATCCTTGAATCCTTTTGCGAACGGTTTTCGTTACTTGCACCAAACAAGTTCAGATTATCGAAAACACCTATTTTTATCACCGTGTAAGGATCATAGACTTCCCAAGTATACTGCTCGTTCCACTTTGGGTCGAAAGTGTCTACAATCATCCTTGTTCTCACCCATTTTGTTCCGTATTTCGCAACGCAATATGCATCAGTCGTTCCTCGACCATCTCGAGACTTCATCGGCATTAAACCCGTTGCGTTTAACACTCCTAGCTCCAACACACCAATAGGTGGAGTCCATAGAAGCTTAGCAGAAGCTCTATAATTGCTACTATACTGAATCGATTCATCAAGTACGTGATAACCTCCATCTAAAGAAACTCGCAAGTGAATCCTCCCTGCGAATCTCCTCGCTTCCTCGTTCTCACCAATGTGTTCGACGTTGTACCACAATGCTGGTACAGGACCAGGATAAACCCTTCTCTCAACCTGAGATAACTTTACCTCGTACGATACACTCTTCTTTCTGTCCTACCTTATCTTCCACGCTAAGTACCAAACTGTCATCAAATGGCTCAACTGCTACAAACATCATATCCTGGTTCCACACAGGATTCACACTCTTCGTCTGCGAAATCCTACTCCTCACAACAACGTTTCCAAGAAACCCTTTAATCAGAATCTTTGGATTATTCCGGTTCTGATGCAATAGAACCAAATCCTGAGCTTCGATTAGGTTAACTCTTAAGTACCAAAGCCTCGGTGAAAGATAGACTTTAGATCGCGTGTTCACCACGTTTTCTCCAGTAACAGTAGCTGAATCCGAATGCCAAGCCTCCGAGAAAACTTCATCGGCTTGTGTCCCAATCCAAACAGATAACATAATCTCTCCTTCGATCTTGACACCGTTTTTATCTTCCAATCCATTGAGGAGCCAATGGACTATCATGAGCGACACGTGTCGGAATCTCCACCACATCGAACTTACATTTCCCCATTATCTCTTCATCTGAGCAATCTCTGTTTCGTACGATCACTTCTAAGATATTGCCTTGAAGACGAGATTTCGTGAAGGTGAAGGCTTCGTGAAACTCAGGGCTAGGGTTTGAGTTTGATCGCTGTTTTGTTCTACCTTTAGAGCTTCCGATTTTGACTTCCGTTTTTGGGACATGTCTCTGTCAATGAGAAATCGCCGTTACTATCACCATTTCCGTTTCCCTTATCCGTCATTTCCTGTCTCATTTTGAAGAAAACAATCAGAAACGTTACAAGAACATCAATAAGTTGCAGAAGAGAGTTCCAAACCTGAACAGAGTAAACTCTTCCTTCTTCTTCACGAACTTTTCAAATTTTTGATATTGAAGATTTTTTTGGTCAACTAATTTGCTATGTTTAAGCCGCTAAGTAGACATTATACTCCTTAAATTTTTTTGAATAATTTTAAAATGACGAGAGTTTAATGATTCTTTTATTTGACATTTATGTATACTCAAAGTGAATTATATGTAATATTCGTAAATAAATCCAGAATTGAAAGCGTATTATTGATGTTTTAGTAACAGTTTTTGACCGGAGAGAAATCAGGTAGAATTTCCGTCATAAATTATCCACCAGAAATGTTTTTCAATATGAATTTTTTCCCTTTGAAACCGAAAGAAAGAAAAACGGAATTTTGTTGATCAAGTATTTTAAATGCAATCGTTGATCTAAGCTCATTAGCTAATCGACACAAAATCTCGCTATTAAAGATGGTTGTTTTCATTAAATAATCGCAAGATATATACCTCCAAGTAATTGCGTTCAATGGACAATGCCATGAAAGACAATATAACAATGTTCATACATTTTAAATCGGGCTAATTCTATACAATAATACAAATGCAGTTCACAACGACATGACACTGTACATTTCATGGAGTCTCTATGAGACAAGACTCCAATATGTTTCCCTTATAATTCTCGTTTCTTCTTTGACAACGGTTTACATTTGAGACTCTACAAACTCCAAGATGGCTAAACCGGCTGCACCAACATCGTCATCCAACACATGTTCTGCCGGAGAATGACTTATTCCTCCACGACACCGGACGAACAACATTCCCACCTGTCGGAATTAAAATCTTCCTTTAAGTTAGTGTCTGAAACAAGATATAAAACCCTTAAATCCCTAAGAACATGTACATGTCTTTTCAAACCTGTGACCAGGCTCATCTCTAACAGCTTGTAACTCTTTTACTGATGTCCTAAAGTGCTTGTAACTCAAATCATGTTTTCTTTTTGTTGAAGAGAATGTTTGTGAACTCAAAAGGAAATAAAGATTCTTCACTAAGATGTTTGGATTGCCAGCTTAATTACCTTAGTAAAGTGAGACATAGCCATAGCATCGTGACCAGCTCCGCTCATTAGCATGGGTATCTCGTCTTGAATCTCTCCTGTTATTTTCTTAAGGGCACTTTGAGCTGCTGATTTCAGCTGTAAACTCAAATCCAGGTCTGATATTACTGCGTCTGCGTCATGCTGCAGTGATGATAAACCGGGAATAACTTTGGTAAGATGAAGACGTCAAGGAGTCTAAGAACAGAGAACCTCAAGAATTTCAGGGTACTGTTTACCTTTCGTTCAATGGAGCACACAAGCAATCTTTTGTCACATATCTGGTACATTCTATTTGATAAGTCATGGAGAATAGCCTTGCGTCCTACATCATCTATTGTACGTAAATCCACAGTGAAAGTTACCTGAATTCATTTCATTCATCTCCATGACATTATTTAAAGTTCATTCGCAAGACCAATTAAGAAAATAAAAAACACTTAAGAGCGTAAACGAGATTAGTTTCTTTCACTTGCCTGGCCTGGGATGACATTGCTAGCACTTGGCCACGTCGAGATTTCTCCAACAGTACAAACAAGTGAATTAGAAAGGGATTCTATTGTGTCCTCACTGCATTGACCATCACAAGACAAGTAATCTTTAGGGCTTTTGCAAACACTTTCCAATAGTACAATCAGTTCGGCTGCACCAGTCATAGGGTCCTGACGCATTGACATTGGAACTGTTCCAGCATGTCCTTGCGAGCCTTTTACAGTAACCTGTAGAGTTCTGTCATTTGGGTTTCAAATAGCCTTCTTAAATATAAAACATGAAGTTTTAGCTGTGAATACGTTACCTTGAGTCTCGTCTGTCCTGCAATTCCTTTTACTACTCCTAAAGGATAACCAACCCATTCAAGCACTGGCCCTTGCTCTATGTGAACCTACAGTAGAATACTCATCACAGTCAACAATCACTATACATTGACCTGAAAATCTGTGCTTCACTTGCTAACAAGAAGGCTAAGATCAACTGCTTTTAAAACACAAAACAAAACCATGCTAAATTTGTTTACAAGACATGAAAAGATCAAGTATGCTTTACCTCTACATATCCCCAAACAGATGCAGGATCATACTTCAGCTGCATTAGATTTTCCTCGGTTATGTCTATGGAGTTCTCTTTAAGAGCATCTTGCACAGAAATACCACTGAGCGAATGAATATGGAAAAAGTGAGTACATATACTCAATCTACATTAGGAAAGAAGCTAAGGTCCTCGAGTAAGACCTTTTATCAGTAACCTCCAACCGAGAAACTGGCATGATTCCAGCCAAAGCAGCACTGCCTAGAAAAGTAGACTGAAACCTCACTCCTTCCTCATCACTAAATGCAATCACCTGATACGTTCATTTTGTGAATTTATGTATAACATTAGTTTCTTGTTATTATATCCATTGGCTACAACGAATAAACTCATTAGATGATGCGTCTTAAGTTAAATTATATTTGACTATTAGATATACCGAGTGGTGTATAAAATTGGACAAACCTCAACAGGTCGCTTTAGTTCTCCCAGTTTCCCATTAACATTCAGAACCTTCAATGCAGAGATTGCAGAAATTATACCTAATGATCCATCATATTTACCAGCATCAATAACAGTGTCCTGTTTAAACAAGTAAAGATCAATTGTCAGCATTGAAATCATCTCATTCGAGATCACTCAACAAGTAGAAAAAGAATAGAATTCAGAATTACCAAATGCGAACCAATAAGAAGAGCCTGTGCGCTTCCATTCTTTGGTTCCACTCGACCATGTACATTTCCCATGTTATCAACCCATCTGCAAATATCCAATTTATTCATCTTCCCAAGAAAGTTTTGTAGATAAGTCCATAAACAAAAGAGGTTAGATTTGTAAACAAACGTTGATAAACCGGCTTCTTCCATCCATCCACGGATAAGAGTCATTGCCCTTGTAGATGCTGGACTCATAAAAGTCCTCTCGAGGTGGGCAACTGCATCACTCACCTGCAAATTTAAGATATTCAAACCAAAAGAAGCTAATCCAAGATATTACTAGATGACTTGATAAACAATATTCCAAGAACTTATCAAGCAAAACAGTCATCAATTTAAAGATAAGAGTAGCTGGATTCCGTATAAGATACTTATGAATAGTGTCATAAGATTCCAACAGCCAGAAAAGAATTTAATAAAGTATTTGATTAATGTAAGAGCAACCCTCAGAGACAAGGACACCATCAATCTAGTTTATCAATCATATTGGTCAAAGGAGTTAACAAACATCCCAAGACTAATAAATATAGATTTGACAACTGAATAATTGAAGACAGATAATAAGTGAAAGCTAAGTAACTTTAGATTGTTGTGATTTTTGCTTTGTTTGGTTTTAATGAATACCTTTCCAAGCTCGTGTAACCTTGCCACAGATTCGTCCCTTAAGATCGCATGATGCAGATTGTGCTTCGTCCCTTCTGTTTCACTGATTCCTTTTTCCCAAAAGAAATCAAAATGGTTAGAAATAGAGCAAAAAAGAGATGAAGATGATTCATTTACAAGAATAGAGCAGCATAAATAACTACGGATGATAATAGTGTAAGAAGGCGAATCTCTTAAAGTAATGGTCTTTGACATGTAAGGAGCAGAAAAAAAAACGGAAATAGAAATCTTGTTAGCCAACAATACTGTAGCACTGGCTAGAAAGAATCTAACCACTAAGAGAATATTCAGGAATCTGATTTCGTTGTTCTTCTCCTTCTTCAAGGATTCAATTGGTGATAGGGAGAGATAGAGATTTACCGAGGGAAATTTGGGAAGACGAAGATGGCGACGGAGAAGAAGAAGCAGAAGAAGAGGAGGACGACGATGAAGAGGAGAGAGCAACAGGAGATAACAGAGAAAACATGAGGCACCAAAAGAGCACAAGCGAAGGATGATGATGATGATGGTGATGGTGATGGTGATGGTGATGATTGTAATGGTGGTGATGATGATGTAAGCTAGCGAGATAGACATGGGAGTGGAAAGGATGAGATCTGGAGGAAGAAGAAGGAAGAGGAACCGCCATGGCTGTCGATTGAAGATTCTTTTAGGAAGAGACTAGACGATAAAATCGAAATCAAAGACAGCCACGAAAACGGAACCAAAAACGAATCGCTCTGATAAATAAAAAAACACAGAGATGAAGTAAGAAGAGCTCTTCTCATTTTTATGGAGGAGGAGGGTGGGGGACCCACTAGTCCAACTTGGACGTCAGATGGGTCCCATCTAAATTGATGACGTGGCTTCTGTTAGTGGAATCTTGTGGAGACGGTAACATGTGGGAGAGGAATCATTTGCATGCAAATTTTGACAAAACTGATTTTGATTTTGTTTTTGTTTCTATATTTTAAACTTTTCTTTTTGTATACTTTATTTAATCTAATTGGTAAATGGTAATTCAAATTTTATATTCGTACGTTTCTTTATAAAAATTAGTAGTGAATCGTGAATCGTGCTGCACCTTTTAATCAAACATATAAAAGTCTGTGGCACCCACCAGATAACGAAGATTCTAGCATAATCCACGTGATCGATGCACGTGACATCCTCTGTTATATGTTGTGACGCTTTCTTCATTGGAATTAATTTACATCACAGACTTGTAGTGATTACCGACATAAGTAGCTTAGTGATGCACTTAGTCTCACTGTCTGGATCAATAAAAGTGTAGAAGATATTTAGGCTGAGATCAATATTCTTATTGGTCAATTTTATTAAATTTTTTTAATTATTAAAACAAATTCATGAGATATTAAATACTGTTTAACCTAGTATTTAAGCAGTGACCAACTCTAATTTTTCATCCTACGAATTTGGAACCATATTCATATTATAGAATTGGAATATGTCTTGTTTTTGTATATATATTTACCTTAGCTTTGAATAATGATGTATATGTATACGAGTATATCTATCAATGAACAAATAATTTGCTATGATCTAGATTCGGATCTGAACTTTAGGGAGCCTTGAATAAAAATAGTGTTGGATAAAAACTAAAAACAAATAAAATTCATGTTGAAAAAATAGTATCATAAATTTAAGAAACAACAAATTAACAACTACTTTTTTTTTAAATAACTTTTTTTACATTTTTCTCTACATAATTATTCATCAAAATTACATAATCAAGATTTTTAAGCATAATTTTTTCTATCGATAACATAACCAATCTATTTAGCTATTTTTGTAACATAGTTAATCGTAGATAAAACTTTATCAACTTTAATTTATAGAAATTTTTTTCAACGTAAACAATTGAAATCGGAATGTTGAGCATTATTCTATACGTAACTCGACAGTTCTTAAATCTCTTTAAAAAATCAAATACTTATACAGCCTTCTTTAAATACTTTGGTAGAATTTATCTGAAAATTTTGATTTCCAGAAATAAATCATTTTTATCAATATCCAAAACTTCTTTATCTTAAAAAAAAAATTCAAACTTATTACATAACTTCCTCAAAATTTTGGGATCCATATAAATTTTTATCTTCATGCGCTCGACACTGAGTAAATCATGTAATCATGCAAAGAATAAATTATTAAAATTGGGCTCAACACTGAATAAATCATGTAATCATGCAAAGAATAAATTATTAAAATTTAGTCTAAATGATCAAATAATTCGAACCACACACTCAAAATCATTGGTGGGATCAAATCTGATACTCGAACCAAGTTTTACATATTTGCCCTACATCCACTATCAAAGTGTCACCACACACTGTTTTTCTAATCCAAAAAATACATGAAAGACCCAAAATTAGTTTAATATCCATGTATATTGAATATATCATTTTTATTTTTTTTGGTTGTATACTTAAAATATTGCCATTAACGTACGCAAACACGTCTACCATTTTGTTAATCCGAGTCGATATATTTGTAAACTTTTTACATTTTGAAGAAAACATATATAATTGCCTGACTTTAATCATTGCATACCTAGTCATGTATGCACATTAACATTCGTTTAATAATAAACTGAAAAGCCATATAATTGTACATTAACATGTTTGTTGTGGATACGAGAAATCAATTTTCAGGTTTTTACAAACAAATGCATTCTTATAAAAAAAATAAAGGAATTTGTTTATGTTGAGAAGACAATGCACATCTCCTTCTTATCATCACCCCTGGACAGGGCATAATACCCAAATATAAAGAACCAATCTGGATTCGACCTGAAAAAAAGATGCAAATCCGAATTCGAAATGTCCATATATTCGAATGGATCTAAAAATTTAGGATCCAAAAAACCAGATCCGAATCAAAAACTAAATGAGTACCTGAAAACCCAATTTTATAGTATTTTTAGATATTTTATGAGTATTTTTTGGTATTTTTAAATATTTTTTGAATATATAGGTATTCAAAAGTATTTTTTGGTATTTGTTTTGGTATTTTAAAGATTTTTTTGGATATTTTTTGGGTATTTGAATATTCGGATAATTTTCGGTTCTTTAAATTAGGATTCGAATTGACCGAACCCAAGTGAAACCGGCGCAGAACTGAACCAAAATAGTAACGAGTCTTATAGAAATATAAAAATTTCAGACCAAAAAAAACTAAACTTTAAAAATTCAAATCCCACCCGAAAATATAAATGTCCAGGATTCACCCCAAAGGCCAAAACCTATAGGCTATCGCAATTTATAAAAATAAATGCTAGAAATAAATAGTTTTTTAATAGATTATAGGAATAATGACAAATGTATGCACACACTCAGAGAAAATAATTGGAAAATAATTGTTTTATTAATAGGCCCAATAAGGAAGTGTAGACCCAATTATACAAAAAAGTCCAATTAAAATTCGTTGGGTTTCTAGGAAATGTATCGAAGACAAAATTCTTTTAAACCGGATCGCTTACCTAAACCGAACCGGAACTCGCAGCCAATATGTTGAAGTCGGGTTTAGTCCTCTTAAAAAAGTAAAAACTGATTTTCTATGTTCTGTAGTTTCGTCAGAAGAGACTTCATGAGAGTTTGGCGTGAAAATTCGTAAATGTTCATCAGTTTCTTCTTCCAAAACCATGGATTTGCAACAAGTGTTAACCATGGAGAAGGTTTCAGCAGCTTGTGCCATGGAATGGAGCATCAAGCTCGAGAAATCCCTTCGTTCTAAAAACCCAGGTTTTAAAAATCCTCAAGTCCTTTCGCTTTTCAAATACTAGTTCTTCAAAATATTTCATCTCCAGCTCCTCTTGTTGTTTCCCATTAAGCAAACCTCCGAATTCCGACGTTTTCGCCAATAGTTCGATACTGTATTTGGCGAATGCACTTTCTTGTTGTCTTCTCTGGGACTACGAAAGATAAAGTTTTTATTTTTTGGTCTTATTTCAGTTAGAGCCATTGAAGCTATCTTGGAGGCGGGTGGGAAGCTTGAGCAGTGGAGCAAAGAACCAGAATCTGCAGTTGCCGTTTTCAATTTGTTTGGTTTGATTCCTGAAGAAGATAAACTTTTTTCTAATACAATCCTATTGAGGCTAGTTGATGCGTTTTGTACTGGAGATAAGCTTGTCAAGCTTGCTGTTGTCCGGGTTTTTATGTCTATGTTTAAGCTAAGCCGAGGGAAGCACGTAAGTGAATCTGCAACTTTGTTTTTGTCAAAGGCCAGGGTGCACAACCACTTGGAAATTCTTAAACGAGTGAAGAATGTGTATGAAAAGGGTGATACTGAGGAAAAAGCTTTGGCTTTGATTCTGTTTGGTTGCTGGAGAGATTTCGCTAGTGAATTTGCCCCAGTACGGTACTTGATTTTCACCAGTATGGTTTCTTCACATGATCTGGAGGTAACATAGATCATTTTACTTCTTTTTGATGTTTTTGCGTGGAATTTTGATTTATAAAGGCTATAATACATCACATTGGAGTTATGTATTTGACACTGTGTTCTGTGACTAATATTACCAGGCATGGGGGTTCATTCAATTGTATAGTTGTGCATTGCTTTACACGATGATGTATTATAAAACAAACAGTTTCCCAAAAAACAAAATTCGTAACTTCACTGCCAACCCCAATGCAATTTGAACGTAGTAGTTGGAATATTCTTTTTTGTAGAAATTTGACTGTTCCAGTCCATTTCATTCTTGCAGGTAAGATCAGCTCTGTTTGCTGCAGCCTGCTTTTGTGAAGTAGCAGATGACTTTGCGTTGGTTGTTTTGGGGATGTTAAATGACATGGTGACGTTCCCGGCACTAATTCCAAAGACCAGGTTAGCTGCTGTGCGAGTTTTTGCAAAAATGGGATGCTCACATACAATTGCTAAAAGAGCATTCAAGGTTCTCTGTCTAATTCTCATTCCATCTCCTTCTAATGCTCAAAGATATTCATGAATAGTTTACCATCCATAATATTTTGGTAAAGGCAGATTTGCCAAAACTGAAGTTGAATTCCATGTTCACCATCTTGAGATTTCGAAATGTAGTAGATTACTAAAATGAAGTATCTATTTTTATGATGACACTTCGTCAATGTATGGAATATTGTACCAATGCATTAGCTAAAGCAATCTATGCTGAAATTGAGTCTGCCATTATGTTATTGCAGATCTGTATGAAGCTAATGCTGGACTCCTCAAAAGAGGACAATTTGGTTCCATTTTTGGTTTCCCTGACTATGCTTGCATCAAGATCTACTCATCTTGCTTCTGAACTTGTAGGTTCTTTTTCGCTTTATATATTTTGCTAATTGATAATTTACAAAGATATAATGACTGGCTTAGGCATATTGAATGTTTACTGAAAATAAACTATGTTGCAAAAGAGAGCCACTATATTACCAGAATTTAGTCTTCATAAAATGCAATTACAGCATCATTTTTGCTTGGTTCTCTCCTAAAGAAAACTTTCTTTTGAGGTTTTCTTTTTCTTTTAAACAACTGATAGAGAAAGACTAATTTTATTCGATGTGGGTGCAGGCAGTGGTTATTATGCCGTTTCTATGTGAAGATAAGACTTCTCATGTTCGAGCTGCGGTATTAAGATGTCTCCACTTTCTCATAAAAAGAGGGATGTGCTTCTCTCTTGTCCCTGAAAGAGAAATTGCAACTGTTTTAAGCTTGCTAAAGCAGGAAGATCTCTCACCAAATATGCAGCTTAAAGCCCTTCAAATTTTTCAGAAGGTGATATACTGATATATGAGCCAGATATTTTACTCCTTTGGTCTCGGGTAAAGATGCTTACTTACCTTTGATGTGAATGCAGATACTTGTCTACAAACTATGCATGGCTGATAAATCTGAATTACATCAGCTCATAGCTTCTGTTGAGAATGCATCTCATTCTCAGATCTTCTCAAGAAGTTGTTTAGCTATCAGTATATTGGTGGGTATATGGAAAGAAATAGTGCGGACAACAGAAATTAGACTAATTGACGTTTCTTCAACATCTCTTCCTCTGCAGCTTGTTGAATTGATAATGGACAGGGTCACCTTGTTGGGAAAATTATGTTCTGATCCTTCTCAGGTTGACTATGAACTAGTTGGTGAAATCCAAGACCTTTTTAGAACTCTCCTCCTGTTAGTTGGAAAACGTTCTGAAATGAGGCTGTTAGTTCTTGACAAAGTCATGATATTCCTAGAATACATTGTGAACCTAACTGGTGACTTAAGAAAAACAGATGGTGCTAATGAGCTGCTACTTGGTATCATCAGTTATAAAGGCAAAAGAGGGGAGGTCGTGAAGTCAGAGTTATTAGCAGCAATACACAAGTTCCTGATTATGTTCTTGGAGAATCTCGAGGGTGATGGTTCTCTGCTGTCTCAAGTTTATGAAAAGGTGAAGTATACCACTGAGATTGTTCGTTCATGTAGCGTATTTGATTTTTACACACATATAGTATTTACCCTTCTATTACATTCTCCAATACTTTGGGGATCCTCTGTGAGTGATGATGCAGATGGAAATTCAGGTGTCTCACTTGTTGCTGATACTGTTTACCATGGAATCGTTGCTCTTGACTTTTCTAATCAGATTTTAATGGAGGGAAACTACTGGCCTGCTTACAGAGCTGGGGTTTACGCAGCACGTTTGGGTGCTTGGGTCACATCTGCGTTAATATTTGACCAGTTGAAAACCAACGTCCAGTCTGATAATAACTGCTTTTGGTTAAAGTCATTAACCTATCTATCTCATGCTGAAGCGAAATTCCAACTGCTTCTCACGCCACATGATAGTTTTAAGTTAGTCAATTGGTTGAGAAGTAGCGGTAAATTACTAGAACTCTCCAAAAATGCACATGGAGAGTTTTCCCACTGCGTAGCTGTTCGTGAAATGTATATGAATTTACAGTCGTCTCTGAGAACGTTGGGAAATATTATAGCCTCAAGAAATATGTTATGTTTCCAAACGTGGTTCTTGGTACTGAAAACTCGATTACTGGAAACTGTGATTAATCTTGTCGAACACCTTGGGTTGTTGAACCAAGATATCTGCAAGAAGGAGCAGATGGATGAAAGAATCTTTATTGAATTGCAACAACTTCCTCAAATTTCTATTCAGCTAGAAAAGTTGGCAAAGGAATTTGATTTGTTGGCGACGTGTTTTATAGACATAGATGATAGCAGTGCTTGCATTATCGCAACATTATCACTGAGCTGTTCAGCTCTGGCTTTTGCTGCTGGAATTGTTCTTTTCCTTCCAGGTTTTTCTTTTCATGAACCGTTGGTTCCTTTCACTTCACAACGTAGCCTGGGTTCGAGGCTTGTACAAGACTTAATTCAACGGCTGTGGAAGGTGGACCCTGAAATCTGCGAAAAGCTCATGAAACTTGTCAAGGTAAATGAATCATTAAACTGTTTCCACCTGCAACCCAGGATTCAGGTATTGAGAGTCTGTGGCAAGGTGAAGATGCTGCGCTCTATCTGTAGAGATGCTCTTGCATGGATAGATGGATCGCAGAATCAGTCAATATCAATGCACAAAGAGGAGACTATGTCTGAGATCACCAAAAGTTGCAGAAATCTACAATCAGAAGCAATTATGAAATGGACGCAGATTCCCTTTGGCATTCCAAAGTATTTCTTCAATATAAGGTAATCTCATAGTGCTAACTTATAACTAGTTCCAATCAAAAGAATATGTGATAAGTATTATTCTTTTGGAATTGTATTCGACATTGTATTGATCCCCAAAAACCTGTCGAGATTCTGATGGAAGAAATAAATGGTGTGGACATACACATTGATGTTACCTTGTCTTTGTGCTGCTTAGTGAATTGAGGATTATGAATATTTCCAACCATAATTGATTCCTTATTGTTTGTTTCTGCTGTATTTTCTTGGCTAATATGTGTTTAATTGATTTAAATTTCAGGCCGTGTGTTGGTGCTGAGCTATTTGCCCTTAGTTCAGACAGCAGCAAGAATACTCCTGAAACAATTTCAGTGGAACAAGGGTTTCAACTGTCACTGGATCTTTGTCTTCAGTTCAAAAACTTACAACAACCGCAAGTCCCTGTTCGACTAACCAAACTGTATTGCCTCCTCTATTCTAAACTAGCTTATCACACTTCAACACAACACGGTGGAACCAACAGAAACCAAAAGTCTTATTCCCCTTGGAGAGATGAAGATATGGTAGAAATGAGCAACAAGTTGTTTAATCATGCTATTGTAAGGTCTGGTAAGAAGAAACAAGAAGTTTCAGGTGGATGTGATTGGAACAGCAGTGGTGCTTCTGCGGTTGTGCAGTTTGAACCAAATGAGAGAGGACAAGGGTTTTCAAGTTGCTTGCTAGATATTTCGCGTTTCCCAGTTGGAACATATCAAATGAAATGGCTAAGCTGTTGCATTGATCAACATGGGTATTATTGGAACCTTCTACCTCTCAGTGACAAACCGTTGTTTAGCGTTAAGAAAGCTTCGTGACTAGAATCTTAAACTAAGTGTGTAACAGATCAGAATTACATATATCTATTTTTTAGATTGCATACCAGGAACCATGAAATATAAATTAAGTAGGAATTTTTGTTTGGTTAATATAAGGGTCCGGGAAAAAGCTAAATTCAATTATATCCCACCTAACTTTGATAATTAGTCAATAATTAACTCTTTTATTTAAAGCAAGGTTTTTGTTGGTGACCAAATCTATACTACTGTTGCTAAGATACGTATGGGCCAAACTATTACGATTGCTAAGATGCAAACTGTTAAATTTATTTAATTTATATTTTTAATGATAGTTATTCTAAAAATTAATTCAATTATATCAAATAAATCTCAAAATATCAAATTATTAACTTTATTAATTAAATTTAAATGATAACCCATTTTATTCCCTACAATCAATCTATCAAGAATTTTGATACTAAAAAGTAGAACAAATTTGCAAATAGTAGATGAAATAAGTAAGCATAACATATAAACACAACTTGAAAAACAATTCAAAAAAAGAATTAAGCACTAAATGAGAAAATAGAGATTACACATTTAAATTTAACATTGAAAAATGCATTTCGGTTTTCTTTATCCGAATTTGACTTTAAGTAGTTGTGTTTTCTCAACATGATATTGCTAGGGGTTTGGAGATTGACTATAAATTGGTTTTTTTCAATCAAACTGTTACACACAAAAAATTCAAATTTTAATAGGCCAAAAGCCTAATGAATTATTTTTAGTTACCAATTACACCAATAAATTTTTGTTTTTAAAAATTATAAACATATAATGATGGCTCAAAACACCATATATGGCTTATACCAAATTATTTCTTTTTGTCAAGACTAGGTCAAATTATTTTACCTAAATTTTTTTTTTAAATGATCATTATACTTAATTACTTAACCAAATGAAAAGAAAATTGAGTCAATTGGTAAATCATTTTAATGGAAAGAAATTGAGTTGGTCAAATTGAGGTATGCTTTGAATTTAATATCATTATATAGAAAATAAAATTAGAGTAACTAAATTACTTGGCATATTACATTTAATTATTGACAGGAATACCAAAATCAGACTATAAATATATGAACTTTTTGACTACAACAACAACAAAAATTGCTTTGAAATTGAAAGTGTGTGAATAAATAAAGAGGAAGAAGCCAATATTTAGTATCGTGTAAGTTGTCACTTAAAAATTAAGCATTGTTTTGTTACATTTAATTGTGTGAACATAATAAATACCAAGAATTTGGATCTGAGACTAGAAAAAATAATTTGATAAATAGATCTGAATTGATCATAGCTTAAATCATTTGCAACATGAGTGTGTTCTTTCTAATGAGGTGAAAATCCTGAATTAAAGATTTGATCTTTATTCGACAACTGAATTATGTTTCATTACCAAATAACACAGTTTTAAGTTGTAACATGCTCGAAGAAATTTTAATATGGGGACAAACGTTACCATATGTCAATTAATTATCGTTAGAGTTTTGTTTTACAATTAATTAACTTCGTGTAACCTACTTACTTTGTATCTATTTTCATATGTTTAAAAAAATTAGTTGCAAATTAACTATTTTTGATTAAGCTTTAGATACATATAAATAGATGGATTATGGGACCTAATTGTTTTACTACCTAACATGAATCTAGACTAACTTATCAATTTTTGCTATGAGAATAAAAGGTCAATTTCATATTTCTGGTGAGTAATCTCAATATTTCATCACATATAATTCTTCTATTCATTTTTTTTATTTCCTTTTTAGTCTTCAAATTAACAAAAAAAACCTTTTCTTTCTGTAAATATATATTTATACATGCATTTTTTCTTTCTTTATGAATTTACATTACATATATAATCTCTCTGTATGTACGTGTTTTCTGAGTTTACATTTATTTTTATTTTTTTTCTCTGCAATTTTCTTTTCTATACTTGATTTATCTAATATGCAATTGCCATCCTTATTTATAGATTTTTGCTTATGTAGGGATTGAAAATACATTATTAATCTTTTGTTAGGTTGTTTTACATTCTTAGGCCTCAAATACAATTCCATCGGAATCCGAAAACAGTATTTGGAATTTGAACAATAGAGAAACTCACAATCAAGATTACTTCAAGGTAACGTTTACTAATTCTCTTGTTTAATAAGAGGTCAAAAAGTATGAGCATCTTCTTATGCCAATGGCATATTAAGAAATTAATATTTTCTTTATTCATGTATAAGGTGTAAATGCAGATGACCAAACACAATATTATCCTTTTTTCATTTATAGCATAGAATTAACTTAATACTTATTCAATATTGATATTTAATGTTCTTATGATTTTATACCATTCTTAATCAAATTAGTGATTTGTTCGCTAAATAAGCTTTTAAATATTTATATAAAAATCTACCAAAAACCTATCCACCACTCAAACCTTCCCCAACCAAAACCCCATGACTTGGTTCATCCTTTTACATACAATATCTAACCTTTTATAGCACTTTTTGTGGATCTTTTTCCATGCATAGCTATCTCTTAGCTCTCCATAAATATGAAAATTAAATCACTTAAAAATGTGACAAATGTAATATAAGTACATATTCAAAGGAGAGAGCTGGTTTTCACGGTAAGTTATATGCATCTAGAAAAAGGTATTAGTTTGTACAATACTTTCGAGTTTATTTGAGAACAATTTATTCGTTAATTATTGCGTAAACCGGTAGAAAAAAGAGAGAAAAAAGAGGAAGAAAAGATGTAAAAGAGTGCAAGATGTGTGACTTCCATTAGAAAAGACAAAAGTTTGTATAATGTTTTCATTGGTAATCTTAGTTAGCCCTTTCTCTTTCCATGTCAATTCTAACAACATACGTATATATATATAAATGTCTCACAATCCATTCCCTTTAGCCATTCATCCTCTTGTTTTGGCTCATTGGATTGTGTTTAGGAAGAGAAGCTATGGAGATAAGGAAAACTCAAGTGCCTATGCCGGTTTTGTTGATGGTCTTAAGTCTATTGGCAAGTCAAGTTGTATTCGCTGCGAAATATTCAGATTCAATGGCTCCTCATGACCAGAAAATAGCTGAAATGCAAGCCCTTAAAGCTTCTTTGGTTCGTCGAAATCTACCTGCTTTGGTATCTCCTCCTCCTACTCCTCCTCAGGTATACAATGATCATATAGTTTATATATGATTGAGTCTGTTCAAAAGGTTCATTAGGGTTTCGGTTTGATATATTATAAGATGAAATAACTATATATGTAGGCAGTACCTGGTCCGCGAGTCTATCAAGTGATATCATATGGAGCCGATCCCACAGGGAAATCGGATAGCACGGATGCCATACTAAAAGCAATGCAAGAAGCTTTTGAAGGTCTAAGTTATGGAGTTTTAATGGAAGGTATAGATGATCTTGGAGGAGCAAGAATCGATCTTCAAGGTGGAAGTTACTTAATCAGCCGTCCTCTTCGGTTTCCTTCAGCCGGCGTCGGTAATCTCATTGTAAGTATCTTTTATTTTCCGATCTCAAATTTGGTTAAAAACTATATTGAATATATTCATCGCATCATTGCAAAATAGAGTTAGATTTGTTCCGTACGTGTGAGTAATAATATATCGACAAAATCATGTTCATGTCTTCTATGTGCTGCTTCTAGATGAAATAAATACTAAAACATGAAAATATCAGAAGCCTTAGTTTAAACGTAAACTCGATTAAAGATGCTATTAGGTTTGGTGAACCAATTCAAAAGTTATTAAATATTTTTCTTTTCTTTCACGAGATTAGAATGATATATTCTTATCTTTCTTTGCATTCATGTTTTCTTTCATTATTTCAAACATTATGACCTTTTTATAACTTTCCAACAAAAGAAGTTTCTAACTATTTATAGATTTAAAATTTTATGAGATTTATTTCTGTGAATTTCTTTGCATTTAATTATAAATTATTATGATTTTTTTTTTTTTTTGGTTTTGTATACATAATAGTATGTAAAATCTCTATAATTGCAATTAATTGATTTTTTCTCTTGACTTGCATGACATGTTAGATCAGCGGAGGTACATTACGAGCATCGAATGATTTTCCGGTGGATAAGTACTTAATCGAACTCAATGATGAATCGTCAAAACAACAATACATCTACGAATACATAACTCTAAGAGATCTTCTCATCGACTGCAATTATCGCGGCGGGGCAATCGCCGTCGTCAATTCTCTTCGGACAAGTATCGACAACTGTTACATCACACGGTTCGGAGACACAAATGGGATTCTTGTCCAAAAAGGACACGAGACTTATATTCGTAACTCGTTTCTCGGTCAACACATAACCGCCGGTGGAGACAGAGGAGAAAGAAACTTTTCCGGCACCGCCGTGAGTTTGATGGGAAACGATAACGCCGTTACGGATACCGTTATATTCTCCGCAAAGATCGGAGTTTTGATAGCGGGACAAGCGAACTTATTATCTGGTGTGCATTGTTATAACAAAGCAACCGGTTTTGGAGGAACCGGAATTTATGTGAAATTACCCGGTTTGACTCAGAACCGGATTGTGAATTCGTATATGGATTATACCGGTATCGTTGCGGAAGACCCGGTTCAGTTAATGATTTCTGGGACATTTTTCTTGGGTGATGCGTTTATCTTGTTGAAATCAATAACCGGAATGATTAAAGGGGTTAATATTGTCGACAATATGTTTTCCGGGTCGGGTAAAGGGATCCAGAGTGTTCAATTGGATCAGACGAATAAAGCGTTTCATGATGTTAATCAGGTGGTTGTTGACCGGAACAATGTGAATGGAATGGAAGCGATATCGACGGTGGCTAGAGGTTCGGTTTACGGGAACGGGACGTCTTGGACCGTTGATTTTAACCCGGTTTTGTTGTTCCCGAATTTAATCTCGCACGTGCAATACACGTTGGTGGCGCGTGAAGCTGGTGTGTTTCCTGTACACGCGCTAAGGAACGTTACGGGAAATCGAGTGGTGGTTGAGACAAACGCTCCTGTAACTGCAACAGTTTATGTAACAGTGAATCAAGGAGTTTGATGTCGTGTTTTTGCCGTAACAATGGTTTAATAATTTTATAAAATTGGTGGATTTTTATTGTAATTTTTCCGATAAGGAGGAAAATTTACTTTTACAAGTAATAAAAGAATAATAACTCGGAAATTGTGAATACAGATGAAGAGTTGGTGGCAGACATTTACTTGTTCTCTGCAAACAAAGTCAATGGAATGACTAATATTAATTCTCAATTTATGGTTTTACCAATAATAATGTTCTCTATTTTACATTTCAACTCGAACCAAATAACGCTGGCCAATGCAATTATATTTCTGTAAAGTTGGTGGTTATGAAAGAATATCATTCAAGGAAATATTATATTTCTGTAAAGTTGGTGGTTATGTTTGTATGTATCAGAACTTATATACTTTATTAACAAAAAAATAGCCGGTGGGAATAAAAGCATTATTTTCTGATTGAATGTTGAATAATTTGGAAAAAAAAGCATACTTTATGACGAATAAAGTCTGAGATGGGTTGTAATTAAAGTCTCAAACGAATGATTTTGATTTTATTATAAGTTCATTATTTCATCTTATTGATTATTCTGCAGAAAATTGTCTAACATTAAATTCAAGAAAAATTTACCTCTTTTTTTTGGTTAGGAAAATATGTACTAATTTATAACCACAGAACAGTATATGGTACTTTCTATTATATCAAAATTGATGGAATAATTCAACTTTAATTGCAACCGGAGATTATAAAATGAAAAATAAAATAAACTGCAAGGCATATTTAGTTATGTTATTATTCGGCTAGTAAGCAATACTTTATGAACTTCTGCGGTCTACGAAAATGCTTTAATCTTTCCTTTTTGGTGTCTTTTTGCATTTCCTTATGTATAAAGCAAAACCATATCTAAAGTGTTTCCGTTTAATAAGTAGGAATTCGAGTCGGTACATTGAAAAAATAAAACAAAATTTAATAACAGAGATTATTGTGCCTTCTAATACACCAACACGTACGCTTATATCTGCCTGCATCTTCTTCACACTCATAAATCATTCCTCACTCTCTCAGACAAAAAAAAACAGGAAAAACCAGATGAGACTCTATAGCTTTAATGTCAGCTTGTTACTGTTTCTTATCACAATTTCAATGGTGTTTGAAGAGACATTATCCTTAAGAAGAGATATGACCAAGCTTTTAGAGTTCCAAAAGAAGATCCAAGAAAGACTCGCAGTCACTCCCTCTCTCCCACCATTGTCTTCTCCTTCTTCACACTCTTCCAAAATGGTAAGTCCTCTTCTTCAGTTTATATATATACATACACACACATACACATAGACACGTGTGTAATTTGTGAATGTGTGAATTTGGTTTGTGCAGGTGGGGAAGGTAATATACCCAATAGGTTACGGAGCTGACCCGACAGGTGGAGAAGACAGTAGTGACGCAATACTTGAAGCTTTAACCGATGCTTTTCAGTTACAAACTGGGCTTCAGATGCTCCCACGTGTCGCTGATCTAGGTGGTCTTGTTATTGATCTTCAAGGTGGCAGTTACATGATCGGAAAACCTCTCAGGTTCCCTTCCTCCGGTGGTGGAAATCTGGTGGTCAGTCACTGGATCAAATATCTGAGTTTTTGCTTGAAAGTATGAATCTTTACACATTTTTCTCTGTAATTCAGGTGAAAGGTGGGACTTTCCGGGCATCAGAAGTGTTTCCCGGTGATAGGCATTTGGTTGAACTTGTTGCATCAAACTCCAGGAAACCAATGGAAGTGTCGCCGGAGGATTTATTCTCCGATAGGAAAGACCAGAACTCCGGAATCTTCTATGAGGATGTGACTTTCCAAGACGTTCTTTTCGACTCTAGCTTCCGAGGTGGGGGTATTATGGTGATTGACGCAGCTCGTATTCGTATAACAAATTGCTACTTCCTCCATTTCACAACACATGGGATTAAAGTCCAGGGAGGTCACGAGACATACATTTCAAACTCTTTTTTAGGGCAACATTCAACGGTAGGTGGAGACCAAGAAGAAAGACAATTTTCCGGGACAGGAATTGATATCTCGAGTAATGATAATGCCATTACGGATGTAGTGATTTTCTCGGCTGGGATTGGTATCTCTTTGAATGGCGAGGCTAATATGGTCACAGGCGTGCATTGCTACAACAAAGCTACATGGTTTGGTGGCATTGGTATTCTAGTGAAATCACATTTAACAAGGATAGACAATTGTTACCTTGATTACACAGGTATAATCATTGAAGATCCTGTCCACGTTCATGTCACCAATGCCCTGTTCTTAGGAGATGCAAATATTGTACTGAGATCGGTACATGGAAAAATATCTGGAGTAAACATAGTCAATAACATGTTTGTCGGTACTCCCAGAAACAACTTCCCAATTGTCAAGCTTGAAGGAGAGTTTCATGAGATTGATCAAGTTGTGATTGATCAGAACAATGCAGAAGGGATGATATTGAAATCAACAACCGGAAAGGCCAAGGTTTCTGCAAATGGGACAAGATGGGTTGCTGATTTTTCCCCTATTTTGGTATTCCCAAATCGAATAAACCATTACCAGCATTCACTTTTCACTCAATCTGGGCAGATTCCTGCAAATGCAGTGACCAATGTTTCCAACAACGTTGTAGTTGTAGAAACAGATAGAGCAGTAACCGGAACTGTGTCAATTATTGTTTACCAGTAGAACACCATTCTTCATGTATTGATCATTGTCTCATTGTAAATGAGGATGCTTGATTTGACTAATTATTCTCTCAATAATTATATTATAAGTGAGCTAGTTTCTGCAAGTTCAGTTACAGTTTAATGTTACCAATTAATACCAACAATCAGCGACCTCATCATTGGCGACTTCTTCTGGTACACGCGGCTTCTCAGGGGGACCAGAAGTCCACGGCAATCCTTGGAAATCACGTCTCCCAGGTTTTGCAATGTCTATATAGATCATCCTGCCATTGTACATCTGCAACAAAATGGGAACATTCTCTGGTTGATTTCTGAGAGCAAAAAAATATCTGTGTTTTATCCATTTAAGCTTGTGTGTTCAAAAGATGTGTTTACCCGACGGTCCATTGTCTCTATAGCTAGAAAAGCATCATCTTGAGACGTGAATTGAATAAAGGCAAAACCTTTTGATTTTTTCATTGACTCATCCTTGATTAGCTTGACTGTTTTCAAAGATTGGAGTGAGCTTACAAAGCTGAAACCTTAAAGATAATGTTGGATTTGGACACAGCAAGGAAACAGAGTAATTAACAAACACATAAAAGCAAACCTTCGGCTATCTCGCCAAAAGCTGAAAACTCCCTCTGCAGAAGATCTTCACTCGTAGAACGGTAAATCTGCAGATTAGAAGCGAAGAGGCATCAGAAACATAGAGAAATCACAGAATTGAAGTTACAGGTAACTTTCACGAATGATTGTTAAGTTCAAGGTACTATCACATATCCCAGCCACAATCCTGACTCAAAATCCACCGCGAATCGATCAATTTTCCGTTCTCCATCAGACCAGAATCATAAATTACTACTGGAATAATAATGAAACCATATCCTAATCTCAGTGAGAGATGAATGAATTCGAAGATAAACCAAAGGATTGTCCAAATCTTACTTCTGACCATGATTTTGCTCGCTAGAGGGTAATTTGAGAGAGAAGCTTGAATCTTCGGATATCTAGGGTTCTTGTAACTTGGTATAGAAGACGAAGAAGCCACGAAGGAAGGGAAAGACAGCGTCGCCGACCACATCATTCACAGTCGCCGGATAAAGAGAGAAAGAGAAGAAGAAATTTTAAAATTGTTGTATACGACTTTCAAAAGACAGTGTTTTTTTATGGCCACTGACGTCTTCCGAAATAAAACACAGGGGTGAATCTGATAAATTTAAAACTCTACGCGACAGTTGAAAATGTTTGAAAATTATAAGGGTATATAAAGAGGTAACTATTTCTATACTCATTGTAAAACCCTTCAAAACCCTAATTTCGTAATTCTGAGCTTCCAGAAACTTTGAGACCCCTCATTCAGCATTTCTCTCTCTCTCACTCCGGCATCGATGGCTATGCTCTCTCACCGTCTCCGACGAGCTTTACTCACGGCGACTTCTTCTTTCAACCGATCGATGACTCTCTCTCCGGCTTCCATTGCACCAGCGTCTGATTTTCATTCTGTGTCTGCGGTGCTACATAGACCTGTTTTACGTCGTTCAACGGGAGTAGCTGCTCGAGCTCTGGTGAGACTATTTTCGACGAGGCAGTACAAGCTTTACAAAGAAGGTGATGAAATAACTGAAGACACTGTGTTGTTCGAAGGATGTGACTATAATCACTGGCTCATCACCATGGATTTCTCTAAGGAGGATCCTCCCAAGTCTCCCGAGGAAATGGTCTCTAGATATGAACAAACTTGCGCCCAAGGGCTTGGTATCACGTAAGTTGACTTACTCATTTTCCAATCGGTTCCTTTGATCAATTGAGAAATTAGATATTGAACACAGTATATGGATTTCTCTCCGCAGAAATTAAGTGACAGCTCCGTGCTTAGATTGTTTGCTCTGTGTTAAAGTTCCAAGTTTGCATTTATTTCGTCTAAAATGTAGTTTCTTTTGAGTTCCTTACCATTGTTTTGGTCAGACAATTAGACAGCAACAGCAGCTTTGCCTCAATTTTTTTGTCAATTCTTTTTGTATTATTGGTTTAGAGGATTTTATTGACCTGTTTTGTGTATGGTTGAGTCAGCGTGGAAGAGGCCAAGAAAAGAATGTATGCTTGTAGCACAACCACTTACCAGGGTTTTCAGGCGATCATGACTGAAGAAGAATCCGAAAAGTTCAAGGGTATATCGTCAAATAATATATTTTCTTTTCCTATTGATTTAAGCTTTTTCAACAGAAATCGACTCCTTCCTTTCGGTATGTAAACAGATATTCCCGGAGTCGTCTTCATATTGCCAGATTCCTACATTGATCCCGTGAATAAAGAGTATGGAGGTGAGCTGGGTTTTTTCCAGATTTGTCTCGTTTTGGTTACATACAATTGACTTTTGGAACTCCACTAACTTGCTCTATTCCTTGTTTTCAGGAGACAAATACGAAAACGGAGTGATCACACACAGGCCACCACCAATGCAGAATAACAGAACAAGATCCCGTGATAGGGGCAATGGGAGATTTGACCGTCAAGGAGGAGGAGGTGGTTATCAAAACTTCCAAAGAAACACACAGTATAATCAACAACCACCAATGCAAAGTGGTGGAGGGAGCTATCCTCAACAGAGCTATGGCACTCCAGGACAAGGTCAGGGAACTCAAGCGCCTCCACCATTTCAAGGAGGTTATAACCAAGGCTCGGGATCTCCACCACCTCCATACCAAGGAGGTTACAACCAAGGACCGGGATCTCCACCACCTCCATATCAGGCGGGTTACAATCAAGCTCAGGGATCTCCAGTGCCTCCATATCAAGGAACACAAGGCGGTTATGGTCAAGGTGGATCTGGAAACTATAGCCAAGGGCCACAAGGAGGTTACAATCAAGGAGGACCTAGGAATTACAGTCCACAGGGAAATAGAAACTATGGTCCTCCACCAGGAGCTGGGATCCCTGGTTATGGACAGGGATATTCTGGACCTGGACAAGAGCAGAATCAAACATTTCCACAAACAAACCAGAGGAATCCAGAGTGGAACAACAATAATCCAGCAGGCCAACCTGGCTCTGATCAAGTAAGTGCTTGACATTTAATGTATAATGCATCTTTTTATTCATATCCTAAGCCTGTAAAAGAGAATCATCGAGCATTTACATAATTGTTACTGAGATGGTTCTTTGTTTCAGTTTCCACAGGGAAGAGAAGGTACTAGACAGAGATGATGTATGCTACAGTGAATTGAGCTGAATAACGAGAGAAGTGTCAAAGGCTTTTTATTAGGTTTCTTTAGTAAATAGTATTTAGTCATCTTTTTACTCTATAAGACAATATAATTGGCCCCTCTCCAAGTTGAGCTTGTTAAACGTTGTTGGTTGCATCTGTTAGCTTGAAACACTTTTGCAGAACCATCTTTTAATATCTAGTGTGCTTGTTTACTTATTTTTTGGTCCCAGGCCCCCAGTGAGGCTCAAAGCTAATTGTATTGACCAAAGATCAAATGGAATTCTGTTAACTAAATTGAATAGGCATTGATGAATTTGTTAACACTTGGAGCTCTTTACATGGATGAGATATTGTTTCTAAGACTACGAGACAACACTTTCTTGTTTCTTCTTAACTGGTGGTAGTTTTGGTAATACCCAAGTAGGAGACTCGTTTAGCCACAGTGCTTCACCTGTCTCCTTGTGCTTGAAATCAGGGGCTTTTGCATTTCGCTACACACAAACAAAAACGATATTGGTACAATAATCAGTTTCTTCAATGACTGAAGAAAACACCGAGCAAATGGTATCGATATACTACCTTGTCAATTCTATTATCCCACCATTTATCCGGGTTTTGAACCAAGTCCTTCCATGATTCTTCTCCTACACGATCTCAAGCCAGATTTCAGTATATAGAAACACAACTTTCTTTGGGTAGTTTCGTATGAAACCTTGGAAATGATTGGGAAATTTTACCTTTCAGTTGTCTCACTACTCTAGTTTTAGGGACTAGAACATCAAACTTGAGTCCTTCAAGTTTTGGCAAAACCCAATTAGGAGCCTTATTGAGCCACAGCGAGAGACTACTGTCCTTGCTTTTAAAATCAGGATGCCTTGGCTTTACCTATGCAGGAGAAAAACCGAGAAGTCAGGAACTAGTTGAGAGATAAAGCAGACACCATGTTAAAAGAATACGAGTGAGATAAGGACGAACAAGTAAGCACATGGGCATATACCAATCCATTGACTTTATTTTCCCGGTGATCCCACCATTCCTTAGGATTTTCAATGAGGTGTTTCCAAGAATCAGAAGTTTCATCCATGACTACATCCTTCCTAGCTCTATCAATGATGTGGTTCCAAGAATCAGAAGCTTCATCCGTGACTACATCCTTCTTAGCTCTAGCTACAGAGTCCCAAAACAATTGCATGTCAGAGAGAGTTCAGAAGAAAACATGTCTAATAAAACCCATTACAAGAGACTGCAAAGTAGCTCCCTAAGAGCCCTGCTCAGACCTAACACAGGTGCCAGTCAATAACAATTACACATATCATGGATTTAAGAGGATGAGAGCTTTGTACCATGAGATTGAAAAACTAGTTCATTGGGAATGTTACATGAGACATACCAGGCTGCTTCTTGATGCCAATTTCTTCCTTTTCCGATGAAGATACAACCACAGCCGGAGAAGTAGGCTGTATAAAGTTAAGATTCTGAACCAATACCTGTTGTAAGCAACAGCCCAACGTTAAAAAGATTCCCTAGAAACTATTCATACAGATTCAGGGGGAAACAAAAACACAAAGTAATGACTCTTTTCACAAATTATAAAGCTTCTCATGCCTTTCAAACAATTCCATCTAAATGAAATCTTACAAGACTGTTTAAGGTTCACACACCTGGACATTGGCTTGAGCATAAGTCATATTTGGAGGAGGAGAATCTATAAACAGCTTCCCAGAGACATGAATTTGATCGTTTTTATTTATATACTGAGCTGCGGTTTTAGCTAGATCACCTTCAAATATTATTGGAATCCTGACAAGCAAATCCAAAACCTTTTTAGATAATCAATCACGAAGAAAATTATACAAAACAAATATCTCATCTTTGAGTAACATACATTTCGAATATAATAAATAAGTTAAAATTGGTGAAAGAAGAAGTACCAGAAAGCAGAGGAATCTGAACCAGACCTCTGAGAAATAACAGTACCAGCCCAGAATTTGCCATCAGAAGAAGCTTCAAATTGAACATGTTGATCAACAAATCCTATCAGATTAACCCAATTCGCCACTTGGGTCTCGTAAGGTATCTCATTTGGCCGAGCCAATTCATTCTCCGTCGTCGCCGTGAGTGGTGCAATTTCTAGCCTTTTCACAGGCGTCACCACATTGGGCGATTTCGCTGGAGCCTTGGCTCTTTGTCTCTTTCCGCCATTTCCAGTCTTCCCGCCGATTGCTGCCGTAGAGCAAAAGCGGATTTGCGGAGAGGTAATTCGTTTTCCGTTAGGGATTTCCGCAGGTCTCGGATGGAAAATTGGCGAAAGTTCGATTCTTGCAAAAGTTTTAGAAAACAAATTCATCTTTTCATAACAAAAGAGAAAGTATCCAAATTTTGAATTGGAAGACAAAAGTTGGGCGACCAATAGAAACCCTAGTTTATCTCAAAGGGTTTAAGATAACAATTTGATTTCGAAAAGTGGGAAGTACCAACACTGAACAGGTGATGGAAGAGAAGACATTTGATGGGTAAAAAAAGTGACTCACTTTATTGTCCGAGTACAAGAATTTTTGTCCTTTCACCTCAAAAGTTACAGACGTTAAATATCGAAACTCTTAAATTTAGAATTTACCGTTGTTTTGACTGATAATCTAAGAAGACAGTTACAAGACACCAATCTTGATCTTGATAATGCTGTGATCGCCATACCGATCGAATTGTGCAATACCGCCAGTGTCTGAAACTCGTTTTAGTCTCATTGTGCAGCCGGTGAATCCCCGCAAGCAAAACCTTGGGGCTATGCTCCGGACTTTTCCTCGCATTTGGGGTCTCAGTAATGATGAATGTATAGGCCAGATATTGGAGAATAAACGCATTCAGTTTATTTTTTAGTATGAGCATGATATAGTTTCGATCCTCCAACGCGGTCCATGGTCATTTAATAACTGGATGTGCGTTACTCAACGCTGGAATCCCGTTGCTGCTGCTGATGATCGACTTCACATCCCCTTTTGGGTTCAAATAAGAGGCATACCGCTTCAATATTTAACCTCCCGTGTAGTCCATTTTATTGGTCAGAGCCTCGACGATTTCATGGAGACAGACTACAATCGTGGAGGCTCTGTTTTTGCAGTGCGAGTCCGTCTTCTCTGACCAATCGATTCTCCTCTGAAATTTCAACGGAAAGTTGCGCAATTTCTGCATATCTTGTGGTCTTCTCATTCATAATTCTTCTCAATGCCCTGCGAATGTGATGCAGGAAAAGAGTCAAAATTAAGATGCAAGAGGGGACACTAAGAGAAGTTATTATGTTAGAAGTTGCTTTGTCTATTTAAGTTGTTGCTTAGCTTTGTTTTTCAATTAGCGAAGAAGTATTGTATTGTTTTTTTTTTATCTTTGTAATTGTCACATTCTCCGATAGTTTTGTTTAAGGCTACGAATTGTTAATAAATCTATCTATTTATTTTTATTAAAACGGAAGTCCATTTCTCTAAACAATATGTATTTGTAAATAATCACAAAACACACCTTAAAAAGTAATCTTTTAGACCTTCAATGTTTCATTTATTGAAACTTTTTTCAAATATAAATAACTGATTTAAGAAAAGTAACCACGTTCAATAACATGTTACATGTCAATTACAATCTGTTATCATTATTTGGAAAAAAAAAAGAATTTATATATATTGTCACGTCACACGATTTGATTTGATAACTGTGGCTCTAATCTTTCTTCTGCGCCAATGTTTTTTTTTTTTTCAACATTGGGTCACAACTGGCCGACCCATTAGCCAAATTCCTACATAATATAGGCGGTGAGACACGATCCCTGTTATGCAAGTGCGCTGTCTTTAGTGGATTTACCGTCTGCCACTAGACTAAAGGCCAATTGCGCGGCAATATTAGCATAAAACTAAAATTAAATTTAAAATTTATAAAAACAAAAAAGACACCCACGTAAAAATACCACGTTCCTACAAAATTCACTCTCACCTTCTTAACCTGTTTGGTTAACTGCTTAATTTTCCTGCATGATCTTTGTGACTTAAATTCACTGCTTAATTCACTCTCACGTCCATTTACATATATAGCTGCATTTACATTTTTTTATTCTTCTTCGTTAAGGATTCTAAAGATCAGAAGACTCTATAAGCGTCTGAGATCGAAATAGCCATGGCTGGTCGTTACCGATCGCAGGTCATGACGATGATTGTGACCAATACTCCTTCGGCAGATTTAGCTTTCACCAACCTTGCGTACTGCTCCTCTTCCGATCTTTGTTGACCTTAATTAAAAGAAAATCGAAGGTTAGATGTCATTCAACAGTAATCGAAGGTTAATTGTCATTTAGAGTTTTGTTTTAATTTAGAAACAATTAAAAAACCATTGATTTATTGACATATTTTCTAAAAAATGAAGAATGTGTGTTGGTTTGTAGAGAAACAATTGATAACAATATCAAATATTGTCGTTCCAGTTTGTTTTTTTGTGCATTTTAAACGTAACCGAAACCACGCCAATTTAAATAAACCAAACCCATAACCGAGTCTTATTGGATATTATTACTATTTATTCGGCTAGTTATAATTTTTTCACGCATGATTTATTTGCACCAAAATTTTTAATACTTCGCTACATAAACATGAAATTAATGATTTATTATATGATAAACAGAAGATGAGGACAAACAAAATACCTCATATGCTGTCTCAAATTGTTGTACCAATTAGCAGCCCAATAAAGTTAAAAGTCGGATAACATTCACGATCAATGGAGACGACTTGAACGAGCGAGACCAGATAACGAGTCAACAAGCGAGAAAGGGAGCACGCATGGAGAGTGAAGGAGTCCAATAGGTGAAGAGATTAATCTGATGGAGAGGGAATTAACGAGAATGTGAACTATTGAAGAACAAGCTTCACATCACAACCCAGCCAACGAAGAAGGAGACTATACCGGTAATTCCGTTAATTTCAGTTTTGTCTTTCACTTCTGATTCCTCTGAAATTTGGACCTTTTCATGCTTAGCGTGAATATCCTTTGCCTTGAGTCTGTTTTCCAAGTTTCTTCTGATTGATATCCATTCGATACATTGACAAGTAAACACTCTTGAAATACTTTGCTGTAATTGATGATTCAGATGGAAAAGCTAACGGAGGCTTTGAATTTTATCTGCTCATCTGATTTCTGGAGGATGGCTCTATTTTGGAACATGGCCCTCATCTTTTCTTATTTTCAATTGCTTAAAAGAAGGAAAATTGGCTATAAGTCTTCTTCCTTCAATCATTCATGGAATACTTCGCAAAAATCTGTTTGTGTTATCACTGGCGTAAGTCAATTCGCTTCACTGCATCAATTCTGTAGTGTAATGTCTCCATTGTACTAAATAGTCTTTTTTCTGGTTTGGTTTATATTATCAGGCGTTTGAATTCATTGCAGGCTACTTCTGGCCTTGGTAAGGCCACTGCGTCTGCTCTTTCAAAGAAGGGTTTCTACGTTGTTCTTGGTAAAACAACTGTTGCTCTTTGTAGAAACTAGATTGGTTCCTCCATCTACAAGCATATATGCGTATTTGAAGATATGCAAAAAGAGCTCTTTTTGATCTGTGGTACAATTAATCTCATAGAATTGTTGTTGTTATGAGCTAATGCATCAGCAGTGAATTACTTGGAACATGTTATTTTTTCCCATATATTCAAAGTGAATCAGTAGCTAAATCTTTCTTGAATTTGCAGTTGGACGGTCCTCCCATTTACTATCAAAGGTATTCTACGGCCCCTTAGATTTCATTCGATCGATAAAATAACCTCCTCTCTCACATTTTTCTTGCTGCAAAAATCTCTGTGCTTGCCAATTTCTGTTGACAGACGTTGAGTGAAATTAAGAGGCAGAATGAGGATGCCCAACTCAAAGCTTTTGAAGTTGACCTGTCGTCTTTTCAATCAATTTTGAAGTTCAGAAACTCTTTTGAGCAATGGCTTGTAGAATCAGAATTACATTCTTCAGTTCAGCTTTTGGTGAATAATGCTGGAATAATGGCAACCTCGAGTCGGCCGACTGTTGAAGGCTTTGATAGGTAAGGTTTCACTATGGTTTCAAAATTTTGAACTCTAATAGGTTACACTTTCTCATCTCTTACTTTTGACAAATAAATTGCTGTTTTTCTTCATGTTTGTCAGGATGATTGCTACAAATTATGTCGGTGCTTTCTCTCTGACAAAACTTCTCTTGCCGCTCCTGATTAACAGCCCTGTGCCTTCACGAGTAGTAAATGTTACATCTTTTACTCATCGTCTGGTATATTGTTTCTTCACAGTTAATCTATAGAACGATTTTTTATCGTACAATGGGAGTAAGATATTTATTGTCATTTCCTGGTATATTTCTTTTCTAAAGCTTTTGCTGGGAGGTTTGACTAAGGATTCTGTTACTGGAGTGAACTTTTCGAGGTCAAAGCTATATCCTTGTACTAGGATCTATGAATATTCTAAACGTAAGGAATCCCACTCCAAATTACAAGCAAGATTTGTTTCCCCCTGTATTATGATGATGCTGATATAGTTTCTGATCATTTGTGAAATAGTATGCCTTCTACTTTTCTCATACGAGCTGCATAGACAGCTTCACCTCACAGATGATTCACATCACGTCTCTGTTGTGTAAGTTTCCTAAAAACTCATTTCTCTTTATCTATTCGCCACTGATGTGGTCACATTGTTCATAATTGAAACAACTAGTGTTAAGTTAAGCATAATGAAACAGTTAAGCACTCTATTCTTCTTCTTCTGGTTTTAAAATTTGGGATTTATGTTTTGTTTGTTGTAGAGCGGTAGATCCAGGAGCAGTAAAAACAAACATAATGCATGAGCTTCCTTTATATATACAAGTCTTGGCATTCTTCAGCCTCAAGATTCATAGACTATTACAGTCCCCAGAGGATGCAGCTGAAGCTGTCATTGATGCTGCTTTAGCTCCATCTGTAAGATATGCTCTTGTGGAGTTCTTCATCTTATCAAAGATTATCTTATGTGGTTGATGAGCTCTGTTTTGATCTGTTTGAGCAGGAAATATCAAGTAAATATTTCTTTGGAGGAAACAGGAGGACCATCGAATCTTCAGCACTTTCTCGCGACCCGAAACTTGCTAAGGAACTCTGGGACACATCATGTCTCATATTCACCGAATTGCAACAAACTCACACTTGAAGATCACAAAGTTTCTAGGTTAGTCAAAATGAGCTGTTTCTCGTCTTCTGTATATTGGAAAGCCATCTTTATAACATTAAACTTGTCAGTTTATACGTTATGGATAGTGATCCTCATTAAGCTATATTCACATTTTTTAATGACTAATCTCTTTTATAGAGATGAAATGAGGAGCAAAATGAGCAAGTATTTGATTGTTTGTCTACAGAATATTCCGGTTTTGAAGAATCGATCTTTGGTTTATATACAACATAAATCAGTTAACCAGACGATAACCAGCTACACTCCAACGATACTTAACCGAAGTAACTAAACCAAACGATCTAATTCTAAACCAAAGCAATATCCTATATACTCAATACTGGCCCTAAAGCAAATTATCAAATGTGACCTTTTCACGTTATAGCCGTATGCTTCAAATTTATAAAAATACAATAAAAACGTGTTTTTTTTTGTTAGGTGATACAAATTGAGATTTAGGTATTGACTTGGTCTTGTTTTGCTTGTTAAGGAAGTTAATTGTCCTTACTTCTTCCTCAAGAGTCGCTTTATTTTGTTTTCTTAATTCAACAATTGCTATCATAATAGTTTGCATTAGATAATTTTCTTTCCAACAATTGGATCAATCAGATCTAATCCATAACCTAAAACTTATCCCTAAAATCTATTTTTTAAGCTACCATAATATAACGGGTAGGAATCGAACTCTGGTGTCAAATCATTAGCTGGATCATCCTAACCACCAGATTGAGAGCAACTCGACCATTACATAATTTTTTAATAACCGGGATATATCAAAAAAAAATTTGTCACTTTAATACGTCAATAATGGTTAAAGTAAAATCGAAACAATTTCTGTAAATAGCAAAACTAAATCTCATACATTAATCAGTAAGATGAATCCTCTACTCTAAAACACTCTTAACAAATTATTGAACCGCACTCTTGTCGTTAAGTTGCATTACATGATACAATGTACGTATATTATCTAATATATCCGTATAGAATGTATACTATGTATTTATATACAATCTTGATATATTCAACTTCTTGATATTTAAGCATGTGAGTGAAATTTGAACAGAATTTAACAATAATTGAAGAAGAGTTGACTTTATGATATACACATAGTTGTTGGTCATAAACTTTGACAATGATTTAAGATTTATGAATATTTTTTAATCAGCTGAAAACAAAGTTGAGTAAAATTTGACTGCAGAAATGCTTCAATCGATGATGCATTTTGCCCTTTATTTTTATTCATTCTTTCTGTCCGCTTAACAGAGGAAACTACACACAAAAATTACTATCTTTTTATGTTTTTTTTTGATAAAAATCTTTTTATGTTTGTATATTTAAGTTAAATGTCTATTTTATAATTTTTATTTCTTAAACTATTTATCAGATGTTATCCATTCAATTCGTGATAAAAATATAAAGAAAATTTTTCTGACCAAAAAATAATATACGCGTTAAAATATGAGTATATTTTGGACATTGTAAGTGCAATTGACATAATTTAATTTTGTTTGTCGGTGATCCATGTTTGTGTAGTGTATATGATAATATTATTTTTAAAAGAGTTCACACATGTATAGTATTATAAAATTTAAACCTAAATAATAATAAAACGATATATAACATTAATACAAATCACTAAGTTCCAAGGATCGATTGACTATATGTAAGTACACACAATATAATTTATAAAAACATATCAAAATCCTCGAAATGAATATTGTTTTATATACGTGGGAACGTAAGCACATACGATAACATATTTTTTGTACTTCTACATTGATTATTGGAACACTCATGGATGGATATTGATTTTCAAAGGTTAGAGAAATTACTGTTATATTGACGAATTTTTTTTTTAAATTATTTTGATTATTTAGAATGTGTTTGTTAAGTGTACAAATTAAGTTATCATAGAATCATAAATAAAAATCTAATTCATCTACGTAATTATTTCTATTATATCAATATCTGCTCTAATTGGGGAAGCAAAAACAAAAGTTAACTTATTGAAGTGATAAGTTTTTTAGAAATTAAAAACAAAAAGTCAAATGCATTTTGATCAAATGAGTAAATGTTTTGCTATTTTTTCCGATCCAAATTTGACTTCACAAATTATGTTTATCCTATATGGTGATATTGTCAAATGTTTAGAAAGATTTGAATTGTAAAATAGAATTATAAATCGATCTAATTGTTAAAAAAAAAACTTATGAAATGTGCAGCAGTTGTTAGGTCAATCACTACACCAAAACAATTCAAAGTTTTCAACCAATGAAATGAGTTAACAGAATCGAACAAAATCAACATCATTCATTGGAACAAATATTATTTATTCAACAAAATTATTAGAAAATGCTCATTGGAATTGTAAAGCAATATTCTGAGACACTTAAACCCCTAAGAAACATCATGATTATCAATTTATCATCATCATCATCATCATCATCATCATCATCATCATCATCATCATCTTGATAACATAATTTCAATCTATTGACTAAATACAAGCTAATTTATAAATCAAGATCTTTCATCATAAACTCATCCAATGTTGCCGAATGGAAATCATGATAATAATCAAAACTATCATCATAACTACTATTCCCGGAATATTCCCTCGGAAGTTCATGATCATCGTACCCAACCGCCGGGTTCATTTCATCGCCTAACTGATACGACATCGTTGAATCTGTACCTGAAAAAGTCACGTGACGCTTCTCGTTACTCACGTGTTGCTTAACTGCATGATTGTAGTTACTGCGATCGCTTGAGACCGGAAAGATAGTTTCTTTAGAGACTGTCGTCGGAGATCCGAAGTCTAAAGTGACCGGACCTTTTCTGCGGTTGGATTCACCTCCCGCAGAACGTCCAGTAAATTTCTGAACTAGGGCTCGAAAATTACTAGGGTTTGCATTTAGAAGAGTCGTCGGTATGGCTCTTCTAGAAGCCCTAGATCTTTTTCCGGCGACTTCGTGCGTCATCGCACCACCGTCTCCGAGAGAAGATCCCGATGATGAAGCCATGTTAGTGGCGTTGAAACAAGGTATTTGGTGATGTTCATAGCTTTGTAGCCACTGGTCTTCTCTAGAGTTGTTGCTCATTGGATCGGATTTTTTTTTTTTTTATAATAATTATTTTTCTTTGCGTGTATAAATTGCATAGAAAGTAGGATTAAGGTTTACTTAATTTATATGCAGAAGGAGATGTATCTCTTGATGGTCGTTGACGTTGACTTGTACGTACCTTGAAGATTTTAATATGATTTGTATTGAAATAGCTTGTGCAGTGTGTAAATTCATTTTGAGTGTTGAGGAAGTACATGTATAAACTAGTATTTTTATTTAAGTACTTGCTTATTGTTTTCTTAATCAAAGCATTGGTTTTTATATATTTTTATTTAACTGACGATTAACGATGTGATGAAGACGGTGATTTTTATGTTATTTACTATACTAATTTTTATTAAACTGAACTCGAATAGAAAAATAATTGCACAAGTAAATATTTAATATTTTTCCCTTACAGATTTCTCAAGATTTTGAAACCTTTTTAGTCATTTCACTTTTTCATTGATCCCAACCCTAGTTCGACTAATTATAAAACTGATATTTTGCTATATATGTAATGTTAGAAAGCTTTTTTTTTTTTTTTTTAACATTAGGTCACAACTGGCCGGTCCATTAGCCAAATTCCTACATAACGTAGGCAGCGGAACTTGATCTCTAAATATGCAAGTGTGTCTACCTTTAGTGGATTTACCATATGCAACTAGGCTAAATACTACTTACTATGTTGGAAAGCTTTCTAAAAACGAGTTATTTAAAAATTCAATGTTAAATTGAAAAGTAACTATTTAACTAAAATATTTCCTCTATTAAATTAGTTATTATCAATTGGCTTAATTTTGATTTTATTATATTTTTTGGTAAGAGGTTTTGTCATACTAATAACCGAAATGTATATTAAGTTAAAAAAAAAAAAATTTGTTAACATTACTCATTGGATCAACAAGATTTGATTCATATTCTAAATGTTTCAAATGTGATTCGAATTTATTACCTGATGCTTAGCTAGATTAGAAAAAAACTAACTAAATCATTTATTTTTTGGAGTTTTAAATTTTTTCTAAAGAGAGTTAACTTGTATATAAGGTTTATTTCAATATATTATTTAAAAGTGTATAAAATTAAATGAGTAATTAAGGTGGATAGAGATGGAGTGATAATGAGATTAATTAAATAGGAAGCGACAAATGGTGATAACATCGAGCATGATCTTATAGGGAAGACTTAGACTTTGATGATTTCCTGTCTCTTTGCTTCTCTTGATCATCGTTTACGGGTCAATACATCATTCTTTTAATATACTATTGTTTTTTATAAAACTAATAATTTTCTTATCAAATGATTATGAATTTGTATGATGGAAGACTCATATTTTAGCGAGTCTAGCAATGGTAATTTATAAAAATTTATCATCATTATGTAGAAGTTATACACGCTGTATACAGAAATTTCTTAGTTTATACAAAAACATAATTGTTATTACTAACGATTGTCGATATATATGGTGTTGTGGGCAATGACGAGAAGCTGCTGACGTCCTCACTTATTCAAATGTTTGCACCAAAAAAAGATTAAACTATTTTATTTTATTTAATCACCAATTAGATTTACAAGTTTGATTCAAAATACAAATTTCTCAAACCTCAAACAATATTGTATGAGGTTACGGAAAAAATTAGCATATTAGTTATAAAAATTACACATAAATCTTATAGCTTATGAATCTAAGATAGAATCAAGTTCATCTCAATCTAATGGTTTAGATGATTTAGGTAACGACTCTAATATCATAATTTCTATCATTTTCTACTATATATGATAGATTAAAATTAATTTTAGAAAGTAAAATTTAAATTATAAATCCACTCAATTGTTGATAAAAAAATTAAAATAAAATAAACCTAAGATAGATTTGATTACTTCTCACTTGTCCCTCATTTAGGCAAAAAGTACAATAATAAGTTTTTTCCTATTTTTGACCTAAAAAGAAAAAAAAAATTTCTCTATTGATTTTTTTATATTAATAATTAGTTTGACAAACTTTAATCTATAGTCAAATATTTTAATTAGAGTTATGTGATATTTAAATTTATCACATGGTACCAAAATAGAATATGAGTAAGCCAATACAAATATTAGAGATGATTTTAAAGGGCTTAAACTCAAGCTTTATGCAGCATTTTATAGATTATTTTAAAGGGATAGCATTATTAATGAAACTTAACTCTATGTGATAAGTCCAACCAAACATAATTTTTATTTTTGAACGAAATATTGACTCTCTAACCAATGGATGATGTCACTACATCCAATCTCTTTTTACCTTTTTTTAATACTTTTCTGTTTCATAATAGCAACTGTATAATTAACTTGGTTCAACTGATCAGAAATAATATTGATAGTTATTTAAATTTTATAGTTTTGAAGTAGTGAAATTAATATTAAACTTATTAATATTTATGAAAAAATGAAAACTGAAAAATGAAAAAGAATAATGAACGAATAATCAATATCTCAATTATTAACACTAAAATTTTAAGATATTAAAACGTAATACAATGTTAGTATATGTATAACTGTATAAGAAATATATAATCAACCTATTAAATTTTGGACTAAATTATCATATGAATATTTTTATACTGAATAACATATTAATTTTTTATATATATATATATATATAATTATTTGTTTTGTTGTTAAAAGACAAGAAATTTATTAATTTATTATCACTACAAGAAATTTCGACATTGATAGCATAGTATGATAGACATTTTCGTAAATACTATTGTAGATAGTTTTTGGATTACTTATAATTAGAGGTAATTGAATGCTAACAATGTGCATTTTTATTATAGTAAATTCTTATTACTTTTTGTTGTTAAACTGATGTCGATTAATATAATTAACGTTGGCACTATTTTTGTAAAATAAAAAGTTGCCTCGTGTAGATCTGTACTACTTACGAGTTACGACCCAAACAAATCGAATCCAAATTACCAATAAGTAAATTAATTACTTTGACACCTAAAAACTAATACAAAATATCATAATTTCCATTGCATACGGAGATTCATTAAAAATGATAAACCATGAATACTGATTATTTTATGACAATTTGGTACAATAACAAAGTCTACGGTACGGAGCAGACTAGTAGCTCCATCAATTACTGTATATTAAAAAATATACATGACAAAGAGCTAAGGATGCAGGGTGAGCCAATAGGAAGCGGATTTAATTATGAGAAAACCACTTTTCTTTTAAAAATTTAGAAAATAATAACAATTTTTAAATACATTGTTTAAATTTAGAAAATTCGACATTTTTAAAATTCACCAAAAACATTTTTACGAAATCAAAAATCACATAAGACGTACTAGAGTTTAGTATTTTATGTAAAGAAGTAATTTTGTTATTTTGAATTTATTTAATTTATTTTGGAAAAAATATCGAAACAATAAACTTATCAAAAAATCAAATTGAACACTCAACTCCGATCATTATTGATTAAACAACGTATTTATAATTAACTTTTAATTAAACCCTCAACTTTAAGTTAACTAAACCAATTGAATTCAACGGAAATCTCAAATCGAAATTGTCTTTGAAATCGAAGCCAAATCGATTTTAAAAGTTCGATTAAGTTTTTATCTTCTTTTTGAAGAACTCCTAAGTTTGATTTTCTATTTTCTTTCAATAATGAGCTCAAATTCGCCAGTTTGAAGTATCGAAGACAACATTTCAAACCGACGAATTTGAATTTATTTTTCAAAGAAAATAGAAATCAAACTCAAGGATTTTTCTAAAGGAACATAGGAATTGAATCTAATTTTCAAAATCGATTTGGTCGATTTCATAGACAATTTCGATTTAGGATTTCCGTCGGGTTCAATTGGTTTAGTCACCTTAAAATTGAAAATTTAATTAAAAGTTAACTATAAATACAATGTTTAATCAATAATAACCAGAGTTCCGTGTTCAATTTGATTTTTTAGTAAATTCGATGTTAAATCGATATTTTTTCCAATTTATTTTTGTCAACAATTGTATTGATAATAATGAATTAATAACCAAACAACCCCAAAGCCCTTCAAAAATATTACATGAAATAAATATGACTTTTTTGAGTGGAAACTTAGATAAAAAATATAATAGAGAGACTATCACTTATCACTTGATCAAATATATTTTCTATCTATAAAACATTATTCAAAGTGTTGTTTCCAAAATTTGTATTTAAAAATTACTGGTAAAAACCTCTAGAAAGAATCTTCGAGAGTCAGAGTGAATTGGTCAAACTTATTGACCACAAATCACAATTCTCACAGCTCACCAAGTATTCGAGGAACTTTGATCAACTACTCATTTGCATGTGACCTTAATTATATTTGTCTTCTTCTTTTCTTCAGAGAAAACTTTCAAGATCCTTCACTTGAATTCAAACTTTTTCGTTGACAAAAAGTGACGTCAAAACATATAGAATTCAAACTTGTTCAATTTAATTACTTCATGGAAATTTCTTCATCTTTTCCTGATCTTATTAAAATACGATCATTCCACTTGTTGATAAAAGAAACTATATATGGCTTGAATTGTTGTTTTCTTTTTGCTTAAATGAAAATAATGTAAGTAGAACATCTCCATAGTTATATATTATATGCCACATTTGTATATGTACACACATCTTTAGCAATCAAATTTTGAAACAAACAAAAAAACAACACAATAATTTTCTTCTTTATAAAAAAACAACACAATTTAGTGAGAGTAATTCCTGTTGGAGTGTTGATGTACTGAAGCAGTGCAATGTTGCTGAGGTGTGGTTCCTAAACATTTGATTGTTCCTAAACATTCAAGAATAATACACAATCTTTTGTAAAATGAACACCTGAAAGTTTGATTTAGCTTTAAGAGGTCTAGGTTAAGTCTTTTACCATGTCTTGAAGTCTTTCATACATAGTTTCTGGTCTAAAATTTAATTGTTCCTGCCAAGAATTTTCAACATAAAGTTCAATAAAATCTGCTCACATTCATGAGATCAAAATGGGGTCATGCTTGACTGAAATTCAGAGAATAACTTACAGTTCCATAAAGCCTTTGATGAGTTATGGATTGTCCCTGCAATGAAATTAACAAAAAGCATTATCAGCAATAAATCTCGGAAACTCTATTTCCAAACACCATATAAATCGGTTATATGCTTACCAGCGAGTGTATGTTTTGATGGGCAGTACAATATCCATTGCGATTTGAAGCCATCGAGTTGGTTTGTCCCTATGGATCACGCAGATGAACTAGCAATGTTTAGTTTGAAAACTGAACCTTGTAACACTGTTAAGGACCATTCTAGTTTACCATTTCATGAGACAATTGTTGGGCATTGAGGTAGTCATCAAGAATCGAGTAGCGGTTTCTTTGTTCTTGCAACACAGTAACTCTCCAGACTTCATGCAATGAATGTTCCTAGACAAAGAGAAAGCCCGTTTAGAAATATTTGCCTTAAGGACAAGATCACGAAATTTAACTGTCATGTTAGATAAGAAGAAAACGAAACATGTCCTGTGTCAGCTACATTATCGTCTTTGTTCATCTCATATGTGTTGTTCTGTTCTTCACGGCTTGGAAGATCTTGAGCTACAACCGATTCTGACTCTTCGCCATTATGGATAGAATTATTCGTGTTCTCAAACTTTCTAAAAGCTTCATTCAGCACATTGATCACGGCGTTATAGCTCTCTTCAGATAAAGATGCTTTCTCACTCAATTTCAAAGAGCGGAGACAAAGATCCATGTATCGTTGAGCCTTAGTTGAATCTACATCGATCTGATCAGATCCCATGACTCCACTGCTTTTTGCATCCTTTGTCCAACGCTTCAATACATACTGAGAAGGAATACGAAATTCCCCTGACACCTGCAGAACAATCATTGCATGTCTACAAAGAAAACCTTTAAACTCAAACAATCGACATGAACAGACAACTTCTGATGATTCAGAGTTCCACATGACAACGAAAGCACGGTTCTTCTCATAATCTTGAACCCTGAAAATCTTCTTGTCAACCCCATCTTCTTCATATTCTTTCTTCGGATGACAGGCCACACCTCCCAACACCTCCACCTGAAACTTCTTGAAAATCTCACGTGTGTATACCTCAGCCATTTGCTTCCCAAAAGGTGAAGGTGACTTAAGACCAGGTTGTTTATACAATGTCTCAATCTCCGCTTTCTCTTCCTCTTCGTGTCTCCCTTTTATCATTGTCTTGTACTGATCAAGAAACACTTTCAGTGTAGTTTTCCTTTGAATGTATTTATCCAAAACAGAGTTCATGCTATCTGATCTCTGAGCTATACACATACCCGCTAGAGAAACATCTTTAAAATACACAGGAACCCAATATTCCCGATCTTCATACAACGACTGAAGCCACACATTGTCTCTCATATGAAACTTATCAACTACCTCCCACCAATTCTTTTCAAGTTCATCGCTCGTGCAAGACCTGTAAATAACATCATCTATCTCATCCATAATTTTTTTTTCTTGTATCATAACATGACCAATCTTTTCCCGCATCTGACCAAGCGTATCCCACATACAATAACAATGTTTAGAAGATGGGAAGACCTCTGCAACAGCTTCTTTGAGCGCTTGGTCCAGTTTGGTAAGTATAACTCTGGGTTGGCATCCGTGCATAGCTTTTAGCCATGCCCGAAAAAGCCAAACAAATCCAGACTTACATTCATCCGTTAATAATAATCCAGCACCAAGCAACAGTAACTGTCCGTGGTGATTTACGCCAGTGAAAGTGATAAGAGGCAGTTTATATTCGTTCTTGATGAATGTAGTGTCGATAGCTACAACATCACAGAAACAAGTATAATCCAATCTGCCTTTTGCATCAACCCAAAATATGTTTCTTAGACTCTGCTCACTGAGATCAATGGAATAAAAGAAGAAAGGATTCTCAACTTGCATATCCGTCAAGAAGTTTAGGAGTCTTTCAACATCCCCATCCTCTAAAACCACAAGCTTTCTGCTTTTCAACTGAATACCACTGTTTTGTTTCTGGATTTTTTTCTGTCCACCCAATTCTCTTATGGAATTTGATTGACCAGGGAAGATTTCATGGTTATGTTCTTTAGTCAAAGTACGAATAATCCACCGCCCGTCTTGCCTTCTCTTAACATGTAAGCATGCTTTACAATCAGTTTTCGATGATGAACGGTTTATTCTACCCCTTTTTCTTGCTTGAGGGACATTAAATCCGCCTGTACCTAAACAGGTATCTATGTCTCCTTTCTCTGATTTCTTGCTTCCATATCGTGTACAAACAAACTTGGCATCGATAAATTTTCCAGACATTCTTGAACGACGACTAGCTTTAATAATGGTACTAAAGCCAACAGATTTGGCATATTCTTTATAGAACTCAAATGCTTCCTCTTTCGATTCAAATTCTTTTCCTTCATTGATCTCTAAGTTTATCCTCTGACCATTCAATTGCACATTACTACTACACTCTCCTGACGGCATTTTGACATCAGTCCCCAATTAGCTAAACTCGTTATCCCTCAAAACCATAGATAAATTGATCAAATCACACCTGTTGAAACACCATATCAGCTTCCAAAGTTGCAAACTTTAACGAGAAGAACATAAATTTTAACTTTTAAACAAAGGCATACTAGCATCAATGGAGCAACTGAATCATTGAAGCAGCAAAATCAGAATACCAAAAGCTCAAAATGTAAACAAAACATTATCAGATACAGCAATGAATCCTTTTCTTTTTATGTCAAACAAATGAATCCAATCAAACATATAAAAGTCAACCATTCAAGAACCCATAAAAAATCAACAAAAAGTCAGCACTAATTATCACTTTACATAGAATCAAACTTATGATCCAAAGCAAAAACCCAGAAACGGATATTAAGCAAATCGAAATGAAGATCGATAAACTAATTAATAGTACATGAGATAAAAAATCAAAAACTAATTTACTAAAGTGCAAAGATGATATAATTTGGGGAGAGAATAAAAGATTAATTATTACATGACGAAGACGACAGGAGCGAGTGATGACCGGAAGCGAGTACAGATTCTAACCTTTGATGTTAGGGCAAGGAGACTTTCGTCTTCGAGATCGTACTCGCTTTTTTTTCTACTCGCGGTTGGTTTTGTTACTCCGGTTATCGTTTACTTAAATCTAATTCTATTGACAATAACCGGTTTCTCTTTATCACATAAGAAAACCCTTGAACCACACATTTCTTAATTTTTTTAGTTCTTACTTTAGCCATAATTATCTTGTTCTTATATTCTTCTTCACTTCTACAGATGGAAAAATCGGAAATTGGAAGAAATAATGGCTGATTTTCTCGATGAAATTTGACAGCAGTTTCCTCAGGTTTTATCTTTTATCGATTTCTGATCAGAAATTAAGATAAATGTTAGATATTTCAAACTTTTCGTGGTTAGTTTTCTCGGGAAAGTCTGCGTCTTGGAATGTTAATTGAGGTCGTTTCTGATAAATTTGCGTACTTTCGTTGTTTTTTCCTTATTTTAAACCAGAAAATTGATACCTTTGAATGACTATTTAGCTAATTGTTACTCTTCGTGGTGGAATGTGAATATTCTGTATAGTCTATAGTTTATCAAGATATGCCCCTTTGATAGGTAAAATTCAGTAAGGTATGTTACTGTGAGATTTGATTTTGATGCTTTTTTTCTGATTAGATGGTGCATTATTGTGTGATCAAGAGTACTTAGAGAAATGGGTTTGGCGGTTTGTGCTAGTAAAGCATTTCTTGTATCAATGGAATTGAGGTGGGTAAGAAGAGGCAAACATAATGCTGCATCCGCATTACCTCGATCGATACCTATATATGTCTCCACGTTGAAGAAAGACATAAATCTGGAAGAACTGAGACATTTGTATTCACATTGTAACGACTCTTGCAACCGTTTGTCCGAGAATGACAACAGCAATGTCGAAAAGAGTGTTGACATGAAAAAGCTGCGCACAGCTATCTCCCGCAGTGATGTTGTTGTCTCTGTGTTTTGCAAATCTCATCACGCAGATCTTGATGATGATGAAGATGTTGCTTTGTATTCAGAAGAAGAAAGTTTGTCTTCATCTTTATATCCCTTAGACTTTGGAAGACAAAGTAAGGATGGGAGTTCTCTGGGAGATATGTTTCAGAATGCGTTGCCTCTCACTCCTTCCACTGGACAGCTTGTTGGATTTGGTCGTGCTTATTCTGATTATGGCTTGACTGCATCTATCCACGATCTCATGGTACTTTATCTATAGTACAGGTTTAAGAGGTTATAGTAGAATTTGCTTTATTACCCTGTCTACTCGAACTGTAATACCTTCTGTTTGGTGCTAAGATGTGTAATTTGGTCTCAGTGTCTTCCAGGTTTTACCTTCACTACAACGGATGGGGATCGGTAAACTGATAGTCAATAGAATTGTCAGGTGTGATGGTATTTTCATTATAATTTTGCATTACTTGAAACCTCTAACCTTCTTCAAAACGTTAGTTCTTGAAATATCAAATTGCCTCACATTCAGCGAAACTGTTTCAATAGGCTACTCACAAACAGAGAGATCTACGACATAGCAGCTCTCTGCTTCGAGCATGAAAGGTACTGCTTTTGCGTATGAACTAACTAATATCCATCCTTAGCAGCTTGTAACTTGTAAGTTCTTTGTTCTATCCTTTCACACTAGGTTTAGGATCGAATGAATATTGATTTCTGACCAAATGTTTGGTGATGGTAGTTTACTGATGATATCTTGACTATGGGTGGGATTGATATTACAAGATTGAACCTAAAGGTGAATGCAGAATCCTTATGAATACATCTACTGATAAGAAAAAACATTTTTGTCAGGCCATTCTTCAAAGCCTGTGGGTTTGGAGATGACAGGATGGGTTCCACAACGATGATGTTCACGAAGAGCTTAGACACATAAAACGATAAAGGCCGTCCGGAAATCAAAGCAAGTTGAATGATCTCTAAAATCTTTTTTGAATCTCTCTCAGACAAAGGCCAAAGATTCAGTGTCTTTCTTTGCTTTTGGCTTTTTTTTTGGATAAAATTGCTTTTGGATTTGATATCTAGTGATTACTCATTTGTCCCTGTCCTCTTTTCATGCAAGGCAGCTTAAATTATAACAACTAACATATATCTAAAAGAAACCCGATCTTGAAAAATTTGGTGTATATCTTTGATAAATATGTTTTTCTAAATGAAACTGTGATACAGTTTTTTTTTTCATTAGTTGGATCGATGTAGATTTAATCACTACTGAGGACTGGTGGTCTATTTTCTTACAAATCCTAAGACACCAATGTTCAAAACGCTTCCTGCGATTGACAAAGAAAAAAAAGAATTATATGACTATTTTGAGTTGTGAAAAAAAAGTGTAGAAATAAATATTTAATTTGATAACATATTCCCCCAAAATCAAGATACATCTTTATATAATCTCAAGTTAAATTTATTAACTGCAAAAAAGATCATTTTTTCCTAAGAAATTCTATTTTTTTGGGCAATTTTTTACAAGTTAATGTTATCTCACATTAAACAACTTGCAACATTGTTTATATAGATTTCCAATTTCCTATTGTAACTTATGTACCTCCTTTTCCCTTTTAGGGAAATTACATAGAGTGATGATGAATGACTGCCAACAAAACTTTCTTACAATTTTTTTTTGTCAAATCTTATTAATTACTACGACAACTAAGGTATTTTTGTCGTATGTTCGATCAAAAAAATAAATAAAGAATATGTGTTCGTATGAATGTATTTATTTCGGTTATAAATGCAACCAACAACTATAGTATACATGTGATGTTGACCTTTTTCAGCTTTGTTTTTTTCTTCGGTTCTCACGAGAACGTTATTATTCCATTAAAAATAATTCTAATGGAAAATCAAATTTAGGTAATCACGGATTTGTGTTAGATCTTCTTTTTCTTTTCCATGTTCTTCAAACTATTTAAATAATAGTTTTATTTGAAGTTACACTAATCAAATTTTTGATCGATAATATATTTCCACCTTAAAGTTGAATATAATAACATATTAACTTATGCTTAGATTCTTTTTCTAATTTCATTCAAATATACTTTCAATACATAATTGCATCCAAAACTAGACAATAACTACCGAATTTCACACATAATATACAAAATATATCAAATTGCACAAATTGTTGGTTAATTATCGTAACCAATTGTTGGTTTACAAGAAACATTTAATTATCCAACAACTTGTGTAATTGAGTATATTTCATATACTATGTATGAAATTCGGTAGTTATAGTCTAGTTTTGGGTGCAAATGGTTTTGAATATACACTTTAAATGAAATTAGAAAGAATCTAAATATAGATTGATATATTGTTATATCAAAATTTTGGGTGTTAAAATAGACCATTAACCCCAATTTTTTTAATCAACTTGTTTGATGGATCAAATGATTGGCTGTACTGAACTGCTGATCACGTTCGTGCTTTATAGACGAAGGCTATGTGTAATTATCTAATCTACTTTAGGTCGATGATGACTTGATGTGGCTTGAATTCTATATATATACTTTTATAGTTTATATCAACTTGTTGGTACGAATTGATCACTAGCTATATATATTTTAAAATATACATTTGTTGTGGTTTTCATATTTGAGTATATTATGTGGATACTACTCACTAATCTTACTAGATCTTATTGTGCTTTATGAGCACATGCTAGATGTGGTTAGCTAATTCAGATTTACAACATGACCTCACACTTTTTGTAGAACTCTTAGTACATAGTAACTAATATAGTATTGGGGTTTCTAAATAAATAGATCACAAATAAATTCAAGTACATAGATTAATTAATTACTCGCATCTTTGAAAATAATGAACTAATTCATAGTATATCAAATTATTGAATAGTATATTCGGATGAAACTCGAAAATATCTAATTTCATAGATAATTATGGTTTTTTTTTTGTTAATTAATAATTATGGTTTTTGTATATGAATAATATATATTGTGTCAAAGTTTATAGTTACATATATATGTTGTGCTCTTATTTGGTAAACTACAATTTTTTTTTCTTCTAATTGGTTTTCGTAAAATACAATTTTATTATATAATCATACATCACATAGTAAAGTATATTATTAACTAGTGTGGAAAAATGGAATAACAACTCATGTTAATTCAATAGTTACAAAATCTATCATAAAGTCAGGAGATAACCATCAAGTTTTTTTTTATGTTTACTATAACTTTAGTTATTGTTAGATCATTACAAACATTTTTTTGGTAATTTAAGACTTTCCAAATTTTATGGGAGGGTTTCGACTATTTTTTTTAGAATGATACAATCTATAGATAAATTCTTATTTCTGGATATTTAAATAGGTTGAAAGTGTGAGTCTATATACGCGTAGGAATTACTAAAAAAATGTGTTTTAGTTTTGCATTGAATAAAACACGTGAATTCTTTAAAATTGCCTTTTACCATTTGATAATAAACTCCTTACCATTTACAAACATTTTTTGAAAAATGATTTTGCGAAAAAATGAAGTTTTGAAGTCGTAAACTAAACTAAACCAAACAAAAAAATATGTAATGGGTATAAATTTCTAATTTTGAAGAGCAACGGGCGTATATTTCTATGCAAACCAATACAAATATATGGTAATATGGTATGTGTAAAAGTGCTGTCACATGGGCCGGTTACATTTTCTCTTTTATTTTTCTTTAAACCTTAGATTTCTATTTGTTCCCACACACACAATGTATATAAATAGCATGTGTTCTATATTTAATTAATAAACCAACCAGCTAAAACTATGGGCCAATGCCTGTAAAAATTAAATTAAAAGATAAAGAGAAGATATATATGAGAAAGGAAGATGGAGAAGAAGGTAAAGAAGACGAAGTCTTGACTCAGCTTCATGTGTTTGATTCCTAGCCATGTGCACTGTGTACCTACCATTCTTTAATGAATATTCAATACATATCCTCATTAAGAATTTATTATGAATAAATTAACCTAATTATTTTACATTCATGTAAACGTACATATTTCTAATTAGGTTTATGGATAATGTTTAGTTATAATCAAAGACTTCATTTATACTCATCAAATATATTATAGCTAGTTTTTTTTTGTCGGATCAATAACAGTTAGATCGATAAGATCCAATCCATAGCGTAAAACTCATCCCTAATTTTTTTTTAAACTATTATAATATAACGATAGAAATCGAACCTTAGAACTAAATTATTAGTTAGATCATTCTAATTATCTAACTGAAAACAACAGCTATATTCTAATTAGTTGTTTATAAGAAAATGAACCCTGTAAAAGTGGACATCTATTTTTATTAATATTGAGACTTTGTCTATTTGGATGAAAATATATTATAGTAATATTTATGGTAATTGTTACTTAAAGACGATAACGTAAGTATGAAATGTGAATGTATGTATTCATTTACTCTTTTTGGAATGTCCATTTACAAAAATATATATTGAACCACAATATTGAGATAATTATCAGAAAAGCAGATTATGGAAAGAAAAACATTATACTTTAAAGAGTAAAGATGTGACTATTGGCTTGGATCTACTTATAAATCTATAATATTTAACGTATAATTAGATTATAGAAAACTACAGAGCAATTGTATAAAGTATTTCTCTACAGAGTTTTTTTCTTCTTCTTTTTTTCTTATAATCATGGATCTAGAAACAAAACTTTGATAAAAAAAATATTAAAGAAAAACCAAAATAGTCTCCATGTAAAATTAAACATTATTTTCATTCATTTATCAAAATTTTTGTAGGAAATAGTGAATTTTAGTATATTAACTTTAAATATACATTTATCATCAACCATTATAATTAACATACACTATGAATTAATTAATTAAATTTGTACATGTTTTTCCAGTCACATTTTTAATATCTTGATATTCTAAATCGAAAAAGCATCGAAATTTTCTTTTGGTTTGGGTCAAAATGAGTATATTGTCTTTATCTTAGTAGTACATAAAAAACATATAATTTGGATTGCGTGTATTCATTAACACTTATATATATACTCATACATACACATACGCATGTCAGATTATCACTTAGATTCCTTTCATTACAACAACAATTAAACTCTCACTCTCTTTCTCTTCTATCAAACAAACCCATCTACATGGCATTTTTCCGACATATATCCGACGGCAAAACAACCACCGTGACTAAGAAGTCCGATATGCGAACTCCGCCGCCGAACTGCTGCGTCACGTGCCTTGCGAGACTCATCAGGAAATTGAAAAGACAAGGGAAGTTATTGCTGGCTAAAAATGCTCGCAAACAAGGAAGCTCATTGCAATGTCGGTACGATCCAATGAGCTATTCACTCAACTTTGACGGTGGCGCGTGTGGTACACTTCCCGATGATGAGGATTATTATTTCAGGTTCTATGCGTTTTCATCGAGATATGTTACTTCTAATACTATCAAAAAGAGACTGACACTTCCGCGTGAATCTTCTTTCTCTACCGCTTCACCTGAATTTGTGTAACGTAATGTCATTGACTCTTTTTTTTTTTCTTTTTTCTACGAAGAAGAAAAAGTTTGTTTATTTCGTATTTGGATGTTTTTAGTTTCTTAGATATAAATTAATCTAAGTTTTTTTCTTTCTATTAATTGAAGTGTAAATATTTGTATGATGATTTTTTGTTCTTCTTTTTGATATAATTGATCCAACATATATTAACTACATTTTTGTGTCAGAGTGTTTATTAAATCAAACATACATTTTCATATATGCAACTGTTTTTAAAGATATTCATTTATCGCTCATTTCATTTGATCTTAGTTTGTAAACACTACAATATCAAATATAATCAACATATATATATAGTATAATTTGTAACACAGTGAATCTGAAATTTATATAAACTTATTTACCAAAAAAAATAAACCTTATAGAAATTTAAATTTCATAAACCGCAAAATAATATCCTATTTATAAACTTTAAAATTTAGTATAATATGTATCTATTAACTAAAATATTTTCTCTATATTATTTTGCTACATCAATTAATTTTATGAATCGACATAAATTGATTTATCGTATTCTCCAACAACTGTTATTTTTCCTTCTTTTGGTTGTTTTCTACTTCAACTTTACTTAACAAAAAAAAACATACATATTTTCATTAACAAATAAATGATTGTCATATAAGCATGTAATAGTAGTCATGAGCTAAAGTTCATAAAATTAGTATTTTAGGTGCCAGAAAATATAAGAAATTTAGCGGCATCAATTTTTTAAAATCTCATTTAATACAGTTGGTTAAAACTTTGTTTATTCTCAAAATGACGAACATTCAATTCCTTTTAATAATAACACTTTTTAAAAAGGTTTTAGTCACTATTTTAGGTTGGGCTGACCTGTAAGCATGTGTACATGACCGTTGTTGATTGATTAATTATACCATAGTATATAATCAACAGTGATTAGAATATAAATATGAAGAAGTAAAATTTCTTATAGGAAAATACTTAAACAAAGTGAATCCGTTGAAGCCAAAGTGTGGAAGGCGATGCATGCTTGTTAGCGACTCGAGACAAATTCGCCGAACCCTATTTATCGTAGTCTTCTACTTGTAGGGTTTCTCTTTTGACTGCGTGACATTTTATTTTTTTATTACACGATAACGACATTCCCATGTTACATCCCATGAAATTTCGAGCCACTCGACACAACATTAAAGGACAAAATTAGCTCTAGTCATCTAGATATTCGTTGACTAGAGCTAATTCGAATTTTGGATTTTGAATTTCATTGATTTAGAATCCATTCAAGTATTTTTTTAGTTTTCAGGTTAGGTTTGATTTGGGTATAAATCGGATTCAGATTTAGATATTTATATTTAAATTTATATAAAAATATAAAATTAGTAAAGATTTAATAGTAAAAACTATAAAAAAACCTAAAATTAATAAAAATATATCGGATACTCATTTGGTTCTTGTTTTGGTTTAGGTTCGGATTCAGCTTCGTTTTTTGGGTATATAAATTTAAAACCCATTCGGATATTTCGTCGGGGTCGGTTCGGGTTTGGTTCCTTTTTTTAGTCAATTTCGGTTCAAGTTTTGGATATCGAATTTTATGCTCAGCCTAGATACAACTCATTATTAATTTAAATTAAATATTTGCTAATTAGATTCAAATACCCCTATAAATAATGATAAATTTAAATATTTTTCGGTCTTTAATTAAATACTTTCTCTGTTTTTTAAAGAATATTAATTTAGTTTTTTTACACAAATTAAGAAACAATAATGAAAGTCATTTATACCCCTAATAATTAAAAATAATGATTAAGTAGATTTTATGTTAATAATTTTGATTGAAAATTAAAAATAAATGATTTTATTAAAAGTTGCATTGAAATTCTAAATGACACTCCTTAAATAATACCTTTAATTTCTTAAAATGACATTCTTTACCAAACGAAATACAAGCTTCTAATTAATATAGCTTTTTATCCACCAATCTCATTGTTTTATTGGCAACAAACATTTATTAAATCTAAAATTGGTATAATATTTAATATACAGCATAAGGATAAGTAAATACAAAATGGTTGAATGTCGTAAAGTGACATTTGTCTAATGGCAGGTGGTAAGTCTATTGAAAATAGACATTGTCTCATATCCAGAAACCGAATATTATTATTTACATTATATAGAAATTTGACTAATAGGCCGACCAAATCTAATCCAGAAATAAGAAATAGTTAGAATGTTTTTTGGGCTGAACGTACATATGTGGATCCCATGCCGACTTTATGAGAAAGTGATTGTTCTGCTCTGAATCCGCGTTTTAACAAAAGTAAAAAGAAAAACATGAAGGTAAAGAGATTTTTCTTTGCTAGAGGTCAAGATTCTTTTGTTTTTTTTTTCACTGAAATATATAGTGATAAAAAATCGGATTGAAAGGTCTGTAAACTAATCATCCAGAATTCCAGATTGAATCTCTTATTTTATATACCAATAAAATAAATAAGGGTAAATTTAGCCAATATACATGGCTGTAAAGTTATTTAAGAAACTAACAGAGAGAAAGTGGTGTACGCTTCTGTACAATAAATTAGTTGTGGGCATTCGGATTGGTTTATTCGGTCCGATTCGAGCCGAATCGAATAAATCTGATCCAAATCCGAATTAATACCGAATTAAAATCCAATCGGGGGTATATTTTGTAAGATTCAGTTTTCAGGTTTTCGGATCGGTATTCGGATTCCAAGATAACCGAGATATCTAATTCAATTTCGGTTAACCAATTCAATTTTATTTAACCAATCCTATTTTATTAACCAATTCAATTTTATTAAACCAATTTTAATATTTCATTAAACCAACTTAATTAAACTGAATGGTAAAAAAAAATCATTCCGACAAGCTGAAAAAAAAAACTCTCGGAGATTCTCGAACTCGAAGAAAACGACTCAATTCTCGTAGATTCGGAGACGTAATCGGCTTGATCGAAGACTCAAAGATTCAAGCCCCAGCCGCCAGAATATTTGCAAGTCTACCTGCCTCCTTCATAAGCTCCATGTATTGCCGAAATCCCTATTATTAGGTTTTGCATTTTTGTTTTGCGAGTTCTGCAAATTAGTTAGGTTTAGGGGTTTTATTAGGTATGTGATTATTAATTTCAAGTTTTTGTGCTCACATTGTGTTAAGTTTTTTATTTTTCGATTGAATCCTAATCGGAAAATCAAAATTTTTTTGGGGGGTTTTGACAAATTTTGACGTATATGAGTTCTATTAGGTATATTAAAACCAAATCGTTTGTTAATTTCAAGTTTTTGTTAATACATTGTGTTCAATTTTTGATTTTCCGATTAGACCCTAATCGGAAAATCAAATTTTTTTGGGGGTTTTGATAATTTCTTACGTATATGAGTTCTATTAGGTATATTAAAACCGAATCGTTTGTTAATTTCAAGTTTTTGTTAATATATTGTGTTCAATTTTTGATTTTCCGATTGAACCCTAATAGGAAAATCAATTTTTTGGGGGGAGTTTTGACAAATTCTTACGTATATGAGTTCTATTAGTGAGTTGTTGACCTTGTCTTGTTGAAATTGGTGAGTTGTTGACAGATTAAGTGATATTGCAAGTTGTTGACCTTTTTTAGTTTTTGTGTTTAATTAGGATGTCTTCTCTAGATGGGGCACAAACATCAATTCCCATACCATAAGCATCAACTTCGGAATCTAGAACGAAGAGGAAGACAACAACAAGTGATTCAGTTTCAGGTAAACCACCAAAACCTTAGAGAGTTTATCCAAAAAGGGCTTCATGTTGGGAGCATTTCATTCAAAGGGAAGATGATCCAGGTAGGTGCAATTGTATATATTGTGGTCTAGAGGTAGGTTGTGACTCGAAATTATCTGGTACTAGTCCAATGAAAGGCCACTTAGGTAGATGTAAGTTGCTTAAAGACTTTGGTGATAGGCAGAATCAAAAGATGTTAAGTGGTGATAATGTTGGTGACATGAAGGTAGTTAGGCATGACCCTGAGCTGTTCAAGAGAGCAGTGAATAGGCTAGTAGTCATGAATGAGCTCCCATTTTCATTTGTGGAATTTGTGGGGGTGGAGACGATTCTGTTTTGATGTATTACCGTTGTACAAGACTTTCTCTAGAAGGACATGTGCTAGAGATATAGCTGCGATGTATGTGGTAGAGAAGGTTGCATTGAAGGTGTTATTTCAAGCACGGAAGCAAAATGTATCTCTCACCACAGACATATGGGTCTCTCCTACAATCTCATACAACAACATGGTGGTCACAGCTCACTGGGTTGATGAGAATTGGGAACTGCATAAGAGGATTCTGTCCTTTAAGGTCATCACAGATCATAGAGGGGATACAATTGCGGGTCAGCTGATCCAGTGCCTAGATGAGTGGGGTATTGAGAAGGTTTTCAGCATTACAGTCAATAATGCAAGTGGCAATGACAAGGCACTGAAGGTTTTCAAGGATCAATTGAGGATGAGAGGGCCTCAGTCTATAGTGGCGGATGGAGAGTTTCTTCATATGCGTTGTTGTGCTCACATTCTCAATTTAATAGTGGGAGATGGTCTGAAAAAGGCTAATCCTAGTATAGTTGCTATTAGGAATGCATTTAAGTTTGTGCGGTCATCTTTTAGTAGGTTAAAGTCTTTCCAACTTAGGTGTGACACAGCTAAGACGATCACTAGAAGTAGCTTATCGTCAGATTGTGTCACACGATGGAATTACCATTCATGTTTGACCATTCATGTAGGGGAGATAATGGTAGGTGGGACAGAGTGATAGATAATGAAATACTTCTTTATCCGTGTATAGATAGTGCAATTTCTCAATAAATAATGGACTATAGTCCAAAAATCAAGTCAGAACATTCAAAGTAGATCTCCAAAAGACACAGGCAAATGATACACCATAGATTTTTCAACAAAAATATGTTAATTGGTCTCATAACATTTCCTACATATTTTAGTTTTATACTTACAAAAATTTTAGTTTTATACATACAACATTTTATTGAGGAACTTTATATATTGAATAACTGATTTGGTTAAATTGTTAAATATCCATGTTTGCAACATTTCATAACTCCAAAAAATGTGTTTTAGAAATAAAATTTCAAGTAATCCAATGATTTTATTGAATATATCTTTCCATTTATAACATATTCACATCAATTTTCCTACTTCTCATACCAATGTTTACATTCCAAATCTGAGTCTTTGAATTTAAGTACATTTCATAGGAACACTCCAAGCTGTGTTCTCAACTTGTTTAGATAAAGACAAATAATTTCTCCAGTCATCAAGAACAAGATTAAGATCATGAAGCTTCTTCTCCAGTCCAACACAACAATTAGCATGCATTGTACACACCAAGTTTATATCTCTGCTCGTTTGACAAAACCCACCAAAATAAACTGTATCAAAGAATTTCATCTGAATTCCAATTTCTGAGACTAAAGCCTTGTGTTTGATTTTGTTGAACACATCTTGGTCATGTAATTCTGGATAATCTAGACGAGATTTGTACCAAAACTTGTAGAACTCAATGCTTCTGTGGTTTGATTTCACATATACGAAGCCTCCGTTTACCCAATTGTATGAGTCATTAGGATCACTAAAAAAACGATCACACGCCATTTGGAAATCTCCATCTGGATATAGCCGAGGAAATGGATCTCTAAGCCACATTATATCTGCATCCTGTATACACAAAAGAAACTTTTCTAAAATATGCAAAAGCCACAAAAACTAGGCATTAAAAATACTGAAATGACACAAAAAAATATATTGAAAAGCCACGCAGAATGCCTAAATAACCACAAACAAAAATTATTCACAACTCTATAGTCACGAAACTGACATATAATAGGACCGTGAATACAAGATTGTAATTATTTTTGTGAGTAGTTTTGGTACTTATAGGATATAAGTATAACTATATTTAAGTGATTAAAATATTTTTAAGAACTATCACTTTTCTTCTTTTTTTAAATGGGCCTTAAATGGTCGGTATATTAAAATTTAAAAATAATTATATATAAATATTTTTGATAAATTGGGCCTGAAAATGTAGATAAGTTATGAATGACGAAGATGAATATGAGTACCGTGAAGATGAAGTTATATCCCATTTCTAGAATTTGTGTGAGAAGTTCGATCCTTCGCCACATCATTTTGATGTAATCAGGAGTCGCAAAGAGTTTCTCACCGGAGAAATCAGTACCTGATGTTTCTAGATAGTAACAATTTGGGTGAAGTTGTGAGCAACGTTCAAATGCCTTGACATCCAAGCATACAACAACCACGTGTTTGAGTAGCTTCTGTGTTCCTTGTCCGATACGGAAACTCTCAAGAAACAGATCAAACAGAGAGTTTGGCTCTGCCCATGCTTCGTTCAATGTTGTTACAATAACTGTTCGATTATCTGTTGACGCATTCTCCAAAACTTCCCTAAAACTGATCGAATTTGATCTCTGAAAAGAAACCAAAAACACATTTCTAATTTGATTTTGTTAAAGAAAAGAGATCAAACCCAATTCAGATCAATGTATAACTCACAGTTTGTAGAGGAGACGAAGAAGTGTGATCGAGCAAAGGACGATGAGAGATGAGATTATTCACATCGAGGTGAGGATAAGTTGTTTTGTAAAGAAGAAGACATGAAGGAGCTAAAACTATAAACATAACTAAGATTCTCTTCACTTTTTTTTCTCCGGTCGATAATCCCAAACCGAGAAACATTGGAGTAGTCGAAGAACAAGAAGAAGAAATCATGTGTCCTTCAAGCGTTTCTTTGTTCTTTGCTTTGTCTTTTTTGTCGGTTCTTATAAGCTAACTCAAAGGGTTAAGGGAGGCGTTATCTTTGACAGTTTTCTAAAGGACATCAGACGTTGTCTTATTTTATTTATTCACTTGGATTTTCATTCTTTTTTTTGAAAGAATTTGATAGACCTACATTACCAACTCTCTGTTTGTTCTGAAATCAATTATTGTTACTATTATAGTGAAGAGAATCAGAAGAACACACCAATTCCAAACCACACGTATCTCTCTATGATACTTTGAAGATATGATGACTCACGTTTTTTGTAAATTATTTATTTTTGGTAACCGAATACTTTAACTGATTTAAAACTATTTGTCAGAGACGAATTTTCGATATTATTTAATAAAAACATACCATACAAATTATTAGTTAGGCATTTAAAAATGGGATAAGTATGGTATGATATGACCAAAAAAAAAAATGCCTAACTAATAATTCTAAACGGGGCTTGTTTACAAGTTAGAACAATGACCTCTCGCCAGACATCTTGGAAACACTAAGAATGAACCAATGAGGTCACACTATACAATTTTGCGGACACAATTAAAGAATTAATTAAAAGATGAATTTGCTGAATAACAAAAAATATGACCATTACAAAATTTTAAACATATTCTAACACATCATTCTACTCATGTAGTAATAACCGATTTATCATTCACAAATATAGAATTTCTATATAATACAAAACGTCTATATGGTATAATAGAGAAAATAACCACAAAAACAAACATAAATGTGATTTTTCACCAATAAATAAAATAAAAGTTCTATATAGATAAAACACATCAGTCATCAGTGTAAATAGAACGCTATCAGAAACTTATCATAAATCTGAATTTTTGATACTTTCAAATAAAAGAATGTACTATCGCCAACACTTTATTAAGAAACAAGAGCCACCTCCAATAAACAACAAAACTAATTTCTTACATATATATATACGCTTAATTAGTTAGATCTCTAGTAAGTAGTAACCACACCTAGGCGGAATATTCCATTTAGTCTCGGACACAGTCATATTCGATGACATATATCGTCTCCAATCTTCAAGAGCTGCCTTAAGATTATTCACTTTGTTGTACAAACTAATACAACAATTGCCATGCATTGTATTCACCAAATTGATGTCTCGACTCTGTTGACAAAAACCTTCCAAAATAGACAGTGTCAAGAAACCTCATTTTAAGACCAAGTTTTTCGACGAATTGTTTGTTTTTTCACATATTGATCATGTTTTCCTGAATATTTTCGATTCAATTTGATCCAAAATTTGTAGAATCTTACTATTTTGTTGTTTGTCTTGATGTATGTAAATCCAGAATTTATATAATTTTTTTATCTGATAGTTTTTTATTGTAATCATCACACATTATTTGAAAATCAGCATCTAAGAAAAATCGAAGAAATGGTTCGCAGCCATAAAATATCTGCATCATGTATTGTATACAATAAATATATATATACAAAGGTCAATAAGCTGAATATAATTATAAGTTTTATTCATGTATAGTTGACAATATATTCACAGAAAAAACGTTTAAATTTGACTATTTTATAATGTGTATGGTTGATAATTCTTGAGTTGATGTTTACCGTCGAGTCCTAGCTAGTCACGTAATATAAATAAAGAAAAATCAAACGTGTAAATTAGAAGTCAAATCAAAGATTCACGCAAAAAAACAAAACAAAGAATCATTGTAATCAAATCTAAAGAAAAACTAAAATCTAACTAAAGGAAAATATTCAAAACCAAAAATTTAATTTATCACCCAAAATTTAAAACTCACATAAAATACACTGAAAGAAATTAAATATTAATTATAAATTAAACAAGAATATGCAAATATTAATTACAAATTAAACAAGTTAAGAGAATAAAATTGATCTATACTACAAGAAAACATGATAATTTGTAACCAAATATTTTTGACCAATTTTAGATTATTATCGATTTTTGACCACTTTTGATAAAAATATGTAAAAAATTAACTTTTAACCAATTTTACATTCTTATTGTAGTCAAAATTTAATTATTTTCTAGTAGTGGTACCGTGAAGATGAAGTTATATCCTAAACCAAGAACTTGTCTAAGCTTAATGGTTTGGGTTGGTTTTGTTCCGAATTTGCTATTGTGTGCTACAATAGCGGTTAACTACTACCGGTTTGAACCGTCCGGTTTAAGTGCTCAAGCAAAATAGAAGAATTATCGAGGTAACTACGTCTTTACGTTGAAGAGGTCAATAATTCTATAGGATGTTCAATTAAGATGTACTCGTTTTTATTGGTCTTCTAATTAGTGCAGAAGTAGTATTAAATTTTAACTGTACTTCTCGATTGAATTTCCATAGTGAAAAATCGAATATTGATTAAAATGTTGACCATCCCAAAACTAAGATCTATACGTTTTAGAATAGGATCTGCTTCCAATGGTTATTTACTTGAATTAGACCATTTTGACTAGTGTGATTTGATGGTCATAGTGGGTTTACAATGCCAACCTAACTATAACAGTTTCTATGGTACAATCTTATAAGTTGCATCCTTTATTCTCCTTTATCTATAATTGTTTTACACAAAGAAAGAAAAATAAAATCCTAAACATAGAAGACTTGTCCAACATTCAAAAGGGTTTCATGAGGAACATGTAAGATAACACTATTTTCCCTACAAATCTTAGCCAGAAACGCATAAACATAATCAATAGCAATCTTTTTTGGAAGCCATGATCCAGATCTTGCTTTCACCATTGTGTTTCCCATTATATGAACAACTCCCGAGTCTTTACAGTTCTTTAGATACTCCAATTCATCCGTCTCATCCTCTTCCTCCACTGTGTTGTCCTGAGCGAAAGTCACCGTGTTTTGTGGTGAATCACAGGGCACAATCGTGTCTAGAGTCGATACCGTGTAGTCCACCATCGATGAGAACATATCCATGTTGTTATTGTGGTTGTGGTTGTGGTTGTTGTTGCCGTTACGGGTCACCTCTTGTATGGAGTCTAGTGTATGGTGGTTGTGGTCGTCGTTGCCGTTATGGGTCACATCTTCTATGGAGTCTAGTGTATGGTTGAGGGAATACGCGCTGCTGTAGGTGCTGGAGTTTACACCTGGCTCCATCATTGTTTCAATACGAATAAATGAGAAGAGGTTGTTCAACAGTTTGTTTTCGAAATCGTCATCTTTCTTGTGTAGATCTTTGTAACCATATCTGTTTAGAAAAGTTTGAGAGATCTTAAGTTTCTTTAATCTGAACTAAAGAACCTTACTGAAGAACAGAGAAATATAAAAAAGGACAGAACCTGGCAACACAGCGGAACATTCGGAATTGTTTTGGTCCGATTCTCTTCACAAGAAACCTCTCTTCTTCAGGGACGGTGTAAACCGGAAGGTACTTGACGCAGACAAAGACAACAACAGAATGAATGGCAGGGAGGTTGGTGATAAAATGAGAGAATATGTGAGGGACACCACTCGCTAATTCCGTGTAGACTAACCCAATCCCAGGGACACGGACAAGCCCGAGGCTAGGACCGAGGCCAAGTATCCAGCTCAAGGACACTTTGCTGTGCATTTCAAACTCATATTTCTTGACTGTAGCATAATGCCAGACTGTCATGACAAGAAGAAAGATCGCTGCTATGATGAGCGGAACCCATCCTCCTTGATCGATCTTTAAGATTACAGCTGAGAAGTATATGAATTCCACCACAAGGGAGAGAACGGTGAATATAAGGACAAGGATCCAGTGGCAACGCCACACGAGCAGCATGATCAGCACCATTAGTACTGTAGTCACAAGCATCACGAGAACAACAGCAGTCCCTAATTTCAAAGAGATACTAACCGTCAGATGAAAAGAAAAAGCGGATTCACTTCATTCAATCAACAGTTAAGATTATTATCATTACAAACAACATTCTTTTTTAATAGACTATCTAAAAATTCTCATGTGACAGAACATTAATTACAATGATTATTCTTGTATTTCAAAGTTTTTTCAATCCAAAACTGAACCAACGTGTACCAAAGTCCTACCTCTACATCTTACCGTATGCATTTCCGATTTGGCTCTGATTCTTGAAACTAGCAGTGATGGCTATGCAGCCTAGCATAAGCATCCAGTTAATATCAGGGCAATAGATCTGACCGAGGAACTTCTTGGAAGTATGAACAATTTTAACTCGAGGAAAACATCCATGAGCAACGGCCTGCTTGATTATCGAATAAGTCCCTGATATCGTAGCTTGGCTCCCAACGATTGCAGCTCCTGTTGCGACTACAAACATTGGCCAATATACACTTCCTGAGGAGTCAAAGCAAAAGAGAGTTACAGTTTTTTGTTAAACCATATGTATGAGTTTAAGACCACTAAAGCTTTAAAAGGTTTAGGAAAAACTTGGGATAGATGCATAGAATGCGTCCACATAATGACCCGTGTTGTTCACAAGATATGCAGCTTGACCGCAGTATGCTAGAAGAAGACAGGGGAACACAAAAAATGTGAAGGCGAGCTGTATGGCTAGCAACGGGAAATAAGCAATGTCTGCGTATAGTGCCTCTGTGCCTGCAATTTTCAAGAAGAAACATTTAGAGATGGCTTGATATGAATCTCTTGAAGATTTAAAAGTATTAATTACCTGTTATGCTGAGAAGAACGCCACCGAGCGAAATCCAACCATCTCGACCTCGTCTTTTGAAGTACAAGTATATATATGTAGGTGAAAACGCTTTTAAAACACTTGAGTCGTATTTGCAGATGTTGTATATCCCAGTGGCTCCGATAAAGAGGAACCAAACAAACACTATAGGCGCAAAGAGCCATCCAACTTTGTCTGTACCGTAGTGTTGCATACTGAACAATCCTATTAAAATGATAATAGACACGAGCACAACGATCTCTGCAAAACAAAACGAAAGTAGCCAGTGAGCAAAAATGAACCAAACGGAAACCTGGATTGACATGAGCTGCAGTGAGTGTTACCGCTGCTCATCTTTGGATTGTTGGCTTTGATCCCACCAGTCGCTGAGAGAACTGTAGGAAGAAAGTATGGTCAACTGAAAATTTCAAAATCTGTCATCTTTTGTCAACCTTAAGAATAAAGAAAGCGAAGACACTTACCGGAGATTGCTGGAGTTAAGATACCATCACCGATCATCATACAAGTCCCGAGAAGGACAACGAGCAGAAGAGCTCTCTTCCTCGACTCTTTACTCTCCAACCACTTCTTGGTTTTAGCAGCAAACGACCCTTCAGTGGATACAGTTCGACTATAAGTCGTGAGATCCTCATCACTGCGTTGCTGATTCGGGATTAGTTTCACTTTAGCATGTCTACAAAGCAACGAATATATAGCTAAAGTCCCACCTGCAAACACCATTGATCGATAGTGAACATAAACCAAAATAATTGGTTCACAACATCGATTAACCGCAGTTATTAGCCTTACCTTGACCATTATCATTAGCTTTGCAAACAATGAACACATACTTGATGAGAGGTATAAGCAAAAGAGAGTAAATGATCAAAGAAAGAGCTCCAATTACATCTTCCTTATCGTCGATTCCGTCAGGGAATATATTGTAGAACACATACAATGGAGAAGTCCCTAAATCGCCATAAACTATCCCTAGACTTTGAAACGATAGCCTTAGAAGCATCAACATTGATAAGCCCTGATGAGAACAGAGAAATTTGTAAAAACCTCAACTCTCTCAATTTCTCAGACTATTTCTTCATGAATCATACTCTAAACAAGCTCTATTGACAAAGACAAAGTATTTACCTTTTCTCTGTACATGTTCTTGAGCTTATTAGCTTCTTCATCCATGGGTTGATCAAGTTTCTTCTCTAATTCCAACATATTTCCTATATGTCTTTCTTCAATCGTATTTTCTCCTTCTGTTACATATGCTTCGACCCTTTCCGCCATTTTTTGTACAAAAAGAAAAACTCAAAATTTCCCTATATCGATTCCTACTCTAAATCATCCGATGAGTCCAATCGGAGAGCAACTTTCGCCTGAGATGAGACCAAAAATTAAAACTTTTTTTTTCCAAAAGTGTAAGAGGCGACTTCAAGTTATTACAGAGCAACTAATGTCGTCTTATCAACTGTGGTTCTGAGTGGATTGGATCAAATCTAAACAAAAAATACATTTGTGCAATAAAAAGGACAGTCCTTTTTATCGAAATTCTTTTTAAAGAAAAATAAAAAACAGATAAATCAATCAAATGATAATTACAAAAGCAAACATGGAAAGGAATCTCTATACTAGTTAAGAAGATTACGCGAATAGAACACGGTATGGAAAAACATGTCTTTTTTTTCCCTTATCTTATAATTTGTTTCAGATATTAACAAAAAAAAAAGACAGTGACCAAAGAAAAGAAACAAAAAACAGAGAAGAAGACAAAGTTGGATTGATAAAACTTATAAGTTATAAGATGCTGACAATACTGAAGATGAGTGGCAGAGAGATAGACAAGCAGTTAAACTCTCTTTCTTCTCTATCTTTTTTTTCTTGCGGTATATTTTTTTCTTTTCAACTGTGTCACAATAATATAGACGGTAAGACTCAATTCCTAATTACATTTTTTTTTGTATATACATACATTAGATGCACAAAAAATCACACATATATATATACACATTAACGTTAGATCGCCATTTTAAAAAATATTAAATTCCAATTTCTTCGATTTTTTTGCCAAAGAAATCATAATTTTATTTGTTAATATTCACTGTTAGGATATTGTTGTTTAATTCTTCTTTTCTTTTTTTTTGCTTTCAATATTCCTGACTCATGCCGCACAACTTTTCGATTCATGTACCAGAATATCTATAAATATTTGTTGTCGTTGTTGTACGAAAGTGATGGCTCGTAATTGTAATGCTGTGGAATAATAAATGTCTTGAATGTTTATGAAATTGTGCAGGATAAAAGTTGGTAAAAGTGTAGAAAATGCTCACGTTTCACTTACATATGATTTTTACTAGTACTTTTATATTTTCAATAAGGAATAAACTTTTGTTTGTTACACAACAAAACATAAGTAAATACTCTTTAAGTGAGATGGTAAGCGGGAAAACTGCTAATTTCGACCAATTTACCTCTACTATATACCATCATAATTTGCGAGTTTGTGCGAGAACATATATTACATTCTCCTTATTTGATATTAAAAAACATCGCTAACAATATTATTAGCAATAAGTGATGGCTTATTTGATATCGTAATATTTGTTGCAATACTCTATTTATAATTATCGTGGTAAATCTTCTTTTATTTCTATATATCCAATATCTTAATTAAACTCTATTTCAACTAATATTTATATTAGCAAAATATAAAAATACTTATATATATATATATATAAACAATAATATCACTAAACTTGTTATTGCAATATGTTTTTATTTATGTGTTACTCTATATGTAGTTGCAATATATTTCAAATTATTGTGGTGAATTCTCAATTACTTATAATATTCAATTTATTAAATAAACTCTTGTATTAGCGTAATACAACAATAATTATATATATATATATATATCAATTTATAAAATTTGTTACTTTATATAATTTGAATTATATTGTTAAATATATTGTTAACAATGTATGTATTGTGTTGTTGGTACTCCAAGTCATTACACTATTTCTTCTTACATTTGTCTAACATTACTCGTTACTCATTATATCAATAAGACATGATCCATAACCTAAATGTTTTTAAGCTACCATAATGCAGCGGGTAGGAATCGAACTCTGGTGCCAAGTTATTAGCTGGATCATCCTAACCACTAGACTGAGAGCAACTCGGCGCTTTTTACACCTTTTTTATTATTTAATATTTTTGATTTATTTTAGCTTTATTTAATTAAGTTAAAGGGGTTCTTTGGTAATATGTACATTAATTTGCTAATTACAACTTATCATGGTCATTTTTCAAATATTGAGCTACTTATTTTTGTTAACATTGGATCGATAAAACTCGATCAATATCCTAAAGCTCTTCCTAAAATTCCTATTTAATCTACCAACTGTAAAGAGGAGGAATCAAATCTTAGATTCCAAAGTCGTTAGATGAATCATCATAACCACCAGACTAAGGAGAACTCAACAAACATTAAACTATCTAAGATAAATGATACTATTTTATTGTTAAGATTAATAAAACTCATTTTATAACATCTAATATATGATCTACTACTCTTTCAAATGTTTTTGTTAAAAAAATATGTATAATTTTTTTAAATAATATTACTATGTTAATTTATATTTCACTAAATGATAAGCATTATTAATTTATTGCAATTAGTGAATATATATATATATATATATAACTCCTATATGATCACAAAACAAGATTGTGCATGAGATTAAGCATTCATTTTATTCAAATATTTTACTAATGCTTTATGCTTATATGTTGAATAATCGAAAATAAACTAATTTAGAGCAAACTATATGATGAATTAAACGAGCAGAATAATTTAGATTCCATTTAGTTTTGTATATTCATCTTATATACCCATTTGTATTTGTTTGCTCATTGAGTCAACTTGTGTCTAATAAAAAAAAAATGGAATGAATAATACCATTGACTTTACCAATTTTTGAAGCTTACATATAATATTTTTTCATGCCACAGGCGCACATCATATATCATATATTGTGGCACAAAAATAACAACCTATAAATGAATATAAGCAAATAGATGGCTTGTGTGCACGTACGTTTGACTAAAATATGTGGACCTCAAATTATTCTGTAAATATTGGTGCATTATATACAGTGAATAAAAGCAGATTTTTTGCTCCTAATTTTTATTTTTCCTTAGGGTCAATTAAAGTATTGTCAATTTCAATATAAATCAAATGAAAATTTGGGGAAAATAAGATTTAAAAAATGACAATCCCAAATCACTAGAAGGGAAGACGACGCTGAGAGTAATAATACCTTATTGTTTCCGAAGCTCAACCGCATGTATATACGTAGCAGAGATGATGAAACCTTTAGAAAACGGTCGGTGAAAAACTGGGAACAAATTAACAGTAACCAGAATTTTGACACCAATTTAAACCTCATTAGGGATTTAGCTGGAATTTTTGTAAGAATTTCGATCACGAGATCGAAAGAAATCTTCGGCAACGATTGGTGGTTCTTACAGATTTCTCTTCGTCGTCTTCTTATTCCTTTCAATCTCCTCGTCATTCTTCTTCTCTCTCGCTAGTGAATGACGGCTATATCGAAAGAAAAAGCCATGTCTCACACAATATTACGTGATGGAAAGTTTTGGTAGCGTTACAACTTCTTATATAGGTGGTCGAAACCCTAGATCATATGGTAACCGATATAAAATGTTTTTTGTTTTTTTTGGGTCAACCAAAGTTCACACCATAAAATCTCTTATTTTCTTTCCCTTGTGTCAGGAAGAATTGAATTTCGTTGTAAAGTGATCACTACTATTAAACCATATGTACTCTAAAATGTTTTAGTAAATCATATCTTTTCTTTCCTCTATCCATTATCTCTTTCTTTAAAAAAACATTGTTTTGATGAGTCTGTGTGGATCGGCCTTATCAATTCAATTGTTCAAACTAACTCTTTAAAGATTATATTTTTAGGATATGAAAATTAATATCTTCATAATATTTTTGACCAACAATACTTGATTCATGACCAAAACCAGATCCCTAAACCCCCTATTAACTACTACATATAGTGGAATCGAATGGAATTTCCTATATATGAGCTGAAAAGAGCTACCTCGGCAATATCTTCAAAATCCCACATAGTGAGTTTTGATAACTTATAAAGTTATACAGTTTAATACTTATAAAAATTTAAATCCTTTCATGAATAATTATCGAAAAGTCCAAATAGTTCATTTGAAAAAACATATAGGTCATATATGTTTGTTGGTGTCGAACTAAATCAAACTAAGTCAACTAGGTCATTTTTTTGGCCTAACAGAACCAGCTTTGAAAAAGAGAATTTGGAATCTTCAAGGAAACGAATAGTATATGACCATTCATATATTATTGAGGTTAAATCATAATATAAAAATAAAAAAAACTTTTTAAAATATTTACCTTTAAGTCATTATATAGAGTTTTTTTTCTTAAAATGTGAAATTGATTGACAATACAAACATGTTTTGAAGTGGAAAGGAAACAGATTTAACAAGAGCATGTATTCCCCAAAAAAATAAAGAATAAGAAATCAATTCTAGTTCACTTCAAACCATCTCCTTAGAAGGTCCTGCATCACTGCCATCACAATAAACCTCAAGATCAAAAGCATAGGGATTACTCTCGCTAATTTGATTGCAAGTCCTATCACCTGTAAATTGACTACACGTTTTAAACTCCGGATATTTTCAAATTGATCAATATTATATTCTATTGCCTTTTGAATTTGTTTTTAGAGGCCGTGTAGGAGCTGCGCATATGTATATGGTGATCTTATTAAAGTTTGTTTCCTAGAATATGAGTAATTAACCGATCGAAAACCTTAGGAAATTTGATGTTTTTGGTTGTCTTATGATTGTTTATTTGGAAGCAAGATTTTGAATGGTTATGAATTTAGCATAAGTTAAGGTAGCTTCATACCATTTCTCTTAATTTTGTCGTATAATCTCCCTTATTACATAAACTAGGTAAAGACTAGTCATGTCAATAGAATTGTTTACTTGAAGATGCACAAAAGCATTTAAACGAAATTAAGAAATATGATGTTTCCAAACAAAACCCAAACGAAGGAGAACACATGCACAAAATCGTTTAGAGATACGTTAAGTTCTTAAAATCATCGAATCCAATAACGTCACAATATTTGGCAAAATAGAAGTTTGATGTATCTTTGATTTCAACTTTTCTCAAAAGATTGGTTTGTAGATTGTAAAGGAAAACATGGAAAAGAGTTTTACTTTGATATTTAGCGATAGTGTTTCTTCGAGGTACGAAGATAACCTCACTGTTTCGAGTTGTACCTTGTACACTTAAACGGATGCCTTGGATTAGGTGCCTTTGAGAAGGATGCAATACCAAAGTCTTCTTCGACCAATAACTTTTCTCTTCATCTTCCATAACCCACAGATCCATCACACCTTCGTCTTCAAGATAGCTATAGCGTAAAATTGCTACTCTTCTACTGTATTCTATAAGATCATTAGACCAAAAGGCTCGATATTCAGGTTCTTGGAGGAAACAGATTTCTTCAGAACTAATATCGAAACTCACAAGCACAAGAGGATGCAAGTGAACCCAGGCGATGTAATATATACGTCCATTGATAGTCAAACCTTGTGTTGGAGGATGATGTTGTTGAAATGGGATTGAAATCTTTCTCCATCGACTAGAAGCATCTCCTCCTAGTACGAAGACCCAAATCTCTACCCCGTCTCTTGGTACTGAAATTATTGAAATAGTGCAAACCATTTTATATTGATTATGAACGGGATCGTGTCCGATATGGTACATGATATTCTTCATCATGTGAAGAACTTCAGCTATGAGTTCGGGTAACACGACAAGTTGCCTAGTGTTAGTGTTGTATATTTGTGCATTTGGCCATTTAGCAAGGCACATCAAACCGCGATAAACGTAAGAGACTTTGTAGCTTTCCATCACTAGGATGCTTAAATTTGGGTCAACTACAATTGAAGAAAAGTCCGAGTCAGGAGAAGACGAAGCTGATAGTAATATCTTATTGTTTTCGAAGCTCAACCACATGTACATACATAGTGGCGATGATAAAATCTTTAGTAAACGGTCGATGAACTACTGGGAACAAAGTAACGATGACCAGAGCTTTGACACGGTTTTAAACTTCATAAGTGATTTAACAGGTAGTTTCATGAGAATCTCGATCTGGAGTTCGAAAGGAATCTCCAGCAACGGTTCGTGGCTCTTGGTCATGTCTGTCTCTTCTTTGCTTTCTTTTGAGTCTATTCGTTTATTTGCCATGTAACCACATGACATCGGCTAGGTCAAAAACATTCTAATACTATTAAAAAATCCTATTTAAGACTATAACTATGGAGTTGTAAAAATTTGGTAATCAAATCTAATATAAAAGATTTGATAATTGATATTATATCATATTAATTATTTTTAACAATTATTTATCTTCTATTTTATTTTAACTTCTTTTCATAAAATAAAATAAATAAGGGTGAATTTTCCAAATAAACATGAATTGCATCAAAATAAAATCACTATAAACTACACTAGTTTAGATATTAAGTGAGTAGTTTTTTTAATGTATTTGAGACTTAATTGGCCTTGTGTAAAAGATGAGAGAAAAAAGGAGGAACAATACAATTACATGCTATCGAAATGGTACTACTATATACTCCATAGATCAATTACATTATAGAAAATATAACTTATAAAAAAAAAGAATTCGGAGAAGGAGAGGAATAAAAGGAGGAGGAAGAAAAGTTTAGAAAATAGACATTCTAAATAAACGAAATATAATAGAAATATTTTGTGTTCTACATAAATATTTTAATAACATATTCAATTTTCATGTCTTTTACTAAAGAAAATTTAGATTTGATTTAATTTAATTTTTATTAATAGATCGATATAATGTTAGTTACTCTCAGGTGGTTAGGATAATCCATATAATAGTTCAGGTACCGGATTTTGATTCATTCCACTACTCTAGTAGATTAAAAAAGAGATTATAGGGTGTAAGATTTAGATTATGGATCGAGTTTTGTCGATCCAATTGTTGTAAAAAAGAAAAAAAGATATATATATATATATATATATATATAATGTTAATAAAATGGAGTAGGGGAGAAGAACAGGAGAAATGGAAAATAAAATTGACAGCTTATACTAAATAGTAAAGTTGCAAACAATGTAGGAATAGAAAGTATTTTTCTTTTTATGATTCTATATATAGTTAGTTTATAAATTAATAAACAATTTAAGGTTATAGATGCTAATCTCTCAATAAATAATCATATCATCTATGAAAAAATATTAGATATTATCTAAATATGATATGTTTAAATTTTCTAAAAAACAAACATATAATTTAACATATGAAAAATTATGTATGTAGAAGATGGTCATATTATATATAAACATATATATCGTTTTATTGTTTGTAAATATAAATAAATACGACAAGTTTTCCAAATGGCCATATATATTAGAAAACAATTCATTACATAAACAATAAACAATATATATTAGCATATATTTTCTTTATATATAATATAACTTTATATATGTTTTGAAGGATTTTTGGCTTTTTCAAGTACAACGGAGATAAAAGAAGGTAGGACAGTGTTGTAGAGAGCAAAAGATTGTAATCGCAAAGAGATTTGGTAGATTCCATGGAACATCACCTGAAGAAAGATTTACCAATGTTTTATGGGTAACTCTATAAAACTTTTTGTGTTCTTGTTTGCTTACAAGATTAAGAAAATCAGAGAGATTGTGAGCTGATTTAGAATCGTTGCCAGAGAGTTAATCATACTTTTCTAATTATTTTACTAGTTATGGCAAAACTATCCTGTTCGTATCGTTTGCATCTATATGTTTATTATCTCAGATAAAATCTGGTATGTCTTGTATTTCAACGAACATATTTTATGCAAAAATAAACTACCAAAACTAAAGTTTGAAAAAAGAAAATAAATCATGGTAAAGGTGAACACCTATACGAATTAAATATATAGCTGATTAGATATATTGGTACATCACATATTTTTAGTATTCATAATTAATTCGTAGTTAAAATACTTTGAAATTAGACATTTTCAACGAATATATAAGCTATCAATTATGCTCGTTTATTTACTTGATATAGTACATAGAAATCATATGTTTTAAAGGCTATTTGGCTCCTTAAAGTGCAAACATTACAAGAATATAAGCCGTTTTCCGACAAAATTATGACCAGAAACTACTATCGGAGTCCGATGAATATTAACCAGAAAAAATAAATCAGTTGGACCTGGTCGGAAATTACTGACGGAATAATGAGTGTCGAAAACCCTCGGAAATTACTAACGGAATAATGAGCGTCGAAAATCGTTGTTTTCCAACAAAAGTCGACAGACAAACAAAAGCTGTTGGACACTGTCGGACGATTCTAACCAGTTTCGACCGGCTAACTAATTAATTTTTAATTTTTAAAATTAGAAAATTAAAAATAAATCCCGTCGGAAATCGTCAGAAGATTTCGACCATTTTCGAAGAGCTTTGAATTAATTTTTAGTTTTAAAAAATTGTAAAATCAGAAAATAAAAACTGTTAAAAACATCGGAAGTTTCATACGGTTTTCGATGGTAATGGTTACGTTAATTAAAACACACGTTGTGCATATGATGACACTGTTGTAACCGAAAAGTAGATCGCAATTGGAACCCGTCAGAAACCGTCATATATTTTCGATTTATAAATCTTCACGGCTTCCATTTCTCTCTATCACACTTACCTTTATCCACATCAAAATTTATAATGTCGAATTCGAATTTCCAGTCAATACGTAAAGAGTAGTCATGTAAATAGAACTTCTTTACTTGACAAAGAACAAAAGTTTCCAAACGAAATTAATAAATAAGATATGTCTAAACAAAAACACAAAAGAAGAAGAAAGCACACACAAGCGTTTAGAGATACATTAAGTTCTCAACATCATCGAATCCAATAACGTCCATAACTTTGTTACGACTATGGTTTGATGTATCTTTGATATCAACTTTTCTCAAAAGATTTTTTTGTAGATTGTAAAGGATAACGTGGAAAAGAATTTTACTTTGAGGTTTAACGATAAGATTGCGTGTTGGAGGAATGCACATTGTATGTCGAGGTACAAAGATAACCTCACCGTTTCGAGTTGTACCTATGACCCTCAAACGGATGCCACTGATTATGTCTATTTGAGAAGGATGCAACACCAAAGTCTTCTTCGACCAACTACTTTTCTCAAAATCTTCCATAACCCATAGTTTCATAACACTTGTGTATCTATGGTCTAAAATAGCTACCCTTCCACCATATTCTATTAGATCAGTATAATAATAATAAAAGGGTTGAGATTCAGGTTCTTGGAGGATACTGATTTCTTCTGAACTAATATCCACACATGCACAAGAGGATGTGCGCGAACCCAGACGATGCAATATATACGCCCATTAATAGTTAATGCTTGTGTGAAAGGACGATGTGGTTTAAATGGGACTGAAATATTTCTCCATCGACTAGAATAATCTCCTCCTAGTACGAAGACCCAAATCTCTGTCCTGTCATCTCTTCTTGGTACTGAAATTACTGAAATAGTGCAAACCACTTTATATTGATTATGAACGGGATCATGTCCGATATTGTACGTAATCCGCTTGTGACCTTCAGCTATGAGTTTGGACTCTATGTCGTGTAAGACGACAAGTTGCCTAGTGCTAGTGTTATATATTTTTGCACTTTTTCCTTTAACTAGGCACATCAAACCGCGATAAACTTGAGAGACTGAGTAGCCTTCCAAAGCTGGATTGGTCAAATCTTGGTCAACTAAAAAGTCTGACTCAGGAGAAGACGAAGCTGATAAAAATACCTTACTGTTTCCGAAGTCATGCCGCATGTATATACGTGGCGATAATGAAACCTTTGGGAAACGGTCGGTAAAACACTGGGAACAAATTAACGATGACCAGAGTTTTGACACCGATTTGAACCTCATAAGTGATTTAACAGGCAATTTCATGAGAATCTCGATCTGGAAATCATCAGGAATTTCCGATGACGGTTCCTGGCTCTTGCTCATGTCTGTCTCTTGTTTGCTTTCTTTTGAGTCTCTACGTTCCGAGATGACGACTAGGTCAAAAAGATATAAAACAATATCCTTTTAGTGAATATATATTTTTATCTTTAAATAAAATATTTTTTTTTTGATTTAGGTCATTTTTTTTCTCAAACAATTCGAACCATAGCCTAAATCACACTTTATAAAATAAAAAAATAATCATATCAATATATATAAATTATTAATTTACGAGCATATATGAGTTATATAAGCCAATACAGATTAAAAATAAGTTTTATGATAACTAAAAGATTATTAAATAAAATAATAATGATATGTATATAAAATAGGGTATTTGACTAAAATAACCTAAAAATTGATTACAAATACAAAATTAGATTTTAATTTGAGTGAAATGCAAAACTAACTCAAATTTTAGTAAAATTATAATATTCACCTTAATGAACAAACAAAAAATAGAGATTACAAGTAAAGTTATAACTTTGTGTTGTCTCGTCTACTTTGTGATTTTTATTTATTTTTAAATTTTAGAAATAATAAAAAATAATTTGATGAAATCTTTTTATATATAACCAAAATAGAAGCAATTAGGAAATATAAAAATTAAAATTTATGAAATTCAACTAACAAATATCATATTCCTTACATTTTGGCATTATGAGTTGGTAATGATATAGATATTATGTAACCTTAGAGTTTGATATTATGAGTTGATAATTATGTAATACTTGTATTTTTTTTCAAATTTTTGAATAAAATCTTAAGTTTTTAATGTATTAATAATAAGTTTTGTTTAAAGTTTGATCATTAAATATAAAATAATCAATATTTGGTTTAGAAATTATGTTTAAAGTTTAGGGTATAAAGTTTGGTGTAAACTTTATATGAAGTCTTTAGTGTAGATTTCTTATGATATCAACATTTTTTTTTGTCAACATTAGATCGACAAGGCCCGATCTATAGCCTAAAGCTCACTCCCAATAATTCCTTTTTTAAGCTACCATAATACAGCATGTAGGAATCAAACCTTGGTACCAAGTCATTAGCTGGATCATCCTAACCACCAGATTGAGAGCAACTCAGCATGATATCAACATTTAACATATCAAATTTTAAGTTTTAACAAACTAAATATTCTATTAGTTATAACAAATCTCGGTTTTGTTATTCTACAAATACATATTATTAGCTATTTATAAATATTTCTATATTAGTATATACTTTATAAATTAAGTAATATATTAATAAATTAAATATATGTCATATCGATAATATAAAACAAAAAATATATATATAGATCTAAAAATTTAAATGATTACGAGTTTAAAACCAAATCAAAACATAAAATAAAAAAATAAAACATATGCCGTCATCATCTAGTAATTATATATAACTAGATGTTTTTTTTGATATTTCAGAGCCCTATATATAATTCTGTTTCTAAATTATATCCAAACTAGAAAATTCCGTATAGTTTTTTTTTTCCGCATTCTGTTTGTAAATACCATATATAATTGGCTACTGAAATGCCCACCCCTCTATTTTTCCAAAAAACATAGGAATGTTATAAATGTATATTTAAATATTATATTATAATTTTTAAGTAAAGGAAGAGAAAGTGGAAGTATGAACGTAAAGTTATGTTTTTCTTATTATCAAATGGAGGAATACATACATGTATATATACTAGTAGTAAGTCGGTTAAATTATTGTAGATATTTTAGAAATAATTATTATACCTATAGTAATAGGTAATTATATCCTATATGTCTATAACACTCCCCCTTAATTACCTATTATTATATTATATATATTACGCACTGCCTCATTAAAAACCTTGTCATGGAAAAACCCAGTGGGATAAAAACCATGACGAGGGAAAAAGAGTACAGTGATATAATCTCCCCCTGAAATAATGAATATCATAAATTTCGTAATTGACGCATCCCGATATTGTGAACATGTTTTCTGAACGTTGTAGTGGGAAGCGCTTTAGTGAATAGATCTGTTGCATTATCTGTTGAACGAATGTATTGAATATTCACTTCTTGATTCTTCTCGAGTTCTCGTGTGTAAGAGAAAAATCTTGGGGGAATATGCTTCGTTCGATCACTTTTTATATAACCTTCTTTAAGTTGGGCGACACAAGCAGCATTGTCTTCAAACACCTTTGTTGGCTCTTTATTTATGGCTATTCCACTTGCTTTTTGTATATGTTGAGTCATGGATCTAAGCCAAACACATTCTCTACATGCTTCATGAAGTGCAATTGTTTCAACATGATTTGAGGAGGTAGCAACTAGAGTCTGCTTTTGGGAACGCCAAGAAATTGCAGTGCCTCCAATTGTAAAAACATATCCGGTTTGCGATCGGGCTTTATGTGGATCTGATAAATAGCCTGCATCTGCAAAACCAACTAGATCGAGACTAGAATTTCTGTTATAAAATAATCCCAAATCAATCGTTCCTTGGAGATAACGAAATATATGTTTTATTCCATTCCAGTGTCTGCGCGTAGGTGATGAACTATATCTTGCAAGCAGATTTGTAGCGAATGCTATATCTGGTCTAGTGCAATTTGCAAGATACATAAGTCCACCAATAGCGCTCATATAAGGTACTTCAGGACCTAATACCTCTTCGTTATCTTCACAAGGTCGGAATGGATCCTTGTCGATATTAAGTGATCTATTAACCATTGGAGTACTTAAAGGAGTCGCTTTATCCATATAAAATCGTTTTAAGATCCTTTTAATATAATTCGATTGATGTACGAAAATTCCATTCCGAAGATGCTCGATCTGGAGTCCTAGACAAAACTTTGTCTGTCCAAGATCTTTCATTTCGAACTCTTCTATCATATGAGTTCTAGCAACATTAATCTCCTTTTGAGTTCCAATTATGTTTAGGTCATCAACATATACACCTATGATCACAAATCCATATATAGATTTCTTAATAAATACGCAAGGACATATTGCATTGTTGGTATATCCTTTACTCAGTAAATATTCACTTAGACGATTATACCACATGCGTCCGGATTGTTTTAATCCGTAAAGTGATCGCTGTAATTTGACTGAACATACTTCTTTAGATTTTGCGCTCAATGCTTCAGGCATCTTTAATCCTTCTGGGATTTTCATATATATTTCACTATCAAGTGATCCATGTAGATATGCTGTCACAACATCCATTAGATGCATTTCTAGATTTTTAGATGCTGTTAGGCTCATCAAAAATCTAAAGGTAATTGCATCCATTACCGGGGAATATGTTTCTTCATAATCAATCCCAGGTCTTTGAGAAAATCCTTGGGCAACAAGTCGGGCTTTATACCTTGTTACCTCATTTTTCTCATTCCTTTTTCGAACGAAAACCCATTTATATCCAACATGCTTTACATGTTCAGGAGTTATGACAATAGATCCAAAGACCTTTCTTTTATTTAGGGAGTTTAATTCAGTTGTCATGGCCATTTTCTATTTCTCCCAATCAGGTCTTTTCTGGCATTCTAATATAGACTTTGGTTCTGGATCATCATTTTCATTGTCAATTTCTTTTGATACAGAGAATGAGAAAATTCCATCATCATCTTCTATCTCACTTCTAACCCAAATATTTCCGTTTTGGGCATAGTTGATGGAAATCTCATGTTTTTCTTTATTTTCGCCTTCAAGACTTTTCTCTGTATAATTTGGTTCTTCTGGACCATTTATATTTATTTTTCCCAAAATCTTTTTCTTTCGGGGATTTTTATCTTTTGATCCCATAGGTCTCCCCCTTTTTAACTGAACATTGGGTTTACTTGTTATGTTTCCATCATTTTGTTCTTCCGGAACAATAACTCTTGATGGAACATTCGCAGCGGGTATGTGCGATTTTGTTACCCTTTTTGTATCAGTGAATGCATCTGGTATCTGATTTGCCATATTTTGTAAATGCACAATTTTCTGAACTTCCAATTCACGTTGTTTCGTAGGGGGATCAAGGTGCCATAACGACGGTGTGTACCATGTTATGTCTTTTGGTACTTCTTTAATTCCTTCCCCTAACGCGGGGAATTCATCTTCATTAAAATGGCAATCGGCAAAACGTGCCGTAAACATATCACCAGTTTTTGGTTCTAGATACCGAATTATACTTGGTGATGTATACCCAATGTATATTCCCAATCTCCTTTGTGGTCCCATTTTTGTTCTTTGTGGTGGCGCAATGGGGACATATACCGCACACCCAAAAATACGGAGATGAGATATATCTGGCTTCTGGCCAGATGTTAATTCTAATGGAGAGTATTTATTATATGCACTTGGTCTTATTTGGATTAGTGCCGCAGCATGCAGAATTGCATGACCCCATATTGAAATTGGGAGTTTTGTTCTCATTATTAACGGTCTAGCAATAATTTGTAACCGTTTGATTAAAGACTCAGCCATACCATTTTGTGTGTGAACATGTGGGACTGGATGTTCAACATCTATTCCCAATGACATACAATAGTCATTGAAGGCTTGTGAAGTGAATTCACCAGCGTTATCAAGTCTTACCTTCTTTATTGTATAATCAGGAAATTGTGCCCTTAATCTGATTATTTGGGCAATGAATTTTGCGAAAGCCATGTTTCGTGTGCTCAATAGACACACATGTGACCATCTACTAGATACATCAATCAATACCATAAAATATCTAAATGGCCCGCATTGTGGATGGATCGGTCCACATATATCACCATGTATTCTTTCCAAGAATACCGGAGATTCATTCTTAACTTTGGCTGGTGATGGCCGAGTTATTAGTTTTCCAAGAGAACATGCATTACATGGAAATTCTTTCGTTTGAAAAATCTTCTGGTTTTTCAACGAATGGCCATTTGTGTTTTCCACAATTTTTCGCATCATGACTGAACCAGGGTGCCCTAAACGTTCATGCCAGATTTTGAACGTACATGTAAACTTCGGGTTTACTGTAACATATGATTCAATCATATTTATTTTTGTGAAATATATTCCGGAGGATAAAGCTGGCAGCTTTTCTAGTATACATTTCTTTTTCGAGTTAACTGATGTGATGCATAGATATTCAACACCATTATTATTCATTGTTTCTACGTGATATCCATTTCTTCGAATATCTTTGAAACTCAGTAAATTTCTACATGATTTAGGGGAATATAATGCATTATCTATTTCAAATTTTGTCCCCTTTGGCATTGAAAAACAAGCTCTTCCGGAGCCTATAATAATTCTTGCATCACCAGATATAGTATTCACTCTTCCGGCGGAATCATTCATCTTAAGGGAAGAGAAATAATTTTTATCTTTAAGTATTGTGTGCGTTGTACACTACCTGCCAGACACATATCTCCATCCTTGTTTCCGTATTTCAACATTTTCTGATTTAAGAATATTTATAAAAGATGCGTTAATATTAATACAAACAGTATATTACAAGACAATATTTTACAAACAAGGTAAGAAACAACATTATGTAATCATAACTAATTATACATTATATTATACTTTTTATACATTATATTATAAATTTTATAAATTATATTATTCTTTCTTCTTCAGGAAGAGTTTAATCTTTTTGGCTTTCGTTGATTTCTATGGAATCAACAGCGAAATCAGCCACATCGAGATACGTATCATTGTTTATATCATCGAGATGCGGATCGACTTCACGGTCAAAAGAAGGACCGGCTTCATGATCAAAAGAATGCCCGATATTGCCATGAACAAAGTTGGTTTCTCTTTGTTTTCCCTTTTTCTTTTGGGACTCTTGGTGTAGTTCAACGAAATATTTCGGCGTACGGCAGGTACGTGACCAATGTCCTTTCATACCACACCTATAGCAACTTTCCTCATGTTGCCTTTTTCCAACTTCTTTTTCTTTTGGTCTTTTGTGATTTCTTTCATCGTTAGAATCAGCAGGGCAAGATCTTTTCCTTTGCCCACGTCCATATCCACGTTTGTATCCTCCTCGTCCACGACCGCGGTAATTACCTCGACCGCGTCCACGTCCGTAATTATTATAATTCGTAACATTCGCTTCGGGGAATGCTACTGATCCAGTAGGGCGTGACTGATTGTTCACGATGACGAGTTCATTATTCTGCTCTGCTACAAGAAGCACTTGCATTAATTCTGAATACTTCTTGTATCCATTAGCCCTATACTGTTGTTGTAGGACTACATTTCCAGGATGAAATGTTTGGAGAGTTTTCTCGATCATATCATAATCAGTGATCGTTTCTCCACATAACATTATTCTAGAGGTAATTCCAAACAGCGCAGAATTATATTCGCTTACGCTTTTATAATCCTGAAAACGGAGGTTCAGCCACTCATGTTTTGCCTTTGGTAAGATCACGTATTTCTGGTGATCAAACCTTTCTTTCAGTGACTGCCAAAGATCTGCAGGATCTTCTTTTGTTATATATTCATTTTTTAAGCCATCGTGGATATGATGGACCAAAAATATCATGGCGTTAGCCTTTTGTTCTTCGGAAGTCGTTTTTGACTTATCAATTGTGTCAAGGAGTTTTCTTCCCCTTAAGTGCATTTTTGTTTCGACAGCCCATCTCATATAGTTATTGCCTGATATATCCAGGGCAGCGATCTCGAGTTTTGCCAAATTAGACATAATTACTGCATAATAATTATAATTTTATTATTAAAAATTTTAAATAAAATATAATGCAATAACATGTCAATAATTAAACACATAAAAATGAAATAAGCAGGCGATTACAAAAAAATACAAAGTACCAATAAGTAACCAACAATTCACCCAAAATTCTGTGTGAGTGAAATCACCGATGAAAAATCCGAGAATAGTGGAAAGAATTATACCGAGGCAAAAGATTAAAACCCAACTCATTTTGCAAAAATGAATCGATTTCGAGAGAAAAATTTTGAGAGAAGGTAGAAAATTTGGAGTGATGAAAATGAGTGAAAGTTGAGTGTATTTATAGATTAAAAATTTGTATGTAGCCGTTGGAAATAGTGTTTGTAGCCGTTGGAGAATTATGTATTATTATTATTTTATTTTTCATAACCGTTAGAAAAATATATCCAAAGATAAAATTATCAAACATAATCACGAAATATTCAGAGTATAAATTGCGCAATTAAATATGATGCAATAACAGTAAATTTAAATATATTATTTGTCTTCAGGACAAAATTATTTTTATTTATTTGTCTTCTGGACAAATTTATTTGTTTCGTCTGAAACAGATTTATATGTATATCCATTTTATTTTTACTGTTCTTCAGGAACGGTTTAGTAAATGTCTTAAGGACATTTTTGATTTTTTTTTTTTTTTTTTTTACGTTCTTCTGGAACATTTTGTAAATGTCTTATGGACATATAAAAATATTGATCTGAGGAGACATAGTCTACCACATGATCATGATCGTGAAGGCATAGCCATTCTAACGATCAGTTCGGGGAAGGCATCGCCTATCTGCCCGAAATTAATATTTAAACATAGGGACTATATCCCTCATGTTGTAATTGAGGCATTATTATAGTTTATAAATTAAATTAAAATATATAGTATATATGTATGGGGCTCAAGTCACCCATTATATCAAAGTATAAAATCAAAATTGACAAAAATAAATTTTACCTTTTTCCGGCGCGGGAGCGATTCGTGCTGATAACGTGTTATAAATGTATATTTAAATATTATATTATAATTTTTAAGTAAAGAAAGAGAAAGTGGAAGTATGAATGTAAAGTTATGTTTTTCTTATTATCAAATGGAGGAGTACATACATGTATATATACTAGTAGTAAGTCGGTTAAATTATTGTAGATATTTTAGAAATAATTATTATACCTATAGTAATAACTATAGGTAATTATATCCTGTCTATAACAAGGAACAAATTTATAAACTACTCTAAAGTCCATAAGTCTTTGCAGTAAATTTCATAATTGGACATAAAATCTGTTTTTTTAGTGCCGGGAAATGTATAATATACAGTGTTAACACTCTTTCTAAAGGTGATCGCCGTTGAGATTCCGGCGGAAGAGATTTTGGCTATGTTGAGATCACGGCGTTCGCGTTCCCGTCACGGCGCACAAGCTTGCGCCGTTATGTCTGCTGTTCTCCTTCTCGCTTCTGTCTCTCTTCTCTACACGCGTCTCTCACTCTTCTCATCTAATTCGCCGAATCACCTTCGCTCCGGCTCTACCGAAGATGCAGTTTTGTTCCCGGATTCTCTTCTTGTCTCGGATTCAGACGTCGTGGAAACCGGCGGCGGAGGAAGAGGATCATCTACCTCAACTGAGGATAGAATCGACGAGCACGACGATGCGATCGAAGATGACCGCAACGACGGCGTTTCGAATGAGGACGATGAGAATCAGGACGCGGAGCAAGAGCAAGAAGTGGATCTTAGTCGTAACAAGGCGTCGTCTTCTGGGTTATACTTTGATCACGTTCACGGAGTCATAAGAAGAGCTTTCAATAAACGATCGATTGATGAATGGGATTACGATTACACAGGTTTCAGTATGGATTCGGATTCGGGAGAAAAGAGTAGAGCTGCGTTTGGATCTGATGATGTGCCTTTAGACGAATCGATTCGAAGGAAGATCGTTGAGGTTTTGAGTCTGGAGGACGCGTTGCTGCTGAAATCAGGGAAGCGGGTATCGCCATTGAGAGAAGGTTGGGGAGATTGGTTTAATAAGAAAGGTGATTTCTTGAGGAGAGATAGAATGTTTAAGTCGAATATTGTGACGTTAAATCCATTGAATAATCCAATGTTGCAGGATCCTGATGGGGTTGGGATCACGGGATTGACGAGAGGGGATAAGGTTGTTCAGAAATGGAGGTTGAATGAGATTAAGGGAAACCCTTTTATGACCAAGAAGCCATTGAGTTTTTCGGAGGAAAAAGAACTGAATGAGTTTAGAGAAAGTAGAAAAGGGATTAAGTTGCAGAATAGCGTTGCTGAGAGAAAGGGTGAGATCAAGAAAGGTGAGCGTAAGACATTAGATGACGATAAGGATATCGAGACAAAGGAGCAAAAGAACGGGGAACTTGAGAGGAACAACGATGAGGTTACAGAACATTTGTATGCAGATGGAACCAAATGGGGATATTATCCTGGTATAGAACTGAGTTTGTCCTTTTCGGACTTCATGGATTCATTTTTCAGGAACGGGAAATGCTATATGAGAGTGTTTATGGTGTGGAATTCACCTGGTTGGATGTTTAGCGTTAGACATCAAAGAGGGCTTGAGAGTTTACTTTCTCAACATCGAGATGCTTGTGTTGTAGTTTTCTCAGAGACCGTGGAGCTTAATTTCTTCCGAAATAGCTTTGTGAAAGACGGGTTAGTGAGCAGCACAGAATGTTGCCTGTCTCTATACTCTTCCATTTTATAATTGTTTGATTCATTTCTCTGTGTTTCTTTGGCAGTTATAAAGTTGCTGTAGCTATGCCCAATCTGGATGAGTTGCTGCAGGATACTCCTACTCACGTATTTGCTTCTGTATGGTTCGATTGGAGAAAAACAAAGTTTTATCCTACTCACTACAGTGAACTTGTTCGGCTTGCCGCCCTTTACAAGTAAAGCTTGATCACTCTCTAATCGTTATTGAGTAGTTGAGCATTCTCTTAACGCTTTGTGATTGCATATTTATACAGATATGGTGGAATTTATCTCGATTCTGATGTCATAGTCTTGGGTTCATTATCTTCACTGAGAAATACTCTCGGTATGGAGGATCAGGCAGCGGGAGAATCCCTGAATGGTGCTGTTATGTCATTCGGAAAGAAAAGGTTCATAAAACACATATTAATGCTTTGCTACATTAGAAAAATTGACTGTCTTAGTAACCAACAATGTTTCTATCTGATGTTTTAACTGCTAACCTCTCTCTGCAGCCCATTCTTACTTGAATGCTTGAACGAGTACTACTTAACTTATGATGATAAGTGTTTGCGATGCAACGGAGCTGATCTCTTGACTCGAGTATCGAAACGGTTTTTAAACGGGAAAACTCCGCGTATGGCTCAACAAGAGCTGAACATCCGACCGTCCCCTATGTTCTTCCCAATCAGCTCACAACAGATAAGAGAGTAAAGCTCTCTACTACTTTTGGTCAAAAACTTCAATCTTTTGTTCTGCAAGTTCCTTGATTAAGCAAAGCTTCCAACTTTGATTCTGTTTTTATTTATGTGGAGCAGCTATTTTGCATATCCTGCAACAAAGGATAAGAAATTGCAGCAAGACGAGTTGTTTAAGAAGATTCTCAATGATTCACTAACTTTTCATACTTGGAACAGCGTATCTTCCTCTCTGATTCCTGAACCTGAGAGCCTTGTAGCTAAGTTTCTTGATCGTAGTTGTATCCGATGCTATGATGTATTATAAAACTCTTTCTCGGCAAAATCATTTATGTAACGATCAAATTTTTGCAAGACATAAGTCTCTCTCTATAAATGCAAGAGTTAGTAGAAGAAGAGGACGAACCATTAAAGCTTCAATGTCATCTCTTCTTGCGAGGTCGAACCGGTTCTTTGTTAGACCTTCTGAAATACCCAATTCTCTTTGCTCTCTTTTCTTCTTCAGAGTTATCTCTTCCGACCAACAATCCAATGATTTTTCTCCTCCTCCATCATCTTCACCATCTCAATCTCTAGTTAAATCAGTCTGTTCATTGGTTTATAATTCCTATCTTCGTCAAAATCATGTCGTATCATCTCCACACCGCGTCAATCTAGATTGTGATGCCAATTCTCTTACTCATGAGCAAGCGATCACTGTCGTTGCTTCACTCGCGAGCGAAGCTGGTTCGATGGTGGCTCTTTGCTTCTTTTATTGGGCAGTGGGTTTTGAAAAGTTCCGACATTTCATGAGATTGTATCTCGTGACTGCGGATTCTTTGATTGCCAATGGAAATATGCAGAAAGCTCACGAGGTAGTGCGCTGTATGCTTAGAAATTTCTCGGAGATCGGGAGACTTAACGAGGCTGTTAGTATGGTTATGGATATGCAAAATCAGGGATTGTCACCAAGCGCGATAACTCTGAATTGCGTTCTTGAGATTGCAATTGGGTCGGGTTTGATAGAATATGCAGAGAACGTGTTCGATGAAATGTCTGTGAGAGGAGTTTGTCCAGATTCTACTTCTTATAAGCTGATGGTTATTGGTTGTTTTAGAGTTGGTCAGATTCAGGAAGCTGATAGGTGGTTAAGTGGAATGATCCAAAGAGGATTTATTCCCGATAACGCTACATGTACCTTGATTCTTAGAGCATTGTGTGAGAATGGTTTAGTGAACAGAGCGATTTGGTATTTCCGTAAGATGGTTGATTTAGATTTTAAGCCAAACTTGATTAATTTTACATCTTTGATTGATGGTTTGTGCAAGAAGGGAAGTATCAAGCAGGCTTTCGAGATGTTAGAGGAAATGGTTGAAAATGGTTGGAAGCCGAATGTGTATACACACACGGCTTTGATTGATGGGCTATGTAAAAGAGGATGGACTGAGAAAGCGTTTAGGCTCTTCCTGAAACTTGTTCGTAGTGATAATTACAAACCAAACGTGCATACGTATACTTCGATGATTGATGGGTACTGCAAAGAAGATAAGTTGAACCGTGCAGAGATGTTGCTTAACAGAATGAAAGAGCAGGGTTTGTTTCCTAATGTGAACACGTATACAACACTCATTGATGGTCAGTGTAAAGCTGGAAACTTTGATAGAGCATACGAGTTGATGAATTTGATGGATGATCAAGGTTATAAGCCGAATATTTATACGTATAATGCAATTATAGACAGTCTCTGTAAGAAATCAAGGGCACCTGAGGCATATGAGTTGCTAAATAAAGCATTTTCAAGCGGATTAGAAGCTGATCGAGTTACTTACACTGTTCTTATTCAAGAACAGTGTAAGCAAACTGACATTAAGCAAGCTCTTGCTTTTTTCTGTCGGATGAATAAGACTGGTTTTGAAGCTGATATGCGCCTGAACAACATATTGATAGCTGCATTTTGTAGGCTTAAGAAAATGAACGAAAGTGAGAGGCTTTTTCAGTTAGTAGTGAGTCTTGGATTGATTCCAACGAAGGAGACTTATACGTCTATGATAAGTGGTTATTGTAAAGAAGGTGACATCGATCTAGCTTTAAAATATTTTCACAACATGATGAGGCATGGTTGTGTTCCTGACAGCTTCACCTATGGTTCACTAATTAGCGGTCTTTGCAAGAAGTCCATGATACATGAAGCTCGCAAGCTTTACGAAGCAATGATTGACAAAGGTTTATCTCCTTCTGAGGTAACTCGGGTTACATTAGCGTATGAGTATTGTAAGAGGAAGGATTCAGCCAACGCAATGATTCTACTTGAACCGTTAGATAAGAAGCTGTGGATTAGAACAGTTAGGACACTTCTTAGAAAATTATGTAGTGAAAAGAAAGTCGGCATGGCAGCTCTGTTCTTTCAGAAACTATTGGAGAAAGACAGTAGTCCTGATCGTATTACCTTAACTGCTTTCACTACAGCTTGTTCTGAGTCTGGCAAAAACAACCTTGTCGCTGATTTGACCGAGAGAATTTCCAGAGAAGTAAGCTAAAGAAGTGATTATGTGTCCCTTAGTTGTCTCGTGCTCTCTGTCAAATAGCGAATCCACATTGTTGATCAAGAAACTATGGAATGTAAACCATGATGATCATCTTGTTTTGTACAAAAAGAGGCCAAAGGCATGACATGCTGTTGCTTTCTAAATCTAGTCACATCAGCTTATCGCCTGCCAATAACTTCGAATGGAGAGACTATTATCACCAAGAAATGGGTGGAATCTGGCAGAACATTGAACAATACAAGTCCTTCCTTCTTTGCTTGGCGATTCTTGTCGAATGAAACCCTTCTTCTCGAGTTGTTTGATCCTGTTAGTTGAAGATTAAGTTCTAATTTCTTTCACCCTTTGAGGATAACTTCACGATGTAAAAGTAAAATCATTCGACCAGCAAGAAGTGGTTTTTCTAAAAGCTATAAAGACCAAACACTAATTATGTCTGAAAATCCTGAACTTTTTGTTTTTTAATGCTAAGGTGCGTATACATTTATTAAGATTGGATTTTCCTCCGAAAGCATCCAAATGATCACAGGGGGAGTTGGTTAGTTGGGCGTGACAGAAGCAGTGACATACTCCATCGCCGAAATTGACTTTCTGACCTTTTGGACTATGTAATATATAAACTGGATCATGTAATTCTTTTAACATATCGCTCCTGGGGCTGGTTGATGTCTTATTCCACGATCATTAGTAACAAAAGCTTGCTCTCTCTCGCTTCAAAGTTCAGTTTTCGTGGATCTCGTCTTCAGGTACACATCATCGTGATCACTGATCAAGTTCTTTTGTTTTTTTTCTTTTCACTTTTGAATATTGATTTCTCTGTGTGTGAACTTGCATATTAAAATTTTTTTTTTGGTTTGTGTTTGATCTGAGTGTTTTCTAGATGATGCATCGAGTTCTGAGAATTTCCTAGTTTATGTCCCAGTAAAAATCTTCTTTTTGCGCTTAAAGTTATAAACTTACTCTGTTTGTGGGTGCTCTGTTTTTATTCATGATCCTGTTTTCTTAAACTGCAATTCAGCTAATTTTAAAATTTCATCAGTGTACATTAGCAATGGCTCGATCTGCGGTTGATGAGACATCAGATTCAGGGGCTTTTCAAAGAACTGCGTCAACATTCCGTAACTTCGTTTCAAGAGATTCCAATTCTCAGTTTCCGGCTGATTCGGGTAGATACCATCTTTACATATCGTATGCTTGTCCATGGGCTTCTAGATGCCTCTCATACTTAAAGATCAAAGGACTTGATGATGCAATAAGCTTCTCGGTGCGTAGACTCCACCCTTTACACTGCTTTAATTCATGGAATAAATCATTACCTGAGCTTATTGATAGAATTGTTTGATTTTCATCAGTCTGTAAAACCCATTTGGGGAAGAACTAAAGAAACTGATGAGCATATGGGATGGGTCTTCCCGAATTCAGACACCGAGGTTCCAGGAGCTGGTCCGGACCATCTTAATGGTGCTAAGAGTGTAAGAGAACTCTATGAGATTGCTAGCCCGAATTACACTGGAAAGTATACTGTGCCTGTAAGTCTTTTTTGCTTCAAAATGTCTTCTAAACTCTTCTCAAGTCAGAACTGAATGATGTGATTTTTGTTTGTTATGACAGGTTCTATGGGATAAGAAGCTCAAGACTGTTGTAAACAACGAGAGTGCAGAAATAATCCGGATGTTCAACACAGAGTTCAATCATATTGCAGGAAATCCTGATCTTGACCTTTATCCTTCACCACTCCAAGCTAAAATTGATGAGACTAATGAATGGATTTACAATGGGATAAATAATGGAGTCTATAGATGCGGGTTTGCAAAGAAGCAAGGGCCTTACGAGGAGGTAAGTGCGAGTAACCATACTTTATATGCTAATAGATCCCATGAGAGTATTAAAAGCTTATGGTTCTGCTTTGTAGGCTGTTGAGCAAGTGTATGAAGCATTAGATAGATGCGAGGAGATTCTTGGAAAACATCGATACATCTGTGGAGACACTTTGACTGAAGCAGATATCAGATTGTTTGTCACCCTTATAAGATTTGACGAGGTAATAGATTCGAGTTCCTACTTTCATAACTAAAACGAATCTGTGATGTTGAAACGGTTGATGCAGGTTTATGCTGTTCATTTCAAATGCAATAAGAAACTCTTAAGGGAGTATCCAAATCTGTTCAACTACACGAAAGACATATTCCAAATCCCTGGTATGAGTAGCACTGTAAACATGAATCACATCAAGCAACATTACTATGGAAGTCACCCTTCGATTAACCCTTTCGGAATCATCCCTGATGGACCAAACATCGATTACTCATCGCCTCATGATCGAGACAGATTTTCCAAATGAAAACATCTCATCAAAGATTAAATCTTTTCATACCTGAGTTGTGTTTCTGTCTTCGGAAAGCTGTAACTTGTAACTATCTTTACCAAATAAGCATAAGTTTCTGTCATCTTCAACATTGTGCAAGTGATGTTGTATCATATGCATTGGAAATAAAAATAAGAGCTTTCTGTTTAATATGTTGTACTAATTTGGAAATCCCCATGGTTGAAAACAATGTTTGTTTCAACATAACCATTCTTTGGCTCTTGTAATTATTATTTTTAATCTTGCTTGGCCTCCGAGAAAAAAAAATTTATTAAAGATAACAGTTCTGCAGTATTATTATCATCATCTGTCACAAGTAATATAGATGGCAAAAAAAAAAAAAACAAAACAACTAATATAAAAATATGTGTATTCAAAAAACAAGTAAATTGTTAAATAATTGAAGTATCTGGAAACTCTAAAAATATGTGTATTCCTCGAGTTGCTCTCATTCTGATAGTTAGAATGATTCAGTTAATGACTTGATACTATAATTCGATTCCTATCTGCTGTGTTATGGTAATTAGGTGGACTTTAGATTATGGATCAGATTTTTTCGATCCAATCTTGCCAGAGTATTCAAAATTACCAATCTCACGTTATCCATTTGAGATATATAATATAGTATTTTTATAATTGGTGATTACTGATTTATCCATGATTATAACAATTTTTTCTTCATTCCTTAGCTTGTACGGCTTATATATCCAAAGTTTTGTTTATATTTTCTTCACTTTTCTCCAATCCCTACAATTTCTCACCAACCCTAATTTTCCCTAAATTGAGTACTACGGAATTCGTCACCTCACCTTGAATTGGCTGCGGTATCAATTTAATTGAACTATGTCTCTATTGTTGGAAGAGATCATACGGTCAATTGAGGCTTTGCTGAAGCTTAGGAATCGGAATCAGGAACCTTACGTCGACCCGAATCTAGACCCGGTTCTTCTGGTTCCGGGAATCGCTGGCTCCATTCTTAACGCTGTCGATCATGAGAACGGGATGGAAGAACGAGTTTGGGTTAGGATCTTCGGTGCCGATCACGAGTTTCGAACTAAGTTGTGGTCTCGTTTCGATCCTTCAACTGGTAAAATTGTTTTCCTTTTTCTCTTCCACAGTTGAGTAGTTGTGATAGTTATTATTGTGTTTTCCGGATACATGCTCATACACACTTCAATTAGTTTGAACTGAGACTGCAATTTGGCTTTTGCTTATGGTAGTGAATTTGATTCCTCTAGAAATTCATCAACTTTTATTGCTAAGCTTTTGACGCGTTCATCTAAAACAGGCAAAACGATCACTCTTGACCCAAATACGAGTATTGTGGTTCCTCAAGACAGAGCTGGGCTTCATGCAATTGATGTCTTAGACCCAGATATGGTATGGTTAATCTCTAGCTGTTCATTTCATTTCCTATCGATGAGTTAGCTATTAAAATGTTGTTTGTAGATCTTTCTTTTCTCATTGGGATCAATTAACACTTCTGTAGATTGTTGGCCGCGAGTCTGTGTTCTATTTCCATGAGATGATTGTTGAGATGATCGGATGGGGATTCAAAGAAGGGAAAACCCTTTTTGGTTTTGGTTATGATTTCCGCCAAAGCAACAGGTTCAAGAATTTCTCTTCTGAGTTTGATAAATGGTTTGGCGTAACAATAATGATTGGTGTATTGAGCTTTTTATGTTTGCTATGTATAGACTTCAGGAAACATTAGATGAATTTGCAAAAAAGTTGGAAACAGTTTACAAAGCTTCAGGAGAGAAGAAGATAAATCTTATTAGTCATTCTATGGGAGGACTGCTGGTGAAATGTTTCATGGGTCTGCATAGTGATGTATGTAAATCCTCTTTCTTTATTCGTAAATCTTTTCTATTATTATCTTTTCTTCTTAATCTTACATTTTTGGGTGAAATTTCTACTTTCATCAGATATTCGAGAAGTATGTACAAAATTGGATTGCTATTGCTGCTCCATTTCGAGGTAGGCTCTCGGACTTGTTGCATTTCTGATTATACTTAAGAAACGTAACAGACTGAATGGTTCTGCATTATTGAATCAGGTGCTCCAGGATATATCACATCGGCTTTACTGAATGGAACGTCTTTTGTCAATGGTTGGGAACAGAACTTTTTCGTCTCTAAATGGAGTATGCATCAGTTGGTAATGATCAATCAACAATAATTCCATTCCGTTCTAAATCTTGTTTATTGATCTCTTCTGGAAATTGTCTTATTTTGTTTCAGCTTATTGAGTGTCCATCGATCTACGAGCTGATGTGTTGCCCTTATTTTAAATGGGAACTTCCTCCCGTTTTAGAGATATGGAGAGAGAAACAGAGCAATGATGGAGTTGGAACTTCTGATGTTGTTCTTGAGTCTTACCGTAGTCTGGAAAGCCTTGAAGTTTTCACGAAATCTCTTTCGAACAATACTGTAAGTTACATGCTACCACCATTTTTCATCAAATGATGTTGTTGCAAACGCACATATGTTGCAGTGACTTATCCTGTGCTCCACAAATGTTCAGGCTGATTATTGTGGAGAATCCATTGATCTTCCATTTAACTGGAAGATCATGGAATGGGCTCACAAAACTAAGAAAGTATTAGCAGAGGCAAAGCTTCCTCCCCAAGTTAAATTCTATAACATATATGGGACCAATTTAGAAACCCCTCATAGTGTTTGGTAATATCTTTTATCTTGAGGTCTTATAGTTTCAAGTGTTTGATCTTGCAACTTGTTTCGTGTTTTCTGAATTCGATACGTAAATTTCCATGCAGCTATGGGAATGAGAAGATGCCTGTCAAAGATCTAACTAATCTAAGATATTTCCAGGTAACACATTTTTATCCTCTTTCAGGTATCAACTATCATTGTAATAGGCGCAGGAAGTTATTACCCTTTTATACATATTCTGATCTTAGATAATCTTTTCTTGTAATCTCAGCCGACGTATATATGTGTTGACGGTGATGGCACAGTCCCGGTGGAATCTGGCATGGTATGTTTCTCAGAAGCTCAATACAAATATAGGAAATATTGAATTCTGGTCAATAAGGTTGATCAAATCTCTTTTGCAACGGTTCCTTTGGTTGTTTCTTTTGTAGGCGGATGGGCTGGAAGCAGTAGCAAGAGTTGGAGTCCCTGGTGAGCACCGAGGAATCCTCAACGATCACCGTGTGTTTCGAATGCTCAAAAAATGGCTAAATGTAGGCGAACCTGACCCGTTCTACAACCCAATAAATGATTATGTCATCCTTCCAACCACATTTGAAATGGAAACATACCACAAGGACGGACTCGAGGTTGCTTCCGTGAATGAATCATGGGACATCGTATCAGACGACAACAACATTGGCACAACCGGGTCAACCGTTAGCTCCATATCAGTCTCTCAACCCGGAGATGATCAAAACCCTCAAGCTGAAGCTCGTGCAACCTTAACCGTCCAACCACAAAGCGATGGTAGACAACATGTAGAGCTCAATGCTGTAAGCGTCTCTGTTGATGTATAAGTAAAAACTCTTGTTACCTTTGTAATGTGTTGTTGTCAAATGTGTCTTTGTGTCTGTATATAGTGAATCAGTTCCATGCCATGTGCACATAAATCATAATAATGGATTTATCAAGTCAACTATATTAAACGTGTACCCAATTTCACCAAAACGTTGCTTATATAATAGACTTCTGATAAGTGGTTTCTAGATAAGGATAAAATTAATGTATTTACAAACTTAACAATTGTTTGATTCTTTATTCTTTTCATTTGATACGTTACCTTTATGCTACGATATTTCCACCAAATTGGAATTTCGAACAACTCTTAAGAAAAAAGCGAACCTGATCCACACATATAGAGATATATAAAACTCGGATTATATATTAATCACATACAGTCAAATCATAAAACTCGAATTCAAACTTATTACAACATCAACTCTTAGGTTTCAAATTTATTCAACACCAACTTCTAAGTGGTTATTTTGAACTACTAACACGATAGATCAACACACACAAAGAAGGTCCTTGTGCATATATGTTTTAATATGCCGTATTAATTGTATGTTTTGGGACGAATTGCAACACCTTTAACAAAGAGCCCTTTCTTCCAAACGCCGGCTTCATACTCATACATTGAGAAAGTGATCTCTCCGGCGCCGAATTTTTCTGGTACAAACTCTCCGACTTTGATATCAACCCATTGATATCTCAGAAGTTCCCTTATATTCATCTTTTTCTCTTGCGGTCTCTCGTTACTGTTAGGCAAGACTAGCTTTAAGTTTACTGCTGTTTCCCATCCGCAGGCTGGATCTTCTTGCTTCACTTTAAATACAACCTCGTAAGCAATCCCTGGAGTAAGATTCCTTGTATCGAATCTTCCCGTGATGTCGAGCCAACACACATTTCTCAGTTCCGCAGCTTCCACGACTGTCTCGCTCTTTATATAAAAAGGTTCATGTTAATAACTACAAGTAAGACCACGAAATTATGGGTACCAAAAGAAGAAGAAGAAAAGTTACCGGTTTGTGTTAATAAGTATTGCTATAATACATATAAGCTTAAAAAATCGTGTAACATATATAGTTTTAACCTAGAAAAATCTATGTTTTAATTTAATCAAGGAGATTTTACTTCATACTCAATTAGTTTTTTTTTTGTCAACAATAACAATTAGATCGAGTACAATCTATAGCTTAAAATTCAAACTTTAAAATATCTTTTATTCTACTATGTGTCATAGTCATTAACTGGATCATCCTATATAATCATCAGTTTGGGAAGAACTAGTCATTAATTTTAAATCAATGAAATCAAATTTGTAGTAAAGATATTCACGTAATCATCGGTGTAAATGAAACGTAACTTACTTTGGTGAGTCTTTCTCTGGAAACCAAGTCCAATAGTTGAGGTTATCAGACCAAGTGATAGAGAGGTTCTTTGCAAAGAGCACAAAGCAGTTGTTGTTGCTCTCGTCCACCCAATATTTGATCTGTTCAACATATTATATATATTGAGCTCATGGTCCATTACTTCAAGATAATGGTGTAAAACAATGACAAAATCTATTTTTTATTCAGAAATCTAGAGATTCAAATATTAGACACTGACTTATTGCTTCTCCAATTTTGTTTACATAAAAGTAAACTTGTGTTTTGTTATGTGGTTAAAATTGAAAACAAAAAGCTAGGTAATTCTTTTCGAGAGTAATTGAAAACTAACCTGTTTCGTGGGCTTCAAGAAAACACCAGACCATAATTGTTCAGAGAGATTAGTAGAGGAGACAGAAATGGGTGGATTTGCGTCTCTAAGAATGGCCTCACAATTATGTGGAGCTTTCATCTGTGAACCTTCTATCGTCACTGGAATCGAGTTTTCACACACTTTTTTGGTCTTCGTGTACTTATTTTAAATATTGTGTTATCTAGATCGATTTATACAACTCGAAAAACACATTCTCCTAAGTATATATATAGGTATGTGTACAGGGGCTGGAAGAACTTATTCTATATTATATCCATTTTTACACTTTCACACATATATATATATATATATATATATATATTATGGTTTGGATTAGATTGACGAATGGGATTAATCTAAACTCTACTACACAGAGATTATACAACTATCTAAAATCAAGTTATGGTGAAAAAACAGATATGAATATTTAACCATTTAGGCAAAAAAATTTTTATCTAATTATCTTTTATCACCAATAATTTTTTTTCTAACAATTGAATAGAAATTAGTAAATTTATAACTCAAATCTTTAAACACTAAAAAATATTACACAAGAAAATGTGAATCAAACTCTGATAGAAAGACTACCACTTGAGCAAAACCACTTTGGTAAATCATGACTCGAAGATCAAATTATTTCGAAGTACGTAGAAAATTTGGTTTTCTTACAAGTCATTTTAACAATATCAAAACCTAAAAGTAATGGTTAAGTGGCTGAAAATTTAAACTTTTACATATATATTGCAGAACTAGAGATGTCTAGTTGCAATTTCAATCATTTTTGTGGCTAAAAATATATTTGGTAACAAGCAAGATGTCCACAGATCTAGGAATAATAAATAATATGGTAATTATCGATAAATTTGTAAAAAAAAAAAGTTTGTAAACAATTGGATCGACAAGTCTAATCCATAACCCAAACACATCCTTTTGAACCTCAAACCATATCACGCAAACAAATGTGGTCTTACCACACTTCCTCTTTTAAAACTCTTCATCAACCTAAATTTGCTTTGATTTTTGTCTTTAATTATGGTGTTTTCGGAACTAATTGAACTTTTTTGGATTATTTTTGGAAATATTATCAATTTTATTCTTATCGAATTTTCCAGTAATACATAAACACACTATACGTTTAAATGCTGTAATTGCATTTTTGTTTGAGACAGAATATATACTACTTATAGTGTTTTAAATATTCTACGGCGATAATAGAGACGTACATACACATTAAGAGTGAATTAAATCTGCCAATAAATAAATCGAGTTGGAGTACGGATACACTGAATCCATAGTTTTCAAAACGATGCACTCATTATTGCTAAGTCAAACAAAACCAATAGCTAGATGACCAACCATTACTAAGATTGTGTTTTTTTTCTTTTGTCATGATAGATATATATATATATATATCTAATAGAAAAGCTAAAATGACCAGTTTAACAACTATTTGTATTGTGTCGTAAAAAAAAAAAAAAAAAAACAACTATTTATATTGTAACATTTTCGTTCTTACTGACCCAGAGTCATAAATAATCTCAATCAGGTGCTCGGAATCTATTATAAAAATTTCAACTTTGGGTTATTGTTGTTTCCACTAGTTTTGGCTGCACCTATCGTAATCCCAGTCCAATCAAATACCATCCACTTCTCCAAACCAAGAATATGTGCCTTCGTATTTTTATATTTTCTTAATTTAAAAAAAAAAAAAAGACAAAGGGAGAGAAATGATTCGGTGCTTCGCGTGGACACCACTTGTACGTGCTCCCTTCATCACCTCCGTCCATTTCACATCTCCACCATCTCTCCGAATCTTCCCATCTCGTTCGTGCGCATCATCATCATCGTCAGTGGTAGCATCTAGAAGATCCATATCTCTGTCTATCATCGCCGTCACGTCGTTCGTTGTCTCCTCCGTGAGTTTATCTTCTCCAGCACTCGCTGATTTCTCTGAAATCCCTAATTCCGGTGGAGTTAAAGGTCTTGACCTCCGAATCGGCGACGGTGAAGTCCCAAATGAAGGAGATCAGGTTTTGTGTTTGTAATTGTAGATTTCAGCAAAACGAAAGAACCCAGTTAACTCGATTTTGAAAATAAATTGATTTTAGATTGCAATACATTACTATGGGAGATTGGCTGCGAAGCAAGGATGGAGATTTGATTCGACATATGATCATAAAGATAGTAATGGAGACTCTGTTCCTTTCACATTTATCCTTGGTTCTAGCAACGTAATTAATCTCTTTTATTTTGTTCCTTAATCCAATTATATATTTTTTAAAGTTCAGTTTTTTTATTATATGGGTCTTGAAAAACTATCTGAATTTTAAGATTTAAAGGTGTGACATTTGGAACATTTCCTCTTTGAATTTTGTTCTTCGAAAAAAGTCTGATTTGTGTTTGTTCTTACAAGATAAGAACTTTGAGGTGTCTGATGCTGATAGTTTTTCTTATCTGTTTCTATGATGATATTATGATCTCTGTTTCATCATTGAAAAAGCTGGATTAATTCTGATGACTAAAACATTGTGATGTGCAGGTAATTTCGGGGATTGAAACAGCTGTGAGGTCAATGAAAGTGGGCGGGATTCGTCGCGTGATTATACCTCCATCTCAAGGCTACCAGAATACATCACAAGAGCCTCTCCCACCAAACGTATGTGCACACTTCATTGACTTCTTTCTCCTTAAGCTTTTTCTATAAAGTCTCAGTTTGTAACTCAAATGCTAAACTAGAGTCCCACATAGATCAGCTTTGGGCCTAGCTAGTTCCTTTGTGCACCACACTCTCAAGGTAGATAGGCCTTAGGCGGCAGTATTAATAAAATGAACAGAAGTACAAACACAAAGATTAAGGAATCAGACTCTCATAAACACACAAGTTGCAATGGAATTGATTCTTAAATGTCCCTCCTGTCCCCAAAAGACCACTCCACAAATCCAATTTCACAAATACACCTCCTTTACTCACACCTTCATTCACACTTGGTCCTAAAAGACCACACTCACATCATTGCTACACCCACTTGTTGTCCCCATTCATCTTAGATAACATATTATATGCAAAACTATTATCCACATCTTGCCACATCATCATGTGAATAGTGATTGTTATCAATAGAATAAATAGGAGAGCATATAAAGTAGTTAAGGGATTGATTTGGCCATGAGAGAGTTTAGCATACTAACCTCGGACTCTATACTTGGCTCTTTGGTTGACTTCTCCTTTAATCCTCTGTTTTCTATACTTGAGTTCAGAGTGAAATAAAGCAGTCTACAAATTCATATCTTGATAAACATCTGGAATTAGTATTGAACCGTTTAACAAGAAAGCTAAAAAGAACCAATCATACGCTAGAAAATGTGTTTCTTCAGAAATTATAGATATGTCAGTGAAGAAATCAGAAGATAGTTTGATTCTTTCTTGTAAATTATGTGTGTTTGCAGTTCTTCGACAGACAAAGACTCTTCACGACCATCTTTAACCCAACACGTCTTGCCAACGGAGAAGGATCTACTCTTGGAACTCTCGTTTTCGACATCGAACTTGTCAGCACCAGACGCAGTCATCGATGAGTCATAGAGTCAATAGTACTCACCTGCTTTCTTGTTAGTCAAGAAATCATATAATATCTGTTATATTAAAAATAAAACATATCTTTCGTAAGCATTTGAATATTCTATAGAATACGTAAGTAGAAAATTCAACTTGAATATAAATGAAGTAAATTATGTGTCCTTTGGTCCTAGCTTTCGCAATCGCAGTACACTTGTGTGTTGACGAAAACGCAAATTATGCCCCAATTAGACTTTTCGGTTTCGTAAGATTTTGTTCATAGATTTTCAAAGTTGAATTACGTATGAAGTTTAATTTACTTTTTCAATAAATAGACACTGAAACCATCTCTGTTTTTTCACAGCAACTCGAAAATGTCTTCGACAAATATCATTTCGCTCATTGTCTCCCTAACCTTCTTCTTCTCTTTCCTCCTCCATTCCTCTTCCGCACAAACCGTCGTGAAAGCTTCGTACTGGTTTCCGGCGAGTGAATTTCCAGTCACCGACATTGACTCATCACTCTTCACTCACTTGTTTTGTGCTTTTGCTGATCTCAATCCTCAAACCAATCAAGTCACTGTCTCTTCCACGAACCAACCCAAATTTTCAACCTTTACACAAACAGTACAACGGAGAAACCCTTCCGTTAAAACACTTATGTCTATCGGCGGTGGAGCCGCAGATAAAACCGTGTTTGCGTCCATGGCAAGTAACCCAACTTCTCGAAAATCATTCATTGACTCTTCGATAAGACTCGCTAGATCCTATGGATTCCATGGTCTTGATCTTGATTGGGAATACCCGAGCAGTGCCACGGAGATGAGCAATTTCGGGACGCTACTTCGAGAATGGCGATCAGCGGTTGCAGCAGAAGCAAGTAGCAGCGGTAAACAGCGGTTGCTTTTGGCGGCTGCGGTTTTTTACTCCAATAATTACTATTCGGTACTGTACCCGGTTCAAGCAGTTGCCGACAGTTTGGATTGGGTTAATCTTATGGCCTATGATTTTTATGGACCGGGTTGGTCTAGAGTAACCGGTCCACCCGCAGCTCTCTTTGATCCTTCAAATGCAGGTACTTTCTCTCCTTAATAACCAAACATAATTGGATACATAATAACAATTCTTTAGCTAAACCGTAAAGAAATATCATATTAATATATAAAAATCGATTTTATTTAACATCTGGTTTACAATCTAGTTCTAATGTAAGTTTTCTTTTTAAAGAACATTTTATATAATTATTTTTTGTTGGTTCAACTGTATTAAAGTTAGTTTTTATTGAGTATGCAAACAACTTAAAAATCATCTAGGATTATACCTGCCATATCATGGGGTTTGATTGTTTTTCATTTAGGTTTTAGGATCTGTATTGATATTTTTGAATATTGTTTTTGAGATATTATAATTAAGTTTATTTTGATTATGAATGGATTAATAAAAATTATGTACATTATAAATATATTTTTAAATGTTATATAAAAGTATATTTGAGTATATTATTTCTGATGATAGAAAGTTGTTAAGATTTTTAAATTCAATTATCATGATTTAAAAGTAGAAAAAAAAAATAAACTGTTAAAATTAAAACTTACAATGTGGTCTAAATTATAAACTAATTTTATCGTACATATCAAGTGTTTTTGGTTTGATATATAAGATTTTCTTAAAATTAATAGTCTAATTTCGGTTTAAAAATTTGGTTCGATTTTGAATAACGTTGGTAATAAAAAACAATTAAGTATTGAAGCTGGTTTATGATAATAGGTCCAAGCGGCGACGCTGGAGCTAGGTCATGGATTCAAGCTGGACTTCCGGCAAAGAAAGCAGTCTTGGGATTTCCATTTTACGGCTACGCATGGCGTCTCTCAAACGCCAACAGTCACAGCTATTATGCTCCTACCACTGGAGCAGCTTTATCACCTGATGGTTCTATCGGTTATGGTCAGATAAGGAGGTTCATAGTGGATAATGGAGCAACGACTGTTTATAACGCGACAGTGGTCGGAGATTATTGCTACTCCGGTACGACGTGGATTGGTTACGACGATAATCAGAGTATTGTGACGAAAGTTAGATACGCTAAGCAGAGAGGTTTGCTTGGTTACTTCTCGTGGCATGTTGGTGCTGATGATAATTCTGGTCTATCTCGTGCAGGTTTGATTTTATTCCAATTTTTATATATTCGTTTTTTTAATGTGATTTCAATATGTAATCTTTTAACATTTTATTGTTTTTTTTCTTTGGGATTTTACAGCGTCACGGGCATGGGATGCTACGGCGGCAACCGCTAGAATAATACAAAAGTTCTAAGTTCTCTACTATTCCGACAACCGCAAGTGAAGATCTTTAATAATAACCCTACAAAAATAAAGGGGGTATTTGCTTAAATATTGTAAAACAGAAGGGAATAATGAGATATCAAGATAATAAAAGAAAGAACCATAAAATTATTAATTATAATTATGCTTCCCTTAGAAAAAACAAATCGTTTAAATTTGTAAGAATCACACAATTCAAATAATAGCCAATTACCTGGTAGCTCCTCTTGGAACTGTAGTTTTACATGTTTCAATTGAAATTTTAGCTATTATCTAAGCAAAGTCGTATATGCATGATTTGTTAGCAATAAATAGACAACGAATCGAACACTATAGATGTCCATCACTTTCATTTTATGTCTCCTACTCCAATTCTCCTCCGTCCAAACTGCCGTTAAAGCTTAGCCTGACTCGTGCATTTTTTGTTTTCCTTTTTGTGTCAACATAGATTGTTGCAACTATATGAATGGCATCCAGAAAAAGACGTTGCAGAATCTCGTAGGTTGTAAATGATGCACGCTTGCAACAAACACAAAAAAGGGGTAGCGAGAAAATAAGGCAAAGTTCTTCAATAGGTTGGATAAATATGACATAGTAGTTAAAAATTCAACTATGTCATATCAAGATTTAATATGAGACTTGGATACCAATTAATATCTTGTTAATAATACACCAATTTATATGTACTGTTAATAAAAGGGAGAAAATAAAGACATAGATATACTTCATATATTGTATGTTTTTTTTGGGTCTAGAGGTAATTTATCTTTCAAATGGTGATACATGTTCAAACAAATCTGTCAGTTTTTGAACTTTGGTTTCTTCTACCTATTTGTCTGTTTGAGAGCGTGTGTTGTCCTCTAGCCACTTTTGTGTGAAGCATTAAAAAAATTGAGTTATTGTGACATTATGTTATGACTAAAAATATTAATAATAATTTATATTATTTTATATATAATTTTGTTACGAATTTACTTAATATATTTATTGATCCACCTTACATTAATACTAATATATATTATATTTTTAAATATGCGTGATTTTAAATAATATATATATACCTCATACAAAAGTATTACTACCTCTATTTCAAAATATATGATTTTTTACTTTAAAAGGTGCATATTCAAAAACTTATTATTTTATCAATTAAATTGTTTTAATTTATATTATAAATTAATAGAAGAATATTAATAGTTATAAAAGTGAAGTACATTTAATTTTGCATAGAAAATATCTTATATCTTCTATATAATAAAAAATAACTTTTTTAAACAATAATCTTTAGTCATATGTTATATGTTATATTTGTTTTTTTGAACTCTATTTGGTCCATTAGGATTTAGTTAATTGTTCGTTACAAGATTATATAATACACTTGATTAAATAATAGTATCTAATACACTCCAAATAAATTATACAAACCTATTAATCTATTAATTCAAAAAGATTACAATACACGAACCTATTAATTCGAAATTAGTATAATTCGTAATTTATAAACTCTTTAACTATTAAAATGTCACAATTATTATATCTTATTTGAGAAAACATTATATCATAGAATATATTATAAATATTTTAGCGTACGAGTGATTGAATAACACATATAATCATCCATTAATAAAAACAAAATATTTGAAACACAACAATCCATGAAATTTCAGTAAAAGAATCTTCATCCTCATATTTTTCCTTAAACACTTATTTCATATTGTTAAAATTTATTTATAATATTACAGTAGATATTCGGATATATCATTAATCATGAATACTTTTAAATTTTTTATATATTAGACTATACTTTATATGTATATATATATTACTATAATTTTAAATTATATATATAACCGATTTAAGAATTGGTCTACAGAAAAAAAATATAGGTTATGCTATTTTTTTTTGTCAAGTCACAACTGCTCTGCCCATTAGCCAAGTTTTAACATAATATAGACGGTGAGATTCAATCCCTGGTTGTGCAAGTGCGCATGTCTTTTGTGGACTTACCGCCTACCACTAGACTAAATGTCATTTGCATAATCTTTTCTAATGGTGATTAGTCACACCATATAACAAAGACTGACTTTCAAAGCCAATTAAATTCTATTAATCAATGAAAATCCACCAAACTCAAAGTTCAATTATGAGTCTTTTCTTTTTCCTGTTTTTTTTTCTAAAAATACTAATCGAATTTCCTATAAATAGAATCGGTATCACGCTCTTAGTTTGTACTACGAAACTCAAAAGGAACTCAAAAAGAAAGCATTTCGTTAAAACACTTTTGAGATCAAAATGATACAGGAATACTCCAACGTAAAAGCATCGTATTAGATCCCAGATGTTGAATCCTCGGCCACCGGAAACGTAACCTCACAATCCTCAGCTGAACTAATTGATTCATCTCTTTTTACTCATCTTCTCTGGCCTTCGTTGATCTCAATGCTCAAACCAACAGAGTCTTTATATCCGACGCACATGAAGACCAACTCTCAACCTTCACTAACATTGTCAAGCAGAAAGCCCCTCACATGGAGACCCTCTTGTCAATCGGGGGAAGAAACGCAGATAAACCCGCGTTTGCGTCCATGGCAAGTAACCCCGCCTCTCGGAAATCATTCATTTGGTCTTCCATCAGGCTCGCTAGATGCAACAGATTTGATGGTCTCAATTTAGCGTGGGAGTACCCGAACAATGAAGTGGAGATGAACAACTTCGGTTTATTACTTGAAGAATATGGCGAGATGTGATTGAGTTCGAGGCTGAACAAACTGAAATATGTATACCGTGGCTGTTGACAGCTTCGGTTTACTATTCCTCGGATTACAATTCGGTTTCATACCCGATTGAAGAGATTCAGAAAAACTTGGATTGGGTTAATATTATAGCCTATGATTTTGACAGTTCATCCACCAGGGTCGGTCCACCCGGCCCTCTGTATGATCCTGCAAACCCTGAAGGTATAATAAACATTTGTTTTTTTGTATTTGGTAGATCCACAGTTTCTTCCTTACTGGTTCCCTGCCTAAGACAGTGAATGAAACCTTTGTGAGACTTATTCCAAAGTGTAACGGGCCAAGAAAAGTTTCAGATTTCCGTCCAATTGCCTTATGTAATACTCTTTACAAGATCATTGCTAAGCTATTAGCAAAAAGAATGACTCAGCTACTACCAAAGATCATATCTATCAATCAGTCGGCTTTTGTCCTTAATCGAGCTATCTCCGACAATGTATTGATTACCCATGAGGTATTGCACCACCTAAAGATATCTCAAGCTAAGAAACAATGTTATGTTGCCATTAAGACCGATATATCTAAGGCTTATGATCGCTTAGAATGGAATTTTATTGAGAATGTCATGAAGAAGATGGATCATGATATTCAAAGAAGAGAGCAGTCATTGGATTCCCATACGTTGCCCAGAAATGGACTCTCGAAGGCGGTTATGATGTGACTGTTACTAACAAAGTAGCGACATCACCTGATGGTTCTATCAATTATGATCAGATAAGGATGTTCATAAAGGATCACAAAGCAAGAACGGTTTATGACCCAACAGTGGTCGGTGATTATTGTTTCGCTGGGAAGACGTTGATTGGGTACGACGATAAGCAGAGTATTGTGACGAAAGTTAAATACGCCAAGCAGAGAGGTTTGCGTGGTTACTTCTCGTGGAACATTGGAGCTGACGATAATTCTGGTCTATCTCGTGCAGGTTCGACTTTCTACTATTCTCTTTTCTTTTCTTTTGTTTAGTAAATTGCAACAACACAACAATAAATTTATATAAGTGTCCAACACATGGATTTTTGGAATATTACAGCATCGCAAGCATGGGATGCTGAAGAGTAAAGAGAACCATCTCAAACAATAGAATATCCAAAGAGGAGTTCCGACAACGACAGATCAAGAAAAAAATAATTAATGACGACTAAAGAATATAATTATGCATTTATTAAATTTATGTTTCTGTAATAAATAATAAAAATACGTTTGCGTACCTTGTTTCACGCTTGCTTATATCATTGTAAAACGAATATAATTAAATAACCTTTGATTTCTATGAAAAATGCATTAGAAAAAATAATAACCCACTAGTTAAGACTGTTGAGTGTATACATTTTTTCACGTTTTCACGTTGACAAAACATGATTTTGTTATTTTCACCATTCAAAATATTCATCATATTTTTATGTTTTCATATTTTACAAATGTAATTCTGAATTCCTGATAATATCAGAAAATTATATCCAAGAGGAGTTCCGAAAAACGTATATTGTCACATTTTTTATTGAATTATTTATGAATAAGACGTTGGACTATATGAAAGTAAAATTCATCTCCCTATTCATTGTTTACGACACCAATATTCCATACAAAATTAGATATGTACTTTGTATATCTCGCGTAGGATCATAAAAATTGAAACTACAGTATCATACTTACTGACTTCCTCTTGTGCGTATTGCCAATGGAACTTAATCTAGGTGTTACAGTAAATTTAGGGGTGGGAATTTGACCCAACCCGACCCGAATCAAAATTTAGGTCAAGATTTAGGTAAGAATCCGGGTAGTAGTTCGGGTTGGTTCGGGTCGGGTTGGTTCGGTTGGTTTTTTCGGACTTTTTTAGAATTTTTACAAAAAATAAAATTTCATTTTTTTGAAATTTCGTTTTCTTAATCGGGTATTTCGGGTCGGATTGTGTAGTTCAGGTCGAGTCGGTTCGGGTTGGTTTGGGTCGAATTTTTTGGATTTTTTCGAATTTTTTTAGAATTTTTGCAAAAAACTTTTTAAAAAAATAAAAAATTCAGACATTTTTTTTATCTGAACTACCCGATATTCGATCCAACCCGATTTTTTTTTCCAGTTATTTCGGAAAAATTTTGGATTACCCAAATTATCCGGATTCCGATTAATCCAACCCAATCTACCCAATTTCGCAACTATAGTAAAATCATTATCAATAATATAACGAAAAAATAATAATAATCTAGATGACCTCTGAAAATATATTCTAGATGCTGGGTTTATTCAAATAAGAAATCGTTTAAATTTATTTTTAAAATAACTTTATTAAAATGAAAAGAAAAAAAAAATCAAATTCAACAAAACTAGTTGCTATTGCACATACAACTTACGAAGACCAGCAAATTGTTGTTGGTTCGTAGGTGATAACTTTAAGCGTGAAGATAGATAGCAAAACTGATAATCAATGGTGGCTTTTTAAGACGGCGCACCGAGATAAGATGCGAGCCTTAGTATGTCGCTGAATATACCACCTGCAGTGACTTGAGCACCAGCTCCAGGTCCTCGGACAATAAGCGGATGATCCTTGTACCTTGTCGTTGTGAATGCTATTATGTTGTCTGAACCTGCCAGCTGCGCAAATGGATGTTCTTTCTTGTATCTTCGAAGTTCTACTGTTCCCTTTTGGTTAACTGCGTCCACCACTCCAACATATCTCAGGACCTGAATCAGAGTTTACATAGTCTATGTTATAGAAATTATCAAAAGGGAAAAGATCTTTAGCCAGATTTAAGACAATCAAATAGAAAATGTTTAGTGTATGATCTTACTTCTCCAGCTTCTTCAGCTTCTAGCCTTTCTTTTGCTAGGTCGTCGTCATACTGTGGGAGTTTCTCCATGAATTCTTCAGCAGAAGTGCATCCCTGATAGGAGAAAGAGACGTACATTAGACGCAGACAGTCCTGATTCTGCTGTAAGAAAGAGAGATCTTTTACTTTTAGGGGTTCTGGGACGAGACTTCTAATAGGAAGATCAGCAAGGTCCAATTTCAGTCCAGATTCTCGAGCGAGGATGATCACCTGCATAAACAGAGTTTTTTTGGTTCCATTAGCGACACTATCATCAATTTCAGAACTTTCCTGTGTCAGTTTGACACATCGAATCGACCACGTACCTTCCTTGCAACATCAGTTCCAGATAAATCCTCTCTTGGATCAGGCTCAGTGAAACCTGCATTCTTTGCTTCAGCAACAACCTCACTGAAACTTCGATCTCCAACAAAATTGTTGAATAGATAACTCAAAGTTCCACTGGAGGGAAAAAGAAAAAACAAAAACCCATAGAAAAATCATCAGCATTGGCAACAGAAAGTAACTCAGAGTCAAATGGTGGTGTAAGTATTGATCAACAGACCTGCAAATGCCCTCTATGCGTAATATCTTGTCTCCCGTCTCAAGGAGCCCACGTAAAGTACTGATAATTGGAAGTCCAGCTCCAACTGTGGCTTCATAGAAGTAATGAGTGTAGGATTTTCTTTGAAGATCTCTCAGTTTCAAGTACTGAGCACACGAACAAAAAGATAACAATGGAGTAAAAACCAACACAAGATACGAACATTTCCTATCGAGTTTATTAAAAGTCAATATATATATATATAGGATTCAAAAAATGTATCACCTGATCAAGAGGGCCTGAGTTAGCCTTTTTATTTGGGGTAATAACGTGGATTCCCTTCCGTAACCAATCATAGTAATTGCTTGCAATTGCAGAGTCTGCTGTACAATCAACTAATACTGTGTTGGGAATAAAATGATTTCCATGTACTTGTTGAGTGAAGTTATCCAAATTGGCCTCTGTTCCCTTTTCGTTTAAAAGTTCTCTCCATCTCGACAAATCAATACCACTGCTAAAACAACAAAGGTACGCCATGTGGTGTTAAAACTGAGAAAACAATCTCCAATCCGGAACCAAGCTTAGGAATTATCCAAAAATATTAGCTGTACAAGCATTAATCTTTAATTCATCAATACAGCACTGAAAGAGAAGCAATGTCATAGGGCATTTCATGGATGGTATTAACCCATAGATAAAGACAAATAAACAATCAAAGAAAGCAATGGCCAGATATGCGAAATAGGAACCTATGTCATTCTTCTTAGTTGCATATGTATTCTGATGAAGGGTACTGGATATTTGTCTCTCTAGAACAAAGGATAATATGGAGTCATCGTGTCAAGAATGAAAAATGTCATTCAGATAAATTCCTACAACGCATCAGAATCAAAGACATGTACAGAAAGAGTAGTTCTTACATGTCACTCAATACCATGGTTTTTGAACCAGTGATTCCCAAAACTCGTAGATCAATGTTGAATTCTTCTTTGAGAACACCAGCCTGGAAAATAATTTAATGCTTAATTAGCTTCTCAAAAGACAAGTCCCATAAAGAAGGTAGTGTAACATCTTCTAAAGAGTGAGCAACATCATAACTTTCACCTGGTCCCTCAGCTGGTCAAGTAATGTAGCACCAATCAGACCTGGTCCTATAATTCCCACTGCTAATGTCGTTCTTGACAAGAAAAATCTAGAGTGCACAGCTCGTAACGCCTTAACGCTGTCTTCACGTTTAATAACTACAGTAACGTTGTACTCGGAACAACCTTGAGATATAGCACGAACATTAATATTAGCCTGCACGTGAGGTACAAAATAAAATATAAAAGCAATTAGAGGAGAGCAATTTAGCAAAGATAATAATAAAATGGGTGATCCCTCATCAAGCTGGCCAATATTCACCTTCGCCAAAGCACTGAAAAGTGTACAACTAACTCCAGGTGTACTAGCCATTTTCTGGCCGACTGCAGCTAAGATGCTGCAATTTGGTATCACCTCAATCTGTGAAAAGAATTATACTATTGTTCAAAATATTGAAATTGGCCAACAGCAATTTTCAAATTTCTGCTTAATAAATTACACAGGGAAGACCTGTGATATATTCAATGGTAGGTAAAACGGAGATTAGAGAGAGAGACCTGAGAAAGACGTCCAGCTTGTAAAGCTTCATTAAATCTCAACCGCAGTGCCTCAGAAACAGCATTTACTTCCTTCTCAGGCACAGCAAAGCACACAGAATGTTCACTACTAGCCTGGACAATGAAACATATGATATAAGCCTTTGGCTCCATAATGAACAAAATTGGTATACAACTAAGGTAAAGTTTAATTTTCGTGCACCTGTGATATCATAATCACATTAGCTCCTACATCTTTTACAGTGCCAAAAATAGCACTTGCAGTACCAGGTACACCAGCCATTCCAGTACTGTCAGAATGAATTGGATTATAACAAACAATAGGAGAGGTATGCAAACAGCTTGTCATTTAAAAAAATATAGAGAAAACTTGCAGATGCATGACAGAGATAGCTTACCCTTCAACATTTATGAGCGCTAAATTGTCAATGGTAGCAAACCCTTTGACAGGGGTTGTCAGTTTAAGGTTATAATCATCTTCAGGAGGTTGACAGATCATTGTTCCAGGTGCAGAGAGGTTGAATATATTTCTTATTACAATCGGAATATTATACCGCATCACAGGAATGATGGTGCGAGGATGCAAAACATTTGCTCCAAAATAAGACTGCATGAAGTTAAGAATTGTGATCAGAAGTTGTGCCTGGCATGATGAAGTCCCTGTTAATAAGATAAGAAGAAAACTAGGTTTACCATTTCCCAGGCCTCTTGATAAGAAAGTGTCTTTAGTATTACTGCTTCATTAACTGCAGAAACAAATTTATTGTTATAATTACAGGTTTCAAATAAGTAAATAGGGACGATAGATTAGGACAGACCTTTACGAGGATCCGCGCTGTATACACCATCAACATCTGTCCAAATTGTTATTCGACGAGCCCTCAATAGAGCACCAATAATAGCAGCAGAGAAATCACTCCCATCTCTTTTCAAAGTTGTTGGGATATTTTGTGGAGTGCTAGCAATGAACCCAGTCGCAATAATTATTTTTGACGGATTTAAGGAGAACCACTTTCCGAGTCTCTTCTCGGATTCTTCAAAATCAGGATCAACCTGATTAGAGCTGGTAGGATTAACAATGAGCACGTCTCTAGTGTCCATCCACTTGCACTCAAGCCCAGTCTGCAGTCAAAAGAACATAGAGGTAATAAAGTGTACAACCTCAATTATTTCACATGCAATTATCATATGCGTCATTCATACCTTTCTAACAACAAATGATAGCATCTGAGCAGACCAAAGTTCCCCATGTCCGGCAACAAAATCTGAAATTGACTCTGCTGCATGGCCGGCTGCAAATGGAAGATGTCAGTTCATCCTTTGAAACAGGGAAACATACAAAGCATTGCCTTAATATTACCTATGTATATCGCACGAAGCATTGTTTTAAGATTACTAATATCATTATGCAAATGTGACAAGAATCTAGCTAGATCATCCCCGTCGAGAAGGTCACGAGCTGTCAACCGATGCTTTTCCACGACAGCTTCCAACGCTGACAAATAAGAATCATCTCGCGATTGCGCCTTGCGTAGTAAGTCATACATCATATCTGTCACCTTCGACATTGCCGACACAACCACCAGTTTCCTTTCAGAATTATCATTGATTATAATCTCCGCCACATTCCTGATCCTCTGAGAGTTTCCCACACAGGTCCCACCAAACTTGTGAACACTCCACATTTCACCTTTAGGAATCTGAACTTGATCTACAGAGTTCTCGGTCGATACACCTGAAACTGCAACCAAATTGGGCAAAACACTTTCACTGCAATTCCAACATTCATAATCAGTAAAAGCTCATATAACCAAATGAAAGAAACAAAACAAACAACAAACCAGTAGTAGCTGTAGCCGATAGATGAAAATCCGGAAGTTCACATTGAATCAAACCGACACCAACCGTCCGCTGAAACCTGGGCAGTACAAGTCGCCGCCGGAGACAAGGCGGTTTCGGGACACTGACAAAGCATTGCGGCGAAAAAAGTCCAAACCTAATCGGATTACTCTTCGGCGGAGAAACAGTAAATGCCGGCTTCAGAGTCGCCATGTTAATCATACACCTGCCACCGAATCACATAAATACAAGCTTCCAATACAATGAAGAATCGATCAAAACTCCTCGTAACCTCAAATTCAAAAAACGAAAAACAGATAACAGATTAACGAATCAATCGTCAGGCATTCCACTAAGAACCAATACTTGGTTACAACAGTGAAGTACGAAAACCCTAAACCTGATTCCGCATTAAAAAATAAATCAAGGAAGAGAAGAAGAAGAAGAACACTAACAGTGATGATTTCCCGGCGACGGAGAAAGGTCAACAAAAAAAAACAGTACGGCTATTCTGAGACCGGCTATATAGCACGAGCAATTTGAAATGTGGTCAAAAGGTTAAAGCTTTAATTGAGAACTCACGAGTCCACAAGAGAGTGAAGAATCTTTTAGAAGCGGCTTCGCGATTTTATCTATCAACAATAAATTGCCACGTGTCTATCTGTTTACGACGCCCAAGTATGTTTTTTTGTCTTCAATCAATGGCATTGTTGGCCCAAATTACGGCCCATGGGCTTATAGAGAAAAACTCTATTTATTAATTAGTAGCCAAATCAAGAACAAATCATCAAAGCATGAAACTAATAAATCCCGGAAATAAACCGACCAATTTTCTAACTCGTTGAGCACATTCTCAATGAAATGATCATGTCAATGCATTGTAGATGAAATGTTGACAAAAACAAATATTATTATTTTGTCTTTAATAAGTAGATTTGCTTTAACTAAAAAAAAAAGATATCTTAATACACGCATTTAAGCTTATAATAAGAAAAGTGGTAGTTAATTTAATAATTAACTCAACTGCCAATTGATAATGCTTGTTTTCTGTCACAGTCCATTGGTCTCGTGAATGACCCGCATGAACCAACATGGATGATGATAATGATAAGACTCGATGTTTTTTATACTCTGATTAATTTATATAAACAAATTACTTAGTATATGACTTATAGAATTATATTTATAGCTCAACAGGTAGAAGAAATATCTGTTTGAATATTTGAATAATCCGGATTCAAATTATGGTGACTTCTCGTAGATCAAAAAATGGTTTTACTTGAAAGAGTTTAATTAGCCTATATAAACACTAGGTGGTATATCTTGACAAACAAATATAAATCGTATCAAATTTAAATATATAATATGATATCATAAGTTTTGACCATATTTTTAAACTATTTTATAGTCTCACAACTTAAATAATACAATATTTTTATATAAATGATAGAATATTACTTAATCATATCATAAATTATCTTATAGTATTTATATAAAGAGATTTGGTAATGAGACAAGTTGCTAGTATTTGGTAAACCAATTTGTTATATATTATAATTAACGTGTAAAGTATGCATAAATATCGAGGAATGAAATAGTAATCAGTTTGGATGATTCCTAATGATAGACATTTAACTAAAATGAATTAATTAACATTTTCTTTGATTGGTATTTTTTAGTTATAATAGCCGCCTAAGATTAGAATCTTGGAGCTGCTTAAAGATATTGACACATTTTTTTAATTCCATTTCGGGTATAACTAAAATTTAGTACCACTCTAAATTCTAATCAAACACGATATAGGTTTGGTTGAGATTGATCTATTCGTGTAAGAGGAATTAGCATTAGCTCAGTTGGGTCGCCTAAAGCTACTATCGTGTTCGTGTCAATAATCTTCATTTCAACATTATGTTGGAGGCAACCAAAAAAAATCATAGTAATATGGAAAATGGTTTTTTGAGAAGAGATAACCTTAAAATTATTATGTAAGCTTTTTTTTATTAACGAGGAGGTTTAGGGTGGAACCCAGACTACATGTGTACAGAGATTCAACTATCCATAATTCTCCTAAAATTTAGAATGACCATGTGGCCAATGCAAATCGAATTTAGGTGGCGGTGATTTTTTTTTGTCAACAATTTGATCGATAAGATATGATTCATAACCTAAAATCTACTCTATAAAATTTATGTTTAATTTACTAACAATAGAAAAGAAGAATCAAAACCTAAATATCTGAGTTGTTAGTTAGATTATCCTAACCACCATATAGAAAAAAAACTCGACAAACTAGATCAATGCAAGTTGGTTATGATTACATAACTTTACTTTCAATCTTCAAAAACGTAAGTTAACTATATGAAATCATCCCAAAGCCTCCTCCCGAACCTGACCCAGCGGCAGTAATCATCTTCTCGGACGCTTCATGGCTCAACCACAGCCGTATTGCTGGAACTGTGTGCGTCTTCATGAAGAACAAGAGCCAATTTGAAAGCTTTACTAAGATCTTCCAATCAGTGGGATCTGCTCTTGTTGCCGAAGCTCTGGCCATTAAATCGGGTTTTCAGAGAGCGATTGAACTGGGTCTCTCTCGGATTGAAGTTAACTCCGATTGTCAAACCTTAATCAATGCCATCACAAAAGGCTTGATACTCACAGAGATCTATGGCATTCTTAAGGATATTGCCAATCTTCTCCCTCTCTTCTCTATTGTCCTGTTTAATTTTATTTCTAGATCGGTAAATTTTGTGGCCGACGGGGCTGCAAAATCTGCTGTGAAAACTTTTACTTCGAACAGCTTTGTTGTAGAAGAAGACCAACTTTAGTTTCTTTTTATTAATTAATGAAAAGCTTTCCTTTGACAAAAAACAAATATTATATGAAATCATAAATAATAAGATGATATAATCCTAAAACGTATTTTTGAAAAGTTTTAAAGTATATTTAGATTTTCTTTATCACGAGAACTTAGATTTGAGATATATATAATACATAAAGTTTTCAATTTACGACCAAAATAATTATAAACTATTATTAGTTTATATTTCGGTTTCTATTTCAAAATTCATGGTGGCTGAAAATTTCTAAATAAAATAATATAACTTGATATTAGACTAATACAATTACTCTCATGTCAAGGTTTTACTGTCATGGCCAAAAAAAGTAGTTTGATTGATCGAACATTCAACTATTATTAATTTATAATAAAACATAAACTGGTCCACAAACACGATGAAAACAATCAAAGGCCAAAAATAAACAGAAGACCCTCGTAAAACGTCTATTAAAAATTTTGTCCTTATCTTCAATAAACATTCAATTTTAAATTAAATAGTATAGAGATGCATAAAGCTCAAAGATTTGGTCATATCAAACGTACTCAACTTTAGAACCAAAAAACACATTATTGAAAAATTTATTTGGACCCCCTCCTATGACATTTGTGGTTGCGCATTATTATTATTGTTGACAAATTTCGTGATATTAATGGCTATATATGGGACATGTGTATTTCGTATTGTCACACTCACATATAATCATGTATTCACTATTATTGTATATAGTGGCCGGTCAAATAATGATAACTTTTATATACAAACATCTCTCGCCTTCTTGTAATTGATCTCAATTTAATAAGAAAATTGACCACTCTTACGAAAGCATGAGAAATTATTTATATAGACACTAAAAAGAAAATAGACTATGCAGGCACATAGTCTAGCGTGTTAGAATTATATCAAATTTTAATATTCAAGCAAGAATATTACATTACTATATGAAATTTATGCATTGAAAACAAATGAAGATTTTTTTTTAACTCAGAGAGTTCCAAAACTTATACAAATGATTTAGATTATTTTTCTGGGGTGGTGCAACCCACATATAAACTTTAACTTCTGAATATTTAAATATATCGAAAATATGTGTCTATATCCGTATAAGGATAATTAGGAAAATATGTTTTAGTTTTGTATAATATAAAAATCGAACCTACGAATTTTTTAAAATCCTAGACATATTTTTTACCATTTGACCACAAACTCCTTAAACAATATTAGTTTGAAGATTTTAGGTTCTATCTTATAAGACAATTATTTTTTCGAGTTTTTCTTTGGTTTTCTTATAATACGATTATTGTTTACTGATTTAATTCTACAACATAACAAATTATATACAATCATTCAAAAGTACAAAAAAATAATCTTAAATATCAAACAAATAACCATTGTAGGGTAAATTTCAAAATATCATTGTATTTTTGTGTAGTTTAAAAAAAACACACACAATAAACATATATAAACTCACATATTATAAAACAAATAAATTTTTGATGATAACGTAGAATTTGTTCTACTTTGAAAATATGTAATTAACACATATACATATATATATATATAGGCGTATGAAAACAGAATATTATGTAATTAACGTGGCCGGTTATAGTTTTATTAATTAATCATTTCAAAAGTATCCATTGATCTAATCACAAGATTAATGTACCACTGGAGATAAATTTAAGGCATATTGAGTTCAAAGATTAGCACGGTAGTCGATGTCTGTCCAAATCATGACATTGTAAATCATATTATACGTACTAATTCATATTTTTGTTTTTATATGAATATATAATTTAAAGATATTTGATAGAGTGAGTATGATTAGATCTGATCGATGATGTGGTCAAAACTTAATCGGCGGGATTGGTGGGGATTATAAGAAAATATGAGTGCAATTAGGTTATTCGATTTTAGATATATAGGTGGCTATAATGATAATCAAGATTATGATTAATTACTCTTATTGACAATAAATCTAACCTAATTCGATTTTCTTTATAATAATTACACTTTCGTTTTGACACCATTCTTATCTATCAAACTTTGTCTTTTTAACCTTTCTTTTGAGTGCATAGTTATCGTATTTTGTCCGTAATTTATCACTTTTTTCTTTTCATTTTACAATACTATTTTTTTGTGCTTTATATAGTTACTTTATTTTATGACCGTATGGTCTATGCTTTTGAAAGAAAAACGAATATTCATTACTACTCATTTAGACATTGGTCGCATTTGCCAATAAAATAAAACAAATTACTTTATAAAAGCATAGAGAACAAGAACTTGTTCCAAAGTAAGATGTTTCATTTCACGTTTGAAAAAAGTACAATTAAAAGTCGAATATTGGACCTAACATTATTGTTTTTGTTAAATCAAAAATTATTCTAAGTAAATCAATAGATACATATGTCACCATAATTTTTTTAAAATCAATTTATTTGTGTAAATATTTATTTTAACTGATAGAAAACATCTAATTTAACATTTATTACAACAATTGATAAAAAAAATTATATTAATTTGCATCATTTCCAAATATTAATACAAAGTAAAAAAAAAAAACAGATTAGATACTCCCAATAAAATACCACGTTTGTGCACTTTAGTTTACACTTTTTTCTTCTTTGTGTTTTTTTTTTTTGAGTGACTTAAGCAAACATGAAGGAAGGTTAAAAGAAAAAAGATGCTGAAAATGAGAATATAATTTGCCATTATCCCTGACTCGATACTTTATCATAATTCTTAAAAATAATTAATAATTAATACAATGAATCACTTGAAAATCAGGTTAAAAGGCAAAGTGTCTATTCTTTTCTTTCTTTCTTTTTTGCCTTTTACAAGTAATAGATAGTCCACTATTACTTTTATAATCCCTTTGTAACTATTTTGATGCTTCACACTATTACGTTTCATATCTCATAATTATATAATACAAGATCTAGTACAAACAACCAAATACACAGAGATAGATTAATAAATTCTAGATTATGTTATTATTTAATGAGAGATATTTACTGTACACCGAGTGATTAAATTAGATAAATTTTGTTTATTTTTAGACTTTAAAATACAATAAAAAAGGTGATCAACAAACTTGTCACATGATTAAGCATTTATACGACTTTTGATATAAAAAACATAAAATAAAGTTGATAGTATCATTATCAATAACACAGACAAATAAGCCGTAGGTTCTGATGAGACTCCACTAATTATATTAAAGCTTTGCATGTGTTTCTAAAAGTACACAAAAATCTCCACCTAATATGCCCTCACTTCTCCAACTTAGCAAGCACTATTTAATTTATCATATCTTAATTATCCTTACATCATCATGAATTTAACAAGTCTAGATCATCACCTAATTATTATAATACTTGTTAGATGAACCTTTTACTTTGAAATTAGATTAGATATATGTATCTATACAAATTATAATTTGGGTTACCTCTTTCACTTTTAATTTTATTAAATTACGTATAGTCTACCTTTATCTATCTTCGTGTTTTCTTTACTTACACGTCGCTTTAGTCCGTTTGTTACGTCTATGACATGTCTTTTCAATAAACCCAAATTCACATTCGCATTTTGGCACAATGTATTGTAAAAAAAACAAAATTTATATGTCGTATATGTAACCAAAATAATCCATAAAATAAAGTCACACTCATGTGTTGACGTTTTAGCAAATAGATATGCCCTACAAGACTTACACTTTTGTAAATTAATTATCGATCTATTTTCTTACATATATATATTAATTAGTCGAATGAATTTACTCATATATATATTTTAACAAAGAAATGAAAAAAAGAAGAACATTTTACGACATATTCCTTAAAATATTGGTAAAGATTTTAAGAAAATTATTTTAGGTTTTGCGGATTTCTAGCTTTATGGTAAATAGATACTTTAACTCATAGCTATAATTATAAAGTTTAAGCCTAAAAATTTACTATAAAATTCGAGATAATTAAAAATGTACTATATATATGATTAAGTAAAGAAACATCTAACTTTAAGAAATATAAAGGCAAAGTCTTTAAAATGTTGGCAATGCTTTAGGGAATCTCTCCCAACGCTAGCTACGAAGTCGTAGACACATTATTGTGTGGCAAGCAACTTCTCATCTATAATGATATTCTCTAATTATTTTTAAAGCTTAATTAAGGATAAATTGCAATTCATTAATAGTCAATAATGACCTAGCAAACTTATGTAGTAGTCAGGTTGTTAATACGTGTACGAATTTATGGGTCAAGGATCAACCAAAATAAGTAAATAACCCTAAAATTAGACGAGAATTGTTAAATTTGACCCACAAACTTCAAAACACAGAGTTGACCAAATGTGTGATACGTTAGCCCGTGATCGACCGACTCGTGGTAGATCGTTCTGATTGACACCTACTAGTAGTTGGTGCTGATAAGGATGGACCAATTCCAGTTTTTCTAAAGTTTTACGTTTATTTCAATTCGTCCACTTTCTCCATTTCTTTTATATAAATTAAATGTAAAATGTAAATGGCATTATCTCTTATGAATCTATACATTACACATATCATATAAAACAAATAAAAGTGAAAAGATTTAGCTGTTAAGAAAAGATGATACAAACATAGAAAATATAATTTTTTTATTCTATTGTTGATGAAAAAAGAGTTTGTTAACCCTTTATCAGAAAAAAAGAGTTTGTTTGAATAGATAGAAAAAATCAAATTTAAATAATAAAATTATTTTGATTTCTACATATTTAACTCACAAAATTATATGTGAGTTTTTTTCGGTCGGGTAGTTAGAATGATCTAACTAATGATTTGACATCAAGAGTTCGAATATTCTTCATTACATTATAGTAGATTAAAAATAAATTTTAGATTATAGATCGGATCGTATAGATTTAATTGTTGACTAAGAAAATTGGCAAAATTATCTAATTTTATATGTAGTTAAATTTATGAGAAAATATAGTTTTGAAAAGAATGCGTAACTTATACATACGATTTATAAAATATTTGAACTTGGCAAGTTATATATACGATTAATAATCATTTCAAACTAGTTGAATTATTTTGATTAGTTATGATATAATATAGTGAAAACGATTTAAATTCAATTCACACTAGTTGTTTATTTCGTTTTATTATATCAATATGTACATCTTGTTACCTATCCTTCAAAGCATGAAGTCGGCCACGTATCTCCCAATCTCCTTGTTCGTTTGTCTAACTTAAATATTAATTAAAAAAATCAACATATAATTGACAATGAAATACATTTTAAAAAACGTATAATAAGACAAATAAGTCTATTCTAAAAGGCTCTGAACAAGTTTTAATATAGTGATGATGTTAGGCGTATTTTCTGACATTGAAGCAAAATCGAGAATTGGACAAACGAATATGTCGAAAAAAATTATAAATGCAAATCAAGTTGAGAAAGAAAATGACAACAAAACATGTCTTTTTCTTACTAGTTTGGCTTATCCTCAACATTGTTCACTATTATTTTAAGGAAAATAATGTTTTCAATCAATATATTGAAACAAACAAAGAAATGTTGTGTGAAAGATTATACCAAATAAGAAAAAAAAAGTATATATATCTGAATTGAATATCTAACGGTTAAACATGATTAAAAAGTAAGCAATTAAAACAAAATTCATTTAAAAAAGAGATAGTAGTTTGAAAATAGAACATACCAACTGTTTTATAAAATTAAGTTATAGGAAAAAAATATTTTTTAATTATACATTAATATATCAACTTATTTAAATATATATAGATATATAAAATTTAGATAATTATTAATTTATAATATTACTGAGATTATATTTTTACATAAAGATTTCAAAATAATTATTATTTTATTAGTTTATTAAATTTGATCAAATTTTACACTGGTTTAATTTGGAATGAAATTTTTTATTAATTTATAAAGTTTATTAATTTATAGAGATTTTATTGTATTTACAATTGATTAATAATAAAAATAAAATATTGTTTGTAAATAACCGATGTTACTAATTGGATCTAAAATACATGAAAGATTGATATGAATAATACTAGATTCTCATGAAAATATAAAACAATAATCTTTGACAAAAAGAAAAAGAAAAAAAGTAAACAAGGGAGAGAGACGCATGAAGAAAAAGAAAAAGAAAAACTTTTCTTTAAATGAGGTCTAACTGTTCCACAGCGAAGAAATCACTCGTTTATGACAACACCTACTTGTCCGTACTATAACAACATTATCGAATCATTCTCATTTTCTCTCTCTATATTTATAGTAATTTAAATTAATAAAAATTAAAAAGCGAGGAGACGACAAGTGAAGAAGCAAACAAAATGGTGGTACCAAAACAAATTAAACAGAAAGGTTCTACTGCTCCCACTTCGACGTGCCCTCAATCTTTTCACTTCATGGTCCCACACGTTTCGCACGTGCCTCTTTTTTACTCCCCTTTTTCTTTCATATACTCTTATGTACTTACACGTTAAATTATACAATTATCAGACCATGTGCAGTGGTAGATTTTCACAAGAATTTTTCATTAAAAAATAATTGAATATTAAATAATAATATTTTATTAAAAGAATTTCTCATTTGAAAAATTATAATTGGGAATTACAAGAATATTGAAAAACTCTTACAATAAAAAAATAGTATATATTTTTTTATGAGAGACTTTTGTGAAAGATTACCATTTACAGATACTCTTAACATCTATATATTTCTTATTGAACGTTTTTTCAATGAGAATACATATCTTAGACACAATTATAAAATAAGGTACACAATTTGTAGAAAATTTATTTTGTTTTTGAAAAATGCATATGTGAATGATTTTTTATTGCTTATCAACTACTCAATATAATATTAAAATAAGACTATTAGTTATTAAATACAAATCCATATTTTAAAATGATATACACCAACAAATCTCAAATGTTTTTCTGAAAAGAAAAAACAAATCTCAATGTTAAAATCCAGCTATATTATTGTTTTGTACCTTTTCGTTAAAGTATATAAATACACCGCTAAAAGATATAATTCACGGAAAATAAAAGAAAATTAAATTGGTCACGGGTCCCAGATATGCCACGGTGTAGGCAAATATAAAGAGGAGCTTTACCACATGCCACGTGTTGCCCTACACATAATTTACTAAACCTAGTAAAAATGTAATTTCATGGATTTGCTTTTGAATTTTTAATTAAAACAAAGCTAAACACAGAAAGAGTTTGCAAATTTCTTTCCAAATGAAATTAAATTACAGTTGTAATAAAATTAGGGAAAACAAAAGAATAAGTAGATATGGTTTGACTCAAGAGAGATATATATATTGGATTTTATGTACATACAATACAATGAGCTTACATATATTTTTTTTGGAAATAACAGCTCTACACATATTTATTATTTCCATCTCTGAGTTTTAGACATGATACAGAAAAAGATGATCAACACATAAAATCTAATATAGCCAATCTTCATGAATATCGTGGCATAAGTGAATTCAAACCAACATCATGGACTATTATTGCTGATAAAAATCAAAAAGTGTATATATATATATATAGATATTATAATAATTCTTTGACTAGTCAAGCTCACTGTTACATACGTTTATCTGGCTGTTGCAAAGGAAACATCCCATGAGTGCATCAATAAAAAAGAAATAAATATACTCCAAGAATTACACAGACATTTACTTTTTACAGCACAATATTACAAACTTCAAGAAAGATAGTACTTTTGATAGAAAAAATAACAGTAGTATAATGTGATTTTCTTATCTAAATTTTAGTGATTTGTTTCTTTTTAAAATATTTCCATTTTATTAAAATTTAATGTATTATTAAAACTTGGAAAGCAATACAAGACATATATAGTCATCATAACCCAAAAATAAAATAAAATCAATGCTTTGAATTCATTATAATGACTTTGGAAACTAAATAATAATAGATATAAGTATTTATAGAAAATGAAAATATTGACTTTTTCTCTCCCATAAATAAAAGCCAATCCCATAGATTCTTCACCAGTCGCCACAACTCTCTCCCCTCTCTTTTCTCTCTCTCAGACTCTCTCGGAGCTTTTAAACAACAATCGTATCTTCCATGGCTGTTGAAGCTCATCACATGAACATTTTCCCTCCTCCATTAATTTCACCAAACAGGTAATAATCTCATAATCTGTTTCCTAATGTTTGAAGCTTTCTTTGAGTTTACTCAAATGTTTATTTTTGTGTTATTTGCAGAGATTGTGTTAAATTCCAACAAAACATGAATCACGGCCAGTTTCAATTCGCCGGCGGAGAAGTTCCGTTAATAACCGGAGAATCTCTCGCCACCGTTAATCCTTTATCAGCAAAAGCTAGCTTCAACAAATCAGAAAGTGGTCTCACTTACAATTTCACTGTTCCTCCTCAATCTACAAAACGTCAACGAGAATTCCAATACGCGTCTGCGGCTAAACGCAGGTCCGTAGCGTTTGGCTCATCATCACCTTCGTTAATCGACGCGGAGTTAGTATCTCAGATCCAAAGCCAACAACAATCGGAGATCGATCGCTTCGTAGCTCAACAAACAGAGAAGCTAAGAACAGAGATTGAAGCTAGACAACAAACGCAAACGCGGATGTTAGTTTCCGCGGTTCAAAACGCGATAACCAAGAAACTAAAAGAAAAAGACGACGAAATCCTAGGAATTCGAAACCTTAATTGGGTTTTACAAGAACGAGTGAAGAGTCTTTACGTAGAAAATCAGATTTGGCGTGATATAGCTCAAACAAACGAAGCAAACGCTAATAACCTCAAAACAAATCTCGACCATGTTCTTGCTCAAATCGAAATGTTTCCAACCGCTTCAACCGCTGTAGAAGACGATGTGGAATCGAGCTGTGGAAGTTGCGACGATCGTGATGGTGGTGGTGGAGCCATTATTGGCGGTTGCAAAAGATGCGGTGAAAGAGAAGCGAGTGTGTTGGTGTTACCATGTCGTCATTTGTGTTTGTGTACGGTTTGTGGTTCGGCTTTGTTACGAACTTGTCCGGTTTGTGATTCGGTCATGAACGCTAGTGTGCATGTTAACATGTCTTCTTGACCATTTTTTTAGATTTGTTTTGTTACAATTAAATTTTGAATCTTAGTTTTCATTTTTCATTAGAAATTATAGTTCAGGAAAGAAATATGGTTCTCTTTTAGCCAATTTTTTTTCTTTTTCTTTTTGTAAGTACATTTTTTTTATTTCATCTATAAATAGTTTTTTATTCATTCTCGAAATTCTTAAGACTTTGATCGAGTACAATACACGAATTAAATTCCAATTTTATTTATTAAAAGCCTGATTGACAATAACTTTTGAACACAAAAATCAAACCAATTTGTAGTGTAGGTTTATTTTGCTCTTATTGTGGTTTTATAATTTAAATACGAAGAAGAATCACAAAGATGTTCTTTCTCTCATCCTAATGGGAAAAATATACTAATCAATAAAATTAAATATAAGCATTTTAAATCGTTTTGAAAAGTAAATATTCGAGAGCTCTTTTAAAGTTGCACCGTTGTTTTGTTTCTTATTATTAAATCGATCACATGAGAGTTTGAATTATCAAACACCTTTAGTTTTAGTTAAATTATTAGAATGAGGATAAAAATTGAAAAAATATAAAAATTTGTCGAGGGATATATACAATTGCAATTTGGAAGTATTCTTTATCTTTCCAACCCCGCAAAAAAAGAAAACCAGAAGAATCATACATCACTATCGAAAATTAAATAGATAATAATAAAAAGAAAGAGTCTGAATTTGATAGCCTCAACGACATTTTCAGTTCATAGTCATCATAGTTGTCGTGTAATTAATATTTCAAATGCGGATCATATCATGTGCAGTGCATGTCCAGACAAAATACAAAACCCCCACTAAAATGGATTTTATAATATATATTTTTATATAAACGAAATTAGACCGATGAATACGATGTGTGAATTCACGAGTTACGATGATTGCGTCCAAGAAACGTTACCATGTCTCTATCCAATTATTTAGTTTTTTTTTTCATCATCGAATTTCGAATATTTAAAAATAATTACATTAATTCCGATGAAAATGGGACGTACAGAAATAGTGGCTGAAATGAAATTGGTACGACTCTGCAAGGATTCGTACAAAAATTAATTAAAGAGAGAGTTTATTTATTTATTTGTGGGTAGCAATAAATAAAAAGAAAGAATTAAAATCACATATTTCTATGTCTTCTTCGTTAATGCCCATAACTTTTTTTGGCCATAACCCTACCCTACAATACTTACCCTTACACAAAGTTTTGTGTTATATTCACCGAACTCTAGTTTTTTTATTACTTTATTTAAATTAAAGAAATGTAAATTTCAGCTTGACCAAGGGAATAAGTTTCACTTTCGGAGCAAACAAACAGAAATATCACTTTAAACGATATTCCTGTTTCAATAAATTAGATGCAGTAGGAAAACAATAGAGTTCGGTGAATATTACATAAAAAGAGTTAGTCATTGTTGAAATTTTTTTGTTAGTGATAATTGTTTGAGAAAAGTGCGATGGGCCAACAAATTGTGAGGACTATAAAGAAAAACTATAAAACGTTTTCACATATTTGTTTTTCTAAATTGATCCGTATCAATTTAAAAAGCATTATCTTGATATTTTTTTCGATATAATTGACTTCTATTTTAAACATAGTACTAGAAATTACGAATATCACACTTTATTTTTAGATCACACACACGACTTCTTAACAGAAAAAAAAAAACCAGAGAGATGCAAGTTTGTGTAAATGGCCCAATTTCATAAGTGGGCCGAATCCATAAATGGGCTGATAGTTTGTTATTCAAGTAACCAACTTGATGTGCAAGTCGATAATCTGAGTATCTGACTTTTGTTGGTTTCAACTTTGACAAACACCTTTGAATTACTAGAATCTATAGATTTTTAAGTAAGTATATACTATTGAAATTAAATCCGTCGGTATTGTTCAATTTCTCGAATTTATTATCATTATTTTTTTAATTCAGAAATTCTGGATCTTATAGGGTCGGTACTATTTTTCTGGGGGTGATGCATCCCACAGATAGACACCCACTTCTGGATATTCAAATGAGTCAAAAGCATGAACTCATATCCATGTAAGGGTGAGTAGAAAATTATGATTAGTTTCGCATAACAGAGAAATCAAACCTGAAAACTCTTTAACATCCCAAACCTTCCTACCACTTCACCACAAGCTCCTTATCAATTTTTTAAAATATTTATTGTCTAAACAACCCAGTTAGTATATTAAAAAACAAAAAACACTGGAATAAACTACTTACTGACATAAACAAAAGCATTAAAGCAGAATGGTATGCAATGCAATTGATTGACAACGAACCAACACTGGCCTAGCTACTTACTGTATGTAGACTTAGTGATTGTCATTAATTTTCCAATTATTGGAATCCTGCTTTGCTGAATATAGATTACATACAAAAATATAGTTTCTTGTCTATAATTTACTTATCATCACCAAGGTAAGAAAACAGAAGTCTTATTTATTTATAAATATTTTTTTGAACACGTCTAATTTATTTATATAAGTTGCGAAAACATTACACGACAAGAACTAGTAAGACTTGTGATACCATATCTACCAAAAGACATGTTCCTTAAAATGTGAAAGACTCACACAAAATGAAAAAAACAAAAGACCGATAGAGAATGGAGACTTAAACCTAAAACGGTTTTAAGTTCGGTAATAAAATCACACGATTTCATATTAGGAATGAATTAAGCCCATTTGGCGAGAAGTGACATTCCACCACAACCAAGAAGAGCTGCGATTAAACACTTAAACTGCATTTTGATACTACCTTGAAGCTTAGGTCCCATAAATTCGGCAGCTAAAAGATCGACTAGTGCCATGTAAATTAGCAATCCGGCCGAACAAGCATTGAGTAGTCCAACTGTGATTAAAGCAGTTGGGCTATTATCTTTGTAAATGGTTGAGAGAGCGAATCCTAAGGCTATTCCGAATGGAGTAGTCACCGCGAAAAAGAATGCCATAAGAAACTTTTTCATATTTGAATATTCAGCTTGAAGGATGCAACCACCAAGACCCATGCCTTCGAACATTTGATGGAAACAAAGAGCTAAGATGAGTCCTTTAATGGTGCAAGTGTCATTTGTTGCTCCTACACCTAGACCAATAACCACAGAGTGAACTATGATACCAAGTTCCAATACCTACATAAGATTATATTGGTTAGATATTATAACTAACAAAAACTTGATTAATATTCGGATTCTATTATATGCAACTAACCATAGCAATGACTCGGTATCGCAAAAGTTGTGCAGTAGGAGAGTCATTATCTTTTGTTGGCAAGGTAACATCATTTGCAGTTGCAGGGCCGTGACCATGACCATGTGGAACGATCCCAACTGCGTTCTTGCTAGTATAGAGACTCGTAGCCATAGAATCGATGGCTAAAGTGATTAAAGCAGCCAACATAGCGAGAAATCCAGAGAATGGAAATTTATGCCATGGAGTTTCACTAAGACATTTAGATGACAACATCTCAAAAGAATCAGGCAAAACATGCATAAAACCAGTTCCAAGGATGATTCCAGAGGCGAAACATTTAACGATAGTGAAGATATTTCCGTCTGGTCGGAGGAATGGAACGGACCGACTAAATAAAGGAGATCCAACACCAATCATACTTGCAATGAGGATTGTGATGATTGCTATGACTTTGAGAGGTGTGGCTTTAGCTTTGTTGACACATGGATTTGCTGACTCGCTTGCACATTCATCTGGTGCTGTTGAGATTGCAGGAGTGATTGTAAAGGAGACAAAGATTAGTACGAGGAAGAATGTTTTCACGAGAAGTGTTGAAGTTGAAGCCATTTGTTTTTTGTTTTGTCTTTTGGAGTTTTGTGTGTTTAGATTGTTTACTGTTTGTATGTGTTTTGGACTTAAGAGATGAGTATGATTATATAGTAATGTGTGCCGGTTGTATCCATGCCATTTATTGTCGATGATGACGAAAGTTATTGATTACTAGTTTGCTTCTGGTGTGAAATGAGAAAATAATATAATTTATATACAATAGTCCAAATGGGAGAATGAAAAAACTATATTAAAATTAGGAATAGAGTTCATACTTCAATAATTTTGTTTAAAGTCTAAAATTTCAAAATTTTAAGCCTACAATTCAACATCTATTTTTTTATCAACTAGCCTTTAATCTCGCTCATACAATTGTATGTAGAGAATTCGATCTCTAATACCTGTAGATTTGTAAAGCAAACATTACTATTGGATCCGAGATCTGCTGTTTTAACTTTTTCAAAAATCATGTTTTACCAAGCATTAATATATCAAGATTTTGACGCATTTAAGAAGAACTTAACAGAAAACAATATATTTTGTAAACATTCGAACTTTTTTAATTAAAATGCCTATATTTAGAAACTAATTAGGCTTAAATTATCGTAATTAAAATGCATTGTCCATGCTGTTTGCGGAGCGATGGAAGGCAACACCATGCATCTTGTATAGTTCTGTTAGTAAACGTTTACTTTAATTCTTTTATTAAAGTTGGAGCTAGGTAGGTTTATAGTTTATAGTATTGCGACGAGCACAACATTGCACGTGACGAGCTTGTGCTCGGCATAATGTCTCAATCCAGTCACCAAACACACATCACATTTTGAATGTCGATTCCTCCTTTTTTTTTGTCCTTGGGTAATTAAATAGATTCCTCTTCTCCTTTCTAAACTATACAAGATTTCAAAATTTTACATTCGTAGGCATCACTAAACTTTATTATAGTTATAATTACAAGAAAAAAGTATCGATTTTTGAGAACAATATATTTTGAGACGAATTCTTTCTAGTCTGGAGATTAGAATAATCTAACTAATGACTATAATATTAAAGATTTGACCAATTCCTAGTAAAAAATAGTGTTTTAGAAAAAGGATTTGGAATGAGTGTGCTTTCGGTTATAGATCAAAACTTTGTCGATCTAAGTGTCTATTTTTTGAGAACAATATTTTTAAGTCAAACTCTTTTCAGTCTGGAGATTAGGATGATCTAACTAATAATTATGATATTTTGAGATTTGATCAATTTCCACTAAAAATAGTAGATTAGAAAAAAGGTTTAGAAGGATTAGAGTACTTTTGGCTATATGCATCAAAATTTTATCGATTTAATGGTTGACAAAAAAAAAAAATCTATGAAAAACCGTCTATAACTAAATGTATTGACAGATTTTTGAAAAAAAAATATATCGCTACAAAAAGATTCGTCATGAAAATGGTAAAACATTGGTGACATCTATATATGTTTTATTTTTTATATGAATAACCAGATTCGTAATTTCATTTTATAAATTGAAATTCCTTAAGAACCATAAAAAACGACTTAATTCTTGGAAAGGTTAATGATAGATATACTGTATAGAATTTCATGAAATCTGGTTTTAATATTTTATGTTAATCCATGAGCTCCTACATATATAATTATTTTCGTACTTTTACATGATCATATAGTCACTGACTACATTTATAAGATTATGGGTCATTAACTAATTATAAATTGTTACTAGTTTTTATTATAAAGGTTTAGATTGTTACTATAAAAAAATCATTGGGTTTCGTGGGCCAAGTTGTGTTGGGATTAGCAAGAAGGCGGGTTAGGTTTCAGGACTATTGAAGAGTTCAATGCGGCCATTCTTGCTAAACAGTTATGGAACCTGATTGATTCTCTCAAATCTTTGTTTTCTCAGGAATTTAGGGGTCGTTATTTTCAAGGAACCAGTCATTTGGTGCCTCAGCGGATTTATTCTCCCTTTTATGATTGGCGGAGTATCATTTCTGCCCGAGCATTACTTTACAAGGGTTTGATGAAATGTGTTGGCAATGGAACTTCTATTTCGGTTTGGCGGGATTCTTAGATTCCTGACACTATTCCGAGACCGCTAGTTGGTGATGGTTCCTATTACCATCATTTTCTTACAGTTGATCAACTTATTGATTCCCAGTTTCATTTCTGGCATCATATTTTGATTCGTCAATTGTTTGACCCTCATGATGCTGGAATAATTTTAGGCATTCCTATCCCTCGAGCTCCTAGAGAGGATTAGTTGGGATGGCATTTCACCAAATTTAGGAAGTATTCTGTTAAGTTTGGGTATTGGGGCAGAATGTAACCTTTCCGGATCTTAGTGCATTCGCTTCGGACCTTCCGTGGAGAGGTGTAGAGTCAGACATGGAAAGAAGAGTATCATCCAAAGATCAAGCATTTAATGTGGCAGGCTATATTTGGTTATTTGGCTGTTGGTTATAATCTGGTTAATCGAAATATTCATTGTTCTCAGTCTTGTAGTCGTTGTGGTGCTGCTGTGAAGACTGTCAATCATGTGTTGTTTGATTGTCTCCTGTCAGTTCAGTCTTGGGCCTTATCTTCAATTCTATTTGCGGTGGACATCTTTTTGGGTAGTTTGGTTTTCTCTAATTTTGACATCCTATTTTGGCGGATCCCACAAGATGTGGAGAAAAGGGTCTACCATTGGTTGTTATGGTTTCTTTGGAAGGCCAAAAATGACAAATCTTTTCTAATATCGATAGAGACCATAGGGATATTGTTAAGCACGTGGAATAGGAGGCATTTGTGTGGTTTACTACGAATGCTCAGACTGTTCCTTCTTCTTCGAGTGTTTCTCGGAGCGTGTTTTAGACTTTTTGATTCTTCTATTTTATAAGATGTTTTGTGAATTCCAAAATTTTTTTAATGTATTTATTAACTTTAAACCCTCAAAATTCTTCAGTCTTTTTTTGTGATTAGTTAAGGTATAATAAATTTAAATACTAATTAATTTTAAGGATAAATTATTAAAATTTCTTAATAAGCATGTTTTTAGCCAAACCATTTTATAATTTTATAATTTTTTTTTGTGTTAAGTTGGAAAAAAGAATTATAAGATGTTTTGGTTAAAAACATACTTAATTTATCTTAAAAATTAATTAGTATTTAAATTTATTATACCTTAACTAATCACAAAAAAGACTGGAGAATTTTCAGGGTCTAAAGTTAGTAAATATATTAAATTTTTATTGGAATTCACAAAACATTTTATAAAATGGAACAATCAAAAAGTCTAAAACATCTTATATATTGGAAGTTGGAACAGAGAGAGTACTAGTTTTTGTGGTTATTAGTAATCTTTTAATTATAGTTTTTTTTGGCAACAACTTTTAGTTATATACTTAGGGGGTTTATTATTTCTGTGATATATAATGAGTTATAAATCTTTGGAACTTTGTTGTTGTTCAATTTTGACTTTTGAAAACTTTATTAAAGTTGTGTGTTATTAGTTTTGATATTTTTAAACTCGGTTTACAATCATTAAAAGTCATGTGTTATTCAATAGAAAATTTAAAAAAATCATTCAAAATTATGTGTTATTCAATGAAAATGAATTTAAATGATTTTATAAATATTTAAAAGTAACGTGTTATTGATTTGTTGATTTCAAAATTTTTTGTTTATAGAAAGACTCTTTCTATGAACAATAAGTTTTTAAGAGAAATAAAATATTTGTTAGTAAAATGAAAAAGTGTATATCAAATTTCCAATGATAATACATATTTGAAATTCAAGAATAATACCAACAACAATTCTTATTCATAAAATTTTAACGATATTATGAAAAAAATCGATAGTATATAATAGTATGTAAGAGTATATGAAAATATGTATTAAATTTTGATAAAAATTTGTAATAAAGTTTACAATATTTTTTAATTATGTAAGAGTTAAAGAAGATTCTGTAATAGTCATACTCATTAAAACTTCTTATAAATTATGTTTAAATAAACCCCCTTATAGTATATAAAGCTATTTAAATGTGATCTAAACATATATCATGGAGATTAGGAATTCATTTGACTTTTTGTCATTTCGAAAGAATCTATTTTGCATGGTTAGCTAAAAGAGGACATAATTAAAAAGATAGATTGTAATGAAAGTAATCATAGAATCATTGAAAAATAGTTGACAGAATAAAGAATCATATAAAAATAATTATTTATATTATCATGTAAATTCAATACTGTACATCCCGAGTATCCAATATTCCAGGGCATGCCTCTTAATTAGTCCACTTCGGTTAGAATTCACAATTTTGTCTTCTTAGAAAAAGAATGAATAATTAATTTAAGTATCAAATTGGATTTAAAATATTGCTTATTGTGTGGTTTGATTTCCACGTTTTCATATAGTTGGACGAGCACGAAGCCGTACGTGCCAAACTAGTACTGCACCGACGTGACAATATCCTTTAAATATAATTATTTTTCAAAGATTTTTGTATTAGACAAATGGTCAAGTGCTAAAGACATACCTATAATTTTAAAAAATTTATAGGTTTGATTTTTTTTGTTATGGGAAAGTAAAACATATTTTTCTTTTTATCCTTATGCAGATATAATTTTATATTTTTGTCTATTTGAATATTCAAAAAAAATCTATACCCGGATTGCATCTCTCACAAGAGAATAGTCCATATTTTTCTATAACATCTTGGATTTCCTGAATTATCAAAAAGAAATTTCGGCAACTCTATATTTTTTTCCGGTCGATATTATATATTTTTAAAACTTAGTTTGGTTTATTAAAGGGACTATAACACCAGAAATAAAATTATATTCTAAAGACTACAAGTGTTCAGAAAAATGTATATGAGTCAATTGGTTAAATATATATGTGTATCAGTGTGTATATATAGATATATATACTGAAATTCCTACCAAATATCATCCATCATAATTAGAATTTATTCTTAACATTTAAACCAAAAAAAAAAAAAAATTAAAAATTTGAACTATAAAATTGTATGGTCATAATTATTGACAGAAATACTACAAACAAATTATGTATTCATAATCAATTATAAAAGAAAAACGTGTTGTATTCATCACAGAAGTTGTATGATTAGAAAACGAAAATGCTTAACCTATGTTAAATTTCATTTGTAAATTCGAAGACTGTTCTATTTTTATAATATAACCTAATTAAAAACGCCGAATTCTTCGGTGTTTAAGTGATTCAGTTAATGACTTTAACATCAAAAATTTAATTATTTCCCATAATTTCAAAATACAAACTTTAGATTATAAATCAATCAATCCAATTGAAAAAAAAAATCTAACAATAATAACTCCAAGATAATACCTACAAATGTACCTTCCTTTCATGTGTTTTTTTTTGTTTTTGTAATTCCCAACTTTCTTTTTAGAGGTTATAGTTCCAAAAAATTGACTTCATATTTTTATAAATAATGAAGTTCTAACTTAAAATAAATTGAGAATGAGTAGATTGACTCTTAAATTATATATATTAGATTAGAGTGTCTACAACTTCCTATATGAAATATGTCATTATCTAACACACTCAAGATAATAGATAGTATAAACTAACATCTCGAAGTTACAACAAACTTTAGTAGTATGTTTGTTGGACCATATCGGGTGTTCTAATACCATGATAAATAATGAGTTTCAATTCAAAATCAATTGGCAAAGAGTGGAGAAGCCCATATATTATATATAGTCTTTTCCAATTTCCGATGTGGAATACTATTTTCTCATATGTCTAGTGAAGATCCCACATAATTTTCTATAAAAAATCGGGATCTCCGAAATTGAGTCTACGCAATATTCTTTTTTCACAGCTAAGAAAACCCATATGAATTTTCCTAACCAAATGAAATGATAAGTATTTCGCGCTAGACGGAATCAATCTCTAGCATAGAACAACAAAATGACTTTTGTCTCAAATAGAAATTATTAGACCACGACTACTTGATTCCAACCATTTTTAATATGTGCTTTTTGTTATTATTAAGTTAATGTATTTGTAAATTATTTTATCCATGTATATATTAAGATGTTGGCAAATGTCATGAAATATTGTGAAGTATAAAACCAACCATTATAAAATGGACTTTTCAGGAAAAATCATTATTTAATTTTTGCTTTTTAGTATTAGTTCATATGGTTTTGATATCCGTGTCAGTATAGTCTTTTTAGACCTAATTTCTCTCTGATTTAACTTTTAACTAACATTGACAATTAACAAACCCCAGTAATTGAATACCTGTGTCTCCAAAGAAAAAAAAACATCACACTTTTAAAAAGAATTTTACAATGTCACAAATAAATATTCCTTCAAACTCTTACAATGCCATATTGACATGTGAATATCCCGATACACAAATTTAATAAATGCAGTCATCAAATTATTATTTATACAACAAATTCTAAGGTTAAAGTTTCTCTTTAAATAATACTCTATTTGTTTCTTGTGTCATTCTAAAAAATTTCACACAACTTAAAAAACAATTTTAAAAGTTATTTGTACCCCTAATAATTAGATGTAATGATTTGCTAGATTTTATGTTAATAATTTTGATTGGAGGTTAAAATTGGAAATTTTAATTAAAAATTACATTGGAATTGTAGAATGACACTCTTTGCGAAAAACGGAAAGAGTAAATCAAATGATTCATCAATTATATATGTTGATAAGAATGTTCAAGCCCACTTGGCAACGACCGACATTACTGCGCAACCGAACAGAGCAGCCGCGAAGCACTTGATCTGAAGTTTGATGCTACCTTGAAGCATTGATCCCATGAACTCTGTAGCTAAAAGGTCGACGAGGGCCATGTAGATTAACATTCCGGCCGAGCAAGCACTTAACAGTCCAATCGTAATCAATGCGGTTGTACTGTTATCTCTATAAATAGTCGACAATGCCATTCCAATAATGGTACCACAAGGTGTTGTTCCAGCGAAAAATAATGCCATCACAATCTTCTTCACATTTGTAAAATCAGCCTGTTTCACATAAATTATACATAAAGTTCTGATTGACATAAGAGACATTAACTATATATATTATATATATATGTTGTATTTGTACCTGAAGGATGCAACCACCAAGACCCATGCCTTCGAACAAGTGATGGAAGCACAGAGCTATGATGAGTCCTTTAATGGTACATGCATCATTGTTTGCTCCTAGAGATAGTCCAATCACTACTGAATGAAATAAAATCCCAAGCTCCAATACCTATTCATATAATTCAAGATTAAGTTAAATGTGTTTAATTTTTGATAAATTACGGGTTCTAACTCAAAATTAGTTGGCAATGAGTAGATTGATTTTTAGAACATATTTATAAAATTAGAATGATCTTAACTTCCGATGTAGAATATCAATCACATTCTAATAATTTTAAAATGTTAAATTAAATTCAAGATACCGTTTCATATATGCACTAACCATGGCAATGACACGGTACCGCAAAAGCTGTCCATCTTCTTTAGTTGCTAAGACCATACCATTACCGTGACTGTGATTGTGACCTACAATGTGAATCGCCTTCTCTTGATCGATGTCATACTCATCATGCACTGGTCCAACTGCGTTCTTACCAGAATAAAGGCTAGTGGTAATGGAGTCAATGGCTAGAGTGGCTAGACCCGACACCATAGCGACAAAGCCGGCGAAAGGGAACTTATGCCATGGATCATCGCTAAGACAATCGGATGACAACATCTCGAAAGATTCAGGCAAAACGTGCATGAAACCGGTACCAAGGATAATGCCAGAAGAAAAACATTTTATAATCATGAAAACATTGCCATTTGGATGAAAGAAAGGAATAACACGGCTGAAAAGAGGAGAGGTTACGCCAATCAAACTTGTGGTAAGGATAGCTACAATGGCTACGATTTTGAGTGGTAAAGCCTTAGCTTTGTCAATGCATGGATTATCCGAGCCATTATCGCAATTTTCCGGGGCCGTTGAGATTGCCGGAGATACGGTGAAGGTTAATAGGACAAGGAACATACAGACAAGCTTTGAGACTAGTTTGGTAGTAGCCATTAGTATTGTAATATAAAACGTTTTTATGAGATTTGTCTTTGGTTGGTTTATATAAATACTTGGCCGGCTGATTACGGTGCTGCCTAGGAAAGTCAAAATTTTAAATTAATGAAAGAAATCAATAGAAATAGATTACATTGCAAAATCAGAATCCTGATTTTATCGATTTGTGAATGTACATTGTCAAGGAAAGGTTTTAAATTGTATTGGATATTATCCTATTCTTGTTTAATCCAATGGAAGGTGTGAATCATGCCAAACAATTCATGAACCTTTGTATTATATCAGGGACAGATGTCTTTTTTATTTTTGCTATCACTTTGACCGACCAATTTGTTACATTAAATATGTTGCAAACCGTTAAAACTCAAAATAAATTAGTGATTGAATTATTCTTGTCATTTCTATTGTTGATATGTCGTCATTTCTACAACATAACTACTTGTCTATTATAATTTCGTTATTATTATTTTTTTTCTTTTATCAACAATTGGATCGGTAAAGACTGATCTATAACCTAAAAATCATACCCTAAAATTCCTTTTTAATTTACTAGTGTAGTGAGAAAGTTTCGAACTCTGGTGTCTAAATTATTAACTGGATCATCCTAACTATTAGACTAAAAACAACTCAACAATTTCGTTATTATTAATCTAACAAAGGAATCACTTCAGTTCGAACTTCTTACTAAAAAAAAAAAGTCTCTAAAATAAAATCTAAGTTGGAGAATATCAAAATTACTTTTGTTCAATGGAGAATATTGAGTAGCCCATATCTTTAATAATGGGCTTCATTGATTCTCTCTATTGGCCCAAATAATAATTCATAGCACATATAAAATGAAATATAGTGTGAGCAAATATATGCATATGCATAAAGTTTATTTTTATAAACACAATTCTAAATTGAGCTATTAACTAATTTTATTCGGTTTGTTTTTTAGTAACCAGATCTGTTCTGTTTGCCTAACACTGTTTAATAGATCTAATAAAGCTTAATCCATATTTGAGATTCAAATTCTCTTTTTAAATTAAGTTAAAAAGTTAAAATAATTAAGCTAATGATTGCTGTCTCCATATTCAAACTTGTTACTGCCACACTGTCCTTGAGTGTCTTCTATTGCAGCAAATACTATTTTTTAAAAACTTATATTTGTACTTCTTTTTGTTAGCTTTATTGAAAGGAATATAACAATTGGATGTTGAAAGTCAGAAAAAGAAAAAATATTTTTATGTTAGGTTCAGCTTTTTCTCAAATGAGAGGAGACAAAGTCCATGTGCTTCTTTGATTTCTTAAGCTTTCATTCTTCAGGGTCTAATCCAATTCTATTATAATTCAATTTATTTAAATTTCTAACTATGTTTTTGATACAAAATTAATTACTTGCTAATTAAAATAATGTTAGAGTAATTATTCATTGTGGAAAAATGTAAAATTTACAACACAGTACGAGAATGACAGCAATGTGAAGCCAAAACTCAGAAAAAATAAATAAATTAAAAAATAAAGATTAAAGAGAGAGGAATAAAGAAACAGAAAAAAGTAGACTTTTCTCTTACGCCATTCGAAGAGAGAGCAAAACCAGAGAAACCGATGATTCTTCTTCTATCCACGAAACCCAGTGGAAACATCTAAGCAGAGAAAGTAAATTTCACTCTTTTTCATCTCGAAAAAAGCTGAGATTTTGAAGTTGTAGCTTAGAGTTTTCGACGTGAATTTAATTTCGAACTGTAAATCCCCCTCCAATTGCTGGTAAGATAGTTGTGGATATTGTTCTTGCTTAATTATTTTTGATTTGAATCGATCTCGCTTATTTATTGAATCTGTGGTTTTTTTCATCTTAATTAAGTTGGATTTTTTATGTAAAATAATTGAGGGTCTGGTTGGTTTTTAGTGGGTGAACAAATCTAGCTGTTTCTTTTGTTATTTTCTGCATATTTCGATTGATTTTTCTCTGATTTATGCTGATCTGTTGACGTAAATTCGTTTAGATTAGCTGTTTTGGTGATCTATAATGTAAAGTTCTTTTTTTTTTTTTTTTTTTGTTTTCCATTCTCTCAGTCTGAAATTTGGGGGCAAAGAAATTTGAGCAATATGGTAGAATTGAGATTAGATAATATCTAAAACGGTTTGATTTATCTCATTTTTATTCGATTTTTTTTCACGAAATCTGCAGATCCGGATTGGGCTTCCTTAGTTGGTTGCTAAGTAAAGAAAGTTTGTACCTTTTGTACCTTAGTTGGGTAGTCTCCAAACATGGAAAATCAAGAAGTTTCTTGTGAATTTGATGAGCTTCCATTGAATCACCATGGAGATGAGGAGGACTTTAGAAGCTGTTGTGGTGATGAAGAAGTTTGGTTAAAAGAGAGTGATGACTCTACTAAAGTAGCAGACGAGGAGAAAAAAGATGAACTTAATGATGAGTTCTCTGTTAAGGTGTTCTTTAAAGGAATTTCGATATCTGAAAGAGGTGATTCCGTGTCTGGTTATTCTGGAATTGGTGTTGTTTTAAAAAGACCAGGAGATGTTGAGTTGATTCAGGTTCAGAAGAAGTTGAATTTTTATGTTGAGGAGTCTGTAGCTAACTATTTAGCTTTACTGGATGGTCTTGAAGTAGCTTTACAGAACAATCTCCGCTCTGTGGTTGCTATAACTGACTCTGAATTGCTCTATAATCAGGTAAAGTCTCTCTTCTATAGTTTATTGAAGCGAATTACTTTCAAATGGTTTCATAGCTCTTGGTAGCTCTGTTCTCATGTTTTTTATATGGATGGTTTCGCAGATAACTCGAGAGGAGCAGCTTGAAGTCCCGCTTTTGGTAGCTCTGAGAGAAAGGGTATTGGAGAAAACAAGTGATCTTGATGGTTTTGTTCTAAAGCGTGCTCCTTTTTGTGATCTTGATCAAGCATTAAGCTTGGCTCAAGTAGCAGTGGGAGTCGTGTCTTTGAATATCGATGGGGATAAACTAACTGAGAAATGCTCGATCTGCTGTGAAGACCGTCAATCCGAGATGATGCTAAATCTGAAATGCACTCACAAATTCTGTTCGCATTGCATGAAAACATACGTCGAAGGGAAAGTACAGTCTTCAGAAGTTCCCGTCAGGTGTCCTCAAGTGCAATGCAAACATTATCTCTCAGCCACGGAATGCAAAGTTTTTCTTCCTGTTGTTATTTTCAAATCATACGAGGAAGCAAATGTGCGTAGTATGAACAGCGGCAAGATATACTGTCCATATCCCAATTGCTCTTTTCTATTAGATCCACAAGAATGTCCATCATCAGGAAGGGCTGGCGCAAGCTCGTCTAGTCAGTCAGAGAATAGTTGCTGTGTGGAGTGTCCGGTCTGTGAGAGGTTTGTGTGTGTGGACTGTGGTGTTCCTTGGCATGCTTCTATGAGCTGTGAAGAGTTTCAGATTCTTCCGGTTGATGAAAGATACCCAGATGATATTACATTGCATCGGTTGGCGAGGTATAAGAGGTGGAGACGATGTCAGCAATGCCGTATAATGATCGAGCTTTCTCAAGGCTGCAACCACATGACTTGTCGGTAAGACACACACACACATCTACTTATTTCTTTCGGTCTATATACATCTTCAGACCCACCAAAGTTCGGTTTTTGGCTTCCAATCAAATATAGTTAGTCTTGAATGATTTCATTAACTACCATATAATTTTTTCTAGTGACCCTTAAACCGCAGAATAGTGGTATGGTTATAACCATATGACTTTCAGGGTTCAAATGGATGTCACTGCATATTAGACGGCTTCATGTTTAGTGTGGACAACTTTCCACTGAAAATTGTGTTTCTTTTTCATCAAAAACCTGATCAAAACATATGACTTTAAAACCCTTAAGAGTGTCTTTTCCGTCTATGTTTAAATCTGTTATCTAGATAAAAGTATTGTTTTGCTTTGTGATTCTTACTCTTATGAATATGGAAAAATCTGTGTGTTGTTTTTTGCAGCTGCGGGCACGAGTTTTGCTACTCTTGTGGAGCAGAGTACAGAGAAGGGCAACAAAGTTGCACTTGCGCGTTTTGGGATGAAGACGAAGAAGATCAAGAAAACTCAGAAGAAGAGACAATCCAAGAAGTTGAGCAATGGCCTTGGGACACATTTAACTCAATTCCAACTGTAATGGACGCTTACTCAGAGCAAGAAAGATCTCAGCTTGCTCTGATCCAACGGTTCTTAGCGGGTGGAGGGTTTAGTCTCAGTGATCACCATACTTCATATCAGTCACCACCGCCTCCATGTACAGAGTCATCGTATGTTGAATCTGCCATGAAAGATCTTCATCAACTTCCTTGGCTTGAGAGGTTTGTGTCTGTTATAAGTGATGATTACTATGAAGAGTATAATAGCCAGTGAAAGGGGTAGAATGGTAGTTTATAGCTCTGAGAATTCGGTTTAATGTGGTTTGGTTCAGGTCTACGAGAGTCTCTCGCTCTCGATTGAAATTGTTGGGGTCTTAGATTGATGAACTCAAAAATTGAATTGTAATGGAAACTATTTGCAATTATAAAAAGAAGAGTTTTATCATTTAGATCCTTTTACAGTTCTTTAATCTAACGGATTTAAATCAAAATTAATTATTATTTTCCTTCTAAAAAAGTGTATTAAATATTAATCATAAGAAACTTTCCTAAAAAAGATGTTTGGATTCTAATCTTAAAAAAATAAGCAATATAAAAATCTATTACAAAACACAATACCTGTTATAGTGGGAGAATTTAATCTATAAATCGGATTATTTATTGACAAAAAAAAACATAAAGAGTTGGATCAAGAAAACATAGTCCATAGGCAATCCACAATCTTCTGAACAAAATCATGTGAGAAAACGCGAATCCTACTAATCGAATTTGGATAGGAAATATCACTCAATTACTTACCAAAATAATTCCCGAACAATTATCAATAAAAAATTAATCTAAATGTATTCCATTATCAATCAAATAAAATACAACAAATTTTCAAAAAAAGTAAGTGAATTTATATTTATTTTAGGTAGACTAAATTTCTAAATTGTAATATACTTATATAGTAACGAAGGGCCTACTTATCAATCTACTATGAATTTGTGTGTATATTTTAAAGCCTTAATTAAGACGTCATCGATCTTTCACAAGAAGGCAAGTCATCCTCAAATTGCTTACGACATTGCTTACGATTTTTACATCGTCATGACACATTTAGGAGATGATTGGCTCTTTGTTTACTATAATTTGTTATCAAATGACTTTTTAATTCGGTCTTTCTATAAGCTATTTTCATTATTTGTGCAAACACTAGATCTTAAGTACAATTTGACTCGTAATTAATTAATTTTATAATCAAATAACATGTGTAATTCAGTAATCCTTAAAATTATTGAGTTTTTGTTTTGTTCTTAACATCAAAGACCAGTCTTCTTGTTTCTGTCCTTTAGATAACCTCTGAATTTTCTCTTATTTGTTCTGTGACTTCTGTGATTCATATATTCCACAAACCATTAATCGTCTTCTTATCTTTCCTTCGATTTGATAATAATTTATTTGTGCAAAGATATCAAGCGATGATTTAGAAGGCGACTCATTCATATAGTTTACTATATGATGTTTTAAGATTCAATTAGGGTTTGGGTTCCATCCGCCATTTGCGTTGACTTTTGAAGCATTTCTCGAAGGTGATTTTTCGATTTATATTTGTTTTCCCTCCACATTGATTCACTAGAAATCTGAATGTTCTTTCATAAAGTTCGGATATTTTCTTTAGGGGATAATTAATTTCATATTTATGTTCTTGTCTGTCTTGTTCATACCTACACAAGACCAATTTGATGCAATTTTGCTCTTCTCATTTGATTCAGATTGAGGGTTTTGAATATCTGGGGATTTGAAGATCAATTACAGAGCCTTTGAGTGATATTTCTGGAAATATAATGGCTGCAACTGCAATGGAGTTATCTTCATCTATAAGCGTCGCATCTTCTCATTTATCTAATCCTCCTGTTGTTACTAATCATCATTCAGCTGCTAATTTAGAAGCTGTGAGTTTAATCAAGCTCAGTTCCAACTTGGAGCAGCTTCTCACTAACTTAGATTGCGATTATAGCGACGCAGATATCATTTTCGAAGACGAAGCTCACCCAGTGAGTGTTCATAGATGCATTTTAGCTGCTAGGAGCAAGTTTTTTCTTGAGCACTTTAAGAAAGATAAAGACAGTAGTGCAAAGACTGAGAAGAAGCCAAAATATCAAATGAAAGATTTGTTGCCTTATGGCAATGTAGGACGCGAGGCGTTTCTGCATTGTTTGAGTTATATCTACACTGGGAGGTTAAAGCCTTTTCCTATCGAGGTTTCAACTTGTGTTGATGCAGTATGTGCTCATGATTCTTGTAAACCTGCCATTGATTTTGCTGTTGAGTTGATGTATGCTTCATATGTGTTCCAAATCCCAGAGCTGGTTTCGTCATTTCAGGTCTGAGATAAATTGGCTTTCTCTTTTTGGTGGTAAGTAATCTGTTCTTGATTCATTGAGACTTTAATGTTGCGTGTTTGTGTGTATGCAGCGGAGGCTTTGTAACTATGTTGAGAAGTCCCTAGTCGAGAATGTTATTCCGATCCTTTTAGTTGCGTTTCACTGTGATTTGACTCAGCTTCTTGATCAGTGCATAGAGAGAGTGGCTAGATCAGATCTAGACAGATTCTGCATTGAAAAGGAGCTTCCTTTCGAAGTATCTGAAAAAATAAAAAAACTTCAAGTCAAGTCCGTGAACATCGCTGAGGTGGCGGATAAATCTCTAGAGAGAGCCAGGAAAGTACTGAAGGCATTGGATTCAGATGATCTCGAACTGGTGAAGCTTCTTTTGACTGAGTCAGATATAACTCTAGACCAAGCCAATGGTCTGCATTATGCAGTGGCTTACAGTGATCCGAAAGTTGTGGCCGAGGTTCTTGATCTAAATATGGCTGATGTGAATTTCAGGAATTCCCGGGGTTATACGGTTCTTCATTTTGCTGCGATGCGTAGAGAGCCATCAATTATCATATCACTTCTAAAAAAAGGAGCTAATGCTTCAGATTTCACGTTTGATGGACGCAGTGCAGTTAATATATGTAGGAGACTCACTAGGCCAAAAGATTATCATACCAAAACCTCAAAGCAAGAATCTAGGAAAGACCGCCTATGTATCGATATCTTGGAAAGAGAAATTAGAAGGAATCCATTGGCTGGTGGGGATACACCTAATTGTTCCCATTCCATGCCTGAGGATCTCCAAATGAGGTTGTTATACTTAGAAAAGCGAGGTATTGACCTGATAAATATATCTCATAGCTTAAGCTAAATCACTCTTATTAAAATTTTGAATTTTTTTTGTATATGTTGTTGCAGTGGGTCTTGCTCAGTTGCTATTCCCAGCAGAAGCCAATGTGGCTATGGACATTGCTAATGTTGAAGGGACAAGCGAGTGCACAGGTCTTCATGTTCCACCGCCATCAAATGGTACAACCGGAAACTTGAACCAAGTAGATTTGAATGAAACGCCTTATGTGCAAACAAAAAGAATGCTTACACGAATGGAAGCCCTTATGAAAACAGGTAATAAGCTTTTAAGGCACTTTACTTTCAAGTTCTCTTCTACATATTCTCTGGCCACAAGATGGACCGACTTAAAACCATTCACAACACAGTTGAGACAGGTCGGAGGTACTTCCCATCTTGTTATGAGGTTCTGGATAAGTACATGGAAGATTATATGGATGAAGACATCCCTGATATGTCACTTTCCGAGAAAGGCACTGGAAAAGAGAGAAGATTGAAGAGGATGAGATATAACGAGCTGAAGAACGACGTTAAGAAAGCATACAACAAAGACAAAGAGGCCACGATTGCGCGGTCTTGTCTTTCTACTTCATCACCAGCTTCTTCTCTTAGAGAAGCCTTAGAGAACTCAACATAATACGTCCAAAACTAATGCTACTGTATAATATTTTTTGGAAGAAATTGTAAGTTTTAGCTATTTAATAGGTTGATTTAAAAAAGATTGGAGATCCCATTTTGGTATTCAGGTTTATACATATGCTTAAGGTTCAATTTGTAATAAAGGGGATGGATTTTGAAGCAAAATTAGGATGCTCTTAAATGAAAACCTTCTAAACACTTAGGGATATATCTTCTAAACACTTAGGATGCTCTTATATCCTTTTTGTTTGCTACTTAGGGATATATCTTCTTTTGACAAAACAATTTGCTTTTTCCTTTAGATCCTGAACGCACCACTGTATCATAAGGATATGTAAATGAATGGTAAATCAGAAGATACAACCAAAGAGATGTTCAATATAGTCCACCAAGTAATATCACCAAGGATTTCCTCCACGGGTTTGTTCATATCACGTTGAGTCAATAAAGTAAGTTGTGTAAACTTTGAATCAGGTCGCCTTATATGCAAACGAAAATACTGCCTACACGTATGAAAGCCTTTCTGAAAACAGGTACAATCTTAAGGCACTTGCTTTCAAGTTACCTTCAATTCAAAATTATTTACCAATATATACCGAACCGAACGTCATTCGGAAAAAAATACTAAAAACTTGAAAAACATAACATGAATCTAAACAAATATCTAAATGTCTATCCCTGATACGGGAATACAAGACCATGTTTAGTTTGGCATTTGGTATCCAGATCCGGTCGGGTCGGATTATTAAGTTTCAAATTTTTCGGAGTTAGCTATATAAGATCTATTAGGGCATTTTACTATGTTAGTTCAGATTTGGATATTTTGTTGGATATGATTCGATTTCTGTTATTTCAGATTGGTTCGAATTCAGATAAACTGCCTAAAACTAATTAATTGTATATTTATTTAATTATTAATTAAAAATAAATTCTAAAATAGTCATGAAAAGGTGGAATAGGAATAATTATGTAAATGGTAAGAGTTGAATTTGGAAAATTTAGCTAAATTGGACTGAATGAATGTTACCACTTAGACGCTATATAATCTCCTCGTGTGAGTTAATCATATATGCTAGTGACGCTTATAAAGATGTAAAAAGAAGTTTTTTTAATCATAGATCTTTTTATTTTATTCCAATATTGTATTTATTATAACATATATTCAAATCACCATCATTAAAAAGAAACAATAGAATTGATTAGTACTATGGTTCACAACAACATCTCAAGGGCTCATTAGGAAAATGACTAAGACATCTACCATCATCATAACCTTTGTTTAAACAATCAGTCCAACATTCATGGTCTTTATATGTATGCGTACACGGAATCGTGCAATGTGCATACTTGTATTTTATTTCTCCACCTACATAAAAATGTTTTAATATATTAAAAAAAGAATTACTGAAATAAGACTGATTTTTAGTGAAATTATTAGAATAGTTTTGATTTTAGAAAAATAAGAAAAGAGAAAGGTGTAATTACCATTTGCACACTTTAGAAATTTTAGAAAAAAAAAATTCTTCTTTCTTCTTCCTCGTTTGGTCTCGTTTCTTCTTTCTTCTCCACTTTTCATTTATTCTTCTGTCTTCTTCTTTCTCGTTTGGTCTTCCTCTTACCATTTCTTCTTCTGTTTCATTACGAATCGTTCGAACCAGATTCATTGATTGTCAAAGATATGAGTAAGTTATTCTTCTCTCTCACTCATTTTCTATCTTCTTCTCTTTTAATCTTCTTGTTAAATCGTTTTCTGGTTTCAAGTAACACTGTAAGGATATATTTCGTTCTTCTTCTCTCAATTTCTCTCGATTTTGTTCTTCTTCTCTCAATCTTCTCGTTAAATACATTAGGTTTTATGACACATTTTCATTAGGGTTTTATGTCACATTTATGGTCTTCATAATGGGTTTCCGGGTTTGGGGAAGTTGTTGTGTTCGCCGCTTCTGAAACTGTAAGTGATTTCGAAATGGGTTTATGTCTTTGGCGATTTTCGAAATGGGTTTCTGGGTTTGGTAGAGTTAGGTTATAGTTTGGAAGAGTTTACTTTGGTATAGTTCAAGCAAGATTGGTGAGGGTTTGATTGATAGAGTTTGTCACGAGTTTTTGTTAGTGTAGTATAGTTCGTTTTGAGTGTGGTAGAGTTTGTTAATGTTTTTTTCTCTGCGTCTAGGGTTTCTGGGTTTGTCACAAATAATATGGTATTCGCAGACACCTGGATTGAATCAACCGAATATGGTACACGCTGACTCAGAGAGAACGCCCAGTATCAGATTAGCTACCACGAAGTTGCAACTTAGCATAATTAGTCTAACTGGAGATTCTCTCCTTGGTGACACTATGCCGTCCCAGGGCACAACACACACCATTCTCCCGGATCATGTAAATTTGTGCATGGTAGAGTTAACTTGGTGCTTGGTAGAGTTGTGGTGATTGGTAGAGTTAAAATTATGATTGGTATAATTGACATTACGTTTAGTAGAGTTAACATGATGTTTGGTAGAGTTGACATTATGATTGGTATAGTTGACTTTAAGTGTGTTATTTTACAGAATAAATGGATTATTGAGACGCATGAGACTTCCAACCCTCTGAGCCCATCATCACGTGTTGTTAGGAACCTCGAGGTGACGGGTCAGAGCAAAGAAGAATGTCTTGAGAAAAGACCATACGTCGAGATATCAAATGAGCCTGATTCATAGTAAAGGATTTGTATAGTTGATTTGTCCATTGTAAAGGTCATGACTTGTATGGTAGAGTTGAGATGGCAATTATAGACAACATTAACTGTATAGTAGAGTTCATATACTAATAATTCCACGAAGAAAACAAACTTTTACATGGGTCAACTGTAACTTTACCATTCACATTATGTACTGTCAACTCTACCAAATGTAACAAATTACATTTTCCACGAGGAGAACGAACTCAACCGTGGTTCATCTGTAACTTTACCATATACTACATTATGTACTGTTAATTCTACCGAAGGTACCAAATTACATTCTCCACGAGGAAAACAAACTCTTCCATGGGTCAACTGTAACTTTACCATTCACTACATTATGTACTGTCAACTCTACCAAAGGTAACAAATTACATTCTCCACGAGGAAAACGAACTCTTCCATGGTTTAACTGTAACTTTACCATTCACTACATTATGTACTGTCAACTCTACCAAAGGTAACAAATTACATTCTCCACGAGGAAAACGAACGCTACCATGGGTCATCTGTAACTTTACCATACACTACATTATTGTACTGTTAACTCTAACCAGAGGTAACAAATTAGCTCCTCCACGAGGAAAACAAACTTTACCATGGTTCATCTGTAACTTTACCATAAACTACATTATCGTACTATCAACTCTATCAAGGTAACAAATTACATTTTCCACGAGGAAAATGAACTCTACCATAGGTCATCTGTAACTTTACGATACACTACATTATTGTACTATCAACTCTATTAAAGGTAACAAATTACATTTTCCACGAGGAAAATGAACTCTACCATGGGTCATCTATAACTGTACCATACACTACATTATCGTACTATCAACTCTATCAAGGTAACAAATTACATTTTCCACGAGGAAAATGAACTCTACCATGGGTCATCTATAACTTTACCATACACTACATTATTGTACTATCAACTCTACTAAAGGTAACAAATTACATTTTCCACAAGGAAAACGAACTCTACCATGGGTCATATGTAAGTTTACCATATACACTACATTATTGTACTATCAACTCTACCAAAATATGATCAACTCTTTCACGTTGCATTCAATTAGTTTAGTAGAGTTCGTAAGAGATGGACGGCTAATATGGCAAGTTTCATTAATGGCAGTTTTGTAATTACATTTTTGCTTACTCATCAAAAAAAGCAAAACGGTATATTACGAATTTAATAAACTATTCTAGTAATTTTGAAACATTTGCTCTATTTAAGTAATTTTTCAATAATTCTGCTATATTTCAATAAATCACGTTTTAAGTAATTTTTCAATATTTAAGTACCAACACCGTCTCTCTCACTTGGTTACGATCTACTATGTAAATTCTAGTAGGACCCGCCGGTGTTTTCAGATCGGGATGTGTGGTTTTCGGTTTGAAGAAGTCGTGGAGTTTCTTCTCTCCATCGATGTTGAGGCTTCTCCAACGTTTCTTTACGGTGGTGATGCTCAGTTTCGTTTTGTTCGATCCGCGTTGATGGAGGTCGCTGGTCTCTTGCTGATTTCGAGATCCTCTCTAGGTGACTTCACTTTTCCCGTTCTCTACTTTTTAGATCATGATCTGTTTTTGTTGGTTGGGTTTGTATTTCATCGGTTTAGTTAAAATATTAGCCCTGGTTTAGTCCTTATCAAGGCTATAGGTTAGGTTTTGTCAATTGCTGTCCTAGTTTCTCGTTCTAATTTCCTAAGCGGTTCGATGGGGTGCCTTGCTTGTTGTGGTTCGGTTCCCGTGTTTGAGGATAGTTTCGCTCCTTGTTCGTACATTGAAGACTTATTTGTGGTCTATTATATTATTGGGTTCTATCATGGTGTCAAACGGTTGATGTTGTTTTCGACTTTGCCAATTTTGGAAGATGTGTGGGATATCTTGTTTGATATCATTCCTGCCGGAATAGAAGCTTGATTTCACTCTTGACGTACTTTCATCCACTATAAAAAGTTTCGTCATTTGCTTTGGATCAATGATATCTAGCGATGACATGTTTTTCGAGTCTAGGGTAGTAATTGTTCAAATATCTGATTATAAGGTTTTAGATAAGTCTTGTGCATGCTAGTAGTTTTTAGAAAATGTTTCCCTACTTTGGGCTTTGTATCCGGGGACATTTCTGTTTTCCTTCGGCTTTGTATCCGGGGATAGTTTTGCTTTCCTTCAGCTTTATATCCGGGGATATTTCTATTTTCTATCGGCTTTGTATTAGGGGATATTTCTGTTATCCTTTGGCTTTGGTATTCCAACTATGTAATCCTTTAATACATTGCTTAGTGAAAAAAAAAAAAAATTGACATGGGTAAGCATCATGATTAAGTTACCTTTGTTTCAATCACTCTGCATCATTGTTACAAACAGATTTGCTTTCCTTTAGACCTGCACTGAAGCAGTCAATAACACATCATTAAGTTATACTGTTGCTAGAGAGGTTTCGTTGTCACATGAGAGATCTCTTTCAGCAACCTCTGTTACAGACTCTGGACCTACCATCAATAGTGTCTCCTTCATGAACGATAAGCGTTGTCCATAAGTTTACAGGACGGCCATGGCAGAGATGGTTAAGGAGAAATGTTCCCAACAAAGAATTTGAACATCTTCTTCAGTACTCTCTAAAGAACACTTGCAATGAAATCAGGCAGTGTGAGGGCTAGCTTTGATCTCACAATTTAGATCTTTAGTACTTATAATTTTGCTCTTTCACAAGCATCGTTAAGACTAATGAATCTCTGCTCCTCCGGTTTTCTACAAGATTGGCATTGATATTATAAACTCACATCTGTGTTGTTGCGTCAGCGCATCCTTCACTGTCTCCGTCATACTAAAATCAAGAATAGTGCCAACTTCACTTCCGGTAGATGATTGGTTAATACTTTCCCAAATGGCTGGACCTTCGGGATGGACATTAACAAAATACTTTATAAACCGGGCATCACCGCTAGTGAGAATAGTGCTCGGTGAAAGCATTGGCTTTGCTGCACCTCTTTCCCTCAACCATATATACATTGAGAATCTGTGATGTATTCTCCGCATATCATAACACAGATATGCCGGGAAACTTACAAGGGATTCAATTGGATAGCCAAGAAGTTCGGTTAAGGAATGTATCTTTTTCTCTATGACATCTTTAGACAGGTTAAGTATCATCGGAGCATGCTTAATGATCTCAACAACCACATTGTGGTTTAAACCAGCTTTCACTAGGCAATCAAATCTCTCCTGCAGCTGATCTCCTCTCCCTCGGAACTGTTTCAGAGCCTTCATCATCTCATCTGAGTTCTCTACATATCCTAGCCTTAACAAAAACGCTGTCTTCTCTGCGTATTTCCTTGAATCTTCCGAAAGAGGTTTGCTTTTTCTCTTCTTTTTTGGAGAAACAAAACTAAACAATCTCAAGGGCTCTTCCTTTAAGATCTGACATAGCTCTTCTTGTCTAACGCTCAAACTATTAAACACAGTTCTAGGTGCTGGCAGAGAGCACGAACCAATAAGCTCCATGTGACTCAGCAATATTTTTGTGATAAACTGTGTTTCCATTCTAATAGCGATCAAGAAATCCAACGTCTTCTGAATATTTCTTGCACATTTGTCAGACAACATCTCTGGATTGTTTATAAACAGCGAATAAATTTCATTCACTCGAAGTCCCACTTTAAACAACCTACTAAACAGAACATAAAATTTCTTCCCAGAACCTTCAATCACTAAAGCTGGATACGTTTTCAGAAGACTACTCAACTTCTCTTCTTTATATCCCACTTTATCTAGAAACTCTATTGTCCCGAGAATTCTGTGCCAATTGTATGTTTTACGGTCAGACAAGTACCGCCCGAGCCAATCACATCCTACTTGTAATTTCTTCAACTTATCAACCACAGAAGCAAATTCAGCATTAATCCCACCAACCAGCAGCAAAGGGCAACAACTAACTAACTTGATGACTGTAGCCTTGCTAAGACCCAAATTCTCATAATCCCTGAGTTTTGATGCCAACATCCCAGATTCATATCTGAAAATCTCTCTTGCTTCTTTGTACATACGGCCAATCTTGCCACGCGGAATCCCATAGTTGCAAAGAGCATGGAAGTTCTCAAACATGATATCATCATCACTCAAAAACATTAGTTTCTGTGGAAGAAACGGCTCAAACTCAGATGGGCACAAACCCAAACTCTCGAAAAACGGCTCAAACTCGTTAATCGGATTGTACCTAAGGAATTTAGTTACCTTTCTGGATATATCCTTCTGGTTATCATCAATCTTGGACAACAATGTCGACGTAAAACACGGGGAATTCTTACTTATATGCTCGGCATCAGAAAAAGTAAGGCTTCTAGTATGATGCAAGTAGTCAAAGAGAGCTTCTTGAGCCTGATTTCTACTTACTCGTGAAACGGGATGAACGAAAAATCGAGTGGGTAACTGAGAAGACTGTTGTTGTAACTCAGATTTATCCTTACGGACACAGCTTTCTATCTGCAAAGACCGCACTGTATATGAAACACGAGAAAGGTCGAACCTTGGAACTTGATTTTGACGATGAATTGAGGAGAAAGCTACGGAATTATTGAAATGTGAAATCATATTCAACAGTTTATGAACTCTTCTCTGATCTCTGGACAATAACATCGCAACCTAAGACAAAGGAAAACAGATGAAATCACCATCAAATAGAGAACTATGAAGAATTCTCAACGCATCTATTCGATAATAATAAGGCAATTATCCAACCAATAAAATTTACCCGAAATTTGCGCGCTTCATTCAACCATTTTCCCAAGGTTCTTAGGGTTTATTGTCAAATCTCGGTTACTTAGCTAAAAGCCTAAAACCTTGGTCAGGATTCAAAATTTACGCGACTATCAGAAAAGCCCCTTAACGTTTTAATATACCAAAAATGACCATAAGCTTCTTCCTCTACTTTAATATGGTGAATTTACGGAATAGGACCTGAATATTCTGAAAATTTCTAAATTGTATATAAGAGTTTCAAAATATCACATAGGTACAGATATATGCATCTTTAACACTTGGCCTAAAAGTGAGATATCATTACCCTCTTAACACCGAATTAATAGACTTGTCAAGTTCGGACGTGGCAAAATGATAATAAATCATACAAAATCATGTAGTTAATCTTAAACGTTACAATTCTTAAATATATAAATCAATTGAAGTATAAAATGACTTCAATTAAATCCATTGAAATGATGAGCTCTTCGATTTTGGTTATCTCTACAAGATAAATACAGCAAGAAAACGATGAGATTCTTCACAAATAAAAAAAATGTTGTGTTCGTCTTTGAGATTTTTATTTCACAAATGTTAACTTTTACTAGATTTAGGTCAAAGTAAAGTGGCCCATGGTATATTTCAATTCATGTTAGGTTATCATCTTCAAACTAAAATGCCTACCAAACATTGAATTACAAGTATTTTTTAAAAACAATTTTACTTGCTGAGGAGAGATGGTTCAGTAGTAGTAGTTATTTTACAAATTTTTACGCATCATGTTCGATTCTTCTCTAATGCAAAAAGAAGGAAAAAAAAGTTTTTAACATATAGGGTTTAGCTATAGATCGAATTTTGTCGATCTAATTATGTGAGCAAAATTGACAAAAAAAAAAACAATTTTACTTGTAGTTCCAAGAATCTATGAACGACTATCTTAATTGGTTTTTAGTTCATCATGTTACAGATAAACTTTCATTTGTTACTTTTTGAGATAAATTATTTTACTAGTTTGATATTTGAGGCTATAATTCTCTTCTTACTAAATTGAACATTTTCAATTATCTTTTCATATTTCAAAAGATTAGATTATCAATTTTTCGATTGAAAAAAAAAGATTATCAATTTTTCATCCTTTTAATAAATATAATTTTTCTCTTAACATATACAATTATTGTTTTTTTTGTCAACTTAAACTTTTATTAGGAAAACGAGGATACAATTATTGTTTTGATATTAACTTATTTCTAACATAATAAATGTTATTCATTTAAAATATCTTTTAAAAACTTAAATACTTATCTCAATTTAAGAAATACTATACATAGTATATATATATATATACATATTTAATTTTGGTTTATTTACATACTGTATTTATTAATTCTTAACTTTAAAATCAAAAATATTTATATGGTATTAACAAGTAATACTATATAAGCCAACTACCAATAATTTCTGAAAAAAAAAAAAAAGAAACGTCCATGGCTCCTCCTAAAATCCACCTACCTTTCCTTTCATAAGACAAAACCAAATTAAGGTAGTTTGGTCCTTTATATCAAAAGATACAACATTTCCTTAATTGACTTATTTTCTCCATTGAGGTTTTCTTACACACTTGATTAAATCGTCTAACAAGGTTAGAATTTATTCTTTATTCAGATTTTTCGTTTCTTTTTCTTCCTGATTACCTGTTATTAAGCATCCTTTATGCAAAACCCATTTCAATTTTCTTTGCTTATGTGATTTTAATTAGTTGTCTTATTCTGTCGATTATTCTTTAGATAAACTACTTATATGTGTTTTTAATTACTGTCACCTCTTGCGACGCAAGTTACTTGTCGGTAAAATCTCTCTCTTACTTGGATAATATCTCGAAGATTCTGAAGAAATCTCTCTTTTTCTTCTTCTACAATTGTCTTTGTAACGTCCTTCTTCTTCATCTTCTTTGCGTTTCTTCTGCAGCTTTTTGCGGTTCACGTGTAGATTGCTTCTGTCTTGATCTTTTTTTTGTTTTTCCGTTTTAAAGTTTAGACCTTTTTTGCAAATTTGGGTTTTCTTCTGATAAATGAAAAACAAAGTCTTTCAATTTATCCTTCTTGGCTTTACGAAGATTTGAGAATTATAAGATCTGTTGTTTCCTTTCGTCGTCTTTCGGATTTCATTTGATGCAGTTCAACTAACTATTTGTGTATTTCTCCATACTGAATTTAATGTGTTTGAAAGAATGACTTCAGATAAGGAAACATAAGTGAAGATTATTTCTTTTCTCTGTTTTTCAGATAAGGAAACATAAGTGAAGATTTGTTGTTTCCTTTCGTCGTCTTTCCTGTTTCTAGATATTCCATCACTGTTTATCTGGAATAGCAGTAGCTTATACTCTGTTCTCTAGAGAGGCTCAACTTTACACATAAATGGTTCTAATTAGGGATGTTAAAATGGGCTTTAAGTTCAGTGAGTACCCAAAACCCGCAAGAAATTACAGGTTCTTTTACCCATTTTAAGCCCAAAAAACCTTGGGTTTAAAACAAGCTAGATATTTAAAATTCTAAAGACTTATATGGGTTTATCCATTGGGTAATGGGTACCCACTGAATTTTTTAAAGTAAATAATATTGTTTTAACAAATTTAATGAAAAATAATGTTGATTTATGAAATAAAAAAAGGATAGAGCAATAAAAAAGATGAGAGAAAAAAAAAAGTAAAAAAGATGAGAGAGTAATAAAAAAGATGAGGGAGTAAAAAAAGAAGAGAGAGGAAAAAAATAGGATAAAGAGTAAAAAAAAAAGAAGATAAAAGAGGGAAGAGAATGATCTAATGTGGTTGGTGAGTTAGTTAGCCTTTTGTCTTTGTTTCGAATCCGAAAACTATCTAATGGATTCAAGTTCTCTTTTACTGAAACTTCATGTTTTGTTTGCAGACAGCAAGAATCCTCTTGTCCATCTACATGTTTTACCATGTTTATATACATTATGATCAGGTAACCAAGATTCCGGTTTAATATTCTTCCATAACCAAACCGGTTTGTTAATGAGCTGTGGTCACTTTTGTTGGCAGGTGGTACTGATGCATACATTCGGTTATCTACTGGTTTTTGTTGTGCCGACTGCATTGAGTGTTATGAACTTGATTTGGTTTGGTAAGATAGTCAAGGGATTGCAGAAAACTCTTCAAAAAAAAAAAAGACAGTGATGATTGAAATACAGACAATGTTCTTTTTAAAATTAAATGTAAATATATATCTCTTGTAATGAATGTTACAACTTTTATCAAAAAAAATCTCGAATTTACTTAAGAATCTTCTTTCACAATAGTGTCTTCATATATACTGATTGATTAATTATATTCATACATTGATACATACAATGAGAGAGTCTTCTCGTTTTCACCTATGTAAAATTAGTTTTACATCATAGTCCGTCTAAAATGTTTGTTTGGTGCATAGTAATTCATATTTATCTCTAATTATAATTTATAGAGATTTAAAGTTAAATTCAACAATAAATATTAAAAAAATGAAAGAATATTTGCAAGTTTGACAAACAAAAAAAAAGAATGAATATCAACAATAACATAAACAATCCATTTTCAACACTTTATGTCCATATCTTTCTTGTTCATAAAATAGATGTTTTTTATTATGTCAAATATAAATTTGATCAAAGTACATTACTATTGTTTATTTACTTGTTTGAGTAAATATTTTTTACTTGTTTTTTACATGATTTCATGAACATCAATTTTCAAAGAAAATTAAAAATTAAAATAGATTTCGTATGGTATTTACTTGCCGTGTAACATTTGTTTCCATTCTTTTTTTTTTCTGTAAAGAGAAGCAATTTAATTGAAATTTTTTTTGAGCAATATTATGCAAGGAGGAAATTGGTTGGTTGTTGACGACGCGTTTCCGCTCTCTTTTCTTGCCTTTTGGAACTTTTGGTTGTTTGTGTCCCCGTCTTTGATCTTCAATCTGAGTTTTGAGCTGAAAATTATCGACCTCCGATTCTCTTCAGATCGGTAATCATGGCTACCGCTGGAAACAAGAACATCAACGCGAAATTGGTCCGTCTTTTGTTCCTTTTTAGCTCCATTTTTTTGGGGCTCCCTTTGAATTTGGCTCTCCGATGATCGTAAAGTTCATTGAATCTGCAGAAACTTTTGTCCGATTCTCCTTTTCTGGATGTGATTCTGTTTCTCATTTGGTGAATTTTGATCTGATGTTGAATTGGAGAATTTTGATCGGGATTTCACTCTATATCTGATCGATGCAGCTAAAGTTTTTGCAGTATTTTGCTTTTTCGGGTTGTATGACTGATTGAGTTCTTCTGATTTAGTTGTCTTCGTATTAGGGGTTTATTGATTTATCTCGACACCAGGAGTTGTTCCTCTCTCTTGCCTAAATTGTTTCTATGGAGATTTTGCATTTAGTTGTTCATTTGCTTCCTATTGCTCTCAAGAAAATTGATATGTTTGCAAATATTTTTGACTGTTGTTTACTTGTTCTAATACGGTTCTGTACTTGGTTAAGTTTTCAGGTGTTACTTGGAGATGTTGGGGCTGGAAAATCAAGTCTTGTGTTACGGTTTGTCAAAGATCAGTTTGTTGAATTCCAGGTTGATCGCTGTTCTGTAATGATCATGTTGTTCTCTCACATTCTGTGCGTGCTTTCTTGACTTTGATATTCTTTATGTTATAGGAATCAACCATAGGTGCAGCTTTTTTCTCACAAACATTAGCTGTGAACGATGCCACTGTGAAGTTTGAGATTTGGGATACAGCGGGTCAGGAACGATACCATAGTTTGGCTCCAATGTACTATAGAGGTGCAGCTGCTGCAATTATTGTCTTTGATGTTACGAATCAGGTACAAAGTCAGGAAAACCCCGTGCTCTCTATCACAAAACGTTCTTTTTAATCTACTATTAGTGGCTGCAATTTAGTTGAGTTCGTTTATCTTGTTTTATCCTCAGGCATCTTTTGAGAGAGCAAAGAAATGGGTTCAGGAACTGCAGGCACAAGGTATTGTCTAGCTAAGTTCCGGTTTTGATAATATTTGGTACTGTCAAGCCTTGGATTCTGTATGTGGGTTTTACTATATATATAATTTTGTGTGAATAGGTAACCCTAATATGGTCATGGCCCTTGCTGGAAACAAATCTGATTTATTAGATGCAAGGAAGGTGACTGGAGAGGTAAGCAAATCCTATTCTGCTCTGACTGATGTTTTTCATTGGTTTGGATTTCTCTGTCAAGTTTAAAATGGACAATGTGTTAGCCTAATACCTGATCCATCGTGTCGAACGTGCTAAGCTGTATATTGGATTCTATTCTCACTTGACACGTGTGACAGGGACCAACGTTTAGGTTATATCTCTATGTTATATAATTACAATGTACCTTAATGACAGTAACCTGACAAAGAAAACCACCTAAAAAGACCCCACCCACTTAAACAAATCATAGTTCAAGTTTTTTGTATAGATAGGGCTTTCGTTAAGCAGTATAGATCACTTTTCTCTAAACAGCTTGGAGAAAGATGTAGTTGTTTTGAAAAAAAACCTACTTGTCATCAAGCAGGATAGAGCGCTTTTTTCCTAAACAGCTTTTGAGAATGATTTTGATGTTTTCATATGACCTTAGTAATCCAGCTATCTGGTTTTTTTGTTCATTTTTTTTACTCTCTTATGCTAAAAACCTTATGTCTAGATAGTCTCATTTCTCAACACACGCTCTACTTTCCAAATGACTAAACATCTAGGAACATACACGTTGTATGTTATAGCTTAATTGCGACCTGCAAGAAAAGAAAGAAAAACACGCTCTACTTTCCAAATGACTAAACATCTGATAGCATTAACACATGCATCTCTAATGAAGTTGGCGTTATATACTTATACAATATATGCATCCTTAAGGACTAGCTCACTGGCGAAATTAGATTCTTTAAACTACAGTGAGAATATGTTAATTTTTGAACTTCACTGCTCCGCTTGGTTCCTGATATCTCGCACTCGTACTCTTTTGCAGGAGGCAGAGACATATGCTCAGGAAAATGGTCTTTTCTTCATGGAAACTTCAGCAAAAACCGCAGCTAATGTCAAAGAGATATTCTATGAAATTGGTGAGCTTTTCTTACACTCAGAGAACCAGTTCAAACAGTTCTTGTCTCTCGTATCAAACCCCATCATATTTTTTTCTTTTTGATTGATACAGCAAGAAGGCTACCGCGAATACAGCCAACAGAAAACCCAACAGGAATGGTTCTCCCAGACAGGGCAATGGATAGGGCAGTGAGTTCATCTTGTTGTGCTTAGTTATATATGTGTAATAGCCCACACTTCTCTTAAAAGAGATCTTTTGGTCAGCCACTTAGGAGTTATGGACTTCTGTGTTTGTATCTCTTTTCTTCTTTTTTCGCGTGTGACATTTAATCAAGCATTGGAAACAAAAAACAAAGTTGTATATGAAAATACTTCATGTTGAGATTTGACCTCTTAATCTTTAGTAAATAAATCTAATATTAACCAAGTGTGTAAGGGCTATAGATCCAATTATCCAACACAAGTTTTTGAAAGTCTAATATTGATTCAAAAATAGAAAAGTGATAGATATCTGTATACAAAATCTTTTCTTTTTCATTTTGAAAATAACATATAGATTAACAGTAGGTGAGGCCATTACAGAGCAAAATTTCAACCATGGAAAATCACAAAAGAGACTTATAACACCATGGGTCAAGACTAACTGTAGAGGGTTTATTCAGCTATTCTCTCAAACTTCATTCTACTTTCATCAACAATTGTCGAAGTTTTTCTTTTCTTTGAATGATCGTTTTCTTGGTCCATATACTTAGCAGCAGATCGAGCCCGAATGGCTTCCATGCTATTGTCATCGTTAGCCCACTCTAACACCTGCATAGATGGGACAGTTGAGAGTCAGAGAATGCATCCTAGGATGACAAATGAACAGGCTTGAGAGAGACAGAGTAAAACATTAGACTTACCAAATGGCGTCCGTAGAAATGGGTGCTGGATAATGCCTTTTTGGCGTTTAAAGCTTCTTGCTTTGTCACAAATTCAATAAAAGCAAAACCTGCATATTGTCCGATATTCCTCTTTGGAAGCCTCAGACTCTTGATCTACATAAACAAGAAACATGAACATGGTTTGATATCACTGAAAACGTTTCCCAAATCCATCTCCATTGATCCTTATACCATAAAGCTAATATTTCATTCCCTTGTAGGTGGTAATTTGACAAAAAAAATCTTTGATGAAACATGCATAAGACCAAAACTTCAGCAACTGCACACAGTCATCTGAGAAACAACCTGTGTATCTCATCATTCATCTTAAGAGAAGTGCTTACCTGTCCAAATGGACTGAAAAGCTGTCTTAGTTCTTTTTTGGTTGCTTCAAAAGCCACATTTTTCACATGTAACTTCGTAGAAGTTTTGTTCTTGTCGGTACCTTTCCCAACCTTGTCACTCTTGTTTTCACAGAATCTCAAGATCAAAGCATGCCCATCCAGAATAGTTCCCTGGGAAAACAAAAAAATGTCTCACTATATTTCATGTAGTCCAATCAACTTTATGTTTCAAAGACACATAACTATTATATACCTGGAGATCCCTGTAGACATTGGTGGCTGTCTCTACAGAGTCGAATTCTACAAAACCATAACCGCTTGAAAGATTCTTCCCATTTTTTACATGCTTTATTATCTGCTTATAATGGAAAATAAAGAGATTTTAAAGCAGACACGCGGTTTAGTGCATATTACGTGTCATAATGAACAACAACTTACCTTGACACTCAGAATCTTTCCCTGCTTTACCAGATCGGTCAAATGCTTCTTCAAACCCTCATCAGTTGTCTTGAAGCTCAGATTCTTAACATGAAGGACATTTGACTGAAATATAATGCATAACATAATGGACATGTTACAACAAACCAATTCAAAAGGTATATCAAGTTAATAAACAGATATTATTCAGTACCTAATCTGAAACTTTCAAGGTAGTACTACCCCTCAAGATTAGACTAAAATAAAATTTAGTTTACCCGCTAACTAAGATTTTCTCAACTATCTTTCAGTTTGGATAACTCGACATACCTCAGTTACATCTGGATCGGTTACAACCTGCTGCTCCAAGTTGACTCTTCTCAGATCATTTTCTCCAGCATCACTCTTCTTTTCATTGTTATCAGGAAGAGATTTTGGCTCAAGAATATCTCCAGGAGCCCACTCCAGATACAAGGGAGCATCTCTGTAATAATAGGGAAATATGATGGAGATGTTTGGTTTTACTAGCATAATCAATTATCTCCAAGAAGCACTTTAGAGGAAGAAAAACGGATTGCAGACATTTACACAGAAGTTGTTCTCTCGTCTTGGTTGTATAGACATAAAAGTTATTGTCAAAACTTACTTGTAACGCTTGTATGCCATTCCCTTAATAGCTGCACGTGCCTCAGCCGGCTCAAGGAAAACAACCTGGAAGTCATGTAAGGGCAGATTAGCGAGCAATCAACTATTTGTCGAAAATATTTATAACACATAGACGAAAAAATACCAAGGCCATTGTCTTTGTCGGAGGGAGAACTATTTTGTCTAGACTTCCAAATTTTCCGAACATTTGAGCCAGTTCCTTTTCAGTGGAAGCAAACGGCAGATTCTTTACTAAGAGTATATGTTTGCTTCGGTTCTTTTCATCACCTTTCCCTGTAGCAAATTCTTCCAAAGAGGTGACATTTACTCCAGCTTTAGCAAGGGCTTCTTTAGTCTCCGCAATCACTTTTGTTTCTCCTAAAGCAAGGCGTACAGCAGGATCTTCAGCTTCACGGTCAAGTAACTCACTCTTGCTTACGCCATAGACCCTTACTATGTTTTCTAGAACCTACAACACATAAAGAAACACAGAAAAACCATGAAGCAAAGCAAAATGCCAGATTTCTAAACTTTAATGGAAGCATTCTTGAACAAGAAAAACGTACAGTATCGGGTCGCATGAATAAACTATTCCAAGCCTTTGTATTTCCACTGGCTTCTGATGCTTTTCTTTGTTCCTCCCTCTTTTGCTTGAATGTTTTTGGCAGGTGAGAAGTGCCATTTCTGTTTTAAAAAGCCATGATAAACAACTAACGAAAATTCTAGTTCACAAGAATATTAGACGTTGGAAGATTGAAACTAAGAAAGGGCCAGGCCACTAACACTTGTTTATCTGATGTTTCACGGTGCTTGGCTGGCAAGATATGCAACAACCGCCCCTGGAAAATTGAGTTATCTAATTCCTCCATTGCCCTGCATCATCCAAATGATTAACTATCAGCTAAAGATCAACGTAGGGCTACTTCTTGAAAGCATGCACTTAGACCTCAAGGAGTGACCAACAGATAAGAGCCAAGATAACGCTACTCTTTGGGACAAATGGTATACCTTGCTGCAGATTCTGGAATCGGGTAAAGTATGTAGGCAATTCCTTTGGACCTTTTTGTCTCCTTGTCAAGAACAAGATGGACCTCTGGTATCTCGCCAAACTTGCTGAAATGTTCCATAAGCTCTTCTTCTCTATTGCACGAGATTATTGACAACAATCAGAGATGTCAAAATGGTTAACAAAAGGATAACAGAAAGAAAATAACAGAAGATGAGCAATAAAATTCAGTACGTTGCAGTGTAAGGCAGGTTACGGACAAAAAGGCGACCAGTGTCCAGAACATCATCACTGTCAGCTTTCGATTCTTGAGCCACCTTGCCATCGGTTTCTCCTTCCATGTCATCGACATCATCACCTTTATCAACTCTTCCAGCTTCAACATCGCCATCAATAGGAAAATTACGGATACCAGTGTCATGACCGTCTGCATCAGCTTCACCATCATCATTCCCCACAAGATCAGTATCACCAGCTTCGTCTTCACTGCTATCAGTGTCACTATCACTGTCCGAATCCGACAAATTTTTCTTTATCCTACTCTTGAAGTATTCGTTATCAGAAACATCATCAGTGGGAGCAACCACTTTGTTCTCTTTAGTCTTTGCATTACCAGATGATTTTTTAGCTTTGTTAGGCTCAGCACCATTGGAAATTATTGGCTCATCCGCTTTCTTCACCAAGACCTTCTCTTTACTGGTTTCTTCAGTCGTAGGAGGAATCGACATGTCATTGCCCCAGATTTTCGACTTACCTCTCTGATGAACCTCAAGAAATTCTTGGAACTCAGGATCATCAATTTCTGGTTTCCCCTTCTTACCTTTTGTAGCATTACCATTGCTTACGACTTCACTAGTTTTATTAGCTTTCTTCCCTTCTTTCTTGAGTGAAAGACGACTCCACGGACGAGGAGCATTCTCATCTCCGACTTTATGAGCAATCTACAAAACCAAAGGAGAATCTTAATTCGATTCTAACTACTGTACAAGTGAAAACAGAGTCTCAAGTTTAAGTGCAAACCTCAACAAATATTCGTGAGGTATCAAGAAAAGACTTGTTAAAATACTTAATAGCTTCTTGAGCTTCATGATCACTACGAAATCCAATAAAAGCAAATTGTCTACTTCTACCATCACTGCAAAGCAAAAACAAATAGTGATTTAAATCAAACAATAAATTTACAAGAAAAAAACTAAACACAAAAAGTAGTTGTCAAAACACTTGATTTGAATATATATATATATATATATATATACATGGAACGCATCAATTTCGCGTCTGTGATTTCTCCTTTCTGCGAGAAGACATCTCGAAGTCGATCCTCAGTCACATGTTTGGGCAAATTTTTAACGCATATCCTCGACCTGAAACAAAAAATATAACTTTCTTACATTGATTGATTTTCTGAGAAAACCTCAATCAAAACCGCAAAAGAAGGAAGTGCTTCCGGAAAACCAATACTTACATTACTTGTCTTTACAACAAAAGTGTTGGTCCTGGGAACTGTGGAATTAAAGGGATTATGAAATTAGGGCTTCTAAGAAAAGAAGAAGATGAGTTACTTTGATGTTGCAATGTTGCTACAGACTAAAGAGTGTCGGAATAATTTGATTACTATTTATTCTGCCGCCGACGACGCGAGAGAAATAGAGCGACGAGAAAAAGATGAAGGCGAGAGAGGGTTTTTAGGTCTTTTGTTGTTCCTTCTTTAGGTCGGCTTTCTATTGTTTTTTAATTTTGGTATTTTCCTGTGAATATTTTATATTAATAACCGAATGGATAATTCTTCTGATCATGAATAAACGGAACCAAATCAAAATTTGTGCTAACTCGACTGATTGATCGGTTTGCTCTTAAGTTAGAACTAATCAGCTAATCCGCCTGATTTTGCCGCCAACCGGTTTGGTCACAAAGCTAACCGATGCATCCAAAACGAAATAAATGACAAATTGACAATTGGGGCAAGGAGTTTACAAATTTGGACTTAATATAAAGCATAACTTATAAAGATATACTGTATTGACAAATCAATTGACCATTCTGCTTCCGATTGTTATCAGAACATTATCAGGCAATGAGAAATCAAAATTGATAAAATTCAGCAAAATTTGTTCTCTTCCCTATATACAAAGGGAATGCACAGCACTGATCATAAACTATAGCGTTCTAAAACCTAAGGGAGGTTTCTGATGAATGGAAACCTGATTTAGTTTCTCAAGTGTTGAATGCAAGTGCCATAGAAAGAATAAAATAGGTATAACCAACGTCGTAATACACTGATCTCGTTTTGACACCATGGTTGAAGAATATAAGTTGACAAATGTCTCTTAATAGACCATGGGAAGGTAAAGACAAACAGATCATTTACCTCTCTTGGGAGGGTCTTCTTGGCTATCGGTCACCATGACTATGACTACTTCCTCCTCGATTTGATTTGTGACCTTCATCAGCATTCTCACTGTTGCTGTGTCGCCTCTTTCCTTCTCCCAACTGCTTTTCACAAGGGCTTTCCATTTTTCTCTTTCGGCTAGGCATCGTTGAAGAACTATCATTGACCATTTCACCTTCCTCGGTATTATTGCCCACCAAATTGTTTCCATCAAGAATCTCGCCATGTTCTGTTCCCACGTGATTGCTTTTGGAGCTCTTGTTCTGTTTCTCTTTGTCATCCTCAACAGCTAATTCTACGTCTTCCAGTTCTCTTTCGATCAAATCATCCTCATCCATCATATCCTTTTTCCTGGTCCTTTCACCTTGAATCTTCTTAGCTTCTAGCTTGGCCTTCACCTTATCTCTCAGCAATTTTAAGTCTTGTGGGGATTGGCTGACCGGGGCATCACCTATATTAACATGTCTAGACTTATCATCTTCTAGAAGATGTGAACTTGTTCTCTCTGTTTTCTCCTTTGCAGGTGCTTCAACTCCCGGTCTAGACTTATTGGCTGAATGATTTTCAGTATGTGGGCTATCTTTTATTTCTCTCTCTCTTTCCCTTTTCTGCTCTGTAATGACACTACCTGCCTCACCACTCCCATTATCATTGCTCTGGTTTTGTGTAGCTTTTGACGAGCCCCCGTGACTATCAGAATTTGGATCATGAGGTGGACGTGTTGATATTGGCCTAGAACCAACGTGATGAGCTGATCCTCCACCTACACTACTTTCGACTTCGCTTCCTTGAGATGCAGGAACACGGTTTTGCTCATAGAGCTCAAGCATTTGGTTGCTAACATCTGTAGTATACAAAAGGCAGTAGCTCTTAGCATCATGTCCAAGATAACGCATGCACGTCAAACAGAAAAGGTGGAAATAGACACATAATCAATTTGATAATCTAGATAATACACTAACCCTCCAGTTGTCGAGGTGTGACATCAAATTCTTGCCACCAAACCTTCTCTCCATCTGATGGTAATTTCACTTTAAGGAACTTGGCGGCAAGAAATATTGCACCCGCCGCAATGTGGTGAGGCTTAAATTGCAGGCAGAGTGACGTCCGAAGACTGCAAGCATCTTTTCATTGTATAAGGACGGAAATACAAGGCAGATAGATCTATCTGAAGCTTTTCAAGGAAACAGACTTTTAACGTACCCATCGTTAACAAAGTTCCATGCAACTTGGGCCAGAGCATTCTGTGCGACCTTAAATTTCTTTATTGCTTCTACCAGAGGTTTATAAGGATGATGAACATTGAAGTCAAACCCAAGCGTAGAAAGTACAATCTTTTCTCCACTTAGTATAAGCTCTTTTTGTTGCTCATATACTTCCTGCAGAAGTACAGTTAGTTTAGTACACAGATGAGAAGTTACAGATAAGATGACCAGCACAGATGAGAGGTTCATATACAGTTTGTACACAATTTAGAGGAGGATTGTTACCAAACCAGTACAATCTTAAGGTTAGTACAAAGTTGATGTCATCGGAAATAGAAAATGTGGGGACAAAGTGCTAATTTCACTTATAACTAACTAAACAGGAAGCAAGGGTTTAATAGCAGTAGGACCTTTTGCTTGATTTTCTGTGCAGTAGAAGGATCTTTCTTGTGTATTATCTCATAGGAGACAACAATAACATCTTTTAAAGGCCTTGGAGTTTCTTCAACTTTTCCAGCAAGGAACATGCAGACTGTAGCAATTGTCTGGGTATGTACAGAGGACAACATGGAAAAAGAGATCAGTAATAATCTCAGTACTGTTCCGCTCTAGAAGTATAACAGGTACACGAACCTATATGCATCATTACCAAATATACTAAAAGAAAATTTGGTAATATATACCATGGCATAAGTCTTTGCAAGAAGTAAGTGTAAATTCATTTACTGCATAAGCTACTTTTGTTCTCTATATATACAAAGGAAATTGGCAGCGAGATGGAATGAAAAAAAAAAGACACCAAAGAGCCATCCCAATGCTTTAACTTGATGCAAACAAGACACCAGCAGACTGACTCGAACAATAGTAAAAAATTACTCACCCTTCTGTCATTCCTAGCATGAGACTGGCGAATGAAGAACCGGTGACAGAAGATTATAGCCGTAGCTATTGTAACCTGAGGACTGTATTAGAAAAATAGATTAGTCACATTCAATGAGAGAGCTAGCGTTGCAGATAAAACCATGTCTACGTGAAGATCGATTCAGACTTCTAATTGTGTCTACTATTAGCCAAAATTTTCAAAACCATTAATGAACTAGTGAGATATATGACCCAAGGGGAACCCAACAATTTCACCTACTTGTTGCCAATAATTTTGACTAGGTTATTCATGCCCAAAATGAACTCGACGACATCAAATAGATAAATATTTCAGAATTCCTATACTACCAAACCCACATGTCAAGAGAACAATATAATTTATCACGTCCTAGACTAAGTAGACTTAGTACAAGAAATAATCAAATGGAAAATGCAGCAAAATCTAGGGAGAATGCACATCGAAATGTATAAGCTGAAATTAGTAAGTGAAAACATTATACTTACACTTTTAATCTCATGCCTAAGTCCTGCAGGAATGTACAGTATGACTTGCGGAGGTATGTTTCCTTCTTTAAGTCAATATTATCCAACCTTGACGGTGAATTTTCTTCTATTTCTTTTCTTCCAAAATACCAGCGTGAAACTTCTTCTTGCTTTTCATTGGAATTCCTAGAGTAAGATGAAATGCCACTCTCACCGTATGAACATTCCCCACCTAATATTCCAGCCATTGCTATCTCTTCCAAATCTGATCTAGCAAAAGCGGTATGTCACTTCATAACAAGAATTCAGCCTGGTTCTTAAACTAATATTGGGAGCTACAAAGGGTACAAATCTAAGAGATGTAGGAAACACTAGTTTGCTCATCCATGAGCTGGATTACTACTACCTGATCAAGTTGTCTTTCGAGCAACTATGATACTAGCAAGAGGATCTTAATCCCTAGCTTCAAGTGGAATAAGAAATGTAAGCTCTTTCGAAATCTGAAAAACAGGAATCATCAACAAGGTCAGTAACGAAGAGCAAAGGGGGTAAAATATGCAACAAAACGAGACGAATCATAAAAAAAACAAAAAAACCGCTCTTTTCCCATGAAAATAGTGCGACTTAAGAATCATGCCAACGAGCCTGACCCAACCCCGTTCCTAAGTAAGCCCAAGAATCCAGAAAGAAACTTTGCAATCCAAAATTTTAAATTCCCAGAGAGCTAAAGTTAGAGATAATCAAGCGAATTCTCCCTGGAAAAATTTGAACTTTTTTCAGAGAGGATTTCAACAAAAACAAACCAAATTGCGAAAGGGGAAAATAATCACTAAGTAGATTCCAGGAAAGATCCAGCATAACTTCACAAACGAAGGGGAAAAACATGCAGTAGATCTGAAATATGCAAAAGTTCGTGAAAATCCACCAAACCCGAGAAAATAAATTACGAGATGAAGAATCAAGTAAACCCAACGGAGAAAGATACTTAATCGAAAACAAATAAATAAATTCGATAATTACGCACCAGGGTATCGATTCTTCGATGGCGAATTGAAGACAACGCGTAGAACAGCTGCTTTCGTCAAACCCTAACCCTAGAGAAACGCGAGAGAGGATAGGAAAAAAAAACAAGCCACGAAGACGGTGAAAAAAAGAAAAGAAAAAGGATTTCGACGAATATCCCGATTTACAAGTGATTATATTATTTTGTGACCCGAAGTGAAAAAAAAAAAAAAAAAAAAACTCTTTCCGTCAAAATAATTGGGGAAAAAAGTGAAATTATTTGAGAATTAAGTGACCGAAAAAAGGAAATATTAATTAGTGGAGGTGACAGGTAAGATTTCTTCCAAACTGGAAACGTGACAATATTTAATGTGGGCATATATAATATTCTCATCATTTTCTTCACATTCAAAACACATATTTAAACAAAAATTAAAATATAAGACGAGTTGTGACATGTCAGATTCGACATTGAAGATGATTGGAGAAACAATGTTATTGTTCCACTGTACATTTCCTAGTCTAGAGGCAAAATGCTCTTACATAACTATAAAAGAGATGGGATCAATAAGATATCCCCAAAAGCATTGATTGTTCAAATTCTAAATGTCAAAAGTTCTTACTTCACACCTTGATTCCACTACTTGCCTCTGCATAATCATCTGTCCTCAGCTTCTTAAAAACCCTCTCTTCTACTCTGAAACCAGAGTTTGCAGCTTCTTCATAATTTTCTTGCGACTCCCTAGCCCTTCTTCTCGTTCTTTCTTCTCCTTGATTTGCCACATTTTCACTGTTAAAACTACCCACTTTTGACAAAGAAGAGTCTCTCCCACAAGAATTAGCACCGTTTGTATCCTTGTTTGTTGCTTGCTGTGTTTTCTCTTTCTCGGTTGCTTTGAAGGTCCCACGGCAATTTCGACAAAGCACATTCTTATTCAGATAATAAACCCTCACATACTCATATTGTGTCCTGCATTTGTTGCACATTGTCCAAAAGGTACTGACTTTCGGAGTGGGCTTATTGCTTCTACCTCTACCATTTCGAAATCCAATAGAACTTGGCTTGTTTGGTGGTTGTTTCTCCTGACTCGGTGACTGTTTCTCCTGACTCGGTGGTTGTTTCTCCTGACTCGGTGGTTGTTTCTCCTGACTCGGTGGTTGTTTCTCCTGACTCGGTGGTTGTTTCTCCTGACTCGGTGGCTGTTTCTCCTGACTCGGTGGCTGTTTCTCCTGATTTGGGGGTTGTTTCTGCTGATTTGGTGGTTGTTTCTGCTGGTTTGATGGCTGTTTCGGCTGATTTGGTGGTTTTTTCTGCTGCTTTAGTGGTTGTTTCTGCTGGTTTGATGGCTGTTTCGGCTGATTTGGTGGTTTTTTCTGCTGCTTTAGTGGTTGTTTCTGCTGCTTTGGTGGCTGTTTTGACTGATTTGGTGGTTGTTTCTGCTGCTTTGGTGTCTGTTTTGGCTGGTTTGGTGGTTGTTTCTTCTGCTTTGGTGGCTGTTTTGGCTGATTTGGTTGTTGTTTCTGCTGCTTTGGTGGCTGTTTCGGCTGATTTGGTGGTTGTCTCTGCTTTCGTGTCTTCTTCGGTTTAACTTCCTTCGACTTCCACTTCTGGTCATAAGCAATTCTCTTAACCTTATCAGATAATAAACACCAAGCTTCTAAAACCAGCTTAAATGCACCTTCAGCGCCTTCACACTTGTTCTTATCAGGATGAAGCAAAAGAGCTAATTTCCTGTATTGTTTCTTCACTATTTGATCATCAGCCAATGGATCTACACCAAGAATTCCGTACCAATCACAATCTCCTCCACTGATTTTGTTTCCTGCCGAGATATACACATCGATCAACATCAACAGTTGTTTTAAACCGTCAAGTTCTGGATACAAATCTTGAGCCTTGCTAGCAAATTTTTTCGCTCCGTTGTAATCATTCTCTGTAACTTTCCTCTTGGCAATATCCATTGCTCTAACAGCTTCTTCCTTGTTGCATTCCATGGCTTTGTTTATCAGAGGATCCTCAAACAAAATCTTTGAAACGACTTAGCACCTATCTCTACGGTATATCAACCAAAGGAGCCAAACGAAAAACAATGGTTTATAAGAATACAAAACCATAAATGCAAAGGAGTAAGATGAAAGAACAAGACCTTAGCCACAGGTTTCTGAAGGTAATGTATCTGATAGCCACAAAATAATACCACACAATCACAAACAAGTGTGCAGCAATCTGAATGAAGTTTATAAAGCTATAAACGGAGAAGGGATACACAAAACTCATACAACAAGAATCTCTGGAGAATTTCGTGTAGCTAAATGTCTTCCGAGAGTGTAACATCGCAATTCAAATACGCAAAACCATACATGCAAATCACCAAACCAAAAGTTCAAGTCCTTACCACTAGATTTACGAAGCTACTGTATCTAAAGCCACACATTACGACACAAACTACACTCAGATTTGCAGAAATCCGGGTGAATATACCTAGGTTAATGGCAAACAAAATCCATCTATTAAGGAAAAGAAGAAGAATCTTTGGGAAATTTCAAGCAAAGCAAAACAATCATACCTATAAGTAAAACTTCGATTTTGACGGAGACTCACTTATTAGCCCAGCAACATTTTATCGCGATTGAAAATCACAATACCCTAAACGATGGAGTAGCGAAATAACGAAGAAGAAGCAAGGGAATCAAAGAGTCTATAGTGTAAAGACTAATTTCTAGCCCGAGTCAGGAAGATTAGTTTCCTCCATTACAATAAAATTGTTGGGGCAGAAATAAAAACTTTGGAGAATTAAAGGACTGATCAGAAAATATGAAATATTTTTTCAACATAGCCCTCTTTTTCCCTCTCTCCCTTTCCCGCGCTTTTTTTATCTCATAATTTTTGCTATACTGTTCTATTGTAGAGCTATGAAATAACAAACAAACAATAAGATTATTTCAGAGTATAATTTTTTTTTTTCAGTATGATTTGATCGTAAGTGAAGTATAACAAAATTCGATATGTTATACTTACAATTTCTCAAGCCTAAAATTAGTAGAAAATCTTGAAACTCTGAACAATCTTTTTTTTTGGTAAAAAAACTCTGAACAATCTTAATTTGGAGAGAACATAAAAACAGCTGTTTCTCCAAAACTCACCTACTTAAAAGCTCTTCTATATACCTTAGTCAAATGACTCTTCATCTTTCTCTGATTCACTCTTCACCTCCTCTTGAGGCAGTTCTAAGTCTTTCAATTGGCTAACCTCAACATCATCACTTGTCTCTGCACTTATAGCAGGAACACAATGGTCATCTTGATTCTCTCCACCTTCACTTTCTGACTTCTTCTCTCCTATTCCTTCAGGCCTAGACCCATCCTGGTCTGAGTGATCATCGCTCTGGCTTAAATTGACTTTTGTTGAGCCTTCTTCGATATTAGAACTTGAACATTTATCTGTGGAAGCCATATCTCTTGAGACAGGTTGCTGCACTGCATCTTTACGGCTAATGATCTTATAAAGCTCACTCATTTGGTCACTGATATCTGAAACCGCAGCAACAAGGTCTAAAGCCATGAAAGTCATCAATTTTCTTAAGAAAAAGAAGATTACACATACCTGCTATTTGAGAAGGTGTGACATCAAACTCTTGACGCAAAAGCCATCCATATGATTGTTTGTCCAATTCTAGATATTGAGCAGCAAAGAAAATAGCAGCTGCTGCTATGTGATCAGGCTTATACTGCAAGTAGAGTGTTGTCTGCAGACTGCAAGCGAAATGATGGCATGAAGTAGGAAAAACAGAAGGCCTATACAAAACCATCAAAATCAACAAGCCTTTAAGGAACAGTTTCAAGCGTACCAATATTTGACAAAACCTAAGGTAAGTTTGGAAAGTTGGGGCTTAGCATCTTCAACCGTATATTTCTTAATTGCATTTGCAAGAGGTTCATAAGGGTGATAAACACTGAGATCGAAGTTTAATGTAGAAAGAACAAGCGTCTCTGCGTTGAATACAAGCTCTTTCTCTTGCTCATATACTGCCTGCAACAGTGAAATAACATTTATATGCAAAAAAATGGAAAGGAAGAAGAAAAGATGAACAAAGGAGGGGTATTCGGTAGTATGAAGAAAACCTCTCTCTGAGTAGCAGAAAGTTTCGTTTTGTGTCTTATCTCATAAGATTCAGCAATACAATCTTCTGAACTTAATTGAGTTTCCTCAACCTTCCCAGCAAGGAGCATGCAGCTTGTTGCAATTGTCTGGAGAGAAAATGTAACAGGCAAAGGCATAATCTTCAAGAATAAATCATCAGAAAGCAAACACAAAATTCATTAATCATACACAGAGATCCAAAGAGACAAAACAGAGAGCTTCACTTATATCACAGACTGTTCCTTTGAAGACTATCAGGTACACTCATCTGATTAATCCATTAATACAAAGAGATGGAGGAAATATATAGTGGAGTCTCAAGGAGCCATAATGTTTTTATAACACCAAGCACATCATAGGTTAATAGACTCACAACTTTACTCCAACAAACAGAGACCAAAGGACATATTATCACATCCAACTAAACTCACCCATCGGTCATTCTTCGCGTGTGATTGACGAATGAAGAATCGGTGACACAATACTATAGCAGTGTCTATCGTTACCTGCACACTGCGTTGAGAATTAATATCAGCCCACATTTATCAAAGGAACCAAAAACTGAACAGCTAACTTATATTCAGATGGAACTATGTCCAACGAATACAACTTGGATTCATGTTGCTAAACATATCAAGGTACCAAATTGACTGCAGTACATAACATCATAGCAAGTAACAAATGCAGATAAGAACAAAGATACTTACAGTTCAAATCTTTCACCGAGAGCTTGCAAGAATTCACAGTATGACATGCGTAGTTCAGTTTCCTTCTTCAAATCAATACCATCTCGCCTTGATGGTGAGTTTTTTTCAATTTCTTCTCGTGAAAAAAGCCAACGTTTAACCTCATCATCATCATGCAGATTTCTTGAGGCTGAAGAAACATCGCTACTGCCAGAAGCATTCTCAGGTACAGGTAACGACACTTCATCCATTACTCGGATTCTGAACACAGAGTATATTGTGATGCTCTCAGATTTTTGTGAACCCCAACAAGAGATTGAACAACAATTTTGCAACAGATCAATGAAAAGACGCTTTACAAAGAGTAATGCTTTGAAAAGAAACAAAGACAAAAAGAAATGGGTCTGAGCAATGCAGTAACAGAAATATCTTTCTACAACCAAAGGTAAAGATTGCAAATTTCCACAAACTAATGGTGAAAAAGTCATTGAAACGATGGATGTGGCATGACCCTGAAAGGAAAAGTAAACAAAATCCATGACAATTGGGTAGCAAAATTCACTGAGCTCGAGAAGGAAAAAGACGCAAGAAAAACCCTCAATTGGGATTTAACAGAACAAAAGATAAAAAAAAAGAAACGTGAGAAAGAAACCGTAAAGCTCTGAAGCAGCAAGGCACGAGGAAGGAAGAACAAGTAGCAGTACTCACCACTCTGCTTTTCTGGGAATTTTCTTTTGGAGAGTTTGATAATGAAACTATCTTATATATTAAAACTTGAACGCGTGTGTAGAAACTTTAATCCATTCAGATTGAAACACGTGTTAATTTATAATTAAAGTTGGAAGAAATGTCAAAAGAAAAATTATAAATCAGTTTCTCCGATGGCGATGTCGTAGGTTTCTTACCGGCGGATGTTTTAGGTTTCTTGTACTTAAATTAAACCCTAATTCTCACTTGTGATCAATCTTGCCACATTGAGTTCCTGTTCTGTTTTTGATTTGATTCTAGATTTGCGCATTTGTGATCTTGATTAACTTGATAGACGAGTGGGTTCAAAGTTTTACTCATCTAACATTTCTTATTTTGTATAGCTTGATTTATGTATCCAACAATTACATCTCATAATCATTTGCAGAGCTATGAGATAAACAAACAAACAAATAGATGATCCAGAGTATAATATATTTAGTTCAGTATGATTTAACCGTAATTGGAGTATAACAAATGTGACATGTACATGCATCTATATTAACAATTTCTTAAGCCTAAAACTCGTAGAAAATCAATATTAAAACTCATGTTCTACCAAAAATCTTGAACCTGAACAATCTTGAATTGGAGAGAACATAAAAACAGCTGTTTCTCCAAAACTCACCTACCTAAAAGCTCTTCGCAGCTAAAGTTTGAAACCACTATATCAGTATTTCTGTATACCTTAGTCAAATGACTCCTCGTTTTTCTCTGGTTCACTCTTCACCTCCTTTGGATGCAGTTGTAAGTCCTTCAGTTGGCTAACCAAAACATCATCGCTTGTCTCCGCACTTACAGTAGGAACAGAATGGTCATCTCGATTATCTCCAGCTTCACTTTCCGAGTTCTTCTCTCCAGTTCCTTCAGGCCTAGACCCATCCTGGTCCGAGTGATCATCGCTCTGGCTTTGATTGACTTTCGTTGAGCCTTCTTCAATATCAGAACTTGAACATGTATCTGTTGTAGCCATATCTCTCGAGACAGGTTGCTGCACTGCATCTCCACGGTCACTACTTTCGACTATGTTTCCTTGATGTGTAGGCATGTGCTTTTTATCCCAAATCTCACGCATTTGGTCATGGATATCTGAAAACTCATATGATAAATAAACCGCAGCAACAAAGTCTAAAGCCATGAAAGTCATCATTTAAACAAAAGAAGAAGATTAAACATATATACCTTTTAATTGACTACGTGTGATATCAAACTCTTGACGGTAAAACCCTCCAAATGATTTTATGTCCAATTTTAGGTGTAGAGCAGAAAAAAAGAAAGCAGCACCGGCTATGTGATGAGGCTTATACTGCAGGTAGAGTGTAGTCCGCAGACTGCAAGGGAATTAAAATGCATCAAGGCCTATACAAAACCATCTGAATCAGAAAGCTTTTAAGCAACAGTTTCAAGCGTACCAATTCTTGACAAAATCTAAGGTAAGTTCGGAAAGTTGGGGCTTAGCATCTTCAATCGTAACTTTCATAATTGCTTTTGCAAGAGGTACATAAGGGTGACAAACACTGAGATTGAAGTTTAATGTAGAAAGAACAAGCTTCTCTCCACTTAATACAAGCTCTTTCTGTTGCTCATATACTTCCTGCAACAGTGAAATAACATTTATATGCAAAAGAATGGAGAGGATAGATCTTTCTTAAAACATATCAGATTAAGAAGAAATGGAAAAAGAGGATTGTAGGATCGGTAGTATGAAGAAAACCTTTCTTTGATCAGCAGAAAGTTTCGTCTTGTGTCTTATCTCATGACATGCAATAATACAGGCGTCTAAACTCAACATAGGTTCCTCAACCTTCGCAGCAAGGAACATGCAGATTGTTGCAATTATCTGGAGAGCAAATGTAACAGGCAAAGGCATAAGTGTATAGTGGAGTCTCAAGGAGCATAAACTCACAACTTTACTCCAATAAACAGAGACTAAAGAACATTATCACATCCAACTAAACTCACCCATCGATCATTCTTTGCGTGTGATTGACGAATGAAGAATCGGTGACAGAGTACTATAGCAGTGGCTACCGTTATCTGCTTACTGCGTTGAGAAAATTATGTCAGCTCACATTCATCAAAGGAACCAAAAACTGAAAAGCTAACTTATATTCAGATGGAACTATGTCCAATGAAGACAACTTAGAAATAAGTAAGTATGCCATAATGCCTCTTGGCTCTTGAAGATTCATGTTGCTAAATAAGTAACTGTCCCTGAGATGGTGACTTTACGAAATACGGACTCAAGATAGAAACTAAGCAAGCAAGTAAACAGCATAACAAATGCAGATAAGAACAAAGATACTTACAGTCTAAATCTTTCACCGAAAGCTTGCAAGAATGCACAATATGAGATGCGTAGTTCAGTTTCCGTCTTCAAATCAATACCATCTCGTCTTGATGGTGAGCTTTTTTCGATTTCTTCTCGTGAGAAAATCCAATTATCATCTTGCAGATTTCTTGAGGCTGAAGAAACCTCGCTCTCACTGCTTGAAGCATTCTCAGGTAACAACACTCCATCCATTGGTGTATAACAGTGATGATCTTGAACTGTTACTCGTATTCTGAATAAAGGGTATATTTTGATGCTCTCAGATTGATGTGAATTTCATCAAGAGATTGAACAATAATTTTGAAACAGATCAATGAAAAGACGCTTTACAAAGGGTAATAATGCATTGAAAAGAAACAAAGACAAAAAGAAATTGCTAATTTCCATAAAAGAATGGTGACAAAATCATAAAAACGATGAATGTGGCATGATCGGGAAAGGAAAAGAAAACAAAATCCATGACAATGTAGCAAAATTCACTGAGCTCGAGAAGGAAAAAGACGCAAAAAAACCTCAATTCGGATTTAACAGAAGAAAAGATCGAGGAACGAAAAGCGAGAAAGAAAACCTTAGCTCTAGAGCAGTGAAGAACAAGGAGCTAGAAAGGAAGAGTCAGTACTCACCACTCTGCTCGTTTCTGCGATTTTTCTTTCGGGGGTGTTTGAAAATTAGAGGGTAAAAATTAAAAATATCTTTCTTACAGGTGTGTGCGCGCATACGTGACAAAGCTTAAAACCAATAGGATTGAAACACGTATATATATATATATATTTTCACTAAAATTAAAAATTGAAAATTGAAAGAAAGGAAAATATGTCAAAAGCAAAATTTATAAATTAGTTTCTCTGATGACGGTCTCGAAGGTTTCTCACCGGCGGGTTTTTAGGTTTCGGATACTTAAATCTTGCTAGATTGGGTTCGTGTTAGGGAAGAATGGTAAAATTTATTTCTCCTTCTTGGTTTCGATCTGATTCTAGATTAATATTTTGGGCTTTTGTGATCTTAATTGAGTTGATTGATTGAATTCACAAAGTTCCTACTCATCTAATTTTGTTACTTTGAAAAGCATGATTTATAATCTAACAATTACATCTGATTCTTCACGGATAAACAAATTGCTTACAACAATTTTTTTTTGTTCTTGAATTGTGTGTGGCTGTGATCTAGAGAGGAAAAACCAGAAGAAACTACCCTGTAAAGATTTTAAAGCATGTTCTTTTCAACATATTTGGTCTCTTTGTGGTATGGATATTGCCTTGATGACAAAACCATAGATTCTTACTTTTGAGGAATTTAGTTTGATGGTAGAAATCTGCATCTTTGCAAAGAAACCATATTTCGAATGTTTTATAATCGTTGGTGTATCAATTTTAGGTGGAGAAATCAGTAAAGTTATCCTCAAAAAACACTTCACCAGTTAGAACTATTAGTCAAGCTTTAGTATCTAAGTCAGGAGCAAGAAACCTAAAAGTCTGTGGCAACAATGGTAAAAATGCAAAGACTCTTTCCATGAATTTATTATAATGATTATGCAGAAGGTATCTTTTAACTTCTGGTAAATACTTAAACGATGATGTGCTTAACTTTTCAGGAGCTTTACCTTCTCGACAGTTAGATGGTGACCTTGGAGAGGACTTATCTAATATCAGTGATGCTGAGGTAAAATACTTAACGTTTAATGGATGCTTATTGTAGCTACCAAAAATATTTCCACACATATTGAGATAATCATAACATATCTCAAAACTTTCGTATGGAGGATATGTTTTTTTATGTGGAAGTTTATCTAATTTAAATCCCATCTGTGATTTTAGTCTTTGTAAACCACAACATTTGTTCCTGGATTGTGGCGAACCAGCATTTTGTTAATATGTAAGTCCACCGCGAATTAGTTTCCCTGAATTTCAACCATATAACCTAGTCAAAACTACTTTCTTGTGCTTTGCATTTTCTTGTCTTTGTTTTCCGGTTTAGCTTCTGAACAAAAACAATTTGTGCACTGTTTTCTGATTTGATGATTATTGCTCGACAGGTTGCGGGTTATTTAAATAATAAAAAGGAATTCATTCTGAACAAGATAGCATGGGAATTGATGAACCCTGAATACCAAAAGGTAAACTGTCTTTAATCTTGTTAATTTTTTGTTAAGTGAACTCCATGTTGTTTCTCACATAATTTCTTTGTTGATCTTCTTAACGATCTATCATTGTACTGATCAGGGGACGAGTAGGAAAGTTACCACTGGGAAAAGGAAGGATCCTGCTAATAGGACTGCTCCTAGTAAGAAAACTTCTGCAACCAGAACCGAAAGCAATGCAGAAAGTGAAAATGAAATTGAAAAGGTCAGTGCTACCATTTCTTCAGCTCGCTCTCTGAAACGATGTCTAGATGTACTGTACTTTTTCCTTTCGGATTTCTTTAGATCTTCCATATTTTTCATATTGTCCGACTCCTGTACTTGTCTTATTTCCTGCAGAGACCGAGTTTGAAAATCAATTACGATACCTTGGATAAGCTATTTGATGATGTACGTTTACCCCTGTTTTTAATGTGTTTAGCGTTATCATTTTATTTTCATTAGTAAATCATCTTTACTATGCAGAATCCAAAAATTAAGAGATACCAGTTTTATCGGTCACATAATAGTTCTCTTACGTCTCTTCCTAGTCTCATATGTAAAATTTCCATCTTTGTAGGAGAACTCTTCAAAGAGGGCTAAGCTAGAAAAAGCACTTGTTGTCAGTGACCAAATGGAATATTCAAAGCAAAGCAGTGAAGATAGCCTGTTGAAACTTCAGGGTTCTGAAGAAGAAGAATCGGATTGGAACGAGGATTACATTAATGAAGATGAGTGTAGGGGAGACGAAGAATGCTATGGAGATAAGGATCTTGAATTGGAAGATTAAGAAGAAGAAGAAGAAGATAATGAGGGTTTAATCTGGTGATCTCAACATGTCTTGCTCAGAAAATTTAATAGTATTTTTATTTCCATTCAAATCATGATATGGCTGTATAGTGGTATTTACATTTCTTATTTAAATTCATCATCTTCCTTATCTAATAAATGAAAGCCTCAGCAAATTTGTTATGCAGATTCATATGGTTCATAAACAGTGCCTAGCTCTATTGCTTTGTCATCTGCAAATACGTTCTTCTCGTTGCAAACATTATCTTTGGTACAAAATCTGAGAAGCTGAGGCCACAAGACAAACTTTGGTTAGCGTCTTGCTCTCATTGCTTGTTCTATGAAGAGGGCCTAGAATGTGGAACGTTTAGCTTAATCTGAATCTCATTCTCTGGATTATCTCTTAGCTCATTGAGACCTTTCACCACGTTTTGAGCTAAATATTCATAAGCGTTTGACACTATAGAACCTGGTGAAGAAATAACCACAGGAACACCTTCATCAGAACCTTCTCTGATCTTCATTTCAAGTGGAATCTATATAGACAACCAAATAATATATAATGTAAGGCCACAGTGAGAATCAACAAGGGTCTTAAAAAAGCATCAAAAACCGCAAAAACAAATCAGTTTAGGCTTTAGATTACATACCTCACCAATAAGTTTCAAACCTTTCTTTGCAGCAGTGCGGCGTGCTCCTTCTTTCCCAAATATGAAAGAAGGTTCGTTACAGTGAGGACAAACGAAGCAACTCATATTCTCCACAAGTCCCAAGATCTAGTATGACATTGCAGAAAGATTAAGCAGCTTGAACGAACTATATATTTCCAAGCAGGCAAAGATCATAAAGAAGATGACCGTACAGGTACTCTAACTTTATCGAACATGGAGATTCCTCTGTTAGCATCAGCAAGCGCAACATCTTGTGGAGTTGATACAATTACAGCACCTGGTAACAATAAGCACACTTTGATAACTACATGTTTTTTTCAATAATCTAACACAACTCCATATGTCTCTAATATACCTGAGAGCTTCAGATTTTGGGATATGGTAATTTGAGCATCACCGGTTCCAGGTGGCATATCGACAACAAGAATATCAAGATTCCCCCAATCAACTCCTTTTGTCATCTTAGCAAGAGCACTCATTACCTGTAACAATACCAACAAGCTCGATATACTAAACAAAATCATCAGATTATTGTGGTCACAGAAACTCTACAAAGGATCTAAAAAAAATCACACCATAGGACCTCTCCACACAATTGGTGCATCTTTTTCTACAAGGAGTCCAATTGACATGCATTTAATTCCGTAGTTCTCGACCGGAATCATCTTCATATCTTCATAAATACAGATTACAGAAAAATTAAAATGATGCAAACAAAAACTTGATAAAAAATGCAAGAGGTAATGTATCTATACATACCTTGGTTTACTTCAGGCTTTTGATTGATATTCATCATGATTGGAACAGATGGTCCGTACACATCCGCATCAAGCAACCCAACCTTTAGTTCGCATTTGTTGGCCAATGCAACAGCTAAGTTAACTACATCAAACCAAGTTTACAGATTTCTAACACTATCAAACTGACAAAACCCAACAATTTCAACCTCAACACCCAAATTTTAGAAGGGAGCTAAAATAGAGGACAATTTCAATGTACCAGCTGTCGAAGACTTTCCAACTCCGCCTTTACCCGACGCAACGGCGATGATATCTTTGACTCCATGTAACCGGAGCTCCGTCGTCCTTCCGTTGGCGCTAGCAGAACTCTGCAAAATCAAAAAGGTAAGATGAATCTCCAATCTCAATCTAACAAGATACACACGAAAGGAACGAGCTAAGGATCAGTTATTACAAATTTATACGCAGAGACGGAAGTATCGTGGAGTTTGCGGTGGCGGAGAGACCGAAGAAGCGCGACGGTGGCCATGGGTTAGAGGAAGCAGAGAGTGGGAGAGGTGTAAAGAGGGCAATTTTGGAAAAGTGATAAATTAATGCTAAATCCCTAAAACCCTGAAGAGAGCAAATTGGACTTGTGAGGGAGAAGAAGAGATTGCAAACCCAATAGCTGAAAAGACACAGCTTTGAACACCTTAAAAGTGTTAAATTTTGAGCAACATATGAGGAGCAAATCTTGAATTGCCAGGTTCTACGGCTAAAGACGACGACTTGGATCTCTAGAGCGTTGGAAAAAACCAGAAGTGGGTTATATCGTAAATTACAGCAATTGACATGGACAAAACTGTCAACTTCACTACCCTCCCAAGTCCCAAGTCCCAAGCGTCTGATCTGTAACTCAATCGGTCTCGTTAGTCCAAAACGGTGCCTGGGTCGCAGATCTGAAAGGTTCATTAAAGGTTCTATATTTAAGTGAACATAATCTATGGAAAGCTGATGGAGAGGCTAAGCAGATCATCTAAGACCTGATAAATATATTTGATTGTCTAAGGCTCTAAAGCAGATCAAGTAAGCAAATAGGAAAGCTGTAAATTTGATTTTCATAAATAGACTCGTGACCTCAAATAAACACAAGGGACTCTTAATAAACCCTTATTACCAAATCCTCAAATATTTAGTGGTAATTTACATGTTATCTGTACATGAAGATAGAAATCGTAACCACGAAACTTTCAAGGAGAAGCTAATTAAAACAGTTGAAAATAAACTAAAACAAAATTAAAATTAACGAATTTCTGTACACTTTCGGACTGAAAATTTGTTTTAATTCATTCATTCCGCGAATAATGTTTTTAGAATCATGCAAAAGGTACCTATATCTAGTAGGTACGTAAAAAATTATAATTTATAAATAACAAAATAATTCAATATATTTCTTCCATGTGAATATGTGATCATCTGACTTTTCATAAACATTTTGGCTTTCTGTATAATAATTCCACAATCACATAAATAAAGAACACTTGCCCTACGTTAACGTAACATTCTCTTATAAATCCCTCCTTTTGTTTCTCCATTTCTTCGTCATCTATTTCTTTTGTTTAATAAATATCATCAAGAGATTTGAAACGATGATGGTTGTGTATTTTTCGCTACCATTATTCATATTTTTGGTGTTCCTATCCATTGCTGGTTGTGCAGGATGTTTCTACACGGGTCGACATCAAGGGATAACTAAAGGTGGTGGTTGTCCCGGTGGCTCGACCATGCCACCTGCTTACCCGACCACACCGCAACCGCATGGAAACCAAGGTTACAATGCCGGAGCTCAACCTTACCCTCCTACCTCGTATGCTGTCTAGTCTTTGTGTGATTAAAGAATTTTTAAATTATCGTTGACCGAAATTGTCTTTCTTTTCTTATCTTTTGTTCTGCTGTGCGTGAACTTCAGTTTGCATTTAGTAAAGTTTAATTATTAATCAGTTTTTTCTTTGTCAACTCCTGTATCCACTACCACCTTATGAAGCATTATTTATTTGTTTTATTCCTTTTTTATCTAACTACTATGAATATGAATGTATAATAAATTTACTTGCCAAATTCTTTTCACTTTTGTGGTTAGGATAATCCAGCTAATAACTATGACATCTAGGGTTCGATTTCTCCTCTCTACAAGTTGATATATTAAATATGAATTTTAAGGGTTGAGCTAGGGTATGGATCGAGTCTTGTCGATCTAATATAGACAAAAAAAAATTACTTTTCAGTAGAACTTTTTCAATAAATTCAATAAATTTTTATGGTATTTAGCCCAAAATAAATATTCGTGGGGTACAAATTAGTACGTCACTTCTTAGTAGACATTTTCCAATAAATTCAATAAATTTTTATGGGTATTTAGCCAAAAAAAATATTCATGGGGTACAAGTTAGTACGTCACTATTCAGTAGACCTTTTCCAATAAATTGAATAAATTTTTATGGGTATTTAGCCAAAAAAAAATATTTATGGGATACAAGTTAGTACGGCACTACTCAGTAGACCTTTTCCAATAAATTTAATAAATTTTTATGGGTATTTAGCCAAAAAAATATATTCATAGGGTACAAGTTAGTACGTCACTACTCAGTAGATCTTTTCTAATAAATTGAATATTTTTTTATGGGTATTTAGCCAAAAAAAAGTATTCATGGGGTACAAGTTAGTACGTCACTATTCAGTAAATTTTTTCCAATTAATTTAATAAATTTTTATGAGTATTTAGCCCCAAAGAAAAGTATTCATGGAGTACAAATTAATACGTCGCTTTTAAATAAAACTTTTCCAATAAATTTTTGGTGTTGATCTTTCCAACTTAAATCGCATACCACTAACGTTAGGATCAATGCCTCAATCACTCTCCTTTGAAGGAAAAATTGCTTAGATACTCCCCTCAAAAAAGAGTGAATTAACTAAATTCTTTTAGAAAAGAAAAAAAAGTCATTTACATAGCTATCTTCAAAGTTGAGAAATATTACAGGATCCGACCAAGCAGTATCCAGCTGAACCCAGATCCAATTGGATATAACCCATATTCATTTGGTTTAATGAAATATTACGCTTTTGCCTTTCAGTAAAGGTAAAACAAAAAAAATCATGAACTTTTTTATATCAAATGATTCGAACATTTTACCTCAATGCCAACAAAAACACCCTAACCACTACGCCAAACATTTCACTAAAGATAAAAATACCAAATGTTATACTGAATAGTCAATTGGTTAATTAGAGTTATTGGCATTTAATTTCGTTTCGTAACACAAAATTCATCTACTATTGAACCGATGGAAAATTAAATTTAACTTGTGGAAATTTTTCAAAAACATTTGGTTTTGGTTATATTTATGGAGGGAAAATGAAATTTTTGGTTGATTTTCAAAAATTTTGGTAGTTTTTATATCAAATTTTTTAGTTGTGCCAAAATACAAACGGTTGTACTTTGGCCATTTTTAACAAATAATTAATTTATCCTAATATAATTTTATGATAAATGGTTTATCCAAATGAATTATAGTGTTCTAGTACATATATGAAGATTACAAACACTTATTCTTCTTTTTACATAATTATATTCACTTTTGGTTTTCAAATGTGGTTGTAAGTAACAAACTCATCATATATAGTCATTGATATGTTACTAGAAATATGATAGATCTATTATAAATATGAAATTGTAAATCATAATATGATTTAGAGTAGTATCTTATGGCAAAGATTGACCGATTTTATTGTGAACCAAACTAAAAGTACGTGATTACGTTTGAAATCTAGTGGACCAACCAATTATGTTAAGGGAATATCATCAAAAATATCCCTTTTATTAGGGGTGTTACGGAGCGGATATCCAGCCCAATTTGGCCGATCCGTATCCGTATCCGTATCCGACGGATAGTAAGATTCGTGATTCGTATCCGTATCCGAAAGAACTGGATATCTGTGGTCCGGATATCCGTTGAAAACCGGATATCTGTTTTTTATATATATTTCCTAAATGGGCCGGATATCCGCTCCGTATCCGGCCCATTTAGGCTTCGATAATGGGCTGGATATCCGCAGATATCCAGCCCATTATTTCATTCGATCCGTATCTGTATCCGTATCCGCCGGATATTTAAATTTTTGATTTGTATCCGTACCCATTTGGTCCGGATATCTGTGTTACGGATCAAAATTCGGATACGAATACGGATATCCGGCGGATCACGGATAATGATTAACAGCCCTACCTTTTATGTTTTAAATTACGAAAAATACCCTTTTTCACTTTTCGAAAAATGTCCCTTTTATGTTTCACCTTTTAAAAAATGTCTCTTTTTGAATGGTAAAGTTTGTCCACCGTGGATATGTTCTATATACAGTAGACATATTCAGTACATTTACGTACATAATGGACCAAAAATGCAATTTACTTGTACATGGTGGACATATATACTGGATATGTCTATCATGGATAGAGTTTGTCCACCGTGGACAAACTTTACCATTCAAAAAAGGGGTATTTTCCGAAAGGTGAAAAATGAGCATTTTTCGTAATTTAAAACATAAAAAAGGTATTTTTGCTAATTATTTCTTATGCTAATATCTTATGTGAACCAATGTCAACATTAGTTAATATCTTATGCTTATATGAACCAACTTGAAAAATATGTGTAAGTAATGATTTATACTATGGTGGACTAACCAATTATATTACAATTTTGCTGAAAACCAAAAAAAATACTGATGAAATTGTATGTATACCGATGTCATACTTGTCTTATGGAATTTGTTAAATTGTCAAATGATCAAAATGAATTAACTAATAAATTTTAATTTTAACTAAACCAACGGACCGGTTTAATATAAATAAGTTGGTGGTAGAGCGTTTTAATTGAAATGGTTGAGGACTGGTTTGATAATTTATTGGGGAACCAAATCCACCTTTTAATAATTAAAAAAAAAAAAATTAGTCAAGGGCAAAAATGGATAATATAAGAGAGGAGAGTAAATAAGATCAGGGGAGAGTAGCTTAGCCTATGCACTTTAACTAAGAGTACGTGAGCACTTTATTCCTAACGTTACCCAGCCCAAGTACCCACAAAAATATCGAGTCTTTAATTAGACCCCATAATTTAGTCATATATTGCAGATAAAGCTGTTAATTAATTTCCAATGACTAAAAGAGTTTGAGTCATTTAATAGTTAACAAAGATGGAAAGTGGAAACCACGAAACTGACTTGGTGAAGTCAATCAGACATAGTTAAAATTATATTAATCCAAGAGGAATGATTTCTAACAGTTTTTGCCAGCCCAAACATATCCAAAAAAAAGAAAAGAAGTACAACTATACTATACTCAATCAATATGAGACAATTATTCTTTACCATTTTAACTACGTTTTGAGTATCAAACTTGGTTCTTATATACCACAATTCGTAGTTCTAAAATTCAATATTTTTATAATTACATACGCTAAAACTCAGTTAGCTTTTACTAAAATATATAAGAAAACAATATATAGATTAGTCCATAAGTTCATTTATGAATAACAAATGCTAATATTTAAAAGTCATATAACAATAAAACAGTATTTATAGTAACATTTGATTCAAAAATAAACAATACTTCAATCTGTTTATATTTTCAACTGATCATCTGGCCTTTTGATACATAAATTCCCTAACTCTCTGTATTTTCATATTAATATAGAACACTTGCCCATCATATAATTCTATTTTATTTTTATAAAATTGAATAGCAAGGCAGCAACAACATTATAAATTCATGAAACTCTCTTCTTTGTATCTAATTCATTCACTCTAAATTTCCTTCTCTTTCACTTACAGGTTTTTCACCTGTTTAAAACCTGTCTTGTTAATATTAAGTTATGATCATTGTGTATTTCTCGTTACCATTGTTCATATTCATGGTGTTCATAGCCATCGCTGGTTGTGTAGGATGCTTCTTCATGGGTCAAAGTCAAGGGACAGCTAAAGCCGGAGGTGGCCCGGTAATGCCAACCGCATACCCGACCGCACCACAAGTCAATCAAGGTTACAATGCTCGAGCTCAACCTTAACCGTCTACCTCCTATGCTGTCTAGTCATTATGTCATATTCGATTCGTGACTAAAGAATTATCATACACCAAAATTATCTTCCTTTCTTTGTCTTTTGCTGCTCTGTGTTCTAATTTAAATGTTGATGATAAATTGAGTTTGTATTGTTAAACTTTATTTTCCGATTATATTTCATTCTTTGTCAACGTTTATGTCTGATAACTATTTTTTTTGTCAAACAAGTAATCATTGCATATTGACAAGATCTGATCTATATCCCAAATACTCCAACTAGAGCAAGGTAAAATTCAAACTAACTAATGGTGTCAGGTTAGGTTTGGTTTTAGGTTTCATTTTCAAAATCCTAAAATTTGGGTTTTGGAAAAGTTAACTTTAGTTTCTTAAAAACTAATTTATTAAGTTATTGAAAAATCAAGAAAACAAAAACATATGTAGCTTATAACATAAAAATATTTTTGAACTTTTTTTTAAACACATGGTATTGAATTGAAAATGTTCCAAGAACACGTAATTACAATAAACCAAAAAAGAACAAAAACCTCTCTCGAACCTACAACATATAAACTTTGACGACCCATTGATAAACTAATCACAATAATGATTCGAGTCTTATAAAGATATCTAACTGGAATGAGATGAATCTTCTCTTATGAGATTTACTGGAATGATAATCTTCTTAATATACGTATTTTGGTAAGCAATCGAGAAGCCTGGTTTGTCGCGGGGACTACTTTACGACGACGGACGACCGCCCGTAGGGGGTTTACTGCACAAGGCCCAGGAAAAGCTTTATCCCAGCGAATATAAGATACTCCGCTCCGCACAACATAGGGATTGGCACGCTTTCGGGAAAAACATAGAATAGTAGAAGATCCAGCATGCGGAACACGGCGATCATTAGAAATTCACGACCCCTACTCTAATCAAAAGACTAAAGGCCCCTATTGAAGGTCACCAAACTACGACGAGACTTAGAACACCAAAAGAGTTTCCAACACAACTCTCTTTCTGAAAACGAGTTTCAAACCTATAAGCGATAATTCGAAAAACAAAATCTGATTTTCTCTGTAAATGATGATTCGTACTTCAAAAATGCCTATGACAAAACATCTCAGACGAACTAACTACCAAGAACACACTCGAAAACCGATGATTAATTGATGACCGTAAGAAACAATTCAATCGAGCTACTAACTAGATTACCAAACTAGTAAAAGAACATCCCATCCTAAAGCTTCATCTTTACTAGACAAATAATTTTTAACTTTAGAAAAATTGTTTTATCAAATATTGATTGACTGAAAAATTGCTTTTAGAAGAAAAAACCAAAAACTACCTCAAAACTCTTCTCATTCAATGCCTATATTTTAGGTTACGACTGTCCAGTTGTTACCAATAATTTCATTATGTGAAATTGTAGACATTGGCGTCAGTGTCATTGTGAAACCGGAGAGTATGTTCTCTGACCGCCAGAACCATGAAGCATCAAATCGGAGCCAACCAAGTCTCAGTCTGGCGGCTGCCAATATTCTCCAATCTAGGGCAAACCCTTCTGCATCAAAGAGTGGGCCCTCTTGGCCTTTTAAGCTTATTGGGCCTCTCTTATGGGATTCGAATCTACTAAAGTATTTTTTACTAGTTTCTTCATTGTCTTTCTTAGATTGGGCCTTTGGAAACTAGGCCAATTTAATGGACTCAAAAGAAATTATTATTGGATACCCATTGATTTCAAGATCATTATGTGGGTTATATTCTTCTAGAAGTTATCTAATGATCATTGATTTGGGAGAGAGTCACGTTGCAACACCTCTTAGGATTGTGGTTGTTTTTAAAGCTCATAACCTTTGGTTCAAAGAGCTCATCTGCGTTTCATGGCCGAAACAAACATATTCACAAGAGATTTCATTTTATTCAAGAATGTGTTGAGAATGAGACAATATATGTTGAACATGTTCCCGGTGAAAGTCACAAGACCGACATACTAACAAAGGTGTTAGGAAGATTAAAGTTCAAAGAAATGAGAGATTTCATTGGAGTTCAAAACGTGTCAATAGAAGAGTTCAAACTTAAGGGAGAGAATATTGAGATAAGCTTGAAGACCAAAGTTTAAGGAGCAAACAAATAGATAGATAAGGTTAAGTTGCTATAGTTTAGGAGTTATCTAAACTAAAATATTTCTTATTGTAATTAGGATTAATCTTATTTATATAAGGAGATGCCAAAGTTATGGCATAACTAATAGGATTAAGATCGAGAGTTTAAGTTTGGAGCTATTTTCTTAAACTAATAAAGAAGAGTTATTTCTTTAATCTTTGATTTCATATTCTTTAAGTTCAACATATTATACAATAGATATTTTTAAATGGTGCTGAAAGCCCATATCATTGTCTAGATCTGGATTAAATTCGCTCTGAACGTTGGGAGGCAATATAGCATTCTGTTCTAAAATAATCATGTCATCATTTTTGATGCGAGGATTCGTGTTGATGAACTTAGGTTGAGTCGTAACTTCAAACTTTTGTTGTATGAAGAATTCCACAACGTAAATCGAAACAGCAAAGGTTTTAAATTTGAAACAGCTGAAAATAGCATTTTTTTTTCTTCAACAATTTAATAAACAAATCGTGATTTTGTCCTTGACATTCGAATATCTTCAGGTTTCAGATTTTCTGTTATTGATTTAAAACACATTCATGTCAGCATAAACAATTCGATAGTAGTAAATGATGTATGAGGTGCATTGAATTAGCCTTTTTTGAGTAATTTGACTTTTTAATAAGATTTTAAAATAATTTTAAAATTTTGGATGAATTTAAAATAGTTTTTATTATTTAGAACTAAAATCATCCAGTAATCCCACCTACAACTATGAATTTTTTTTTTATAACTAAAAAAATCTTCTAAAATCCTTTACAATTCTTTAAAATTCTCTACGGTCACTAAAATCGCAATACTCAAAAAAAATTCCAATAATAATGAATTTTAAATGACTTTTTTAAATCACTAATCATATGTTCAATAACATTGAATTTTATAAGACATTTTAAATTTTAAAATTGAATAATACATTATTTGTCACTCAAATCACTCCAAATGATCAGTTCAATACATGCCCGTAATTTTTTGTTGTTATAATAAGATTTTGTAGATGATATATGTAGTATTAAATCATAGATTTTAAGTTATATAAATTTTATAAATTTTAGATTATTTTATAATTTTGGGACAATTTGGAATGAATTCAGAGAATTAGTTCTGAATTATTCTAAAATCCTCAAGAAAATTATTTGAAAATATGAAATTTCTAAATTTAATTTTAATTAGCGAAATCCCCAAAAATACTTTAAGTTCAAGTTCAGTACCACTAGATTTTACAAGATTATTTTAAATATAAGATTTTACACATACTTTTCCACATGATTTTTTTGATGTCTGGTTCATTAATATATACCATAATTTGTAAGTTATTTTATTATCACTTCAAGCTTCGTTTCACTAGGTGGTGTTTTTTAATCTTCGACTTTTTTGGGTAGTAATTTTTCGAGTCTATATTTTAGGATTCTAACATAGTTTTTCTTGGGGCAAATCTTAAAAAGTTTCTTTCATTTGGATTTTCGTTTTTTTTTTTTTGGATTTTATTTTCAAGAATATTCATATTTTCTGCCGGTTATATGTATTTCTCTGTTTCAGAAAAGTATGTTCAATATTATAGTTTCAGATGATAAAAAAAAAGTAAAACAAATAGATTTGACCAAAAATTAAAATATAACAAAATAGTAATTACAAACTTCTTTGCCAGCAAAAACATATGAGTCTACTAAACTTAAATAACTTTAAAGAATATTGACTTGACTATGTGTTTTCCTATGCGATACACAGACAATGAATTTTTATACCTCGGATCGAAACTTTCTACGGCAAATAATGTTTATAAAAATCATGAAAAAGGTATCTAATCTAGTAGGTACGTAAAAAAACAGTATATTATAATAAAAAATAATTGAATATAGTTTATTTCTTTCACTATCATCTGACTTTTCATCAACAATTTATTTTACTTTATAATTCGACATAATTAAAGAACACTTCGTGTTTGACAAAAAAAAAAAGAACACTTCGTTGTCTTACGTAGCCATCACTAATATTATATGTTTTTCTTGTATTTTTGCAAGAACAACAACATTTCCTAATAAATGCATAAACACTTCTTCATTTTTTTCTTCACATCTATTTCTCTTTCGTTTACCAAATTTTCTCGGGTTAATTAATTAAAATCAAAATCAAGAGATTATTAAGCGATGATCGTTGTGTATATATCGCTACCATTGTTCATATTCTTGGTGTTCCTATCGATCATTGGTTTTTTTTTTTCTTTCTATTCGCTAGACTAAGAGGATTCGTGTTGATAGATTTTAGGTTTCAGTCGTAACTTCAGACTTTTGTGTATGAAGAGCACAACCTTAAACCGAAACAACAAAGACGTAAAATTTGGAATATATTAGTATTGATCTTTGCCGAAATGAGTGCAAAACCATGGACGCTAAGACCTACTGTATTTGTGCATACATACATATAGGATAATTACTTGCGGAGAAAGCAACAGAGACATGGACATGGTCACATATATCTAAGTGTTGGGTACCAAGTTCGCTTCTCGTCTATCTTTCTCACTTTAAACCCAATTTTTTTACTCAAACAACATACACAGTAATTCTATATGACATTAAGCAGAAGTATCTTTTGTATTCATTACATAACTCAAAGTGTCGATAGCTTAACTGGTTGAAGATGCTCAGGTACTACAGGTGTGAGTATGAGGTCAGGAGTTCGATATTCACTCTGGAATGGGATTTCACATTGGACTTCCCGGCCCTAAGGGGATGTACGGACCGAAAGCCCATAACCTCATGCTAACATAGAAAATAAAATAATAAATAACTCGAATTAATCTTGGCCATATATCTACTTATCACCCAAGAAATTGGTTATCCTCTCCAGAAAATTCTTTGTAGTTCCCGTCCATTTTTAGATTACTAATTTGAGAACACCTTAATCAAGCAATGGAGCCTTGTGGACCAATTTTCCCACCAAAATCTAGCAACTGAGCATGCATAACAAACAATAAGACCATACTCTGTTTTGTCAATGGAAAAGAGACAGTAGGATTATTGCAGTGAGACTCTATCAAATCATCTTCAAATGGCAACGAACCAGTCACATCAAAGGATAAGCTCAACGTCAATGTAAATTGTGTTTAGTATAGGGAATGAACTATAAAAGTCTAATAAGATATTCATTCTTCTACCTTTTGTTGGTTTCAAGACCCAGGACCTCCTATCCTGAGGAGACACTCATAAGGCTTTCATCTCTTATTCTACCATTCCTTCTTTCTTCAATTTTTGAGTGGGACCAACCTGGAGTGGTCATAAGAGCCTCCCTTGATGTACACTCAAAAATGTCTGATACCCGTTTTCCCTGAAGTCCACGGTCATTCTCATCTGGAGCATAGAGCAAACTCATCCCACACCTTATCACCTTGCAGCATTCTAATTTCCTTTCAGTTTCATCAGTAAGGTAAAATTCGAATGAGGCTTTAGTGGGATGACATCTATTGCCATCAATACTGTCTTCCCTCAATTCAAAGACTGGCACATTACAGTTGTTAAAACTAACAAAGACATGGTCTGATCCAAGTTTTCGTGGTTCATGGCAAGGTGATCCACATGACTCGTTCCATCCCCCAAGACAGAAACTAAAGCTGATAGACTGACCGTTTTTATTTGTGAATTTGGACTTGCATCTTACAGATAAACGCTTGGCATGATGATCTTCATTATCCTTGAAGGTGACAACAACAGATAGGGAAGCTCCAATAAATTTATTGTTACACCAGTGTGGAAGCAGATCGGTTTCTATCAAAGATCCCATTCTCTGATGGCAGAACCATGAGGGCACGTCATTTCCTGGAAAACAAACAGCAACCAGAGGATCCAGAACTAGTCCCTGAAATGGGTTATAAAAAAATTCATATAAGCAATTACCTATATCTAAGTACCACCAGAACAATAGAGTAAAATAGAATGGACCTTATGATTATGTTGAAGATATGTCCTTGCCAGTAGCTGACTCTTGAGTTGAGCCTGAGCTACAATACCTTCCTTTTCAGCTCCGTTTAGTTTGAAGCAACCGGTGAATATGGAAGTGGAATGCATCCTCTCATTTACTAAAGGAAGCGTCACTGGTCTGGCAACCTTTTCTAGAGAAATACACCCATGAGCATCTAAGTACTGTAGATTACATGGAAGTTCAGGAAGAGAATTGAGCTTGCAGCAATGCTTCAAGTCAAGAAACAACAAAGAATCAAGTTTCTTGATGCTTTCAGGTAGGGTATCAATATTGTTTCTGCTTAAACATAGACACCGCAAGGATTGTAAGGAGCTAAAGTTATCTGGCAATCTGTCGATGCTAGATCCACAAAAAGAAAAGATGTTGAGGTTACGCAAACATATAGGTTCAGGTGTCTGCTTAATGGACGTTCCATCCATAAGCAAAATCTCTAAGCATCCCATCTCCTCTTTCATTGGTGGAACACTCTCCAACGCTGAACAGCCAGAGAGAATCAGTTCTTGTAGAGATTTTAGCTTGTAGAGATCCCTGGGAAGATACCTCAACCTGCGACAGTTCTTTAGATTCAGCAAAATAAGGTTGTGAAGACTCTCGATGTGTTCAACAACTTTTTCAATTGCTGTGCCTTCCAAATATAGAGATTCAATATTTTCTGATATAATTTGAAACTCTTGAAGGTTTGAACAGCCACTGAGGATTAAATGCTTCAGAGATTTTAGATTAATTCCCTCTGGAAGACTCTCAAGGCTTGTGCAATCTCTGAGGTTCAGGTAAGTAAGTTTGTTCATCTGTTCGATTGATGAGCCCAACAGAACCAAACTTTTACAGCCTTCGAGATCCAATCTTTCAAGATTTTTAGCCCTGGACAAACCTGATAAACTGTGCAAATCCTTTGATTGGCTGAGGTCGACCCATCTTAAATTTTCTGTATTATATGGCACCTAGACAATAATTGTATAACCAATTAGCAGAAGAAAAACTAAAGACTTAACTAAAGATTTAACTTTTAGAACCCAGGATTCACCTTCTCATCTTCCCACAGTTGTTTGATGAAGCTATAACGCAGACGAAGATCAACAAGTTCCTCTGGATTGAATTCTGATGGCAGGTATTCGTAAGGGTACCCCTGCCAGTGAAGGTACACAAGCTCATCCGGAAAATGATCAAGCCTTTTAGAGTATTGAAATTTGTGGTCGTTATCACCACACCACTGAGAACAATGAGAATTATGAAACTTCAGGAATTTGAGATTCGACATCCTCAAGAAAACATCAGGACTTAGCTTGATCCTTTCTACATTGGACATGTTCAAGAATATGCCTCTAACACATTCAGTTCCCTAATAGAAAGATCAAAGAATGGAAAAATGATTGACAATTCACAACACTAGAAGAACCACATCAAGATGTACTACGGAAATGCAATGTAGAATTAAAGAAGCATGTAACTCACCGTTCTCTGCTCGAGCACATGACGAATATCTTTGTGGTTCCACAATCTGCTACGTTTGCCCGCCCTTTTGATGGAGGATTCATACCCAATTTCCTTCCCCACTGTATGCATTAGATCATGCATCTCAAGCCGATTATAAGAAATGCTTAGTAAACACTTATCTTCAAGATCTCTCATCACAGATGCAGCATTGACACGGTCTGATTTCAGGATGGTAGAAACGAAATCTGCTTTTTCTGACCTGAAAAAACATGCTATGTCCAGAAATATGCTCTTTTCTTCATCATCAAGTGCTTCATAACTCAATTTTAGCACTTTCTGAATCTCCTTGTCTGGCATTACCCTTAATTTTTTCCATTTCTCCTCCCAGTATGTAAGATCCTTCTGACGTAGACCTGCACCTAACAACTTCAAAGCTAAAGGGTGGCCTTTAGCATAATATACAAAAAGTTTTGATAGATCCATAAATTCTTCTGTTGGGAAGAGGTTGTCTGAAAATGCGTCTAGACAAAACAGCTCCATGGCTTCCCTGTCATTTAATCTGGGAACTTCATATGTTGCATTTACGTAGTTCTTCAAGACTTTCTTGTCTCTCGTTATTATAACAATCCTACTTCCTTTTCGGTAGTGTTCCTGCTGTCCAATGAGAACATCTATTTGATTTACATCAGTCACATTATCCAGCACAATAAACAACTTCTTATTCCTTAGAAAATCTTTCAGTTTTCCATGCGCTCTGACATCCAAATTTTCTTCATCCAATAATTTAGAGAGGAGTTTCTGGTGCAAATGGTGTAATCCTTGCCGCTTTGACTCATTTTCAATGTCTTCAAGGAAACAGAACCCATCAAACTGGCGGTAGTTTCTTTTATAAACGCTATCAGCAACCATTGTCTTGCCAATACCAGTCATCCCAAGAACCCCAATGGTACGGATACAACTTGCATCATGAAACATCAATAACTCTTCAAGTTCCCTTGAACGTGCTTCGATACCCGGGAAACCACTGATTTCACATGGAGACATATCATTCAGCATCCTGAAAGTTTCCTTTGCTATATTTTCAACAAATTCACTCTCCGGCCTGCAGATGCAAAGTAATCAGTTAAAATTATAAGTTAATGGATATTGAACAAGAGGTAGCTAAAAAACAGAATGATGGAAGACAAGAGATATTGTTCCTTGTCGAATGTAGAAGACGTTAATGCATCTTAAGAACAAATATCACTATTTGGTTGACTACAAATTCAGAGAAAGTCAACGGTGGATTTGTTAGTACCTTTCCTCAGGAAGTACATAGCCCAGGATATTGGAAGCAGTTTTGAGAGCTTCTTTCCATGCGCCAACCTTATGATCACCTCCCTTAAAACTCTCCTTAGGGCTGAGGAAGGGAGCTCCAAAACTCCCTTTCTGATTCTCTACATCAGATTTCTTGACTTTGTAGAAGACTGGTAGGACCGCATGACCAAATTTCTCCCTGCACTGCATTATCTTCCAGAGTTCCTCCAAGCACCAGGTGGAGTTGGCGTAGTTCTCGGAGAAGATAATGATAGACATCTTGGATTGCTCGATCTTGTCAAAGAGAACTGAGATATCCTTGCCTCGCAGAAGTTTCCCATCAGAGAAAGCATCAATACCTTTTCGGTGTAGGAACTCAAGGAGGTAACAGGTGAAGGAATTACGTGTGTCTGTGCCTCTAAAACTCACAAACACGTCGAACTGGCGCTTGGAGGGATCCGGTGAAGAAAGAAACGCCATTAATTGATGGCGACGATGATGCAGCTTTTTGGAAAGGGTACTTACTCTCTTTGGGAAGTCAAATGGAAGAGACGACGACTTTGAGGCGTTGGACAACAAGTCTTTCAACGAAATTTCGTTTGCATTATCAGCATTTAGCATACCTTCTTTGACTTTCTATAAGAGCGTCCTCTCGTTTCTCAGCAACTTACCAACTGGAACCGTGATAAACCATGAGAAAAATATATGAGAGGCGATCACAGAAAAGAACAGAGGCAGAAAATACAGAACACGTAAGGAAATGAAACAGCTGAGCTGACATTCTTTACAAAATGGATAGATTTACAATGATTGAATGTATAGATAAGTATAAAAGGAGTCGATATAAGTTTAAAACTTTTAAAGAGTCAGTTACAAAATTGGTGAGGAAATTTTAAGAGGGTCTGGCTCTTTAACCAGTACAAAATTGTATCATTTGGTTGTTGAAATAAAGAGCTCTGATTCTCTTCCCAGTTCTTATCAAACCGTCAGATATATATTGATTGATTTAAAGTGTTTATCTTTTACCTCCACAGCAACTTCTTGATTCACTTTCACAACAATGGACCCATCTAAGAAAACATAGGTTCCTGTGTAGAAGAGAACTGATGCTTCAGTATGTCGAAGAAGTGGCTTCACAAGTATGTACATTCATCAACCCATCCACTAGAAGAATGGAAAATGCTTTGCAGATAACCATTCCAGTTATTGTATGAAGAGTGGACCACTACTCAACGCCATTCACGAACATAATTATATTCATAGATGTAATCCATCCCCACAGGTCGCATTTTAAACCTTTGAACTAATTTCTTTACAATGAATTATCACCAATCGAAACTGCTGTTATTCTAGAGTGTTGCGCCAAGAATTCATCCACCATTGTATGATGTCTGGTAAGTGGTAACGCTCCACATCAAGCTGCAACCAAAAACAAGCCAAGAAAGTTTACAAAGAGGTTCGACAGAAAGAGATACAATGTCAAGTCGTATGGAGTCCAAGCGTTTTACTTCAGCATTGACAGGAATTTCAGCACGGACTGCAACTTCGGTGAAAATTAACGAACCATAGCAGAGCAAAAATTGTCGTAGTAGAGTAGATTGTACATCTGAGAAATGCAGACGAGCAAATGATCTATCAACTAGAGAAATTAACAGTCGAAACCATCAATTGGGAATACCAGTCACGTACTGAAAATAGTAAAACTACAATACTTACAAGATCAAAACCAAAAATTTGAAAAGGGAGAACTAACCCGTACACATTGTAATGAGGCCTGCAGGAACTGTGGAGCAGCATTTCCACGTTTTTATCAGATTATGCTGAGTATTTTCAGCCAAAAAAAAACAAAACCAGCTTCAGTGACAAACTTAAATAATGTATGTGACCAGTGATCACTGATCAGGAAGAATCGTGGATGTTTAGACGCAGTAAAAAGTTCTTCAGCACAATTGTTAGCCAGGAACCTTATTAACTCTCTGATCTACACTGAACCTAGAGAATTCAGAGAGGTTTTAGATAGATTCCATCCTCAACTCAAATGCAATGTGATTGAAGATTGACAGCAAAAATTCTAACATGGTTGTTCTTCATCAAGCTAAGATGTTCCACAATCTAACGCCCTGTATTTTGTGGAAAGCTCCCAAGGCTTGTACAACCATACAGCTTAAGCTCGACAATAGAACTCGAGTCCATTATCCCAACTGGAAGTTTTTGAAGCTTTCTGCAGTTCTCCAGATCTAGCATAACAAGCTCAGTGAGATTATTGATTGATGATGAAAGTTTCCTTATAGCAGTCCCAGCTAGATATAGCCATTGCAAATTTGGTGCAAAATCCTGAATCTCCTTGAGCTCTGCACAGCCGGACAAATTAAGATGCTTGAGAAAGGTCAAAGCAGCCATGGCAGGTAAAGTTCGCAAATGAGAGCAATCTTTCATATTCAAGGAAACAAGCTTCCCACAACGAGGAATCGATGTGCTTACATCAACTAGACTCGTACATCCTTCAAGATCGATAAATTCAAGGTTCAGGGCACCTGATAACATCCGAATATCTATTAATTTTTGGGAGTGACTCAGGTTGATTTTCTTTAGCTTCTCGAGATTCTGTTCACATCATCAATAACCAAAATGAGTCATCAGATACAAGCTTACTAATTCATGTACGTAGCTTAGAATGCCATAATGTAATACTTACTTTTTTCCCTTCCCATAACGTCTCCATGTTGCTATAAGGCATGTTTACCTCTACAAGGTTTTCAGGATTAAATTTACAAGGCAAGTATTCCAGAGGGTAATTCTCCCAGTGAAGTAGCCTTAGTTCATCAGGCAAAGTGTCAAGGCCTTGAGGTAAATTTAGCTTACACTTATTCTTAGAGGTGGAACAATAGAACTTCAGCAATCTAAGATTATACATCTTATCAAATACAGTAGGGCTCAACTCACAGGTCAAGTCAGACGTATCCAGGAAGATACCCTCAATTGCTTCTGTTCCCTGATGAAGACAATCACATAAGTAGGGTAACATCAGCTTTTTACACCTAAAGAAAGCATAACTATGAAGTTATCTGGAGTGCTAAAAGAACTAACCATGTGACAACTTACCGAATTGTTTGTAAACACAACAGAGATGTCACTAGAGTCCCACAATCTGCTACGCTCGCATGGATCCTCATCTTCTTCATGCACAATAAATTGACCCATTTCTTGAAAAGGAACAGGGATCTCTATCTTATTGTCCAAAAGGCTAATGAGAGACTCGTCAATGAGATCACAGATTCCCAAATACGTAATAAATCCGCAAGCATCAAGTAATTGCACCACATGATCTTTGTCCTCTCCTCTGAAAAAACACACAAGATCCAAAAATATGTTCTTTTCATTATCATCTAGGCCATCAAAGCTTCTCCGAAATGCTTCCTGAATCTGAATTGGAGGATATCTCCGTAATCTCTGGAGATGTTCCTTCGTATTGTTTATATGCTGCTTTGATACAGAGGAAGCCAAAACTTTGAGAGCCAATGGAATACCACTACTGCAGCTCAGGAGCTCTGGGATGACTACACTTTCTCCAGTGAAATATAGTTTGCAAAGACGAAAAGATTCACTTACGCATAACTTTTGGATCTCATATGGGTCTTTAACCTTGCATTGTACAAGAACTTGTTTTTTTCTAGAGGTTAAGATGATTCTGTGCCCATGAGAAAACCAGCCAAACCCTCCAACTACAGCTTCTGCATCTCTGGCATCATTCACGTCATCGATAACAACCAGAATCCTTTTATTGTGGAACCAATCCCTCATGAAACTCGGTTTTATATCACAAGGGCTTATACTTAGTTTTTCTTCCCTAAATACCTTAGAGAAGAAATCCTCGCGCATTTGCCTCAGCCCTTTCTTTTGACGCATTAGATCAAAGTCTTTTAGGAAGTAAGACATATGATATTGTGGAGATAATATTCCAAAAATTTCTCTGGCAATGGATGTCTTACCTATTCCTGCCATACCCCAGAGTCCCACTATATGGGCGTCTGAAGGCTGGGACTTGTTCAAAGATAATAAGATTTCCTCCAGATTCTTGCTGTTTTTCAAATAAAGCCTTAAGCATGCGTTTCTTACAACTTCCTCGGCAAGCAAAACCTGCTTCCTGCAAAAAGAACACAGAAAAGATGTACTCATTTAGCACCATACTGAGAAGAAACACTCCTGCGGATAAAAATCTTAAATAAGCATGAGGCAAAGTTTCCTAGAAAAGTTTCTAGAGGACCACATGCCTCATGATACAAATCGAAAAGGGACAGCTAAGAGAAGTCAATTTACTCTTTTTTCCATTCATGTCCATCTATTTCAGCAATAGCCATTTTACATTTCTGAACTCTGCCTAGCTGTGCAGAATCCACATACTGCGTATAAATTGGTTTAAGCCTGCCTTCCAACCCACAAATGTCTGAAAGTGTTGCCTTAAAATATAAAGGAACGATTACAAGGTTTGTTGCCTTCCCATATTCCATGATTTCCACCAGATGATCCATGGACCGTCTAGAACATACACAAATATTACAAAGAATCATAATACCGACACTAGATCTGTATAGCATCTCTTCATCTAGTTTCTCTCTGTCCAGTAGATTATACGTCAAAGGGGTGACCTTTCGCTTGTGCAATTCTATTGAGATGGTTTCGATGAAAGATGTCTTGTCCACATCAAGGTTGTCATCGCACGAAAACACTAATATGCAATCCGTTTCACCAGTTATCTCACTTGCCGACTTTATATATGTTGTCACAGTTTGGCTGCGGAAAGGATTTCCCATTGGTCCGATGCCATGCGCCACATATGTGGCACTGAGGGAACCGACGAGAGCCTTGGCCTCCTCACCTGAAGTTCGCCGCATGCGAAGGAAATCAATGACGTCTTTGGCACTGAAGCCAGAGATATTCAAGGAACGCGAGCGGTTGCTGAGAAACTCACTGAAGGAGTCCCAGTCATTGTTGAGAGCTGTTGTTTTGCTTTTTCTTGTCATGTCGCTTCCTAAATCTGAGTCCCCTGATTGTGAACTCACCGTAGAAGTGCCAGTCCATAATGTTGAAACTGTCTCCTCACTGTATGCGTCTTCCATATAATGCTCCCCATACAAGTTGAATTTCTCAGTGCCACCTTCTTCCATAGAAAATTCCTCACTCAATTGCTTACTGCCAACTTCTTCATCTAAATCTTCACTCCTCATGGGCCGAGATAATACTAGGAGAGGTCTATATTTTTTTAGCATTTTCCGTACTGTCATCGGATTCACTATCCCATTCACGGTAATATTCTTGGAATCATCCCAGGATCCAGAAAATACACCTACACAATATGAAAATCCAAGGAACGCAAAATCAGATGATATGAGTTGAATTCATTGCTACTCTACATATTTGAGATTCCATTGCTACTGTACAGATCTGAGGTTCCAAGATACTCAGGAAGCAAAGAATTACTTATATATCTATCAACTATTTCACATCATAGTTACTAATCAGTAATAAGAAAATTCACAGCAATTCGCTATTTGTCTTCTCCTAAACGAAAGAAACGCCTATGTCAGAATGGCCCCATAATCAAGCATCCCAACAATTCCATAGAACCAGAATGAGAACTAGAGCAGACCAGCAAAAGTTTTCTCCATCAAGTATCAGTGATTAATCGTTGGTGGATAGTAGACCAAGATGACTCAAAGAACAGTAACTATTCCGGAAAATGTTCATTTACCAAGTTACCTGGGATCTCCAATAATTTACGAAGGATCTCAATTGTTTCTTTGCCATCAATGGAACGTTGATTCAACAAGCTCACCACAATTACCTGCAAATATCAGATATAATATTCGCAAAATGTTACAGCAGCAAGAAAGTAAAACAACAAATTCCCAGATTCCTCGAATCAAGGTTCAATGAAAGGAACTAAATACTTGAACGAACCCTCTCGAAGTTGTTTGTGTTCCTAGCTATCAATTTGGTGGTCTTGTCCGGAAAAAACGAACTCTTTCGCTCAAACATCCTTGCAGATGTACTAATCCCGTTGATCGAAGCAACCCAGCACCGGGAAAATCCAAATATTTTTCTTTCACAAAGTCAACAATGGTCATTTATCCATGCGCTTCCGGTAGTTATTGGTTAGGATCAATGACTCATGCCATTAGTTGAAGACAAAAGTGACTCGAACACTCTCCTATTTTTATTTGTATTTAATTAATTCAGGAATATTATAAAATTGTGTTATATTACTTCTTTATCCTGAGTTTTTAAGTCATTTACTTATCCAACCAAACTAATTGGACCCCACTCTCAAACTTGGATCCATTACCCAAATCATTTTACTTTTTTTTTTATCTGCTTTTACCTCAAAAGAAACGAAGAATTCAAGGAAGAGATAGAGAAAGAGAGACCATGGAAGGTCTTCAAAGATCAACAATCTCGTTTGGTCGCCAGGGATCTTCTGGTATTATCTTCGATGATCGTTTCATCGCCGACCTTAACAAATCCGGAGGCAACAAGAACAAAGACGAAAGTCAACAAGACGAACAACCTAATCGCCAGCGGCGATGAAAAAGACAAGCTTAGGCCAATCAATACCAGTGGAGCAACACCAAGAGGAATTGAGAGGAGTCGATCTAACGACGGAGGAGCACAACGACATCATAGAACAACCGAAAAAGTGTCACCGATGGTAAACCCACCATCTCCGAGAATCTCGACATGTGGTTGCTGCTTTACTTTCCAAATTTCTTATAATTTCATCTTGTTATCAAACATTGTCATGTATTCTTAATAATTCTGAAACAGAGATTATATTTCTAATTGGGATACAAATAATTTCTCTCTTTGTTATATTCTCTATCATTATATGTAATTAGAGGGATGTAAGAGTTACTTAGACTAGTTTTATGTAGTTGGATAAGAAAATACCAGTTTTAAAAGAAAAAAACCAGAATCTCACAAATCGATTTCCGGCGAGAAAATTGAATTTTTTTGCGAAATGTTCATGAAATATTCAAATTTTTGTAAAATAGTTATACTAGTTTTGTAGTTATGCACAAATACACATAGTTATACTTTGACCATTTTTAAGAAATTATTAGTTAAACCTAAAATTAATTTATAATTAATAGTTGAATCAAAGATATTACGGTATTCTACTACATTTATGAGGACTACACAACCTATTTTATTTGTTTTATGAATTTTATACAGATTTGGTTCAATAATGTGATACTAAGTATAAAACTCATCATATTTTGATAAGATATGTTACTAGAAATGTGAAATATGTAGTATGAATATAAAATTATAAAAACATTATATGATTAACAATAGTTGGCTAAGTCTATTATGAATATGAAATCATAAATAATAACTTGAATTGTGATTACGTTGTGAATTAACAATATTGGTTCAGTTAAACCATTACAATCCTAATGAATTATGTTTTTTACCACATGATTTCAATTAAACCAATGTCTTGATCATTCAATCCTAATGAATTATGTTTCTTTACCACATGATATTTTGTTTATTCTTCACCATATTTTGAACCAATTGATGTTTATTAATATTTTAACAAATTGCATCTTGAACCAAATGGTTCTATGTAAACCAAAACCAATTTGAAGCAATTTTAGATTAAATCAAATGATTATGATTTGATGTGAATCTAATTAATTTTAGAACTAATTGATTTTATGAATAAATTGAGTTTAATTGAACCAATTGATTTTATGAACAAATTTATTTTAATCGAAGATTAAATGGATACTTTGACAAAAAAAAAATTAAATGGAAAGAAAAAGAGACACACATTTGTAGCTATGCCAGCTTTTGTAACCCACCAATTTGTCTTTTTTTTTTAATTATTTCAAAAGGGCAAAAATGTCATAAAAACATGAAGGAGAGTACGAAGAGTATATGAGTCACACAAGGAGTAGCTTAGTCACTTTCTGTTCAACTAAGAGTATATGAGACACTCACCCTACTGGTTACGTGTTCCCTGTGTTTTTAGGATAATATTTTTTTTTTTTGGTTTTCAATTCGAAGGATAATTTGTTTCTCAGCAACAGCAAGTGACTCTTTTGGTGGAATTTTATATCTATAATACTTATTTTAAAAGAAACATAACAAATAATAAATTCTGGTTGCAACAACCTCAAATTGCTTTACTTTGACTCTACCATCTGTGGTCTTAAACTGGAACCAGAGACTAAATTCTTTCCATTCTGTTAAGTGGGCCAAGTTAACTATTCATTTAGCATTACAATCCTTTGTTAGGTTCAGATGATGATACACTTGTTGAGCCTACTAAGCTGCCACCATATAGATAAAGTTTTGATCTAATCATGTCCCACTTGCGAAAATGTCATGAAAACAGATGATACAAGAAACAGTACCTCACTCCTCAAGTGACCTGATGGTATAATTGTAGCTCCTGTGCATCTTCTACATCATTTTTCAAGTTATCACATGCCGCTTGTATTATTATTCACCAAAACGCAGGAACAGTTTGTGGTCTTGATGCTGGGCTGAGCTAACGCTCTTTCTAGTGGGCCTATTGACACACTTCCTGAACCTGTCGAAGCCCACAAGTATGAGACTCGAATCGACAGACGACATAAACAAATATCTTCTTCACTGAATATACGAATACATTGTTCGCGGTTTAAAAACAAAAAAGGTAATATGGTGTCAAAGAGTTTTCCGAAAACAAAGATACTTAGGGAAATCGAACCGAAATTCATAGACCTCTTGTCAAAAATAGGTAATAGAGTAGTAAGAGCAATGAAAGAATATTCCCTCCGAGAAGAATATATATACGTCTAAATCTAATGCTATCCTCTTGCAAAAACTCTCCAAGTCTCAAAGATACCTCTTTTACAATTCACAAAACAAAAGGATATATATTTTAAGAAAAACAGAGCAACAGTCGAAGAAAAATCAGACAAATCCAAACAAGAGACAATGTAACTTTATCTAGATACTCTCGGCTTCCATACTTTTGGTACAACCGTAGATTGATTTGGTAACCGAGCCAAGAACTGTAATATGCCTTCATTTGAAGGTCCAACCCATCAGAATTCTCTAGGTTTTTAGTACAGTAGCTGAACAAAAACGTGGTTTTGCTTTGTAGGGTACTAAATCGGTATGCTTCTCAAAAACTGTGATGTAACCCCGATGAGACGATTACAAATCATATTTTGCAGAGTGATTCTTTGGTAACGGAGGCAGGAGTTATCCAAACTCTGCTTTTTGTTTTCTACTTTATAAAGGAAGCGAGAAGAAACAAAATGCTATACAATGACGACTTCATCACTCAACTTCGCCTCCTTCTTCTTTGAAGTGTTGTGCAAAGTATTCATCTAGCTGTCCCCAGTTTGGGATGTCTGATTGATTGGTACTATCGGATGGTAATGACCGGATGCATTTAAGAATAAGCTCAACGTGAAGCTTCAGCCTGATAAGACGAAATGAATGTTTGTTACAGAAGCTAAGCTGGTTTATTTTTTTGACGGACATAAAGTTACCTTTTCTTTGCCTCTGGAGAGCTTATCTCCAAGCTATTAAGCGTTTGAGAGGTTTGTGTATGGATAATCAAAATCACCTGCCTACATAAATCATGAAAATAGATATGAATATGGAAATATAAGTTACTTCAGAACCTGAAATAGCATTATCTGCCTATTAAACATCTATAAGACAGTGATTCGCTTGTGCTATACCAGAGAGCGAGTCTGTAACTGGTCAGATAGTTTGTTTATTCCCTACCCTACAATAAGTAAATTCTATTCCAAATAAAAATTGTGCAGCCTAAATGTCTATGCTATGAAAGCTGCATATATGCTCACCTAAAGATTGCTTGAACATCCGCTTCATGCAATGTTTCGGAGAGGACACGGTGAAGGTAGCCAACTTCCTGTTAGATTAAATGAACATTTGAGCTTCGACTATTATTTTTATAGAATTAGTGAATAAGAGTAAATTACCCTTGTGAGTGGCCACGCAAACTCTTTAGTTTGTTTATTGCTGTCTGGCGGTCTATTCCAGCCTTCAACAACTTTAGGCAACCCATGAAGATGCGCTAATAGTCTTTCTCTCATTATCTGAACCAGTTTTGTGTATATTTCATCACGATGAATCCTATAATCCTGAAAATTGACGAGATTCTGTAGTTAATGGAAACAAGCATCAAGACCGCCTCTCTAGTACTTATATTTAGGCTGCAAAACAGGCTTCAAGACCGCCACCTATAGATAACCAACTGGCGTGATTTCTTTTTCAACTACTGCTTAGTCAGGGTGTGCAACAACTTTTTTACGACCTAAAAGAGTAAAGAGACAAAAGCTAGACGCTAAAGAGAGAAACATACCTGAGCAACTTTATCAATCTCTACTGACAACAGTGGCTTTCTCGTCTCAGGAACTTTTGAAAACAGAATTCTTCTGGTTTCTTGGACCACAAAAAAAAAAGTGTTATGCAGGGACCCACTACATGAAAAATGAGCCAGGAACAGGATGATCCAACAAAATCATTGGGAAGCTGTACAATTAAGAGACTAAGCATCACATCTTATGATTAAACAATCCAAACATGAACAAATCCAACAAAAACTAAATTCATCGTCATAAGCAAATGAAGGTCAGTAATAAAAAACTTCGTGAACACAAAGTACAACACTTCTAAATGAATCAAAGATATTAGTCCAGCTGAATACATTATAGTTGCAACAGTTAAAATAGACAAATAATAACACCTACCAGGAATAATAGTGTAGGTGAAGTCAATTACTTGACTTGCAAGTGCCAAGTGTTTCGCCTTTATGGACTTCAAACCAGATACCTATAGCATGAAGATGGCCATTCAAAAGGTCAATACTACTACTATTTACATCTGTTCTGCGCAAACAGAAATTAAGTCTCTTTATTTCAAAAAACTGGGTGAGGTGATACTAACTGATTAAAATTTACACGTTTATGGTTTGAAAACTCGAAATAGCTAATCAGCAATGAAAATTACAATTTTCTCCATTTAAATCATATTCATACCTGCATAGCACCAGCACCCAGAACAAGTTGGCAAGTCCTAGTGTTGAAAAATCTCAACACTTCAACAACACGAAGAACAATTTCCGAGGACAAAGCTGGCAAAGAATTGTTCATATCAATATACTCGGACAGCATTTTCAGCAATATTAGCCCACTGCAGATATAGAACTTGAATCAGTATTACTCAAATTTTTCAGTCAGGACAGAAAATAAACATTAAGCAATCTAAACTTAGCAAACACTACAAATAGTTAGAGCGTATCTCTCATCTCAGACATGCAAGACAACAAAAGTCTTATCTGGTGAATGGGAAGTGAGACTAATATTCCATAACCAAGAACCATTCAAATTACAGGAAAAAAAAGGCATGGATAACAACATTAAAATGTAGGACGAGAAAACTAACCAGTTCACCATGTGGTAACCAACTCCTTGATAGAAAAGGTTTGATTTTCCGGACACCTTCGGATTACTTTGATTATTCGGAGCTAAAGATACACCAGTCTTGCCTTTTTCAGAAGACTCAGGCGTGACAGTGGATTTCACAGATTTTTCATTTTGCAGTTCAGTATTTTGGTCTCCACTTCCTGAAGTGAGAGACCCATTGAGAGGGAGCTTACTGTGGTATTTTTGAGTGTCAGCTTCATCAACTTTCCCAGAAATCAACTCCTGGGGTGCAAAAATAGAACTGATTATGGATTGAAATTCTTCTGGAACATCTATTTCATCCCATGTTTCTTGATCCAGCACAGCTTTCAGTTTTGTCATCTACAGAAAATCAAAATACAAATTAAATTCACGACCAGAACTCTTGATAATGAAAGAATTTAGAATTACAGAATATGCAGTTACGAGATGAAGCCAACTGTGCGTTATGGAAAATAGGTTTAACCTTTCTGCTACAAAAAGCATAGATCAGATGGCTTGGGCATATCGCTCTTGGTATAACTTTTTCACACCCTTATTCTTTTCTATTAGCCATGAACTAAACAAAGGTGCAGATGTGCTTGCTGTAAAACTAATAAACATATATACACAGAGACTAACCCGAGCTTCATGCTGGGAATCTACAAAGGCCTTGGCTTGTGATTGCAGTGTCCCACGAATACTAGATCCCAACCGTCCACCAATCTGTCAAATTCAGAGCAAATTTCATGCAAGAATGAGTGATGCAATATCTTGTCTCTTTTATGAAGAAACGTTTGCAAGAAATACCTTCTCCGTAATTGTAATAAACTCTTGGGTCAGATCATAAATGCTCATGAACTCCTGCAATTTCAATTTTGGATGAAGAAGAGCACGGACTCCTAGTAGCTTAGCCCACCTACCATGAGTAACCTCGCAAGCAGAAAAGACAGCTTCTGTGTTTTCTCTCAAGACATCGGCCCTACATAAATAAGAAAAGTAGCCTAATTAAGGTCCAAGCGTAAAAGAAAGGCTTGTGTTACAGACCACTGCGGGAATTTGGAAGAATGCATGAAAGAAAAAAAGTATTAAAAACCTGAAGTTCCTTGACATGTTCATTAAGCTTGATGCGTCACTTGATTTTCTCTGCAATGGAAGGGCCTTTGAGGTAGCCTTACCCAAAGGAGAAGACACTAATGACCCGCCTTGGAAACCTGTTTCCTGGGCTGTTTCGGCCGCTACAGCACCAACAGCGATTGCAGCTGCAACAGAATCAGCTGCATAATGCCCATCGATGTTGCAGAGAATCCATTCAATTGCCTTTTTCACTTCCGAAGCCCTGACTAAATGTGCCTGCATTCACTAAATGAAATGAAATCATATTACATCCCAATCAAATATCTCAGTGCTTCAGAGGGCGGAAGGTTCCAAGCCTCTTGTATCACAACCAAAATAAAATTACTGCCAAAGGAATAACATATGTCGAGCATCTATGTATAACTTCATAATTGATGCATATATTACCTGAACAATCCTATATATGGCAGTTAAGAGATTAACAAATGCTTCAGATGACAGAGACCTCAACTTGCTCGCAAGAGATAAGCCACCACCTGTTTACACAGTAGGAGTAAGCAGGGTTTTTGGAGAGACAATGCCAACAAAGACGATACATTATTCTATGAGAAGGATAAGAAAAACTCTATCTTTCCTTAAATAAGTTACCAGCCAGCACTCTTCATCATTTAACCAATTTCCATCTAATTTACTTCCCAGTTGGGTCTCAGATATACTAGAGATTAAAAGAAAACAAGCAAATGGGAATATACAGTTATATTCATAAGACCATTTCCTAAAACAAGAAATTAATATCATAGTTTCGATAGTGTTGGACTTGATGTGAACGCGTATCAGAGAAATTTTGCACTTTTCAAGTTTGAAACCTATGTTCAACCATGTATTCATGAACAAATTAAGTCGCATGATAAACTTTATACATAGTAATAACAATGAAAATCTCACCATCCACATCGACTGAGCGCTCCCCATGTGAAAAATCAGATTCGAGCGATTTTGCAACAAGAACTGGAAGCAGCTCAGCAACTGCGTTCTTAATAGCATTTTTCATTTCGGATGTCAGTGCATCACGATACATTCTCAAAACTGAAGGGAACTTTGCCTAAGGAAAAAAGTTTAAGGAACAACACATGAGAAACTGATTAAACACTTAATTAGCACTATGAACCAATAACAAAGACCAGAAACAGCATAAACAAAGAAATTAAAACAATTAACCATTTTCAATCTCAGTGGTACCATATAAAGAAAAAGAATCAGGAGTGGTCACTCACTGTTCTTAGCAATCCAATAACTAGAGGAAGAAGCCGATCACATAAGGTAGAGGTTTCCTCTTCTTCTAGCTTAACCTGCAAAGACGTAAGCCCAAAATTCAGAGTCATGCTGTATATTCTTCCAGTTCTTTTTCTGATTAATCTACACTTCTCACAGTTTCGGATCTTCTATTTAGTTTTTACACCAACAATCACGCTCCACATAGTACAAAGGAAGCGCCATATTCATTGAAGATAAGCATTTGTATTGGATGAGACTTACTTCATCAACAGTCTTGTTAGTGGAAATGGATCCCCGTATTTTTGCTGCAGATAAAATCAGTACATCTATCTCCCCAGTATCATGTATTGAGATACGCATAAATTCTGATGTGAGAATACTACAAAGAAAAAAACAAGCCATCAGACACTAAACACTAGACCAATTAAACCAATAAAAAAGATGAAACAGGACAGGTAGATATAGGAGGGGAACTACTATATCTTTACACAACAGCACTACCAAAGAAAATCAATTTATTAACTGCCTTGTACAATGTTCTACACCTTCGAAAGTAACTAAACATGAATGAAATCTCCAAGTATTGAAGACATAAGTAAATTTGAATTACAAACTAGGACTAATCATAATAAGGATGGCTTAGCCCACAAGGCTCTACAGCATAAAAGACCCAAGTTGAGAGGTGGTGAGGTTAAGAGTTCAGAAGTTATAATTGATTAGCCATAGGGTCCTACAAGCCTGGAGGCATTCATAATCCAGAAGGTAAAATAACGCTTTACATCTCAACAAATGCCCAAGCACAAGAAACATGAAAGAATTAATTTTACACTAAGAAATAGTATCTCTGCAGATTATAGAGAAGCTATCTGCTATGGATAAACCAGAGCTGCCAAACCCTCCAAACATTTTTCAAGTTGACTGCCTTCTTTATCTGAGGAATTTCAAAAGGTTCAATAGCAAAACTTAAAACATAGTGACTCGATCACATTTTCATCTCTTCTCTACAAAATAGAATTCAAAAGTAGTTGATTGCTTGGGTAAGGTACTAGCACAATAAACGTGAAATCTGACTTAGTCTCATTGTGTTCCCAATCAATCCATCCTTAATAAGCATTACCGCCAGACTGAATACAGCTTATTCTACTCAGTTATCATAACATGAAAAAGACACACCTGTTTATAGAATCTATTGAATTAGTAACATGATCCCGAAGATGGCGGAAGCAATGTAGACCAGTCAGCTCATCCCCAGCCTAAAAATGATGGAAACCAGTAGAGCTTCTTAAGAAAGAGCACTCTAATTATCTAAAAGTAACCAATTTCAATTACAGATGAACTTACCAACAAGTTCTGAAGATCGTCAGTTATATCCAAAGCTCCAGCACAATCGGCGGACGCAACAAGCTGAACAATAAAGAATCAAACTTCCATTAAAAAAAAAGAGGAAATACACAAAAGTAGCTAACTTGACACTACTCTAAACGAATCAGTAAATTTTCTTTTTACCAATTTGAGTGCAGAGAGAGCTTGATTAACATACAAAATAAGTCTCAATTTACGTTGCAGCTCCAACATATTTATCCTAGTTGAGCTCAGCTCTTGAATCTGTCGAGCTGAATCTACCAAATTCCTGTCCAGCAGCCGAATAGTCTCTTTCAACTCGCGGATCCTACTACAACCCTCAACAATCTTCACATTCAAATCCTGTAACTGCCCCTGGGCCTCGAAAAACGAATCCGACCTCACGGATATTTCCTTCACTAGATGCAGCTCCACCACATCAAGATACTGTGACAGTTTCTCTTGAAGCGCTAGATTCTCTGTCAGACTCGAGAAAGGGCAAGCAGAACGAAATGTAGCTCCATCTTCAAGGGCAAAATCCTCCTTAAAGTAGAGTGAAGGAACCTCACGCAAGCACGCGGCTAAACCCGATACGTGGCTCTCTTCATCAAATCCAGAGCTCTCCTCCCTCGTATGTTTCCTAATATCCTCAAACCTACCATGAGACTCAGAGATCGACGAAACATAGCCATGGAAATCGGATCTGGTAAGCTCCGAACCCGGTAGCTTCGTTGAAGCAACAGGCGCGAACTCAGATGGAGCTACAAACGTCGATGAAGACCACCAACCAACCCAAGAAGCATCGGAACCATAAACACCAGACTTCCCTCCATGTGGATTGTTAAGGATTGACGAGAGACTCTGACTACTTGCATCCGAGATCGATTTGGTTAACGATGAATGAGAAGGAGACTGAGACGAAGACGAAGACGGAGAAGAAGACGAAGAACGGCCAAGATCTAAGCTTGATCGGTTCGAATTGCCAATGGACCTTCCCATTAGGGAAGGCTGCGAATCCATAAGACCTTCACGAAATCGAAACCATGAACAAAATGCGGAGAGAAGTCACAAAAGTTGATCTGGGGAAGAAATATCGCAGAGAAATCAAACTTTCAAAATCATAATGGTGTTAGAGGATTTAAAGAGTGTGAATCGAATCGAATCGAATTGTGTGTTGAGAAAAAGATTAGTGAGGGTTGGATCTGAAGCGAAGCAAAGAACAGAGGGAGTTGTGGAGGACTCAGGAAAGCCCTCTCTCGGTCGAGACTCGGTGAGATGGTTCGAGAGTTGGTGCTGATCGGTTAGCGCTGGGCTGCGGATCAACCTGCCCGCCCTGCAACAAATCTGCGGGTTAATGACCAAATTTACGAAATCTTGATTCGCCCCGCTAAAAAACAAGTTACCAAAACCAAACCCGTAATCACTCCGCATAAATCTACGGGTCTGCAGTTAACCCGCTGAAGAAAACCCGTTTTAAATCCGCCTAAAACTTGTGTGTTGTTTTTTCAACTAAAATATTAGGATGACTAAGCATTTTTATTTGAAACAACATGTTGTTTCATTAAACCGCAGGTATCTGCATAACCCACGATCTTAGACCGCTAAACCTAACTAAAAATAGGTCTTGTTCCGCTAGGCCCGCAACAAAGTTGACTTCGAAACTGAAGCTCATATCCGTTCTATGCAAGTTTAAAATCGCGGGTCCCACAAATTTTTAGCTCACTTCTGAGCTCTATGATCGGTGCGAAATTTCACCACGAAGATACTATCGACGGTGGATTAAGTATCCACATCATTTACACAATATATATATATATATGTTTGATTTTTTTTTTAACAATTGAAATAGAAAATTTTTCTAGAGCCTAAAACACATATTTGAAAATATTTGTTGAAATGGAAAGTTAGATTTTAGAGAAATTAGTTAAGATTATTTGGATCATCGTGATTACCTTCCTAACAATTTGATTTTCTTCCTAACAATTTGATTTTTTTTTTCTTTCAAATGTTTGAGGTTTTCTAATATCCGGTAGTCTTTCACTCTTCTTACTAGAAAACAATGGCCATAGAGAGATTGTTTTATGTTTTTTGTTTTTTGTTTCTGTTTTTTGATTTTTGATTTTTAGTTTTTGATTTTATCACTAATTTTGGCTTCCAAAAAACTCGAAAATCAGATTTTTAGTTTTTGGAAAGAGTAACGTTTTCTAAAAGCTAAAAATTTGAATGTTAAATTGTAACAAAAAAATAATTTTTCAAAAGGTTAAAAACCAGATTTTCAAAATCTTGAATGGTTTGAAAAAGAATTTATGGAAAACAAAAACCAAAAATTATCCTTAAAGCAACACCAATATATTGATTTATACAATGGCTCTCATTTAGATTGGTTGTTTATGATCTATACAGTGTCGTGTTTATCGTACTGTCTTGGTAGAAAATATTATTTCTTGGAACTGAGGTTTATTCATTTTTAAATAAGTGCGTAATTGAACGAGAAATTTTCTTACTTGAGGTTTGAGCGAGCAGAAAAATGTAACATTTGTTACTTAAAAGATATCAATATAAATAAAAAAATATAGTTTAAACATAGTAATAAATAAAAATATTCTAAACTATAATTTTTCTTTTTTTTCCTGAAAAAAATATTTACTACTCACATAATCAAGTTGTCGAACTAACTCCCTCTCTATAGATATGATAATCAAAGCACTCAACCTTTCTTCTGACATAGTCGATCGAAAGTAAGATTTTATCAATTTCAACTTTGAAAAACTTCTTTCTGCAAAGACATCGGAAACGGGGATTATTAACAATATTCGAAAAGCGATCCAAGTATTTGGATAACAACCTTCTTTTGTCTTTAAAAATTTCCAATATTTCAATATGTTTTTTATAGTCTCTTGGCAAAACGTAACCTTTAAAACGTTAAGAGAATGCTTGGAGTTTAGGTAATTAAATCTAAGATTAAGTTTTTGTGTTTTTGGTGAAGACCGATAAAGTCTCTTACATTCTCTATTAATGGATTTAAGAAAAAATGAAATTTGTACACACTTTAGTAAAAGGAAAATTGAGAATATGTTAAACACATTTAATTCAATACATGGCCTTCAATTTAGTTTTGATCCCTAGGTTTGGGCACATTACAATATGTGGCCTTCTAGTTTTAGATAAAAATAACATGAAGCATTATTAGTTTTTCTTAAAATGTACCCTACTAAAATCATTTTTTTGTGTGACCACGGACAAATACCCCAAACTCAAGTTTGTATGCACGGTACTGGTACCGGATCTATATACTTTTACAGAAAAAGATAACTTATATTCTGATTCTTAATTACCAATCACCAAATCGACACACTTCGTCTTTGTACAAAAGCTTTACTGTATTTACTGGCTGTAATATAAATAAATATATCGATGGTTTCGTCTCTATTATTAGATCATTTCTCTGCAGACCAAAATATATATAAATATTCGATACCAAAAAAAATATATATATTCGATCATTTCTCTCATTATGAATTTATGATGCTTCCACCTTACTGTAATAAGCCCGTTAGCATAATTAAATAAGCCCATTAGCATAACTAAATAAGCCCAAAGTTTTCAAAGGTTTGGAATTGCTGCGTTTCTCAGGCTGCTCTCGGTTATCAGATGTGTATCTCACAGATTGTAATCTGTACAAGTTTCCCGACAATTGTAGCTGCTTATCCTCACTGCAGTCATAATATTCTATTTATTCTATATATTGAATATTGAATTATATTGAATATTGAATTCCATATTCAAGAATACATGATTCTTCTATATTCCATAAAATATTATGCTTGAGCAGAAACAATATCGAGAATTTACCTGGAAGCATCAAGGAACTCCATCATCTCAAGTCACTTTGCTTGAAGCATTGTCAAAAGCTCATCTCTCTTCCTGTGGAAAGAGCAATGTGGATCATCTAGCCACGAAGAACCAAAAAGACTTAACTCTGATCATGTAGTGTTCATCAGTCATAACAACTGCTTCCATGCCAAGAAAAGCCAAGATCTTAGTAGATGTTGCAACACAACCGCTTCATTCAAATTCTCTGTTACTGATGGCAAAGCCAAAAGAAAACTTGATTGCTATGAGGTAGTGAAATGCGGGATGAGCTTGTTATATGCACCGGACGAAAATGATTACAGGTTGCAGGGGTTACTGGCGCTGGAGAATAACCTCGAGAAAGCGGAATCTACAAAAGAAACAGATCAAAATGAAGCCACCATGGATGAAACTGCTGTGTCCAAAAGAGACCGTGCATGTTCACAAGAAGAAGAGCTATTGAACAGGAAAAGAATAAAGAAAGAGATCTCTTGTTCAGATTATGAATGTTCTGCATCATCTGTTCTTAGTTACATGGAGCCAGCAAAGCCTTAATCTCTGGAAATAGATTTTAGACAAGGGTTAAATTCAAACAAATATCCAATTATGTATTAAATTTTCTCTAATTCTTGTCTCCATTTCTTAAGTGAATTGCAGAAACTGTTTGTATAGAGTTTCTTCGGTTTCATGTGAATTAGTTTCTCGTAACCAATTTTCAAAAAGAGAGAAATGAATCTCTGTTGTGTAAGTTCTGTTTCCATAGCACAAACCAAATTTCTTCTACAAAGATCTGAATAAGTTTCTTCTACAGGATCTATTAATTATTTTTCGTTTTCTTAAATGTGAAAGCTAAACTTTGACTTGTACAATAAGATTCATTGAAGCTTGAAGTAAAGTTCCAATGCAAACTTATTGCGATTATCTCTGCATATAATTAAAACGATTCTTTGAGACTTGAAGTAAAGTTCCAATACAAATGCATTAACCAGTTTCATTTGCCACCACATATGTTAACTTTATCCACAAGCTTGATATTTTCTACTTACAAAGTTTCCTTTTTAGGGGTGGAAATTCGGGTCAATTGGGTTGGGTCGGATCGATCGATTATTGGTTTATTCGGATAGTAGAAAACCAGTCCGAAATAGTCGAACCAAAAAACTGGGTCGGATCGGGTCGGATTTTTTTTTTTGCAAAAATTCTAAAAAAATACGAAAAAATCCAAAAACCCGACCCGAATTCCGAAAAATGTTTTTTTTTTTGGAAAATTTTTGAAAAAATTCGATCCGACCCGAAAATCCGACTTCAACTGACCCGACCCAAATTCTTTAATAAAATTATTTATCAAACCGACCTGAATTTCGGTTCGAATCGGGTCGGACAAATCAGATCGGGTTAAATTCTCTCCTTATTTTGAGTGATGTGATCTTACGACTTGTACAGGCTAAAAACCCTTTTAAAAAGTCAAATGCTTGAGTTGTAAAATACCAAAAAATCCGCACTACGAAGAATAAAATATCACACAATCAAAAGTCAAAAGTGGACGCCAAACACACTCACAATATATTTGCTTAGAACTTTACCAATGTTTTAGACCGTTGACCTAAAATTTTTAATGCATAATTCTTCATATTATTTTTATATGTTATGAGACTCCATGAGAATTAGCAATGTTCAAATGTGTTAAAAAGTCACGCAACAAGTCACATGAATATTTCTCATATATACAACAATTAAAGTATCCTCACAAGATTAATTGAAGCCTCACGTTTCTTTTTTGGTCATTTTTAGACGTTACCAAACCTACTCAATAAAATTCTAAATAAATAAATAAATGGAAAACAACTTTAATGGACCGTCTTCACTTTATCATTTTACTTATATTGTAAGTTTATAATTAAAATCCCCATAGATGCAAAAAATGACAATCTTCTTCTTATGTATCCTTTAATTGATCAAACGGAACCAACACATTGTAAAGAAGAAACAAACCAAACAATGGCTTCACAAACCAAACTCAAGAAATCTAATTCTCATTTTAGCCTGTGTACTTTCCTCTTCTTCATTGTTCTCTTTACCATTCCTGCTCTCTTCCTCCTCCGTACCTCCTCCTGCTCCTCCTCCTCCACCGCTTCCGTCTCCTCCTCCTCCGACACACATCAGCCACCGTGGTCCGGCGACCTCCAAACCGCTCAATTCGCTTGGAACCGACTCGCTTTCTCCTTAACCAACCCTCCTCCTAAAGCCCTAAAGATTGCAGTTTTCTCTCGGAAATGGCCCACTGGACCAGCTCCCGGCGGTATGGAACGTCATGCCTTTACTCTATACACCGCTTTAGCTCGCCGTGGCCACCATGTCCATATCTTTACCTCTCCCTTAGACCCTTCCCCTGAAGCCAACAAAATCACCCCTGTTTCTGACCAAACCACAACTCCTAAAATCCATTCGCATGGCGATGCCAAGCCTGGGAAATGGAGGTACAACAAAGCTTGGGAGCTTTACCAAGAAGAGAACCAGAAAGAACCTTTCGACGTGGTTCATACCGAAAGTGTGGCTTTACCTCATTGGATCGCTCGCGAGGTTCCAAACTTAGCTGTCTCGTGGCACGGCATTGCCCTAGAGAGTTTACAATCAAGTATCTACCAAGACCTAATCCGTAAACCTGATGAACCAAGATCACAAGGCTTCAATGCAAGTCTATATGGTGCCGTTCTTCCCAAGATACTCGATGAAATCAGATTCTTCCACAATTACGCTCACCACATTGCAATCAGTGATAGCTGTGGAGAAATGCTAAGAGATGTTTACCAAATCCCGGAGAAAAGGGTTCACGTGATTCTCAACGGAGTCGACGAAAAAGGATTCACATCAGACAAGAAGCAACGTTCTCTGTTTAGGTCGAAACTAGGGCTAACAGAAAACTCATCAGCTATTGTTTTAGGAGCTGCAGGGAGATTAGTCAAAGACAAAGGACATCCATTGCTATTCGAAGCTTTCGCAAAATTACTCAAAACGCATTCAAATGTTTACCTAGTAGTAGCTGGTTCAGGGCCATGGGAGCAACGTTACAAGGAATTAGGCAACAAAGTTTCGATCTTAGGATCTCTAAACCCAAATGAGCTCAAGGGTTTTTACAACGGAATCGATTTATTTGTCAATCCGACGCTTAGACCACAAGGGCTTGATCTGACGTTAATGGAAGCAATGTTGAGTGGTAAACCGGTGATGGCGTCGAGGTATGCAAGCATAAAGAGGAGTATCGTAGTGAATGAAGAGTTTGGGTTTATGTTTGCGCCAAATGTGGAAGCTTTGACGGCGATTATGGAGGTTGCGGTGGCGGAAGGAGCTGAGAGGTTGGCGGAGAGAGGGAAGAAATGTAAAGAGTATGCGGCGGAGATGTTTACGGCGAGTAAGATGGCTTTGGCTTATGAGAGGCTTTTTCTTTGTATTAAGGATCAGAGATTTTGCATTTATCCTTAATAGCTTATTACTCAAGTAAACATTTAATTTTTTTTTTCTCAGTATTGGAAAAGTGAGTCATAGCAATATAATTATAGGAGGTTCTACCATCATCTATGTCTCGTTGGTTAGATTCTGGTGTTTCGATCTTTCTATCTAGAATTGCAGATTTTAGAGTCTTTTCTTAGATTGTCTTAATTTAGTATTTTCCAGGTTTATTTCATCGCTTCTCTCTTTTGAGTTTAGATTTCTGGGATATGTATGTTTTCCGCCGGCTTAAGTATTTTACATTTGTATTCCGCATCCGAATTTTTTTTATAATATTAATCAGGTGAAAAAAAAGCAATATAATTATTTACATATGCGACCCCTTACATATTTTATTTTTGTTAAAACCCTTTACATATTTTATTTTTGTTAAAATCCTTTACAATTCTTAAGTTACACAATATCTAGTCTTTTAATATTTCTATTTTCTGATATATACCAAAATTTCATTTATTCGTCTGTTATATATTAGATCCTACGTATACACACAAACCATTGTAGTTGAGGCAAATTTTAAGAGTCAATGTTTGAACTTATACGAGCTTGTTCAAACCGTTGATAAGCTCCTCTCGTTCTAATATACAACACAAGACTCGAACCTAGCCCAAGTAGAGACAAGCAACCCCACCACACGAATGTCAAGTAATAACAGTCTCGTCCCATACACACCACCGGCTCTGAGGTCATTGATTTGGTCCCGGTAAAACCATGCGAGTCATAAACAAATGCAGCCAAGAATCCATATATCAATGACCCTATTGGTATGTTTGTGATCAAAATGTTGTGGTTAACTCCAACACTGTTTGGTCCGAATAGCTCTGAGGTGATGGAAACCGCTGCTGCGAATATAAAGCCGGAGCTTAAACCCATCAGTGCGGTTCCTGCTTGTAATGCTGATGTGCTTCCTGATGATGCAAGCAAGAAAAGTGCGATTGGTGTTGGTAATAGAGCGATTGCTAACCACCCGGTTCTTGCAAAATAAACCTTCCTGCACAAGTTAAAACACTCACAATCCGCAATCAACCAGAGGTCTTAACTTATCAAAGATCGAAGTACTTACGCTCGGATATAATCCGGTGTTGCAGAAAGCAATCTTCCAAAGAATGAGAACGAGGAATATAGTGTGACAAGAGTTGTGGTATTTGAGCTTTGTCCTAAAGACTGAGCAATCTGTCCGAGGTTGTTGCTGTACACAAGTCCAATTGTCCCGCCACAGAAATAGGCTATATAGTATAACCAGAAATCTGATCTGCGTAAGAGCAGCTGCAAAGAATGTTCAATTCCCAATACCTCAAGCTGATTTCTTGTTATAAGCCTCTTGCAACAAGACTCATCAATATCTTCTTCCTCAGGAGCTAGAGTCTTTATGGGGTTTTGCACCACATCTTCGTTAAGCAATTGGTAACTCTCACGGTTTGCTTCATGTGCAAGTATCCCTTTGTGCAACTCAAGCTCATCAGGATCAACAAGAATGAAACCAGAGCCTTCAAGACGGAAACTTGTGTGGATTGTGCGGTGATACCAATTCCTGGCGAAGACTAAACCAGGAATACATAAAGGGAAGATCAAGAAGATGATTGCACCACCAAAGAGGAGACGAGCAGAGGTTAAACCAGAGGATTTTGATCCAAGGAGAAGGAGATAAACACCATTTAAAGCAGCCAGTATGTTGAGCACCAGAAACATAAGAGAGTCACGGCGAACTCCATCTGGTGGAAGAGGTTCAAAAGGCGGTTGGCGAAGAATCGGGATGATTGCAGTGAAAGAAACAACAAGCGGTATAAGAGCGTTTAAGACAAGGTAGAGCTCTGGAGAGGTTGGATTGATTGCATTGTAAGCAAGAGTGTACAAAGCGGCACTTACACCATTGAAGCTCACTGTAAGGGAAAGAGCAAGTGATCTGTTTGAAGGGAAATTACTAATGCAGAGCACAAAACAGACAGTGTTGAACCAACAGATGCTTAGACCAGCAAGTAAACAACAGAGAAACACCTGCACAGAAGCTAGCCAAACTTAATCAAAGTTTCATCAGAAACAGCAAATTATAAAAGACTCTTCACTCTAAAAGCTTTAATATTTTGTCTCCACAAAATAAAAATTCATTTTTAGTATTTTTCTATCTACTTCGTGTAATTATATCAGTCACACAAAAAATCCTCTACACATCAGAATAAGACGTTTCAGTCAAAATCTTGTTCCCAATTTTTTGGCTGATTTATATGACTTGAAACAATAAGAATTTAATGAATTTTGACAGTCATATTATATATAAAAACAAGAAGACTTGTAAGTTGTTGCCCACCAACCACTTTTATACAATTTCTAAAAACAATAAGAAAAAATTACTTTATCAAAAAAATAAAATAAGAAAACACAAATCGACAAAGCAAAGAAAAATTGAATTAGGCTAACAATCTACCAGTCATTCATCACCCAATCTGAGATTCAAAAGTCTTATTTTCTTCGTCTCATTTGTGACTTCTTCAACATATACAACTTCAACTTAACAAACAAAAGAAAAAAAATGAACCATAAACTTCCTTTTTAAATTAATGCAACAGATTTTTTTTTTTTGGTGAGTAAACGAAGAGTTCTTAGATTATATTCCAAGTTATCATTGAAGATAACTTTTCGCCATGAGCATCGCATGATTAGTCTTTGCCAAATCATAAAGTAGTTAATTCATTAAGAGAAAGAGAAACAGTTTTGAATAAAGTGAAGTTACCATAATATAAGGCAAAGAGATGAAATGAGTGATGACGAGCCACTGAACTCCATAACCGACGAATCCCATAAACGCCGCTGCGAAAAGCACCGTCCAAAGTGGGAAGTACATGAGTGCAAGACCTGAAGACCATCCGAAAACCTTTCCGAGATCCGAAGCGACGGCGAGGTAATTCAGCTGCACTTGTGAAATCCCTAAAACCGATTTCAAATCTGAAGAATAAGCAGAGAAATCGAAATTGGTTCCAGTGAAAGCTTGAATCCATATCGTCGCAACAAGTATCATCCATTTACGTGATTGTCCCATAGATTTTTCTCCGTCGGTTTCCTGAAGATCGAACCACAGAGATTTTGTGTTTTTGAATTTTGAAATCTTTTGTATGGTAGAGAGAATTCGAGGTGGTTGTGTGAGTGAGCTTCTCTCCTTTGGTGTTGTTTATAGAAAACAAAAATATATAACTAACAAAATGTCAAAACACAAAAAGAAAAACAAAAATAATTCGTTTATTTACGTGGCGGCATTTTAATAATAAATAATTTACGTAAATAAGTGGTTTTGAAAAGTTTTGATTGATTTAATAATATAATTAAAGCACAAATGGTGATTTTTTGGGGATAGTTTAAGGTGGCACTAAGATGAATTTGCCTATTACTAATAATTGAGTAATACAATATGATTTTTATATTTTTATATTTTTATATATTTACTCCTTAATTAATTAATTAATTATTAGTCAATTTTAATGTTTTTCAACCAAGTTGGTGATAATTAATGACTCCATAAATACGATATGACATATGAATACATTTGATGCCTTAAACAAATCTAAGTACAAAACTAAAAATCATTAAATTTATCTTGGCTTCTTAAAATATTTCTATCTAGTATTTCTAGAAAATGAAAATCTACTGAACAATTTCTAGTGACTAAATATTTTAAAGTGTTTAGGAATTGGCAATTGCTAACTCAAATCTAGACTAATACTCAATATATATGAAGACCTATGTGTGTCTTATCAATTAAGACATCCAAGTTCTATATTTGTAATTCTCAACTATGTTTAATTTTAAATATAAGAAAGGAAACTAATGGACAATAATGGTACAGCATGTTACGCAGCAATGCATGTGAGATGATTTGGGGGCCAGTTTTCATAAAAATGTAGGACCTTTTTCTTCTCAATTTAAAGAGTATATATTACATTTATGATTTGTTGTGGATCATTTTAAAAGTTTCACTACCGATCATTTAAAAACATAACAAAAAATAGATATTTAATTAAGTGATTTGATGGTATTTAACTATTTCCTATGTCCCAAATTATAATATGTTTTTGACTAAAAATACGTTTATTGAAAAAATTTAATAATTTCTCTTAAAAATTAATTAGTATATTAATTTATTATAGTTCAACCAATCACAAAAATTATTGCTGAATATTAAGAGTCAAAAATTATTAAATACATTAAATTTTCTATTATAATTCACAATATATCTGAGGTACAAATCAAAAGCTCTAAAACATGGATTGAGGGAATATATAAGAAATGCAATTAATGGACAATAATGGTGCATCCTGTTAGGAAATAGACCTGCAATGTAGGACCGTTTATTAAAACGTAGGACCTTTTTAAAATTTACTGAGTATGTGACCGACCATAAGAGAACTACTACTACGGTTATATTCGTAAATGGTGAAATCCAGTTTTAATATATATGGCAAATACCTTAGTTCACTCAAATAAATTATTGAACTATACTTTTATTGTGAAAGCATGCAATTAAAATTGATACCAAAAAAAAAATACAATTAAAATTGTATGACAATAGTTAGGTACGAATGTCACTGTAGTCTGTACTTTGGAATATCTAGATAATATTGTAACATTAAAACCAAAAAAAAATCTAGATGATAACAATTGTATTCACGTGATACGTAGGCTAAAAGTTCATTCCAAACGGTGATGACATGACATTTGCGTTATGCGTGCGTCATTTCTCCAAAATCCAACTAAAAACATGTAAAATATTGTTTAAGACACACTTATAATTTTTTCTATGAACGTTTTTGTTTTTATTTGCTTTAAATTATGTGAGCGCATTGTTTCTTACAGTGTCTCCATCGCATTACGTCTCTCCAAGTCACAATATGGAATCTTCTATTTTTCTAATTTAGATATCAATAATTGAACAATTGTATGGACTACTGAGTTTGAAAATGGGCCAGATTGTAGCTTAAAGCCATATTGTAATTAACTAAGGGCCCATAATAGGCCCATTTTTGTCGACCCCGTTCGTGTCTTCCAAGTCTGAACCCTGGGATTTTGCCCAAATCGCCTCCTCCTGAGCATTCTTGTTCGTCCCGTGAACAAGTCTCACTCGAATGGCGTGGCTCAACACCATCTTAAATTTTTCGTCGACATTGATCAATGGCGGCTCTTTTGTATTTCCCTAAAATCTCTTCAGAGCTGATTTTCTCACTTTTCCCATCTCTCTCACTCATGGATTTGAGGAGACTCTCTCGCGCAAGCTATTTATCAACGCGCCGCTTGAAAATTATGGCAGACACTCGAGAAAGCTTCCATACAACCCGATACCTGCAAAAGTACGTTCATAAGCCCGAGAAATCGGAAGAGTCTTCCTCTGATCGGCATTTGCACGAACGGTTAACTTCAGTTTTGTCTAAGAGATCTCTGGATTACGAGCAGTGTAGACAACTGATAACTATTTTATCGCCACATGAATTCGATAGGTTGTTTCTTGAGTTTCGATCCAAAGTTAATCCCAAGACGGCTTTGGATTTTTTTCGATTAGCGTCTGATTCATTTAGTTTCTCCTTCAGCCTCCGTTCTTATTGTTTATTGATAGGATCATTGCTTGATGCGAATCTGTTATCGCCAGCTAGGCTACTTCTAACTCGTTTAATCAATGGGAACGTGGCGATTTTGCCTTGTGGTTATGTTGATTCGAGAGACAGTCGACTTGTGCTTGCAGATGCAATGGCGAGTTTGAGTTTGTCTTTTGATCCGAAAATCAGAAGGAAAATTACAGAATTGTTGCTTGAAGTTTATTGCACACAGTTCAAGCGTGCTGGCTGTTATGTAGCTCTTGATGTATTTCCTCTTCTTGCAAATAAGGGTATGTTTCCTTCTAAGACGACCTGCAATACTTTGCTGGCTTCTCTAGTGAAAGCCAATGAATTTCAGAAGTGTTGTGAAGCTTTTGAAATTGTTTGCAAAGGGGTTTCTCCTGATGTTTACTTGTTCACTACAGCAATTAATGCATTTTGCAAGGGAGGGAAAGTCGAAGAGGCCATTGAGTTGTTCTTAAGAATGGAAGAAGCGGGTGTTAAACCAAATGTTGCTACTTACAACACTGTCATTGATGGGTTGGGGATGAGCGGAAGGTGTGACGAGGCATTTATGTTCAAAGAAAAGATGGTAGCAAGAGCTGTGGAACCAACTCTTATCACTTATAGTATTCTTTTTAAGGGTTTGACCAAGGCAAAGAGGTTTGGTGATGCTTATCGTGTTTTGAAGGAAATGACAGAGAAAGGGTTTCCTCCTAATGTTATTGTATATAATAGTTGGATTGATAGTTTAATTGAGACTGGAAGTTTGAACAAAGCTATTGAGATAAAGGATCTCATGGTTTCAAAAGGGTTGTCTCCAACATCGTCGACATATAATACTCTCATAAAGGGATACTGCAAGAGCGGTCAAGCAGTTATTGCAGAGCGTCTCCTACAGGAAATGCTGTCAATGGGTTCGGCAATAAATCAGGGCTCATTTACATCTGTAATTTGGTTGTTGTGCAGTCATCATATGTTTGACTCAGCACTTCGTTTTGTGGGAGAGATGCTACTGCGTGAAATGAGTCCTGGAGGTGGATTACTTACTATGTTGATTTCTGGTCTCAGTAAGCATGGGAAACATGAGGCAGTAGAACTTTGGTTTAAATTTCTAAATAAAGGTTTTGTATTAGACACGAAGACTTCAAATGCTTTGCTTCATGGCCTCTGTGAAGCAGGGAGGCTGGAAGAAGCTTTCAGGATTCAAAAGGAGATAATAGGGCGTGGCTTTGTTATGGATAGAGTTTCCTATAACACGTTAATTTCTGGATGTTTCGGAAAGGGAAAAATGATGGAAGCTTTCATGCTTATGGATGAAATGGTTAGGAGAGGCCTTAAGCCTGACAATTATACATATAGCATATTGATTCGTGGGCTGTTTAATATGAATAAAGTTGAGGAGGCCATACAGTTTTGGGCTGATTGTAAACGGAATGGCATGCTTCCAGATGTTTGTACATATTCAGTAATGATAGATGGGTGTTGTAAAGCTGAAAGAACAGAAGAGGGTCAGAAAGTGTTTGATGAGATGATAAGCAATAACGTGCAGCCAAATACTGTTGTATACAATCATCTAATCAGAGCATACTCTAGAAGTGGAAGGCTATCGATGGCCTCTGAACTTCATGAAGATATGAGACACAAGGGAATTTCACCTAATTCTGCTACCTACACTTCACTAATAAAGGGGATGTCGATCATTAGCCGTGTTGAAGAGGCAAAACTCCTCCTCGAGGAGATGAAGGTGGAGGGCTTGGAGCCGAATGTCTTTCATTATACAGCACTTATTGATGGGTATGGTAAATTGGGTCAGATGGTTAAAGCTGAATGTCTTTTCCATGAGATGCATTCGAAGAACATACACCCAAACAAGATAACCTATACGGTGATGATTGGTGGGTTTGCCAGAGATGGAAATGTAACAGAAGCTTCTAGGCTTCTAAATGAGATGAGGGACAAAGGAATTGTTCCAGATAGTATCACATACAAAGAATTTTTATACGGATATCTTAAGCAGGGAGGTGTTTTGCAAGCTTTTAATCGCTCTGATGAAGAAAATTATGCAGCAATTATTGAAGGATGGAACAAACTCATACAGTAGCTGATGGATAAGTTAAAGAAAAGGTTTCTATCCTGGTTCTTAATTTTCCTAATAGTTGTCTGATTGCTTGAGTTTTATTGATAGAAATCGGTCTTATTTATATAGTTGTGCATCCTGATTGCTTATACATGGAGTTGGAAAACTGAGATCCAGTGGTGTTCTCAGTTTTGATGGTCCTATTCAAGCCCGGAACTTGCATCTTCTCCTTAGAGGAACATATTAGCATGGAGTCGATTGATAAATGCATATGTTCCACAGCTAACAAGTAGGTCAGTTTGTTCTACTTGATTCTCCAGCCACATTCATTTAATGGCTTCCTTTTTCAATTTAGAGAGAAAAGTTGTTGTGGCATCATATGCTATATGGGTCTATGATTTTGAAGTCCACATTACTGGTGCTCCTCAGGTTTAAGAAATGGAGTGCAACAAAAAAAAGAAGGCAAATGATTCATTCTGGATCAGAGCAGGCACTTCCTCATACAACAGTTCTGAAAAGCTTATACAGCTACAATAATCTGTAAACAGCTTTAAGTGCCTTCAGTATGTTGCAGCTTACAATTCTATGCTGAGACGACTAGGGTTCTTTGATCGGTTAGTTTCGTTTAAAGAAATCTCTTGATACTGTTTGCTAAATATCAACACTTTCCTTATATTTTACCTTTTATAGCAGATCCAGTGAAAGATTCACGCATCATAGACAGTCAATTTAAAGCTTATCATAGAAGTTATGAGACTGGAGTCACTGGACCAATTGGCTCCTCTATCTACAGGTCACATAAATGTAAATTCTCCTTTTTGAACTTCACTTCAAAATTCTTCCTCTTTTCACTATCTGTTTGACTGAAACCATTGATCTCTTTCTCTTATCTGTTTTGTACTTAATCCAGTTCTCAGCGGAGTAGTTTAGAACTAATTCTTTCCTGACACGTCGCTGGGGAAAATTTGCTCAGACGTGCAGAATTTTTGCCCACGGAGATTAATTGATTGATACGAAAGGTAACATTTTATAATGCTATCACAACTAACTGTAACAATTTTCACCGTGTAGATACTTTCGGTGGTGAATAAATTCTGTTTGTTTTTATTACTATACTATTAATTAATGATACCCTAAACTGAGATGTTGTTTTCAGACATATGTGAGAACTCAATGTGAAACGTGACAGATCCCACTATTAGATCTCATAACAGTTTCAGTTTGTTTTATAGATAGATTTTTTACTTGAGAAATTTCAGATATTCAATCTAGTGTATAGATACTGAAATGATGGGCTTTGATTTCTCATAATCTATTTAGAATCTTGGATACATGAAGTAAAAACGAAAAAGAAAAAGAAAAAGAAAACTTACGGACATAGATTGCTTATCCATTACCCTAGAAATTTTGCTATATATTTAAATGTTTAGCATCCAAACCTAGAGTTTGGTGAGATGAGAGTGGATTACCCGAAAAGTGGGAAATATTGGAAACATTAAATATTTAAAAATGACCAAAAGGAACAAAAGAGAGGAAAAGTAGAGGTGGACGTTCGGTTTAAACGGTTTGGATTTTTCTGTTTTTTGGGTTAATCGGAATTTTCAATTTTTGTCGAATTAAACTGAATCGTTATTCGGTTTGGGTTATTCGGTACTCAGTTTTAACCAAATTTTGTGATTAAACCGAATTCAACCCGAATTGCACTAAAGAAAATCAAAAAATATTTGAATCCAAAACCGATTAAACCGAACAAACCGTATTAGATAACCCAAAACCGATTTGTCCTTTCAACATTATAATCCAACAACCTAAAATGAGATTCCAACTAATAATTCTATCGAAATTCAATACAAGGGAAAAGACAATTCGATACCTTTGCTGAGATCACCGTCACGCTTAATCTGTTGTGGCTTGAGAGGATCGTTCTTGAGCTCATTGAGATTAGCAGTTTGAGCTTTCCAACTTTGCTCAATTTCGCGAGCAACTTATCTTCAATTGAAGTTTCATATTTTTTACCTACACCAAACCCACGAGGCCTTCTCTCTAACCATTTCTTCATCTTCTTCTCCTTCACCTTCTAAATCAAAATTATCCCAATCCTCATCTTCTTCTTCTTCGCCATCATCATCGATACTGTTTTCCGACTCCAATAGCCCGGAATCGCCATTTCTTCGCTTGTTTGAAGCAAATAAACGAACCCCATCATTTCTTTTGTCAACGGCTACTCCGAAACTCTGTCGAATACGATGAGAAAGTGAGATATATGTACACGCTCTAAACCAAGGAGTAATCGGATATGAAGACGAAGCAGACAAGGAACACTATTTGGAGCAAGACACAAATGTAGATTATTAGGGTTCGATTTCGATACTTTTCGATTTGGTAAAGGTAAAGTGAAGTAAGGGAAAAAAAAAGTTTGTTGACTTTAAAAATAGAATTCGGTTTATTAAGTTTTCGAATATCGAACCGAACCGATCTGATAACCGAATTTAATTTCACATACGACTGATCGGTTTACAATTTGATTTTATTCGATTTCGGTTAACCGAGTTAATCGGTTCGATCCGATTAACCCGAAAAAACCGAACCGTTTACCCACCCCTAAAAGTACGGTAACAATAGATACCAAACAGTTCGCACTCACATGGCACGTGAGTATGGACCATTCTTTCCTCAAAACACCATTTCATTCGACCGCATCAGTCGATATTTCAGTTCCATGCCTTCTCGGGTTCTTCCTTAGTCTTTTTCTTATATTTTTCATATTGAATTATATTCATAAAAATAATGTGTGGCTGACGAAAATTCCCTTATAGTAAATTGACTAAATTCCAAAAAAATTAACTTACAGATAAATATTTGTGAAGTGAAGAGTTGCAAGTAAAGTCACTTGTTAGTGATTGTACATTTCATTTTCATCCAGCTTTCATGGCCACACGATCGTAGGGGCTTCATAATCATTTATGTAGGCAATGTATTCCGTACAGTACGGACTTGCAAATTAGACCTTCAATTTGGTTTATAATAACTTGCGTATAGGTTTTATATCTACATAAACCCAATCAATATAATAAAATTTTAGAAACCTTAATTAGTATAATATATCCAAAAGAATATGAGAAAATTGTAATTTTTTTGGAAAATAGTAATTATGTGAGGTTTACTATATATATTTTTTTGGCTCTAACCTTTTAACCAGAAACTTCTAAAACTTATTTAAAAATCGACAGTGTGGTCACTGTTTACATTTCAAATGGTGATTATGAAATTATTTATTATTTGTTTTAAATATCACGATCAGGAGAAAACGATCTGTAATTAAAGTGTTCTTTTTAGCTTTTGCCTTTAAATTGTTAGGCAATATACAATGAAAGATTGCGAAAGCTTATAATTAAATAAATTAATCGCTTTTAGCTTTGATCCTTTAAGATGTAACCATAAAAAAAATTAATTTTAGTGTTAGCAAAACTTACACTTCTACTATCCTTTTAACACAAAGACATATATATATATATATACAATGTGTATGTATAGATTTGTGCATATAAATATGTTAAGAAATGAGTGAAAGAGCAATACACAAACCAATCACTTCACTCACAATATAGCAATCACTCTCATGGCTACTAAATTCATTGTCCTCTCTCAAATCAACCGTCCAAAAACCTTATTTTCAACCACAAAATCTCGTCGATGCAAACCAAACAAACCCAAATCATCTAAATCTAGAAGTGAAAACATGTTAAACAACATGTTTTCTGGCAAAACACTAACAGAAAACTATCATTATAACATAGATCCGCAACCTCTTGCTAATTGTCCACTCCTCTCTATTGCAGATCAGTCAGAGAAAGAAGAGGAGAATCAACAAGATCACAGGACGGTCTCGAACGCCAACTGCAAAGATGGTAAGTCGATAAGTACGACGAATTACAGAGATTTGAGGCGTGAAGTTGCTCGATTAAGCTTGTTGTGGTACATGAAATGTTCAATAAGCTTTATATTAAGGAAGGCAAGAGCGTTTTATAGTGAGTTTTGTTGTGATAATTATGCTGAGAGTGGCAATGACAGTACTATAATTGTGGACGTAGATCCATATTTTTCTATTCCGGTAATAAACTAATATCTCCAAATCTAAGTAATTATAGATTATGTTTAACTAGTTATAATTAGTCAAATGGTCCATTGGCTTTGTGTAATTGTAATGTGTTGTACGTCCACATGTGTGTAATTAAAAAGACGTCCACATGTATGTAAGTAATGTTATATGTAAATTAATTATGTCTAGTGTTGTGTTACTACATAAGTACTACCAACAGAAGTACACTTTTTAAATCTCTCAAATAGTTTTTTGAGGTTAATTTTAGCAAAAACTTGATTCATGGCTTTATGTACTAAATGTTTGAGAAGATAAATGGAGAAATGTCAGATTTCACTTCCAAAATTGATGGTCTCTATAGAAGAATCGAGAAGCAACTAGCGGACTGGATTGGGTACTTCAAATTCAATATCAATCTTGCTTTATTGAGCCTTATCAATACAACTATAATTAGAAAGCTTTACCAAAAAAGAAAACTAGAATTAGAAAGTTTGATGTGATATGTGTTTAATTATTTAGGTTAATTGCTGGTCTAATCCTAATTCTAATTATGTCATGTCTCTTTCAGTCTGCTTTGCAATTACTAATTTGGCCTGGTCTTGTCTTTCGATTAAAATTCTACATGTGACTACTAGTAGTATACAATAATACAAATTGTTTATGCGTAAATAAACGATCAATAATAAGAACTGTATTGAGTGAATTCAACAAATAGATACAAAAAAAAAAATAGTCTATCTACTAAGAGTCGAGCTATTTCTCGATATCAGACTAACTAATTCTTGTCTAGCGATTTTATTTAGTGTGATTGATTATGTCTTTCACTCTTTATGTTTCTCTTATTTGTACGTCTTCTCTTTTCTAGTGTTTTCTGGTGTCATCATCCCTTTGTTAGCTCTGGATTAAGCATGATTGAGATCCCATTGATGGCGCATAATGATTTCTCTTCATTTGGCGGGATTGTGTTTCCTTAATTATTAGTGCGCTAATTCATAATGTGATCCTTTCCTTTCCCGTTCGTTCACTTAATTTCAAGCCCATTCTTAATTTGTATTTGGTTCTGTTATGAGCCTTAATCTTATGAGGCCCTTCCATTAAGACAAACTCACTCAAATAAATTCAGATTTTATTTATAAAAAAATATCATATTCATATCTTCCTATAACCGAGGGGCTCGGAAGAGAGACAAGCTTGTACTATTCTACAACTGAATGTGAATTAATTTTATGTCGTACATATGAACAGTATAACAACTGTTAATTCAGAATCACATGCCACATATTTAACGTTGTAGTTAAACCTATTAAATTGTCGAAAGAAGAAGGACCACTCAATTACTTATATACAAATGGTCCTCTACACCATAAATGTCATTGCCTCGTTATTTTTAGTAACTTATGTTGACTCTTTAATTACCTGTCCCTTCAAATACCATTTACATGTTTTTGTTCGTTTTTTCTACAACTAATTAGGTACATATATGGCTCTTGATGTTGATAATCTTATCGTTCTTTTTTACAAAAAACGAATTATGATGACGTCAACTATCCTATGATCAACGATCTTCAGAGTTTATCTAGTATCTTATATTGACGTAACGTAATATAAATGAACTAAACTTGTTTGACAGAAGAAAAAAAAGAACTAAACTTAGTCTCTTGTATAATTTGTACGTATCTAAGCCGAAATTGGTTTCAATCTGATTTTTATTTAGACCCAATTTTCAAATTGGGCCCATAAGCCCATATTCAAAATTTCAGGTATATCAGAGTAAGGATAACGTTAACACTTCACAGAATGGGAAAATACATTATTGAAGGTTTTAATGAAATTTTTTGTATATTATTGTACCGTCTATCACTTTGATTACAAACAATCAAACTCGTGTAATCATTGCATTATATAATATATGTCTATAATGTATTTTTTTTGATAATTATGTAATAATCATGTTATTACCTCTAATTATTGGCTTGGCATAATACTGTTACTTGATGGTATTTTTTTGGAACAACCCATATGGAATGTTCTTGTATATTTTCTAATATAATGTTACAAGTGAGGAGAAAATTTTGTTGGTGTGTCGTGTTCATATTATTGTTTTATACATATATATGTAAGTGTCTTGATTTATATTAAAAAATTCCACAAATTATGAAAGTATTTTCCTTTGTTCTTCCCAATTAAACAATGGTATTATTAGCTAATTAATCAACAGACTTTTTTCTGTTTCGTCATTGTAACTTATAGTTATATAGACAAGAGGTGATGGACCATCAAATTATCTGACTGGATTTAAACAGCAATTGAATAATCATCAAATCATGAGCGGTAGATAAATAAAGACCAATCGTTGTTAGGCATGGACCAACCTACTAGAAAATCTTTTTTTTGGATATAATAACCCAATCAGTTCACGAAACTTGTTTAATTGTTTCGTTGAAAATGGTAGATAATTGCTTTTCAACCCTATCTCGACGATTTTTTAAGAATTCAAAATTCCTTCCGAGTATGTTATGTTTTACATATTCTCTACACACTAAATCATAAAGCTGATCTCTTAATCTACACAGTCAAAAAATCTCTCAAATCTCATGCTTTTGTAAACCAAATACTGTTTTTTTTAGATTTTGTATGATGTTATGAGTTAATTTGTTAAAAATATATATCAAATTATTAAATGCCAGCCAATGTTATCTTAAATGTTAGCAACATGTTCTTGTTCTTCTTAATAATGCATTTAAATATAATTATCTTAATTATGGAATTCCAATTTCTTCCAGCTTAACTTGATTATTTCCATTCTAGTACAAGAATTTTTAACAAGAAAAAAAACAAAAATATAAATTCTAAAAACAATTTCACTTTGTGTGATAACTTGAACCAACTGCAAGTTGTTGCATGATCATACAATATTCATCCATTTTTCTTAATTATTAGCCAACGGTTAAGCTCTACATAGTCATTAAAAACATTATTAACATCGACTAATATTCTATCAAAAGTCATATAGTATTGCATAAATATGTAAGTGGAACCAAATTAAGATACTAGTCAACTACGAGAACATCTTTATTAGTCATAATTCCTCCATTAACCTCAAATTAATCTAATTGTTTAATAATGTAATTCTCCAGAAGATGATCTTCTTCACGGCAACTTTTCGCAGCCATAACACCCCACTTTCTATAAATGTCGTATTCCATTTCACATTTGTCTCAATCTTGTAAATAGTAATAAATAAATAATATATAAAAATCAATTCTAAGTAGCACAAAATCCATGTGTTGTTGAACTATTTTATTGTAAATTAACAAACTTTTTTTTGTCAACAAGCTGTTCTATTAAATTACATGTCTTGAGTTATAATAGCAGAATAAAAAAGAATCATACAAATTATAGTCATACAAGGCTTAACCATAGAATAAAAACACTAAGCGGAGAAATCCTCAAATGCTCTCGGCAAGATAGATAGATTGTGAAAGTGCAAACGGGAAGCTTGAGACAATTCGGAGATCTTTCTTGTTCTGTTGCCGTGGAGGACAAGTGAACACATGAGGAAGTTCTTTAAACACCATGGTCTTGAGCTTTGAAAATACTCCTCCAAATTAGAGAAGATGTGGGAAATAAGTCTTTCCCAAAAAAGGACAACTCTAGAACTAAATTCAACCTAAGGAGAATTAGTCTAGAATAAAATCTTAAACCTAGATAGTATCCAAATACTTTCTGCCTTTGATCCAAACATGTAACTCTGTCATCTAAATGTATAAGACATAGGTAATTAGAAGATAAAAAATTTGAAATCGTAGAGATAATAAAGTCCAACTAAGGTAGCCCATTATCACAATCAAATATTAACCTGACTAATGTTTATGAAATGGACCTTATTTTAAAAGACCCAATTCACTAAATTAATTAGAAAAATAATTTTGGAGTACCTTGAATTACTTTTAGTTCAATGGGTAGGCCCAACTCCTAATAGAATACACAAAGGCCCAGTAAGGAGCAAAATGCAACAGCAGTTTGCCCTAGCTGTGAGAGATCTGGCGGCGGCGACAACACTGAAATGTGGCTGTAAGGTAAACTCACAGACATGTTCACCGGAAAAAGAGATGAAGAGCAACACTTGAGTCCCATTGATGACCAAATTTAACATTGAAACATGTGGAAGGAGATATAGCTGATATACAACCAAGGGGTGTGTCTTGGAGACAAGAGCCAACATAAAGCTTTGCTCTGAAATAAGGACCCGGTGAAGAGGAGGATGTAGATCGGAACCTCTTCTAGGAAAAGAGGCAAAGATTCTAAGAAGAATAAGAAAAAAAAAGAAAGGAAAAAGGAAGAAGAAGAAAAAGAAGATGAAGAGAGAAGAAAGAGAGACAAAACGAAGGTGACTAGAGGAGGCAAGCCGTCGCCGGAGGCCAAGGGCACCACCAGCAACGGAAGGGAAGAGGAGAAACGTTGTCTCGATAATCATGCCAAAGAGAAATGATACTGAGGTAAATTAATAAACTTACGAGTTATTATATTTGTAGTTGTTATTGTGTCTTATACAAATTAAAATCCGGTAGTATGCATATATATACTATAAAATTATAATAGATCGACAATGTTTAATTTTTTGGGGAAATTTGATCATATAATCACTTAGGTTTCCATATTTAAGTAAATGAGTTGGTCTACAAAACTAGGTTGTATGCAATACTGTAATCAAAATACCCCTATGAAAGATGAAAGAAGCATACGTAATATACATGCAATTCTACTGACACATGTTCATTATAACCAAACTTGAATCATCTTTTCTTATTATTTGATAGGCCAGAATTGTAATAGTTTATTATGCATGCGACCAACTGTTTCCATTACATAATTACTCTCGTAGTTAACATATAATATAATTTCTGCTTTATTAACAGCTAAAAACTACCTCATTATCAGTTAATAAAATCTGCTAAGCCAACATTTACTATCAGAATCCACAATATTTTACAGTTAACTCAACACATAATTACTAGTAGTTAAGAGATAATATAATTTCTGATTTACTAACAGCGAACAACTACCATTTATTATCGGTTAATAAAATCTCCTAAGCCAACATTTACTATAAGAATCGATAATATTTACAACTAATAGTTAACTCAACACATAATTACTAGTAGTAACAGATAATATTATTTCCGCTTTATTAACAGCTAACAACTACCACTTATTATCAGTTAACAAAATTTGCTAAGCGACAATTACTAAAAGAATCCACAATATTTACAATTAACAGTTAGCTCAACACATACTTACTAGCAGCTAACAATTACTGTTAGACGAGAAACCAAATGGAAAAGAAGAAGCTCTTATTATCTCGTTAACATTTTCTAATCTGAGTTTGTTACATATATAAGAGGAAAGGGAAAGAAGCTTAACCGAAATAGATAACCATAGAATAGACCGGTTAACATAAAATTGAACCAATCTATAATAATCCTAATACCCATCCTCAAGATGTCGTTGTAATGGACATCAACGACATCTTGTCAATTAGATTATGAAAAAGACCAGAAGGAAGGGCTTTGGTTAAGGAATCTGCGATTTGATTATCTGTCCGGACATGAAGCGTTTTGATCAGTCCCTTTGTTATTTCTTCTCTTACTCTATGGCAGTCCAAGTCCACATGCTTTGTCCTTTCATGAAAGACAGCATTATTGGCAATATGTATGGCTGCAGTTGAATCACAGTAGAATGGGACTGACCATTTTGAGGAACTTGAAGCTCTGTGAGGAGATTCACTAGCCAAGCAACTTCATTAACTCCAAAACGCATTGCCCTGTAGTCTACTTCTGCCGAGGATAAAGACATTATCGCTTGCTTCTTGGACTTCCAGGATATGAGAGAGGAGCCAAGAAACATGTAGTAACCCGATGTTGATCTTCGTGTATCTGAGCAGGAGGCCCAATCTGCATCGGTAAAGGCTTTGAGAATGAGATCGTTTTCAGCTGAATAGAATAAGCCGAGACCAATGGTGTTCTTCAAGTATCTGAGTACATTGTAAGCGGCTTGAAGATGCGATTGTTTCGGGGCTGAATAGAATTGGCAAAGTTTGTTGACAGCAAATGTTATGTTTGGACGAGTTATCGTGAGGTACATGAGACGTCCAACAAGTCTTCGGTATTCAAGAGGATCAGGCAATGAAGGTTCATCACTGTCGAGTTTAAGCTTCAAGCTTGGATCCATCGGTATACTACAAGGCTTGCAAGCTAAGAATCCAGTATCTTCAAGCAGATCCAGTGTATATTTCCTTTGACAAACAGAGATTCCAGGAGCTGATCGAGCAATTTCCAGTCCTAGAAAATACCTTAAAGGACCAAGATCTCGTAATTTAAAGCAACTATGTAAAATGGATTTAAGAGAAGCAACATCATCATCATTGTTTGAGGCAATAATGATATCATCAACATAAACTAGAATTGCTATATATTCCCCTCCTATGTTTCTCACAAAAAGGATGTGGTCACACTGAGATTTTCGAAAATTGAGACCAATGAGAATTTCACTTAGCTTTAAAAACCATTGCCTAGATGCTTGTTTCAAACCATAGATTGATTTCTTCAGTTTACAAACAGCATTAGGGGGAAGGACAGAACCTGGAACTGGTGTGTAACCTGGAGGAAGAGTCATGAAGATTTCCTCTGTTAATTCCCCATTTAGGAACGCATTGGAAATGTCTAGTTGATGGAGACTCCACTTCTTAGCAGCTGAAACAGATAAAAGAGTTTTAACAGTTGTCATTTTTGCAACAGGAGAAAATGTATCTACAAAGTCGATTCCAGGTTGTTGGGTGTAGCCTTTGGCAACCAAACGAGCTTTGTGACGTTCTAGAGATCCATCTGCGTTCAGCTTCGTTTTATACACCCATTTGCAACCAATGGCACACTTGTGTGAAGGTAAAGAAACTATGTCCCATGTATCTGCATCTTCCAATGATTTAAGTTCCTCATTCATAGCAGCAAGCCATTCATCAAATTTCTTTGCTTGTACAAATGAAGAGGGCTCACCAAACTGCATAACAGAGCAAAGGTAAGACTTGTATTCATCACTTAAGTCATTGAAAGACATGTAAGCTGCCAGGGGATAAGGGACATCAGTTTCAGTAAGATTGCAATAATAATCTTTTAAATGTCTAGGCTGCTTTGGAGTTCTCTTGGAATGAACTGTGAGAGGTTCTTTTGAATTTCCATTTCCTGCGAGAACATCATGATCAGAATTCGAGTTAGAATTCATAGCAGTATCAGAGAATCTGTTTTCTTCCTGTGATTGTAAAGAAAATGGAACAGAAACAGAATTATTTGGTACTTATTCCAACAGAGAAGATAGATCAGATGCAGCAGAGTTATCATTTTGAAAAGGAAAGATGTCCTCATGAAAGGTAACATTGCGGGATATATGAATGGAATTTGTTTCTAAATCCATCACTTTATACCCTTTGTAACCCAAAGGATACCCCAAAAACACACACGGCTTCAAACGAGGTTGAAATTTTGTTCTTTGTTTTGAGGAGGTTGAGATGTAACATAAACAACCAAAAACACGAAAAAAGGTTATAATCAGGCTGTTGTCCAGTTAGAATCTTAAAGGGAGAATTATTTTCAAGTAAATGAGTAGGAATCATGTTTATTAAAAAAACTACGGTGAGTATACAATCTCCCCAATAAGGTAACGGAATGTTTGCTTGGAACATAAGTGATCTCGCGACATTGAGGATGTGTTGATGTTTACACTCAACCACTGAGTTTTGTTGTGGAGTTTCAGGACATGAATGATAAGCCAAGATTCCTTTTGATTTGAAAAGCTCAGTAAATCGCAGCTCAGGTGCATTATCAGACCTCACTCCTTTTACTCTAGCATTATAATGAGTTTCAATCATTTTGAGGAAGTCTGGAAAAATCTGTAACACATCACTCTTTGACCTCATGAGATAAACCCATGTCATGCGAGTGTGATCATCAACTATGGTTAAGAAAAAACGATATCCCTCATTTGTTTCCACTGAAAAAGGACCCCAAGTGTCAATGTGCAAAAGATCAAAAGCATTAGAACATATGTTATTGTGAGAAACATAAGGTAAATGTTTTTGTTTAGCTAAAGGGCAAACCGAGCAATGAAAAGAAGTTTTATTCTTCTGTTTGATGCCAAGAATATTGGTAATAGATTCAATCCTTGACAAAGGAGGATGTCCTAACCTATTGTGCCAAAGAGAGAAATCAACAACATCATTTAGAGAAAAAGAATTAGAAGCAACTGAAGATTTGTTGTCAACAGAGCTTTTGTCGAGCATATAGAGATTGTATATTCTTTCAGCTTGTCCAATCATCAATTCCTTGGTAGGATCCTGAATTAAACAAGATGAATCATCAAATATAAATCGACATTTAAGGTCACAAGTTAATTGACTAACACTCATTAGATTTAAACGAAATTCTGGAATAAAAAGGACATCTCTGAGAACTAGATGTTCATTGATACAAACATCTCCAATACCCACAATCTTAACATCTACACCTGTTGGCAAGGTTACATGTTTATCTACAGAAGTGTTCATGTTAGAAAATAAGTTCTTATCATGAGCAACATGGTGACTAGCACCACTATCAACAATCCAAGAGTGGCTGGAAAGAGTGGTTTTAGTAGATTGTAACATTCCAACAAAATGTAGAGTAGAAGAGTTGAAAGTCATACCATCCATGGCTGTGATAGTACCACCTGATGAAGAAGGCAGAGAGATTGTTGTGTCGGGTGTGGAGAGATGAGAGTGAAAGTATGCAATGACTCCTTCGATTTGCTCTTTGGAAAGGTTCTATAACAGTCCATTCACAGGGGTTTCTTTCTCTGTTTTGACTTGATTTGATAAACTGAGCTCAGCAATTGTTGACTTTGTTGCATTTTGCTTTGTCTTGTGTTTAAAACCAGAGGGATACCCATGAATTTTGTAGCACTTATCAACTGAATGACCTATGTATCCACAGTGAGAGCAAACTGGTCTTTGACCAGATTTCTGGTTAACCATAGAGGCATTAACGGAAGCATTAGGCGCACCAGTATATTCTGCAACATTGAAGAATGAAGCATTTTGAATCGGTTGTATGTTTTTCTGACTGTGATCTTGATCAAGGAGATTATAGACCTCTGATAGTTCTGGAATCGTCTTTTTCATTATGATTTGACTTCTGATACTAGAGTAAGAATCGTTGAGAAAAGCTAGAAACTTGATGACCTTAGACCTCTCATGTTCAATATGTATATTCTTACAACAATCACAATTTCTGCAGGTTTTTGAGCAGCATGTTCCCTCCAAATCGTCCCATAAAGTCTTCAGTTTGGTATAATACGTCGAAAGATCCATGCTGCCTTGTTGGAGTGACCATATCTGTTGAGAGAGCTGATACGATCTAGGGAGATTGGTAACATGAAAGCTGGACATCAAGTCCTTCCAAATTTGAGCAGAATCTGGAAGTCTAAGAATACTGCTCCTTAGAAACAAAGTTCAATATCCAAGATTTGACCATGCTATTGCACCTAGACCAAATCTTAAGGAGAGCATCATTTTCAGTAGGTTTAGGCAACGATCCATCCACAAAGGCAAGTTTATTCTTAGCTTCTAAGGCAGTGGTCATCGCAATGTTCCAAGTACTGTAATTAGTACTATCTAGGACTTCGGAGATGATAGAAGAACCTGGATTGTCGGCACTTGTTAGAAAGTATGGTGAATATTGGATTCCGTCAAATGCGAACTGATTCTGCGTCGCGGATGTCATTACTGTATCAGGAGAAATCAAAGACGAAGATTGATTTGGATTCCGAGAAGGATTAGAAGATGAATTCATGTTCTCTGCGTGTTGGTCTTTAGACTTTGGAGCTTGATTTTGCTCGGGATTTTCTTGATTTGAAGAACGAACCAGTCTTCTTGCAGTCGATCGTTTTCCAGCAACTACACGTTTAATCTTTCGTGTATGAAGCATGATCGAAGAATAGAGAACTCGGTGAAATGGCCGAGAAAGAGAAACAACTTCGTCGGTGAGTTAACCGAACAAAGGAAACAGCGGAAGAAAGAAAAGAAAGATTTCTTGTGAAATCAAAAAAAAAAAAAAATGGAGCTCGCCGGAGAAGACGACAGAGCAACAGCGACGTTAAGTCGGAGGTGAGTGAAAGATCGGAGTTGTTGAAGTTAGTTTCAACAGCTCTGATACCATGTTAGACGAGAAATCAAATGGAAAAGAAGAAGCTCTTATTATCTCGTTAACATTTTCTAATCTGAGTTTGTTACATATATAAGAGGAAAGGGAAAGAAGCTTAACCGAAATAGATAACCATAGAATAGACCGGTTAACATAAAATTGAACCAATCTATAATAATCCTAATAATTACTATAATTTTTGCTTTATTAAAAGTTAACAAAACTGCTACGTCAACATTTACTATCAGAATCCACAATATTTACATTTAACAGTTAACTCAATACCTAATTACTAGCAATTACCGATAAATATAATACCCGCTTTATAACCATCGAACAACTACCACTCATTTATCTTTTAACAAAAAACTACTAAGCCAATTTACAATATTTACGGTTAACGGTTAACCCAACACTTAATTACTAGCAGTTGACAATTAATATTATACCCGCTTTATTACTACCACTAATTTATCTTTTAGCAAAAAAAGTGCTAAACCAAACCAACAGTTACTATACAAATCCACAATATTTACAGTTAACAATTAACCCAACTTCTAAATCAACAAGGGCATTTGCTACTTATCTTCTAAACCTTACTGCCCAGCTTTATATTACTGGATATAAGACACGAGCATTTCAAATCAAATCTCAGATCATTAATTACCTATATTCTATACAATTTCTTGTGTGCATATTAATCATTTCGTTAAGGGTATTTCCAACATATTACACAAACGTAGGTGTGTTACACCTAATTAAAAAAAAGTATGACTATCTGCCTAATTTACATAAACCAAACGATTATCTAGCTAATTAGCTTGAACTCATAACTTTTTAGATTTTGATGGCTGTGAAACAAACATTCATATAACTCTCTAACAGGTCAAGTAATTAATAATAGGACTGCAAAACATTTTATGGTCAATGAATCTTGAATCTGAAGACAAAATCATAGAGTATGTTTTTGGGACAAGCAACTGCAATATGATCAAAAATACACTAAATGAGGAATATCTGGTTTTAATATATTCAACTAATTAAAATCCCAATGATCACTCCTCTGTTTTTATTCTGTAGTGTTTTATTAAACACAATGAATACCTATTAATTTCCAAATAATTGGTCAAAATAGTTAAATATTTATTTTTATAGTATTATGTACCGAAATTTGACTCGAGAAAACCATACAACTATACATATTTAATATTGTTTGAAGTATGAGAAGTTTGAGTTTTGCATTAGGCATTATCCATCTAATTATTGATAAAATATCTATTATTTTTCGAAAGTGGAGAAAATAGAACAAATTATCTGAATTTTTTATATGTTTTTGAGCTGAGCTAAATCTGAAAATCACCATCGTTTGAACGATTTTCTTAAGCTTAATTTTTGGAAATGAGTTGATCACAAAATTTTCAATGATGGTTGAGATTATGGTGTGGAAAACGCAAGATTGACCTTGACGAAGACGTTGATTACGTTACTTTCGTAGATTGTAGATTACACGTTGTTGAATCACTCAACTATCAATCACTTAGTTAGCCAACGAGAAACCGATATATAGGAATCTGTTAATTCAACTATTACGTGTTCATTACCACTTGTTCCATTGATGTGATTAAACGAGGGATGTTGATAAACTAATTTCAAGTTTGGAGCCCACTGGTTTTGTGGATTCTAGTCTTATCTTTAAAAGCAGCAACAACTAGATGAAGACCAATTAAAATGGTTGGACAAACTTTTACATCTCATCCTCAATGTTTAACTTCAACGTGACGTCTTTAAATTTTCTTCTTTTTAGCCTATTAGCAGTGGACAGTAGGATTCAATCCCTAATAATGTAAATATGTATGTTTTAGATTTATCATATACCACTAGACTAAATGTTACTTGCATTTTTTATCAGGAATTAAACAAATACAAATCATTATGTGGACAAGAATATCATAGAAAAAAATCATATTCATTCTATAAATGGCATTGAACTATTAACGTAACTAATATAGAATTTTTAATGACTAAGGGATATTTTGAAATACATAATTAATAAAGTGTTTATACAAATTGTTTAGTTGAAATTCCAAAAGCATCCAATTTTTTTGCTTTTTTCATATTCTGTTCTTTTTTTTCTCTTCGACTTTTTGGGGTCAAATTTTTATTGTAATCTCATTTTACAATTTTACGATAAAACTGTGAAATCTGACAGAAATATATATAAGATTGTTTGTTGGCTTCAGCTTCGTTAGACCATGATTAATGGGAGGTTCTTAGAGGGGTTCTTAACATTTTTTATTATTATTTTGTTAAGAAACTTTACCAAAGTGTCTTATTTAAGATCCTTTCTTAGAAGGGTTCTTAACATTTTTCTTCTTTCAATTTTCTCTTTCTTCATTCATTTATTAAAATTTATAATAAAATATTGTTAAGAACCTTTCTTATAAGAACCTTGCATTAATCATGCTCTTAGCACCTAACTCCACTTATCGGACGAAAGTGGAACGCACGCGCTAGTTATGAGCGTGAGTTTAGAATTAAACACAGACGCAAATATTTATGGAATTTATAAAAGTTACTTTTAACTCAAAGGACTTAAAACTAAACAGCTGTTTGGGACCGTCAATCACGTGTTTCTTCACTCCATCTTCCACCACGTGTCATCCATTTCTCCAATGATCCAATCATAGGCTTTTCCCGCCGATTAGAAAAAATAAACCGGGTAATTATTTTTTTATTTTTTCCGGTTCAGCAATTAGAATACTATTGACTATTGAGCAGCAATTACGTGTCACCGGAAGTGGATATAAAATTTTAAAAAATGCTCCGTGAGTCTTCTTTGTCTTTTTTACAGTTGTCATAAAATTTAGCTTTAAAAAGAAAATACCATCTGCATCATATGCAATTAGTAAATGCATTATAAAATATAACAAGATTTGAATGTGGCACGTTACTTCCACTTAATTAATTTGACAATGATACATGAACCATAAATCATATGCCATTTTTATTGACTGATACCGAACAAGGGATTTATATTGGTCTACCTGTTTTCCAATATATTAATCAGAAAACATGACATTTCGGCCATAGCAAATTTCTGGTGATCGAGTTCTGACATCTCAAAAAATATACATTGGCTGAAATGGAGGAAACTATGTCAGCTGAAACATGAAGACGGTTTAGAATTTCATGTTTTGGAAGATTTTAACTCAGCACTTCTGGCCAAATAAGTCTGGAAGTTGATAGATTACCCTGAATCTTTGGTCGCTCGTATAATGCGAGGCATATATTATAGAAATCACTGCCCTATGACAGCTAATACAAACTCAAATCCCTCATATGGATGGAGGAGTATTAGTTCTGCACGATCCCTTGTTAATAAAGGAATGATCAAGCGGATTGGAGATGGTAGAACAACATCAGTTTGGCGGGATCCATGGATCCTTGATGTACATCCTCAGCCAGCAGTCGGTATTGACCCATATATTTATCCGGATCTTACCGTTGATCAATTCATAGATTCTAAGACCAGATTATGGAAAGAAACTCTGATTAGACAATTATTTGTTCCATCGGATGTCCAGTTAATTTTGGGTATACCGATTCCAAAGCGGTCAAGGCCGGATTATTGGAGTTGGCACTATACAAAAACAGGCCGGTATTCAGTGAAATCAGGATACCAAATTGAGGAGACGAACTCCTTTCTGGACATTGGTGTGCATGGACCAAATCTATGGGCAATTCAGTCGAAGATTTAGAAATTGGAGTGTCTAAATAAAATTAGGCACTTTTTATGGCAAACATTATCAGGCTGTATAGCAGTCAAGAAAAATCTTAATAATCGTGGAATAATTTGCGATACGAGATGCAGTAGATGTGGGGCGGAGGAGAAATCTGTCAATCATGTACTTTTCGAATGTCCACTGGCAGTCTAATCATGGGCCATATCCACTATTCCCTCACTAGTTGATGTTTTCTCGGGGAAGTCAATCTGGTATAATATGGACTATCTTATTTGGAGAATCCTGGATTCTGTAAATACTAATGTTTTTCCATGGCTAATTTGGCATATATGAAAAGCGCGAAATGATTCGTGCTTCTCAGGATCGTGCAAAGATCCTCGAGAGGTATTATTACAAGCGGAGCACGACGCGATGGAATGGTCAGTGGCTAGACAAGAAAATGGAGATGCTAGCCAACCAGGATCGATTGGGTCTACTCAACCGTGGCCGGGGTGTCTAACCCATCGAGTGTTAATCCGGCTTTTGCGGGTTACCGGTGTTTTGTTGATGCATCGTGGAAAAGTACTGATATGTATTTCGGAATCGGCTGGTTTTATTTTCCTGATGTTGTTTCAGAAGGTTGTAAGGGGGCAAGGCGAATAAGAAGGAGTCTTTCTGCGCTACACTCAGAGGTCGAAGCTGTTCTTTGGGTCATGGAGTCACTAATCCTATTTCAGTTTCTAGAGGTAGAGATGACTACTGATTGTACGGATGTACTGAAGCTATTAATCCATCCAGATGAGTGGCCGACTTTCCAACCTTATCAGGAGGAGTTTCTCAGGTTAAAGTCTCTCTTTCGTACCTTCACTCTTCATGTAATTCTGAGATCTCTGAATCCTAAAGCTGATGATATCGCTCGTTTTATTAGAGAGTCAGCTAATGGTTTGATGTTGTAAACTTTTCTATCATCATCTTTTAATAGTCTGATTTATTTAATATATTGGTTGAGAAAAAAATCACAAAACATGACATTTGTTTTGAGTGTTTTGAGAATGTCTTAAGCAAATTTTTTCTTTGCTAGGTTTAATATCAGTTATGCATGTCTTTTTTGTTTTTTGTTTTTTTTTGTTAAAGGGCTTTCTTAGTTATACATGTTTCTATATGGTACTTAAGTAATTTAGAATATTGTTTATAATTTTTGTTAGGATAGGTAGAGTTATATCTAATTTAATATAGTAGGTAGTTTACAAACTTCATAAGAGATTTGACATTATTCAATAAAAGTCTACATAAGTTTGAATTATAACATACTAAATGATTTCTTATAAAATAAATTATTGTTTAATATTTAAAAGATAAGATAACATGCCGAGGACATGTGATTCAGTAGTAGTGGTCATTTTACAAATTTTCAGGCACCAGGATTCGATTCTTCCCGGATGCAAAAGGAAGAAAAAAAGAGGGATTTTAGGATATGAAGTTTGGCTATGGATCGGGCCTTGTCGATCCAATTACAAGAGTAAAGTTGACAAAAAAAAAAAGATAAGATAACATTTGAAAGGAATAATCATAGTTTCCTTTTGAGGTTCGGATGGACCAAATAGTCTTTGTTGTTCACTTGTTACATCACTTTGGTCCTTTTGCTTACTTCTTTTCTTCATCTATCCTTTTCCATTTGTTTATTTATTTATCTATTAATGTCTGTCTCACATTTATTTTATTATGAAAGCTGTCCACCAATCGAAATTGTCTTTCCGATTAGTTTCTCTTTTCAAAATAAATTGATTTAATTTATAAGATAATTGCGAATAATATTTTCCAAAAGACAAGATGCTTATTTCTTTTCCCATTAATATTCATGATTTGAAAATTTTTATATTAATTTATGGTATAAATTTTGTTATTTAAATGGATGTATTTGATGATAAAGATTTACCTAACTATTCATCCAAATTTAGACTTTCAGTGGTACTTATTTAGAAAGAATAAACAGAGTAACAAACGAATTTTTTTTTTGTCTATTATTACAAATTTAGAAAAACGTTAAAAACCTAAGAATCGTTTGGTTGGAAAGACAATAGAAAAAAAGTCCAAAAATCCGGAACAAATCGTCAAGTCGTTTGTTGGGTGTGGAACGCGTAAATTGGAAGCTAATAAGAGATTCGTTACATTTCAACAAAACCATTACATTACCGGTCCGACCAGATCACGTCACCCACCCCCAACATTCGGGTCGGATCCTATCCAACCAAACCCATAAACTTACATGTCAGGTTTTGTTAGATTTCTTTTGTGGCCTATTTTTTTACTTATAGATTTATAATTACATATGTAGTAGCTCATTACTATTATATTAAATCAAGAAAACCTTTTCTGACGTCTCAGCTGACTACTAATACTATTTCTGAACTCAAGTCTTCTTCACAATCCTGCCCCAATTTGATGTTAATCTTTGATTTTTAACCCCTTACTTTTAGTTTGCTTGTAAACCCCCACAATCATCAATGTTGTTTTGACTAAGATATTCTTTGAATAAAGGAAGGACATGAGTCGAAAAATTGAATATTTCAACAATAAAATAAACTTGTACTATATTATCGCTTATTAGTTATCTTAAATTTTACTTAAATCATACTATATTTATCATAAATTATACATTTAGCATTAATATTTTGAATGATATATTTATTGAATATTTCATAATACTATCTTCTATGTTTTTCTTATTGAATAAAAAAATTATCCTAAATGGACCCTTTTAAAATTTCATTCACGATTATTATTTGAAATATGCTATTTTACGTAACTAATACATGTTCATGAGTAACTACTTTACATAAATCATTAGGTTCATTTATTTTCATTGAAACTTTTTATTTTCTTTAAAATTTTGTAATAAAAAGAGTTAGAAAGACAAGAAACTTTAAAAAAAAAACTAGGTATACATTATACAACTTAATAGATCCGATTACTCTCATTTTCTATGTCAAAAAGGGCTTCTAATCAGCACAAGAAAAATAGGGGCCAAATTTATAAGGAAATAATAATATCGGGTAAAATCTGAAAACACTTGGGTATATAAGAACATCATCTTCTCGTACAGACCTCAGCCTTTGTTTTATTATTATTTTTTATTTTTTGGTTTCACGAAAACGAACGAATCAGTGTCGGCTCTTGGGTTCCGGAAAAAAAAAAATATTGCACGTCGAATCCAAAACGCGCGTTATACAAACGCTATACTACTCCGGGATTCATCTCCGTCCGCCATTACTTGGAAATCGAGTCTTCGGGCAATGTGCTGACACTGAGTCACCTGTCCGAGTTAGCGAAGTGAAACTTCGAGGTTTGGACTAATCGCAAATTGGTTTTCGTAAGAAACCGCGTTTCCAAGTAAGTGCGTTTGCGGCTGAAACTTTCTTTCCAAGGAAGATAATTCTTTTCCCAGTATGCAAAACTGATTCTTTCTCGTTGATTTCTTCTACGTGGAGGGAAAGATTTCGAATTTTTCATTGCTTTTTGGGAAAACATCTTTCCGAGAAAATCGAATCCAAAGATGAAAAATTTAATTGTCTGTAAATTTTCCCTTGAAAGTTTTTCTTTTTTCTTTTGTTTTTGTAAGCTGCGATTTAAAATCTCAGGTACCACAAAAAACACTACTAAAATCTGAAAAAGAATGTCTTTTAGATATCAAATGCTGTATAAATGAAGTGAATATATAGGTTGGATCTAATCCAAGAAACATTGTCTACTTATGTATTGTTACCTCCATACTGGGAGATCTTGTCTTTAAGTACTATAAATGCCATTTTTGTTATCTGTACTTCTTCAATCTATAATGTTCTTTAATTTCTAAATGTTGCTTGTATTATTTGGCCAGAATGTTCAACTTCAAGCTATGGGGGATTCTTTTGGTATGTTCGTTAGTAATGTGGAACACAGAAGGATTGTTTGTCAATATTACATATGTTAGAAACGCAGTCGCAAAAGGGGCCGGTGAGTTACAACTATAATATTGTTTAATGTTTTTATATTTTTGTCTATTTGTGTTTTTAATTCTTAATTAATTTATGTTTTCTCGTTTTGTTTTGCAGTTTGTTTGGATGGAAGTCCACCGGCTTATCATTTACACAGAGGTTCTGGAAGTGGAATCAATAGCTGGTTGATACAGCTTGAGGTTTTGTTCTGTTCTGTTTTCTTTTCTTTGTTTTCCTTTTGTATTCTGTATATTCCTGCTTTGGCTTAGTTGGTCATGTGCATATGTAATTAGTTTATAACCTTTATTAATTACTGGTTTGATCTTTGGGGCTTGGGAGATAATTTTAACAGAAAATGTGAAAAGCAAATTGATTTATTTTTTTAATGGATTTGCTTGAATCAGGGAGGAGGATGGTGCAATAATGTTACAAATTGCCTTAATCGGATGCATACTCGATTAGGTTCATCGAAGAAAATGGTGGAAAACCTTGCTTTCTCAGCTATTCTTAGCAATAAGAAGCAATATAATCCTGGTATGATTACAATTAGCTTTTGACTTAAGTGTTTATTGAACATAAGCGAGGTTTTGCCTTATGGGTTTGGTTGGTTTTGAATTGGAAACTGCAGATTTTTACAATTGGAATAGAGTGAAAGTTAGATACTGTGACGGATCATCATTCACAGGAGATGTTCAAGCAGTGAATCCTGTAAGTATTAAGAAGAAAAACATGAGATTTAAGTAGTGTTCTCATCATTATTCGATAATCGTAATGGTGATTTGATCAGGCTACTAATCTTCACTTCAGAGGTGCTCGAGTTTGGCTAGCCGTTATGCAAGAGCTACTAGCTAAAGGCATGAGAAACGCCGAGAATGTAAGCTTTTCGTTCCTTCATGAAAATTTTCTTCAGTCTCCATTAACTTTTGCAAGCTTTTGACACTTAAGGTGTTTATTTATTAAAACGTTGATGAAACTATGGCAGGCTGTTTTGTCTGGATGTTCAGCTGGAGGATTAGCTTCATTGATGCATTGTGACAGTTTCCGTGCTCTTTTGCCAATGGGAACCAGAGTAAAATGTCTTTCAGATGCTGGTTTTTTTCTTAATACGTAAGACAATTATTCTTTTCATAACATTTGTCTATCCTCAAATGACTTAAATAATACGGTTTTGGCTGCATATTATAAACTTGTTTAGAACCTGACTAATAGACATTTCATTCTTATGTTTTCAGAAGAGATGTCTCAGGAGTTCAATTCATTAAAGCATACTTCAAAGATGTCGTTTCTCTGCATGTAAGCTTTTTTAATTTGATTTACCTTCTCTATATGCTCCTTGCTCCTTGTTTTGAATTTTTTCAATGAAATATTTTTGTAGGGATCAGCGAAGAATTTGCCTATTTCATGCACATCAAGATTAAATCCTGCAATGGTAAATAAAATTTTCATATTATCTCTTTGTAATCCATTTTTGTTTCTTTTCAATTTTACTCATATAAGCTCAATCATCAAAAAATCTGCAGTGTTTCTTCCCACAATACGTTGCTCGCCAGATTAGAACTCCTCTTTTCATTCTTAATGCTGCATACGACTCTTGGCAGGTAGGTTATCTCTTTATATCCTCCAAAGAACAGAGCTTTCATCTTTGAATAAGTATTTTCCATAATCTAAACTTCAAAGACTGATCATTAGTTTCACATTCATCTATTAGATAAAGAACATTTTGGCTCCGCGTGCCGCTGATCCTTATGGAAAATGGCAAAGTTGTCAACTTGACATCAGGAACTGCCATCCAAGCCAGCTCAAAGTTATGCAAGGTTAGCCTCAGAAACAACTACATTCTTAAATCCTCTCTTAACATCAATACTTAAAATGGTTTATAAGACTTCCTAGTTTTATGTTCTTTTAGATTTCAGGTTAGAGTTCTTAAGCGCAGTGATAGGTTTAGGGAGATCTTCATCAAGAGGAATGTTCATAGATTCTTGCTACACTCACTGCCAAACCGAGACACAAACTTCATGGTTCTGGCAAGACTCTCCAATTCTAAACCGAACGGTAAAAACTCTCCACATTCTTGTGAACCAAGATGTCATGGGTAAGTTGTCTTCTTTTGACCATCATTTCTAAATTTGCAGACAATAGCAAAAGCTGTTGGAGATTGGGTTTATGACAGAAAATCGTTTCAGAAGATAGATTGTCCTTACCCTTGCAACCCTACTTGCCAACACAGGGTTTTCACTCCTCTAGATTCTCCTCCAATCTAAGAGATTATACTATCATATATATATATATATATAGAATTATTATTATTTTTGAAAAGAAAGTTTGCTTAAAAGTGATTCATTTGTCAATGATATAGTGAGATGTTTCTAGGGTTTAGCTATAGAAAGAAAGAAAAAGAGTGATTAATTCTTGAGTGTTGAGAATAAGCATAAGGAGTAAGTTTTCTTCAGCACTTGTCTTGTGTGCTGTTTGAGTTGCTCTGTTTTTTCTTACATTCTTGTGTAAAATACAATATTGTTACTTTATTATTCCAATAAAGTGTTAATTCTTTTTTAAGCTCTCTATTTGTAAATCTTCTCTTCAGCATTCTTAGTGGATTCCAAACTATGAAAACTATTGTAGTTTGGTCCCCAAGAAATTACTGAACCCGTTGAAGAATTATTTACAATTGCATATACTTTGAGATTCCCCCAATATTCATCACATGCATTGATGGAGTTACTCTTATGGATTTTCTTCATGGTTTTGATTATGTCTTATATTTGGGATGATAGCAAAACCTGTTGGAGATTGGGTTTATAAAAGAACACTGTTTTAAATGCACTCTTTTCGATTAAAAAAAGGTAAAACTGTTCTATCCTTGTAATCCTACTTGCCACCACAAGGTCTTGACTTATCAAGATGCTCCTCTAAGTGATATTTAAGTGTTGAGGATAAACAAAAGGAGTAGTAATATTCTTTAACATTCCTATTTCTTGTGTGATGGTTAAATTGATTTATTTTTCTTCCCATTTATTATGTATAGTTGAGTTCCTCTCAGTCTGCTAGTTAGGATAATTCAGCTAATGATTTAGTATCATGGGTTTAATTCCTCTCCGTTATATTAAAGTAGATAAAAAAAAAATTTATGAGTGAACTTTAGGCTATGAATCGAGTTTTGTCGTTCCAATTATTGACCAAAAAAGAGTAAAGTATAGTTTGCGGAATTTTTTTAATCTAGTGGTTAGGATTATCAGCTAATGATTATGCCATTAGTTTCAATCTCTCCCCATTATAGTTGGTAAATTTTTTTTTGTTAATATTTGGCTTAACTGGCCGACCCATTAACTAATTTCTTACATAATGTAAACCGTTGGTAAATTGTAAAGGAATTTTTAAACTCGATCCAATTAGTGACGAAAAAAATAAATAAATAAAGTGTAGTTTTTTTGGGTCAAAACTAAACTCTATATATATATATATTATAAAGGATCTTCGTATTAAAAGAAGAAGTTTACATGGGAGACTGAAGAAATGAGCAGACACAGAGAAAAAAAGAAAGAGAAAAGAAAAAAGAAAAACCTGACCCATTACTCATTTGGGCCGAGTCATAATTCTTAGGCTTTGAGAGGTCCAAGAAACCCAACTAATTAGAAACTTTAGGGATTGACCGCCGCCGCCATTGATGCACAATGATCAGCCGCCGTTGATCTCGATCACCAAACCCACCAGAAGTCGCCTCCGAGAGCCTCAGGGTTAGTCGACGAGCCTTCGAGAAACCGTAGAGTAGTCGTGGAGTCAGTCTCGCAGGTGAGAAGAAGTGGCGAGAGCCTCTTCAAACTCGGCGTACTCAACATCGTCATGGATTTTTTCAGAAACTCGTCACCGCCCTCAAGCGATGATCATACTCAACTAGCCACGACTAACCCAGATCCAACTCCTAAAGACCGGTCCACTTCATCTAGACCACATCTACCGCCTCTAAGCGCGTCACCTGCTTCATCCTAGGTATAACCGGCTATTTCACCAAAACCTTAGGAAGAACCACCAGAGAAGAGGGTTGGGAACTACCTGTCACTGGCATCGTCCTCATTATAACCAAATCCACGATGTTCCACTCCTTTTGACGCCGGCTTCATTCACGTTATAATCGGTGCCACTCTTTCATAAAATCTTGCTTCTTCAAATCTAGATCTGGAGATCTATTTCCTAGAAAACACAGAGAATAATCTACAGACGGAGGAAGAGACAGAGGTGAGAAAAAAAAAGAAATTGAGGTTATCTCTTCTGGCGAGAAATGGAACTCCATATTTTTAAGATATTCATGGAAAAATTAATAAAAGTCGTACATTTTTAATTTGCATTATGCGGAACCCATGTGCCATTGTTCTGTTTGTTATTTCACGCGGACTTGGATCGATCATTATCCCCGACAAAAAACAAAAAATTCAGTAATGATGATTAAGAATTTCAATAGAGAAGATCTCGAGTGAGATTCCTAATTAATTAACAACTACTCTTTTTAGTTTCTAAACCTATATTAATTTTAAATATTTATCCATATACACCCCAATGTTTTTTTTTTGTTAGATTTTTTACAATATACAAATACTTCGTTATAATATAAAGATCAAATAGAGAAACGTCTGACTTTTAAATTTTTAATAGTCTTACCAAAAAGCAGTAAGCAGTATGTTTTTGGCTGTTGCGCAGCTACTTGTTTTGGTGCAGTCCACCGACACTTTTAGTCCTCGTGCCAAACCTATCCTTTTTCTTTCTTTTTTATTGTGTAATTCAGAGATTTATATTATATAAACATAATAATCTAAGTTCAATTATATAAGATACAAACGTGATAAAATTTAGGTGAAAAAGACACATAGTATTATTAGATTAATACCTTACAAAAATAAATATATAAATTTAAAAAACATTTAAATGAAAAAACTAGACTTGCAATTGCAACGTAGTTTTTGACGTTAGATAACCTGGCGAATCTACTAACGCACACGTTATGGCAATCACAAGTATCTTACAAAAAGATAAAGACTTTTTGCAAATTAAAGCAAAAGAATATTAATGATTAAAAAATAAAGCAAATTAAAAGAGAGAAAAAAAAAGTTTGGTTTTATATTTGCAACTTGTCGATATATCTATTTAACAGAGAAGACAACAATGGCTGGCTTCCATAAACTTTTCAAGCTCTTCTTCTCTCTCAGATTCCTCTTTATCCATTCTATCAAAACAGAACAAATAAAAATTCATTTTCTTCTCTCCAAGCAAAGAAGAACTTAAAAAGGACTCCATTTTCACAAAGGTATGGTTCATTTTTGTATTTAAATTTATTGTAACCTTTGATCATTCTGCATTTTTGATCTCAACTCATTTTTATATCTTCTTATGGAACTAATTACGATATTATAATAGACTAATTGGTTTATGTCTTGTTAGTTATTACTCAATAAGACTGCAAACTAAACACAATTTTCTTATCATTAATCTGAGTGACATTGAAGGTTATTATGAGGAAGTGATATGATTCAACACATTTCTCTGCTATCCAATAACTTTAATATGTTTTTATGTTGTTAATTTTAATGATATGATGATCTTCTGTACATAGTAAGCTTCTAGATGATGTGAAAGTGGATTTATGGTAGTCTCAAAATTCCAATATCCCATAATAGCGATTAGCAATGTTAGAGACATCAGATTATAACAGATTTATAGTTTAATGAACTATATCTGAGCAAGGTTACAATTACAGACAACTAAAAAGATTGGTCTGCTCAAAAGCTAGAAATGTATATTTTTTTAAGAATTATATTTCAACTCGCACATGGAAGGTGGATACTTTACTATTTAAGAGTAAAGATTTTCAATTAGTAATAATGTGGATTAGTGCAACCTCAAATTAATGGAGATTTTTAATAAATTGCATTTTCATCAAAATCTATTACTATTAAAAATGCCATGATCCATAATTTTGGCATTCCATATGCTACTATATATTAAAGCCATAATTTGCATTTAAAGTTTATCATGATATTAATTTTTGTTTAAAATATGGTATAGAATGGGGAGGCTAAAACAATGTTGGTCAAGTCTGCTAGTGTTGGCAGTGGTGGTGATCGGAACGGGAGCCGTTCCCATCACTTATCTCCAAAGCGCCGTCGCTAAAGGAGCTGGTAATATTCAACAAAAGTTTACATACAAATAATATTAAAATTGCATTAAATCCGACAATTCATTAAGTTTGTAAGAATGTGTTATGTAGTGTGTTTGGATGGAAGTGCACCAGCTTACCATTTCGACAAAGGGTTTGGTTCCGGAGTTAACAATTGGATCGTCCATATGGAGGTAATAAACTCGATCTTGTTGTAATACATAAAAGTAATTTAAGGTGGTTGTGGTCTACTAGTTTCCACTTAAGAAGAAATTCGTCATGTTGGTCTAGATAAAGGACCGATTCCCCTTAAGCGCGAATAGCTAGTCATTTCCACTTGGTCAGGATATTCACATAGGTTTTTCCCGTTCCCGAGGGATTATGGTGAAAGAGGATGATGCATCGATTATTAGTCTATGAGATCTCATTCCTTTGTAGAAAATGATGTAGGGTCCCCACTGGTTGGAGTCGGCGGTCATCTAGAAGCCGAAACTTCTCGGTTAACCAAGTAACTTAGAATAAAGTTGAATTGTAAATGAAAATGGAAATGTTGTTTGATGTGTTAGGGAGGAGGATGGTGTACAGACATTGCTTCATGTCTTAAGCGTAAGGGAACAATGAAGGGTTCCTCCAAATTCATGAACAAAGACTTTGGTTTCTCTGGTATTTTGGGTGGCAAGCAAAACACTAACCCAGGTCTAATTCACTAACTTATTTTCTTATTGTTTCCTATGATTTGTATAGATATTGTAAACTTGTATTCAATCTCGGTTTATTAAAAGGAATTTATTTTCTTCAGATTTCTACAATTGGAACAGAATCAAAGTAAGATATTGTGATGGATCATCCTTTACCGGGAATGTAGCAGCCGTTAATCCGGTAATTAACTGACTAAATTGTAACATTTTTAGTGTAGTACTTCAAATTTTAGTTTCCAAATTTTAACACTCACAACTTTGAATATATCAGACGAACAAGCTCTTCTTCCGTGGTGCAAGAGTATGGCGTGCAGTGATTGATGATCTTATGGCTAAAGGAATGAAAAACGCTCAAAACGTAAATTCTATACATAATCCATGTTTTTCTTTCTCTTTTGTATTAATGAAACTTCTGAATTTCTTACTAATTGAGAGAGGATACAATAAACATTTCAGGCAATACTCTCTGGTTGTTCGGCTGGAGCATTGGCTGCAATTCTTCATTGTGACACTTTCAGGGCCATACTTCCCCGAACCGCTAGAGTCAAATGTGTTTCTGATGCCGGTTACTTTATCCACGGGTACGTCCACATATATTGAACCAAACGGTAAACCAGATAACATATTAACCACTTGTACATACAATTTAGCAATCACAATATGTGATAATTAATCATTACTGAAATGGTTTTTATGAAACAGTAAGGATATCTCAGGAGGATCATACATTCAATCCTATTACAGTAAAGTCGCCGCGCTCCACGTAAATCTCTTTCTCTCATATCTCTGTTGTTAATATATGACGATAATCATAAACTCAATCTTGCTTAAAATCTTCTTGCAGGGATCTGCAAAGAGTCTTCCTCTTTCTTGCACATCAAAAATGAAACCAGAACTCGTACGTACGTAATTTATCTACATAAACATCGTTGATCTCGACACTTTTTTTTTGGTATGGAGCAATGTTAACATATTTCCTGATTGTTTTTTTTTTGCAGTGTTTCTTCCCACAATATGTCGTTCCTTCCATGCGAACACCACTCTTTGTCATTAATGCCGCCTTCGATTCTTGGCAGGTTGGATATATTTATATATACATACACATTCATTTCGTTATAAACATTACACAAATCGGATAAATTTATTGAATTTGATGAATTTCAGATCAAAAACGTATTGGCTCCAACTTCTGTTGATAAGGGAAACGCTTGGAAGAATTGTAAGCTTGATCTCAAGAAGTGTAGTGCCGCTCAGCTCAAAACAGTCCAAGGTACTAATTCCATTATATTAAACCGGTTTTTGGTCGGGTTTGGTGGTAAATTAAATTTAAACCGGATTGGTTAAACATCCACAGGGTTTAGAGATCAGATGATGCGTGCTTTATCTCCAGTTCACAGTACTCTATCGAGAGGCTTGTTCTTGGACTCGTGTCACGCACATTGTCAAGGAGGAAGTGCAGCCTCTTGGTCTGGTGACAAAGGACCCCAAGTCGCCAATACGGTAATTAAAACTTCAAATATTATTGTAAATTTCAATCTGATCTCTTGATTTCGTTTTGATTTCGATTTTGGTATTGTTTTGTTGCAGAGAATTGCGAAAGCTGTGGGAAACTGGTTTTACGGTCGGAGTGCATTCCAGAAGATAGACTGTCCATCGCCCACTTGTAATCCTACTTGTCCTGCAATCTCTACTGAAGAGTAGTTATGTATTTGTTATCCAAAATCAGATGAATAATTATTGCAAATTTCTATATGAGGAATAAGAAGAGTCATAACATTTGCAATTACAACTGCATCAAAATTGAAATAAAGATTATATTTTTACTTTGATTTAAGATTACTCTGTTTTTTTTCTCAACAATTAGATCGACAAAAACCGATCCATAACCTAACCCAACCATTCAAATTTTTATTTAATCTATTAAATTGTAGAAGAAAGAAATCGAACTTAGATACCATAGTTATTGGCTGCACAATCCTAACCACAAACTGAAAATAACTCGGTCGATTACTCTGTCTAAATCTGAGAATTTATTTGTAAGTAAAAGTTTCAAATTTTATGCTAATCCCAGATAAAGAGTAAAACGAGGCAGAGTCTGTGTACTATTCAAAGCTTTGGTTATCTGATTCGTTCAATTTTAAGGAAAGTAAAACCCTAAAAATCAATACTTTACTAACTAACTAATCGCAAATCAGTGTCGGAACGCATCGATGGATTCGGCGTTTGTACGCAGAGCTTGGGACGAATGGCTTACTGGTAAAGTCGGTTCTTCCGGTATGTTCTCTCTCTCTCGGCCAGGTCTTCTTCGTCTTTGGGAGATTTTGAAAAGAAAAAGAAGAACACAGTAAAAGGATCTTTTTTTGGTGATTGATTGTTTAAATTTGTTCAGGATATCCATTGAAGGCTGCTATTCTGATTAACTACGACCCAACTGGACCTTCTCGTCTCTTATCAACAATGCAAGAAATTCATAATTATCAAAATCTATTCTGCGTTCTGCTTTAGTAAAGATTGAAAATTGATTATGTAAATCTTTCCCCAAATTTTTGGTGTATGCTTGAATATATTCCTGTTTTGGATTTGGGATATAGTCTCCGCTAAATGCTATTCTGTTTATTCAGAGGTTTTATCTTGAGGCTGAATTTGAGGGTTTTTTGCAGAGCTGAACAAGACGGAATTGATCTCTATCCAGTTGATCTAAACCAATTCATTGATTTTATGAGACGTGGCAATCTTCCTACAGAGACCTTTGTTCTTGGATCCAACCAATGTAAAGCTCGTTTGGTTTTCTTTCTTTATGCTTGAAAAGTACTTGTGGTTTTATAATAAGACTTGAATTTACAGACATTATAACATCAATTCACGAGAATTGGTTCGCTGCTCGGTGCTTAAACACTACCCAACCTGCTGGTGAAGGAGCTATTATTATACAGACAGCGGTTTATGTATTGATTGCTCTGTGAGTTCACTGCAAACTTTGTTCAATTGCATTTCTTCTTCTTCTGGCATTTTCAGTCTAAAATGAAGATGGTTATGATTTCTTCTTGCAGATATGATGGATCAATTGGTTCAGCTTCTCAGGCTATGGCTGCGGCTGATCAGTTTGCATCGCAGCTGAATCGGAAAAACTTCTAGCTTTGACTGTGTAATAACATTTTTCTCTGTTATTGTTTATGAAGGTAATCAACTTTGACTGTTTTGCTAAGGATCTTCGAGTATCGATAACTAGTTAATCATTTATGCTTAGTCTTCTGTAATGATAAAGACAAAAATCAATTCGTACAAGCCTGTGAATAACTCATCTCAGCATATGCATTGGTTTTGATTCAGTTCCATCCTGGAAAGAGTTTGGAGTTGTTACTTTGTAAAACCTGAAACTGATCAAGTTCTTGAAGCACAAAACACCAGACATCCAGAGTTGTCTTTTCCAGCTTGTTGGAATTTGATATCAGAAGATTCAAAGCTCATATCAGAGTCATCAATGTTGTTTAGGTGATGGGGTTCATGTTTACAAATATCTCCTTGACATGGCGGAAACACCCTGCAATTACATTTAAGAGCAAGTGAGAGTTCATTTCAGAACCATTTATGTTTTGTAAGAACAGATCATCAAGCTAAATAGTAACATTTTTGGATCTCCTTTAACCATCAATATGATAAGACAAGAAGATTGCTGATCAAACCTAAATCAGTACATAGATAAACCCTCTTAGAGAAGCACATGGAAGATTAGATAGAGACGAAAGCAAGTCAATACAATCAGCTGAAAATTATATAAATTCAATGATATTTTCTCTAAAAAATTTTAAAAAGAAGAAACAAGATTAGATTCCCTGAATTGTAATCAACAAGTTACTATACAGAACATAGAGGTTAGAGTTGTGCTTGAAAGTGAAATTTCAGAGACTGACAACAACAACAATATAAAGCTTAAATCACATGATGCTTTCTTGTTTTTTTGTTTGTAAAAATTCCAACACATTATCGTCATTCACTTTACCTCTTTTAATACAGAGCATAATAATTACAAAATATTAATAATTTTGAGGTCACTAGAATATTCAATCTGTTTGGGTTTTAGAGTTGGAGCAAGCTTTATACATCTTTCAAGTAATTAGCTTAAAAACCTATTTAAGGCAAAAACATATTTGTTACATCATCAATCAAATCACAAGATCTTTCACAAGATATTTACTTCAAATATTATAATAATGTCTAAAATACATCAAAATAAAAAATAAAAATAAAAAGCTAAATAGTAGAATAGCTATGTGATCTTTAGTTTAGCAGCAGGTGGTCAGTACGCTAAAAATATATGCATATGTACATCATGGACCGACCAGTTGTGGTCCGATATTGAAAAGAAAAAAAAGAGTATGCTGAAGAAACGGGAGAACTTCTGACCAATTGTTCAAATTCAATAATCAAATGTTATGAGAATTGGTAACAAAAGATATTAAATACATCATTAAAAAACCTAACTAATTAACAAAGTCACATTACTTTTGTGTTCCACTAACATCAATAAACATCAACAAATTGCATTTGTGCACGCACTAACGGTACTAATCGAATTGGTTCTCTATCTTTACTTCCACACCATTTGTTCTCTTAAACAATTCAGAACATTACATACCTAAAAGTGGAAAAATAGAAAATTTAACATCAACTTTAAAAAAAATTCAAAATCTTCACTTCACTTGCTTCCTGTAAATCCTTTCTTCATCTTATCTGCATAACAAACTTGATAATCGTTTCATACATTGGCACATAGAGTAAATTGTTAATTCACAATTCCACAATCATCAAAGCATAGTCACAATGTGTATAATATCATTGTGACTTAACAAAACCCAACAAAATTAGGTCAATAACATTTGACTATCACCTTTTATGAATTAAAACAGCTTATCTTGAATCTCATCGTGAAGATCTATCCTGGATTAAAACCCAATCCTAAACCCTAAAAATTCTCAAAGAATTAAATGAATATCGACATCTTTACCTTTATTAATCATACAATAAATGGATTGTGAGAACTAACTGTTAGAACAACAGATTAATAAATCGAGAGAACTAATTAATCAACAATCTCTATCATTTAAAACCCTAGATCTTGAATTCACGCTATAAGGAATTCTTAAATTTCGAAACACAGGCAAAATATGACTGAAATTTTAAGATCAAAGAGTCATCATATGGGCCAAAACAAAAACAGAGAATAAGAAGATCCAAATTCACAGAAGATAAATCAGATATCAAATAGCTTTAAAACCAACAAACAAGAGATCTTTTGTTTTGTTTTACCAGATTCACAGAAATCAAAACAAGAAGAATAAGAAAAGGAATAGATAAGATCCAGATCTGATTAGATAAACTGAGTATTCATTCATTCACCTCGGGGCTCCGATTCAGTTGATCCAAGGCGGGATCCAATCCCAGCTCACAAACCAATAAGGATTAACCAAGTGGCTGTGTTAGCCAAATCGGTTCCCGACCTGCACCAAGCGAATCCGAGCCCGACTGTGACTCTATCATAACAACAACTCTCTCAGAGAGACGAGAAAGAAGAAGAGTTTAGGTTTTGTAATGGTGAGATAAGAGAGATAAGAGGCAAAGAAGAAAGGTTCTCATCTCTTTGTCTATCTGAGAGATGTTTAGAACCAACCCTATTAAACAGAGACAACCTTAGCCTCGTGCCTAGGTATTTAACACAGATACTAAACCATACAGATCCTGACACGTGTTTTTTTTAATTGTCGAGTTTTTCTTTTCTAATGGTTTGGATTTGGATGATTAAGCTATGATTCAGTATCGAATTTGATATTTTCCACTACATAGTAAATTAAAAAGTAAGTTTATATTGTATGTTTTAGACAATAAATCGAGTTTTATCAATTTAACTATTGACAAAATATATATAATTTGAAATGTAACAAAAATTGTCTTTCTTTGTTAGGTGACGACTAACCTATGTGATAAGCTGATAGCAAGCAATCTGTTAAATAATGATATATTTTACATCAAAAGTTTATAATTATGCTAACTTAATATATATGATATGAAGGTTAATTCACTGATTTTGAATTAGAAGCTTATAATTTATCACAATAGTCGATTTCTTCTCTTATTATTATGATTTTATGTTTTTAACTTCTGATTTGTTGAATAATCATAATAATAATAATAATTTATTATTATTATTATTATTGTTAATTAGTGTTGAAGAATTTGTTCACTTGTTTTCTATAGCACAAGGACCTCGCCAACTATCACTAGTAGCAATGTACACCCATACTTTAATGATAATGTAATCCCACTCTAGTTATTGAATGAAGTATGCTAGTCAAAAAAAAGAACCTTCGACTAATGTTTTATGTGGCGATTCTCTAATTTTATAAGTAAACCATTATGAATTTTTTAGCGTTGATGATTGAAACTAACACTCTTGGATCTCATATATCTACAAAAGTAAATCACGGGATTTTTCCTTTAAGCTTAGGTTTCTTCTCATTCATATAGATAGCTCTTTCAAAATAAGATGCTTTGTTTCTCGGAAATTGCTTTCTATTGCCTCTATAGTTTTCTTTGTCTTTGCCATTATTCTGAAGTTTATCTTGCTTTCACAGTGTTTAAGTCAAACATTTTTCCCTAGGATTTAGTGTGTTGGATCTAAATTATGAATCTTATACATAGTATAGTTATATTTCATAAACATATACAATGTGTTTACCCAATTCCTCTGTTAGTGATGTCCAAAAAGCAAAGAAATGTATCATTTTAGCCAATGAGGCTATGTTTGGAAGTGTTTATAAATGTAAACTTGGTATATGTTGACTATAACCCATCAACTTAAAGATTCTTGTTTGTCCGTAATTCTTTTGTAAAAATTACCTAACTCGTAGAAGAAAGATCAGTCATATACATGCATGAGATTTTGCTGATATGTGTTTTTTCAATTGAGACAATATTTTTTCATTATGATATGTGAAAACTACAATTGAAAATTTGGATTTTTAAGTTATATATGTTATATGAATTTGTGAATAATGAGTGTTTTGATCTCACTCTTTTATGTAAGATGACAAAATTATCTTTAAATCCAAAATCTTAAACTTTAAAACATTGCCAAACCCAAGATTCTAAAATTCAATCATCCATAACAAATAACTTGATGTATTAAACTGTGAATACGTTTGCCATATGTTAAAATAACACGTATTTGATTTTATTTTACTCGTATATATTTTTATAAATAAGATGATATGTTAGAATATGGCAAACTGTTACAAAGAATCAAAGATGCTACATTAATCACATTTGACGTTTGAAAGCTGAAGGGAAATTAACCACATGTTTGTGCATGGTTTACAATTATATATAATGCACGTATTTATGTTGTATCGTTGTATGAGACATTACTAATTAATGTAAAATATGATATATTGTGTTTCAGGATGTTTTGGTTAGATTCCCAAAATGACTAACAGAAATATAATTCCAAATAGATTTTAGCTATAACTAGATGTCTTTAAGAATTAGGTGAAATATCTAATTTTCAATGAAGATAAGATAGTAAAGATCCTTGAAGTTAAAGTTGAAAGGAACCTTGATCCCTAGAAAAATGAAGAAAGAAACAATTGATTGAAAAATTCCTCAAAAGAGAATAATCATAGAATCAACTACTTTACCTAAAACCAAACTGTTTTGGTCCGACGGTAAATTTTTCAGATAGAAATATTCAGTTCGAATCATTTGGCCACCAATTTTAGAAAAAGACAGTCAATCTCTGAAGAGATTATGGACCAAAGGCTCGGAACCTAGTGGTTATAAAAAAAACATATACTTTACCTAAAATTCTCTATACTTAAATCAATAATTCGCAGACATTATTGATGAAGACTTTCTTGACATGCAAGAGCGTAAAATAAAAAAAGAGAAATCCAGCAGAAGCGATATGAGCATTCAGTATTCATTAATTCATGTGATGAAAATATTTGAATCGAACTATCAACATCACGAGCAAAACAGGTTAATCACTTCTGAAGAAGCTAGCGATGTAGATTAATTATAACAAAATAGACTTGAAACTGTCACAAATCAAACGATTTCGTAATAAATTAAATTAAAAGGATAAGATCTTGTGAAATTAATAAAGTTTAAGCACCCAACTTATTCTTTCTTTTTTTCTTCTTTTTTGTCGCAAACAAGCACCCCAACTTATTTGAAATGCTTTCTTCGAACTCTTCCTAAGATGATCACATTTCAGTCTAAAAGATAATACAAATCGAACATTGTGTGTAGAGGTAAGCAAAAATTCTGAGCGTGCACTAGGGTTCATCAAGACATTCACACAAAAAAAGAACAAATGGGGTTCTTTTGAAAATGAAAGATGTAATAAATTACATTTAATTTTGTTGTCGACTACTCCCTCTGTCCCAAAATAATTGATATTTTAGGAAAAAATATTTGTATCAAATTATATGATGTTTTCAATTTTCAATGTAAAATTAATTATGTTTTAATTTGTTTTGACCATTTAAATTCTGGAAATTAGTTTTTGATTGGTTGAATACTCATGTGAAACAACCTTAAACATCAATTATTTGACAGCGTAAATATAATTTAATGGGCCAGATTATATTTAAATTAGAATTATGAAAAGTTTGTGAATCACTAGTTACTCCTACTATATGTGCATTTCTATTAATCGCCAGAATTGTTGTCTCAGTATAACATAGTATCAAATTGACCCAATAGTTGTTAAAAGTCTAATTGTGTATATCTTTATAAGAGTTTGAATTAACCCACATATCAAAAAAACCTTTGAGTTGGATGTAAGTAGGAATCCACCCCAAATATTTTTTTATGTATCACCAAATTCAACCACAAAAAAATGGCTGTTTTTAGAAGTCCATAAAACGAAAGAGGTAACAAGAAATAACATAAAAAACCGAAGTTAGACTAGACTCCATCTATGCATATGCATGTAATTTGAAAAAAGTAAAAAAGTTTGTCTGAAACTGAAATTCTGAATGTAAGCAAGAACCTTGTGTGGAGAGGAAGGGTCCTGACTCTATTAACCAATCCACATCAAACCGAAACAATACCAGGTAATTAATTTGAACCAGTAAGTTGAACCCTCCCAAGTCGGCAGGCATTTAGAACCAAAATCTTACATTAAATCGATATGAACGAACCAAATAAAATCCGGTATGGTAGACTCTTATTTTGCCTGTGATTGCGTTTGTGCAAAAACCGCGTTTGAAAATTATTCTGTTTAAAGATATTTGTCGGAAAATACAAAACCCGCGTGATTAAAAAGTTCATCGATTATTACCGTCCAAGTGGATTCCTAAGAAACCGTAGAATTAACTCTTACTCACGGCGGCGCATTCTCAATCTCCTGACACGTCTCTTCTTCTCACTCTCTCTATATCACTCTCTTTCGACTCCGTACACCTGTTTGACTCAACAACGACTCGCCCAAAGTAGCTATGACGACGCCGTGTCGGACCATAACCGCAAATGCTATCGCCGCACCGTCGCCTTCGGGTTTGAATTTCAATGGTTTTCGTGATTTCGTTCCGATCGGGAAGAAGCTCGTGAAATTAGGCTCTAGTGGAGTGAAACTATCATCGAGGACGACAAACACCTCTGCTTGGAGGGGTTTTCAGTCACCAGGAAGATTTATCTCTTCGCGTGTCGCGTCTACGTCTGCTTCTGCGTCAACTGCTGTAACATCGATTTCTAGGAATAGATTTGAAGCTTTTGAAGAGTTGATTGAGAAGGTAAAAGGGTTAATTTCAATAATTCATTTTAATCGCTGATACATCAATTACATAATCTTGAAGAAAGCTGAGTTTTGTTAGGGATTGGATTGGGTCATTTCGTAGTTTAAAGCTGAGTCTTTTAAGAACTCTAATGGGTTTGTTCATAGTTTAAAGCTGATTAATCAGGTGTTTGAAGATCAAAGGGTTGATGCGAAAGATCATAATTGCTTAATGTGATTCATGTTCTTATCTTTCTTCTCAAACTTCCAGGTCATTTATAGTTGTCGATTCATGGCGTTTCTGGGAACATTAGGATCTCTTCTCGGATCAGTTCTATGTTTCATCAAGGTAAAGGCATTGAAGATTCTATCTTGCTCTTTCTGGTTTAAAATTGAAGCAGTGAAGAATTTGCATAAGCTAGTTTCTGTCCGGTAGATAGCAGGCTATGTCCTAAATGTGTTAATCTTCAGAGCATAAACATATCAATCTATTTGCAGCTCACAGAAGAAACACATTATACTTGTAATATCTGTCTTACTATCTCTTTAACATGTGATCGGTGCAGGGATGCGTGTTTGTTGCAGACTCGTTTATGCAGTATACAGTGAATTGTGGGAAGGTGATATTACTTCTGGTTGAGGCCATAGGTGAGACTCTTTAAAGTTCCAGGCTAAGAGCATTCTATGCTTATTAATAGGACGCTGATGATATATACGAATACTTGTAGATACATATCTCTTAGGGACTGTGATGTTGGTCTTTGGACTCGGACTTTACGAGCTGTTCATTAGCAATCTTGACACTTCAGAATCGCTTTCACACGAACGTGCTATCAATAGATCGAGTCTCTTTGGCATGTTCACCTTAAAGGTTACTCCTTTTTAAACCCTTCTCCATCAATAAGATATCAAAATCTCATGTTTTGGTTCATACCAAGACTTTTGTCAAAATCCTCATTTTTTAATATTCGTTTACTTCAGAAACGACCTCAATGGTTGGAGGTGAAGTCGGTCAGCGAGCTGAAAACGAAGTTGGGACATGTGATAGTGATGTTACTATTGATTGGTTTGTTTGACAAGAGCAGAAAAGTAGCCATAACTTCTGTCACTGATTTGCTATGTATCTCTGTTTCTATCTTTCTATCTTCGGCTTGTCTATTCTTGCTGTCTAGGCTCAATGGGTCACACTGAGAGTTAATGGTGTTGCTCCCCCCCCCTCCCCCCCGCCCCAAGACAAAAGAAACTTAGTATGATTGTATAATGTCTTAGCAAAAGCTTCATTTCCTCTTTTGTTAATATATAGTTTTTGCCATTGAAAGTTAAATTACTCAATTGATTAGGTGTGGGAATGAATCAGATATTTTACCAAAAATATCAATGATTGTCCATATTAAATATAAATACAGCATATATACGACAAGACAACTGATTAAATTATGTACGGAACTATATAGTATTGATTTATATAATCTTGATAATAACTTTCTGATTATATATGAAATATTGAATATCATGTTAGTATTTGAATTTTTGGAGGTTCGAAAAGAAAATAAAGTTCTAAAGTTTGGAGAAAAAATAAGTTTTCATCTTCTCAAATATTTGAAAAAGAATAATGGAATTTCGGAGTTATGTAGTTTGAGAAAAAAAAAATTAGAAAAAATTCGAGAGGCTGTATTTAATTTATGTTTTTTTTAAAATCTTGTATTTACCTTTTGTTGTAGTAAATTTAATTTATGAACGTAGTTGCAAAGACTAAAGTAAACTGAATTTCAATGATCAAATCTCATTTTACTTTCATTTTCTACACTTTATTTTGCTTCATCCATCTTTTCAAATGTTAAGCATCCATCAAATGAGATGGTTTCTCTAGAGGATCAACACACTTGGGATATTTGTGATATTCTGGATGGACGTGTGGCACTTGGTTCTCAGTGAGTTTATAAAATAAAGTATAATGCTAATGGTACTGTAGAGAGATACAAGGCACGTCTAGTGGTTCTTGGCAATAACCAGATTGAAGGAGAAGATTATTCCGAAACATTTTCTCATGTTGTCAAAATGAAAACTGTTCGATCCTTACTTAAACTAGTGGTAGCCCGTGGCTAAGAAAGTTGAAATATTTTCTCAGTATTGAGGTTAGTCATTGATTGGATGGTATCTATTTGTCACAACGGAAATATACATCAGATATCATTGCAGATAGTGGACTTTTGGGTTCTAAGTCAGTAACGACGCCTTTGGAATAGAACCACAAGTTAGCTTTAAACGATGGGCCTCTTCTAAGTGATCCGACGAAGTATAGAAGATTGGTTGGTCGTTTAACATATCTCTTGAGTAAACGTCCAGATTTAAGCTACTCGGTGCATGTGTTGTCTCAGTTTATACAATCACCACAAGAAGCTCATTGGGAGGCTGCTTTGAGAGTTGTCCGATATTTGAAGAAGTCTCCTAGTGCGGGTATATTGCTCAAAGCCGTTGCAGACTTGTCCCTCTCGGTTTACTGTGACTCTGATTGGGCTTCTTGTCCCTTGACAAGACGCTCTTTGAGCACTTATATTGTCATGCTAAGGGGTTCACCGATCTCTTGGAAAACTAAGAAACAAGATATAGTTTCTCACTCCTCTGCTAAAGCTAAGTACAAGGTGATGGCAGTTGCATTACGCGAGATTAAGTGGTTTCGAAAGTTTATGAGAGAGTTGGGTACTAAACAAGAAGCGCCAGTTCGACTATTCTGTGATAGTAAGGTTGCCATCCACATTGCTAGTAATCCGGTGTTTCATGAGATGACTAAGCACATTGAGTCTGATTGTCATGTCGTTCGTGATGCCGTTCGTGATGGTATTATCTCGTACATCATATTCGTACTAATCAACAGCTTGCAGACATCATAACCAAGGCGTTGGGTAGAGATCAATTTCATTTTTTAATGTCCAAGTTGGACATTCACGATCTTCATACTCCAACGTGAGAGAAAATATTAAGAGATAGAATAGGAAATATATTATATATTGGTTTTGACCTAATTTATCTTGTGTTTATACATATATATATATAAATGAATGAATAAACCAAACCGTTCACTACCTAATTCTAGAGACCGAGAAAGAAATATATAAACATAGCTTTTATTGATTTACGCTCATTCTCAACAATTACTCCCAAATACAAATCAAACAATAAGGATCAACAAAAATTCTATAAATTGAGTCGTTACTTTATAATAAACTGCTAATCTTTGAAGTTTAATTATATTAAGAAAAAATTGTTAATCTTTTCAAAATAATTATTTGTTAAACTCAATAATTATAAAATTAACTGAATTTTTGATTGAAAGAACAATATTTGATATTTTATTTATTTTATAAAATAAATAATATTTTTTTGTCAATACTGAGCTACAACTGGCCGGTCAATTAGCTAAATTTCTATATAATATAGGTAATAAGACTTGATCCCTAGATGTATAAGTACATCTGCTTTTAGTGGACTTATCACATGTCATTTGACTAAAAACTACATGCAAAATAAGCAATTTATATAGTGATTTTTAATAAATACCTATTTGAACTAATATTTGATATTAGCAAGAAAAATTCAAATATCAAATTTTATAATTTGAATATGTCAAATCAATTAATAAACATATGAAAATTAACAAGTATCCTACTCGTGTCCGACCTTAATGGATCGTACCTAAGAGTATGTCTTCAAACTTGAAACTAATTATATATAAAACTGTGAACCAATAATGAAGATGAATACTTGTACACAATCCTAAACATAACTCAAATATTTTACTCTCTACGTATAAAATGATAACTGTGGGTTATATATATACACAACACTTGTGGAAAAGGTACATTAAGCACGTTCCAAAAATTGAAGATAATAAATATTTTTATTAAATTCCACCTACTCATCTTCAACTTGCATTGAAGAATCGATGATATCAATGCACCTATATAACTTACATAAAACGGAGAAAATAAACTCTAAATCTCGAGGGAAATCAGAAACTTAATGAATGATAATAATGAAGGACAGATATTGTTAACTGTATTGTCTTCCATATTCAATTCATTTGTTTTTTTCCATTGGGTCGTGTTTGGTACTCCTGATCACTCAATTGCTGTATCCTTTCACTATCTCATATACTTTATTCATTCTATCTTATTAATGAACATTGTCAATTTTCCTACATTTCTATATATTTATTTTATAGTGTTTTTCATGAAATGATTGATTCCTTTTTTTGTTGATGTCATGATTGATTCATTGTTACTTTTTATATTTTGAATTCCATGTATTTAGGACAATCATGTACATGCATTATTAAGGCTCTTTCAACAAAGCCTCAAAATGTTTGAAAATATTCGCTAATTATTTCCATTTTTAGTATGATAAAGTTGTATCAGGACAAATAAATATTAATGTTTTCACAACTGCTCGCTCCGTTTCATTTTTTTTATATATATAGACAAACCTGATTAACAATTGTCCGATTCATGGTTAAACCCACTTTCAAATCTGTCACGTTATTACGTAAAGAATTACAATTTTTAAGGTGGAATGTCTTGGACGGAAAAACAATATATGTGAAATTTAACTATATGACCAAAATACATTTTCCAGAAAAAAATGGTATTTTGTTTATTATTTTCCTCTATCCCTAAAAATTAATTGTTTTTTAATTTTTTGTATTGCCTCGTAACATAACTTTTTTTCCCTGTTTATAAGTGACTAGTTAATTATAGATAGACTGAGTAACTAGAATTAAATACAATTATATGAATAATTGACATGATCTTATATAATAAATTCACTTCAAAGTTAATTAATACCCCTTTGACATTTCGAACAAATTAATATTGCTAAAATGTTAACCCAAATCAAACTCAAACAGAAACGTTTTCAGTTTTATCGATCCATTAAATCAACTAATTATTATTTTCCTTATAAACAATCATTCGTTTATCCAGTTTTAGTAATGTTGATAATACCAACCAACATTTGGCTTAATTGGTTTGTTCTTGATTTAATAGTGAATTCAAATTTCACTTTGCTCTAGTTAGAGAACTTAGAGTATTAATTAAATATTGTCAATTCAATAATTATGTGTTATTAGAAAAAAAGTAATGTAGATACATATGTGACTTACACTTTGCTCTGAAATTATATATTACTACCTGATGCATTCACGTCACTATCACCTCGTAATAACTTGCAACAAAAATCTTTTTACCGGAAAAGAAAAAAATCTTCAAGTAGTTGGAACTACTATAGTCATGATTTTGTAAATTATTCATTATTATATAAAATTACTAGTAAAGTGGATGTGTAAATTAGGATTTCATACTTCTATAAGAACTCTAAAAAGGTTAAAAGAGTATAGAGTTAGATACCCATCCTCTGATTTTTCTATTTATTTATTTGGTATGTGTATGTGGCTTTAGGATACAAGATAATATATTAGAAAGTTTGAATACGGCTAGTGATTAAAGAATAATATCCATATTTTCTATAATAATTAATCACAAAAACTGAAAGTTAAATAAATATTATAGAAACATAATTCGGATCAATACTGTGTACTTGCCGGTATCCAAATTTTCCTGCTGGTACCAAACTATTTGATAAGACCGGTTCATGTACAATATACATACATATATACATATGTATATATATATATATGTATTTAAGCAATTGGTCTTTATATAGATAAACACTACACACACTTTAGTAGCCACAAGTTGAATAGAAGAGAATAAATGGAAAACCAAAGCAAAAGCTGTCTTCACAGAGAACCAAAATCAGATATCAAACTAGACATCGTCAAAGCTGGAACTAGGAGCTTCGAGCAGAGTGATGAAACGACGCCGTTTTATGCAAACTCATTGACTCTGCGTGAGATGGAATCTCTTGTGGCCATCTGTGATACTTTGATACCTTCCATCAACGGTTCTGGAGGAGGACACGTGGATGACTCCGTCGCTGAATATCTCTCTGCCTCCGCTTCTCATACCGGAACTCCTGACCGTGTAAGTGAGCTCTATATACAAACATGCATGAGCATATATATATAAGACATTTATATAAATCCTCAATTGTATATACACACATGCATGAACATCATATACATATGTTGTTAATCAATGGTTGAGTTTGACTTCAAATTATAATATTTTGTCTACCAATGAATTATTTTTCTTTTCGTAAGTTTTAATTATTACAGGGTTTTGTTTGTAATCGTTTTTTGTTTGATTAACTTGAAATCCTTCTTGATTTATAGGTTCACATTTGTAAGAACTTAAATTTATGTTTGTTTTACAAAACGTAAACCATTTTTGTTTTGTTTTCTTCTCAAAATTGATTTATTGCCTTCAAAGTAAACATAACAACAGAAAATTTAATGTAAGGTTACATTTCAAATGATTTTGACAAATTGAGTCACTTTGAAAGTTAAATTAGAAAATAATTTAAATTATAAGGTTTTTTATGAGAGTAAAAAATTTTGAAGGTTTAAATTGTGAGTCACTCCAACTTTAAAGATTTTTTATGAGATTTTTCCGTTGGATTTGGTTTGCAATCGTTTTTTGTTTGATTAACCTGTAATCCTTCTTGATTTAGGAATTATTTATGTTTGTTTTACAAAACGAAAACCACTTATTTATCAAAAAAAAACGTAAACCACATTTTTTTGTCAAAGTTGATTTATTTCCCGTTTCAAAGTAATTGCGTTTACTGGTTAAATTATCTATGTAATTCGATCACATTGAGTGCTTTAGCAATTAATATTTATACTTTACCAAAAAAAAGCAATTAATATTTATATAGTAATTTGTTGGATAAAGCATGACGTAATCAGAAAAAAAAAATCGATATTTTGTAGATGCCTTAGATGCATGTGAATCAGGTCTCTCAAAGAAGAATGACAACTAACAAATTAGTACTATCAGTGAAACAGAGGGCCGACAGATTTGGAGTACACTCTAAATTTGACATCACGCTTTCTATATATTGATGATAAACATATCTCAATATTTATTTCCAAAAAATTAATTTATTGCCTTTCTTGTGACAACTATTTTTTTTTTTGGTCAACCTTACTCTTATAAACTGATCGACAAGGTCTAATTCATAACCAAAATTCATATCTTAAAATTTCTTGTTTCATTTATCTTATATTAAGAAGAAATAGAACTCGGATGTCTAAAGATTTATAAAGTGGTCACTACTAAATTAAAAAATAATAAAAAGTAAAAGTACAAATTTAAAAACTAAATTTAATAGCAATATATATATATATATATATATATATATATAAGATCTCATTTTTATTTAATATAAAGAATACTAAAATTTTAAAATTTACTTATCAAAAATCAAAATTTATCTCAACTTTTTAATAGTTCTTTATTAATATAAAATTATTTGTATTAAAGTATTCATATAACTCCGTTGACCAATTCGAATGTGTCTTTTTCTTGTCATAATTACTTTGGAAAAAAATAGAATTATACTTTTCTTACTTACTATTTGAAAAAAGAGAATTTGGTTGACTACTAGTCTGCTATACTTCGTGTGATTAATTGATTTCAATCTTGACCACAAAAATACTTGTTTGGTCAACACATAGAGATGTATTGTAATTAAATGATATGGCGCTTATTAAAAATTTCAGAGAATTTACACAATAGTTATCACATCCAATTATTAATACTGGTATAAACTATTCCTCTTATTTATTCAAAATAATAAATATATAATTAATTTCAAAATTTGTGTACTTATAACAAAAATTTCGTTCATTTAATTTGAACACACAAAATATCTTTTTTCTTTACAATTTTTTTATTATCCTTCCATAAAATTTTGTTTTAATCATTTTATAGAAATTCATCTCAACACTAATCTTTTCAAAACCCAAAATTCTTCTAATTATCTTTTTCGCTACTTAAATTCCAACAATCAGCAATATCAAAATCATTTTCCAATCAATTGCACACTCAAAATATATCAAATTATGAGTTTCCACCAAATTTTATCATGTTATTAGTTGTTTGAAATTGTCATCTATTTTATGGATCGATGATGTCATATTTATCTCAAAGTTACCAAATTTATAGAAATTATTTTTTTAATTTGTATATGTTTATATCACTTTCAAATATTTCTGCTAACTTATAATATTTTAATTATAAAGATTTGTATAAGGTATAAACCAACTTATAAAGGTTAAAACATAAAAGAAAGTGATAAAAATATAAATGTGGGTAAACTATTCTATTTCATTAAACATAATCATACACTATGGTGTAAAAGTTTAGTGGGAGTTAAATTTTTAGGTGGAAGAGAGAAAATAATGGGGAATATGTTGAATCAATATTTAGGATCCAACTATTCCAACTATAATAGCAACAATTTTTCTCTTTTGGAAAAATTCATTTAGTAGAATGGTTAAATGTTCATTTATGTATATTTTTTTACCAAAATTTGACTTGGGTAACCCAGTGTAATGTAATATAGAGTTGTATTATGGAGATCCGATTTGATCGATCTACTAATTAAAAAAAATTATTTATGAAAATTACTGATTTTTTTTTTTAATACTGACCCACAACTGACCGATCCATTAGCCAAATTCATATATAATGTAGGCGGTAGGACTCGATCCCTAACTGTGCAAGTGTGCATGTCTTACTAGACTTACCACCTGCCAATAAACTAAATGCCACTTGCCATTAGTAAAGTTAAATAGACCAAATATTTCTTTCTGATTTACCTTTTTTTTGTTATTATCGTTAATTGTTTGTTATTAAGTACATCATAAATTCAAAACAGGTGGCGAGATTAATGAGTGAGAGACTTGACCACCCAAAAAAGAAGATATTAAGAGTTGCATTGTGGTTACTCTCTACTTGTATCGGAAGTCTCATCTTGTGTGGTCGGAGAAGTTTCACCGGCAAGTTTCCTTATTTCAGAAGATTTTGTCGGCTGCCGGAGAAACAGAGGGAAGATGTTTTACTCAATTGGTCCGCAAGCTATTTCTTACTTCTTAGAATGTTCTTTAGGTCCCTCAAACTTATCACTGCCCTTGCCTTCTTCACTCAGGTAATTCAAACTTCATATCTTAGTTACTCATTTATTATTACTAGTTTCTTATAACTTTTACCTTGAATAAATAAATAAAAACTTTTACCTTGAATTAGGAGTATCTCTACGTTAATAGGATAATATTATTTTGAATTTCAGTCCATATATTTATTTTCGAAAGTTCCAAAACCATATCATTTAATTCATAGAGACTGCACAGCTTTCTCTAAATTTATTGTCGTAATAAAAGTTGGGTCTGGTTAGTTATTGTCAATAGTTAATTATTGTCATTAATGATTTGCGTGTCGTGGAATTGTTCAAAGAAGCTCTTTACCCGATAATGATGAGAGTAAAAATGAAACTGATCAACTTGATGGCTAAAGTTTTAATGACTATCAAAATCATCGATTAATAACTATTGAAAAGAACTAGCTTTTGATGCTTTATTAATGTTTCAGGTGGATGAAACAGGAAGGAACTTGGCGTGGAAAGCAATAGGATACGATGGACCCACCTCAGATCATGAGGAAGAACTAAATGAGAAGAAAAATCAGAAACCTGAGGAGATTTTTGGACCACTTTACGATGGCATCATCGATCTCAAAAGCCCTAAAGATGCCGTGACAAAGAAGTTAACTGGTCGTGGGTTCACAGTTTCAACTCAAAAGAGGATTACAAACTCATCATCTATATGTGATCCGGTGATGACAATCCGGTGTGATGCTGTGGTGGTTGGGTCTGGATCTGGTGGAGGAGTAGTGGCCGGAGTCTTAGCTAAGGCGGGTTATAAAGTCTTGGTTGTGGAGAAAGGGAATTACTTTGCAAGAAGCAAACTTTCTTTACTTGAAGGACAAGCAATTGATGAGATGTACTTATCTGGTGGGTTATTGGCTACGTCTGATATGAACGTTGTGATTCTCGCGGGATCGACGGTTGGAGGTGGTTCGACGATCAATTGGTCTGCCTCGATTAAGACACCGGAACATGTGATGAAAGAATGGGCAGAAGAACTGAAACTGGATTTGTTTGGTGATGATTTGTATCGAGAGGCAATGGATGTTGTGTGTAAGAGAATGGGAGTTCAATGCGGATTTGTAGAAGAAGGGTTTAATAATGAGATCTTGAGGAAAGGTTGTGAAGAATTGGGAGTAGCAGTGAAGAATATTCCTAGGAATTCTCAATCTGATCATTACTGTGGGTTTTGTTGCTTAGGATGCAAGAAAGGTCAAAAGCAGGGGACTTCAGAGACTTGGCTTGTTGATTTGGTGAAATCTGGTAATGGTTTGATCCTTCCAGGTTGTGACGCAATGGAAGTATTGTACGAATGTGATCAGGGATTGAAGAAGAAGAGAGCGACTGGAGTTGCTTTTACGTTTGGGAAAGAGATTTATGTAGTGAAGTCTAAAGTGACGGTAGTGGCTTGTGGAGCACTTAGAACGCCGCATCTGTTGAAACAAAGTGGATTAAACAATGGTAACATTGGGAGAAACCTTTGTTTACATCCGGTGGTTATGGCTTGGGGATGGTTTCCGGAAGGTGAGAAATGGCCGGAGAAGAAGAAACGAAGCTATGAGGGAGGAATAATGACGGCAATGTCTAACATTGTAAACACAGAAACACAGACTTCCTATGGTGAAACTGTGATTCAAACACCTTCTCTTCATCCTGGGATGTTCTCAGGGGTCTTTCCTTGGACATCAAGTAAAGATTTCAAAACCCGAATGCTCAAATTCTCAAGAACCGCACACATTTTTACCCTTTTGAGAGATAAAGGAACTGGGAGGGTTAATTCCAAGAGCTGCATTGACTACAATTTAGACAATGAAGACGAAGAGAGTCTTAAGAAGGGTCTTGAGAGAGTCTTGAAGATTCTGACTGCGGCCGGAGCTGTGGAGATCGGGACGCATAACTCAAAAGGTAAGAGTTTGAATGTTAAAACAGCAACTCCCGTAGAGATTGAGCAGTTTGTGAGGGAAGAGAGTTCAAACCAGTTGAAGAATTTGTCAGGACAGATATGTTCAGCTCATCAAATGGGAAGTTGTAGGATGGGCATTAGACCGGAGGACTCGGCGGTGAAGCCAACAGGAGAGACTTGGGAGATGGAAGGCTTATTCGTGGCCGACACAAGTGTTTTTCCGACTGCCTTAGGGGTTAATCCTATGGTCACCGTTCAGTCTATTGCTTATTGCATTGGACTCAATATCGTTGGTGTTCTAAAGATGAAGAAATGAGGTATAATATGTTTTTTTCACATTTTAGTTCTTTATGTTTAAAACCACATGTTTATTTTACATAAAAAAACTTATGAAATTACATGCAAGATTCAATTTATCCTTTGTAGTCTCTGTAACCACAAAGTGGGTCTTTCATATAATGAACGTGTAAAGTCAGAAAAAATATCGGAAGATATTGATAGTAAACACTTGTATAAATAAAAATACCAAGAAACAGCAAGTTCATTTAGCTTCTGCCTGAATTAATTTGATACTATGTGGTGAATTCGAATCTTACCCAGCTCTACTTAAAGAATTTTGGCTATATATCGGATCTTGTCGATCTAATTATTAATAACAAAAAAAATAAAGAGCATATTAGTTAGTATTTGTAAGCTTAATTAGCTAGGTTTTATTAAGAATATAGTAGCCAAAGGCTATACGAAAACTATAGTAGCCAATTGCTAATAATAGTACTATACACTTTCAGATTTTCAAAACAAATAAATATATAAATACAAAAAGCTTTAAGTCTTTAACTTGGGAAGGCTTAATCTATATGCTCAACAAATGGTCCATGCCGTTTGTTATGCTACGTTGACTTCACCTTTGCAAAACAAAAAGGAAAATCATTTATATCCTTTAAATGATTTTGGAAAAGTAAAAGTATCATTTAATAAATAATATCTACTCTTTTTTTTTTCTGAACTCCTTTAGTTGACAAAGAAGATTTAATTAAGAACGACCAAAAAGAAAAAGAAGATTTATCTAAGAAGTTGCCTCATATATCCAAAATTTTATAATTTTTTTTTTGGTCGAGTCCAAAATTTTAAGAGTTGAATTGTACAAGTAACATCATCATCATCATCCTTTAATCCCTTTGATGGTTTTGGAAGTCCCTTTGACGGTTTTGGAAGTATATCATTTGTTATAATTAAGAATATTCTCCTTTTCCCACTCTTATTTAGTTGTCAAAGAAGATTTCTCATGAAAAATTGCCTCAAATAATCTTCAAGTATAAACATTTATGTTATAGACTTAACATATATGATTTTGTCCATTACAAAATCGTAATTCAGACACTATGCATAACCTTTTTCTTTACTCAGTCGTGTTCTCTCTTGGTCTCGTTTCATTGGTCACATGTTTCGTAGCCGAGTTCAAAAGAACCGAGGTACGAACGTAAACTAACTAATTCCATTAAAATTTCTTTCTCTGTTTCTTCTTTGTATGACAAAATCGAATCATGTGTATAGAGAGAAGATATTAGATGGGATACAGAGAGGAACTGTTATATACCCGAAAGTCATGCGTTTTGGCTTGGATTAGCTGCAGTTCTTTGCTTTTGTCTTGCTCAGATCATCGGAAACATAGCTTTGGTTCGAAGTTACAGGACTCTTGTCCAAAAGAAAGATGGTTACAAGACTACTGATCTTACTTTACCTACTGGTCTTTTGCTCATTTCCTGGTAATTATATTTTGCTATCTTCTTTTTTCTTTTATTCCCAGAGCCACCTATCATATATTATATTCTACTGAATTTCTATTGAGTAATTCGAGCTACGGGTTTTCCCCGGTTTATATTCGGTTCTCCACAATTCCGGTTTGGTATAGTTTGTGTTTTGGATTCGGTTTGGCTTTTAGTTTATAGTAATTTAAAATACTAATATGTAACGAGTTAATTGATACATTAGAATAAAAACAAATAAAAAAAGAAGACAATTTTTTAAATTGGACTATATGGTTGGGTGACATTGGGTGACACTAAAATTGATTTTGGTTTAGTTTGAGTTTTGTTCAATAGGAATCAATTTATAAACAATCTTTTTAGGATTTTTAAAAAGAAAGAAAAGATCTCTGCAACTAGTTTCATATTTTAATCAATTCTTTCGTTTATTTATTTATTTTATTTTATTACGTATGTATCAGGTCCATTTTAGTGGTAGTGGTTTTGATTCTGAGTACTGCAATAAGCATGAGCCGAGTTCAAGCCTATGGAGAAGGATGGCTTGAGGAAGATTGTTACCTGGTCAAAGATGGTGTCTTTGCAGCTTCAGGCTCCTTAGCCATACTTGGACTTGGAGCCTTGATTGTCTCAGCCACCACGATCAAAGCAAACAAAAAACAACAACAACTTGTAGAAGTCGTAATCAAAGACCAAAAGCAAGAACAAACGCATGATGAGCACCAAACGAATTTGTCAGAAGCGTCTTCCACTACAGATATAAGCAGAATTTAAATAAATAAATAAAATAGTGGGAATTAATGGATTTTGTAATTACTTGAAAATATTGTATATAGTTGATTAATGCACTTATATTGGAAAATGTTGAATGACGTAACACTTATCTACCACTTGAGGTCACATATGATCCAATTACAAGAGTGACCTGCTTGTTTCAACTTGTGTATACTTTATGCTATATTTTTTCTAATCTCAGTCTTTGACTGGCAATTAGGAAGATTCGTTCCTAGTTATAACTTATAACCCCACAAACCACAATTAACGGTCTACATAATTCTGACTTATCTAATATTAATTATAACAAAATTGGTAACTGAGAAGAAGACTTCAAACGTGTGGGAGATGCTCCTTTGTGGAACAAATACCTAGTCAACCGTAGTTGACCAACTCTGATTGAAAGTCAAGTCTAAATTATTCTACAAGTTAAATCCATGAGTTTGAAGTTTAAATTACTCGAAATCCAAATGAGTTTATCGGATTTGAACCCATGAAAATTTCCCATTTCAGAAGATCAAGAAATTAAATGATTTTTTTTCTTACAATTTTCTCATTTTCTCCTTAGAAATCGAATTGGTCTTCCCATAAATGATAATGATACAAAAAGAAATTATACAATTCCACTATCAATTATGACTAGTCTAGTCTGCAATTGAAATTTTGACAATGCCAACACGAATCAACGAACGAACTATACCAACTCAACTATATGTATTATAAGAAGCTTGTCGTTGCTAATTACTAATCTCCTGTTTGGGATATTAATATCCTCAACTATTTCCTCAATTCTTTGCTTCATTAATAGATTTCTCATTTCACGCTTTACAATAATATGCCTAAAATATATGACTTTTAAATCCTAACAATTACAATTTATAAAATGTAAAATATATGATAAATTTACTAGCTAGTTGAATATGTAAGTAGGTAGCTAATGGAAAATTTTACCATTTATATTTTCCCAAGAAATATAATTGAATGTTCGATGATCTAATCTTAAAACTTTTTTTTTCGTCCTTCCTTAACATTTAACTACAAACAGAAAACCAATCAAGATTATTGATAGAAAATAAAATGCTTAAAAATCTTGATTATGCCATTTTTATTTTGATATGATTTTACATAGAAAAACACAAAAATTATTTTTCAGAAACATAGATCTTAACTTGTTTATGATACTATTGGTTTTTAAACTAACATGAATTTTATTTAAAATTTGATTCTATATTTTTGTATATTTTTTTGAATGGGATCCATAAAATTCAGGTCCGATTCTGTCTCTATATTAATAACGCAAATCGAAGAACCGACATCATCTTAGTCGATAACCTATAAAATAGGTCTGGACATAATTCCCGAACTGAGCAAAAATTCCCGAACCCGAATTGATATTCCCGAAACCGATTCCAAACCGATATATAAAATTATCCGAATAGAATGAATCTTCAATACCGAATTAGTTTTTCCCGAATCGAACCGAAGTCGAACTATATGAAACCGAATAAAATTAACTGATATTCATAAAAATAACTAATATTTCAATTAAAAATATAGAAATATACCTTTAATATATGAAAAATATACAATCTCTAACTAAATTAATTAATTATTTTTATTTTAATTATGTTTTATTGTTAAAAACTTAATAAAAATATAATTTGGTCATAAATATAATTTATTTTACAGAAATTTTAAAAACCGAACCGAATATATATTATTTACCATTCAACTTTTTTTTTAGTTACAAATTTCTTAAACCCGAACTTCTGGAACTGAACCCGAATCATTTAACCGAACACCCAAGCCTACTATAAATGAACATATTAAAGAAATATATATAATTATCTTATAGCATAATATATCTACGAATGAGAATATGTAAATTGATGAGACAAAACTTGAATTAACATATTTAAGAGTTAACAGGTCTTATATATGAACATATTAAAGAAATATATATAATTATTTTTTACATAACTACAAATGAGTTAACAGATTATTTACAAGTAATGAAAGCATAAGAATGTAAATCAATGCGACAAAAAGCTTGAGTTAACATGTATAAGAGTTTGTTAAAACCTGAAATGTGGCCAAGAAACTTTTTTATCAGCTTAATTAAAACTTATACAAAGTGATCAACCGGATATAAATTGAAAATTTTGAAAAAAAAAAAAAAGTGAGAGAAAAGTACCGACAAAATTTAATAGCTGTTTTCTTTCTTTAGTATCGAGGATAATCCGTACGAATTCAACAAATCTCACGAAATCTTGTCGAACACTTACGCATATTGTTAATCAAGCCTCTTAACTAAAGATTTCTTCTTTGAGTTTCCGTGCAATTAGGAAATAAGTTAAGATACAACTAGAGAATGAGTTTGTTGATTATCGCAGCTCAAATCCTTAGAACTCAGCTTGCGGAAACAATATCGAATTCAAGAAGATTGAAGAAAGAAGAGATGATCGCGAATGAAATCGGTAAGTACACAAGGTTTATAGAGTTCCCCGAGATAAACTCAGGTACATCTCTCTTCGGAATTGATTCCAAAATTCACTAGCTTTCTTGTGTTTTTTGCAGGTACAACAATGGTGATTGTTACAGGAGGAAGAAGAAGACACATACATATATATGTATTAAGTCTGTTGGATTAACAGACTTAGCCCAACAACAAAATAGGCCAGCGAAGATAGATGAGGCCCAAACCAGATCCAACTCAGCTTCAGCACTACTCGGCTTCTTCTCTTCCTGGCTTCTTAATGGGTCACGCACAATGAAACCCACGAGCCCACAGAGAGTGATGAGTGACAAACCCTTACACTCTCCACCTTTGTCGCATCACTGTCGGAAACACAAACCCTAGCCGCAGAGATTCTCTCTGAAACTCTGCTCCGGTTCACCGGAGTTCTCAAATCTCCGTCACCGTGAGACCGTTTCCCCTTCTTTCTTCTTCCGTTCTTCACTTCCCCTTTCTTCAAAAGAACAAAGGCGAAGACCAATCTTTCTGTGGTCTCCGAGAAGTTTAAACGTTTCGTCTTCTTCTATCTCTAATGAAGACTACACTTTCCGGTGAAGAATCAGATCCGATCAACTCCACCAGCTGCATGCAAAAGAAGGTAAAGCATCAGCTCTTGAGCGATTTAAGCTCATCCTTTCCTTTTCCCCTTTTTTTTTTTTGTTTTTGGAAAAAAAATAATTAACGCTTCTTGTTCTGTCTCTTCATATCTTTGCAGATCTGAGACAAACCAAGCCGAGGTCTCTTTAGATCTCGGTCATGTTCAGAGATCTGAGGCAGTCTTTGAACTTCTCTCCAGGTAAAGGCTTCGTCATCATATCCGCAGGGTTCACAGAGGTATGAATCTTCGTTACCTTCACCTGTTCTTCATCTATTGCATCTCTGATGAAGTTATATTTGATCTGAACATGTTTGGTCCTTTCACTGCACATTCTGTTCTTTGCTAAATGTATTGCACTCTGTGAATCACAAAATATTTCAATCGCATCTTGTTTGAAACCCATTTCTTCACATATGCCCTTTAGCCAAATAGCTTCTCTGCTAGCATCTGATAATGAGATATATTCTGCTTCTGTCGTTGATAGAGCTACAACTTTCTGTAACCTAGATCTCCAACATACTGTGTTTCCACCAACTGTGAAAACGAATCCTGAAATTGATCTTCTTTTATCTAAGTCTGAAGCAAAATCTGAATCGCAAAACCCTCTTACTTGAAAATCATCATGCTTAGTGAATGCTAAACTGATTTTTGTTGATCCTCTTATGTATTTCATTATCCATTTCACAACTACCAATGCTCTTTGTTTGGTTTTGACATGTACCTGCTGACGAGGCCAACACCATACGCAAGGTCTGGACGAGTACCAATCATGGAATACATGAGACTGCCAACTGCACTCGCATAAGGTATGTCTTCCATTTCCTCTGCTTGAGATTTTTCTTCTTCTTCTTCTGTTGATTTCTTAATTTTGAAATGAGAACCAATTGGGGACTGCACTGACCTGCAGTCTTCCATGTTAAAACTTTTTAAAACTTTTAACAAATAGTCCTTCTGAGACAAAACTAAAATACCATCCTTTCTGTTTCTGATAATATCCATTCCGAGAATTCTCTTAGCTTGTCCCAAATCCTTCATTTCAAACTCTGAATTCAACTGTTTCTTCAACTTGTCAATTTCTGTTTTACTTAAGGCTGCAATCAAAATATCATCCACATATAAAAGTAGATAAACCATATTTTGAATCTTGTTACCCTTTAAGTAGACGCAGGGATCATAGTCACTTTTCTTGAAACCTTTCTTTATCACAAATGAATCAAATTTGTGATTCCACTCTCTAGGCGACTGTTTCAGTCCATAGAGAGACTTCTTAAGTAAACAGACCTTGTCTTCTTGACCAGCTTTAACAAAACCTTCAGGCTGTTCCATGTAGATAGTCTCCTTTAAAACGCCATGTAGAAAAGCTGTCTTAACATCCATCTACTCTAGTTCTAGGTCAAACTTAGCCACAGCTGATACGAGAATCCTAATAGATGTATGTTTAACCATAGGAGCAAACACTTCGTTATAGTCAATTCCTTCTGTCTGAGAATAACCCTTTGCCACCAATCTAGCTTTGAACCTAGGCTTTTCTATCCCTGGAATTCCTTGTTTAACCTTGAAAATCCATTTGCATCCGATCACTTTCTGATCTTTAGGTCTGTTCCTTAAGTCCCAAGTATAGTTTCTCATAAGAGAATCCATCTCTTCATCCATTCCCTCGTTCCAGTAATCTCTGTTACTGCTTCTTTGAGCTTCCTGATAGGTTTTAGGTTCTTCTAGATCAATCAGTTCTGCACTAGCCAAAGCAGAGGCAGTAAAATCTGCATCCTCAAATCTAGAAGGTGGCCTTATATCCCTTCTCTGTCTGTCACGAGCAAGTAGGTAGCCATCTCCACTACTTGTTCCTTCTGTTCTTTCCTGATTTTCACTTTCTGAATAATCCTCTTCACTTTCTGAATTTGAATCACTCTCAACTGTATGAATATCCTGAACACTCTTCCTTGACAACTCTCCACCCGATGATGTAATTGTCACTTTCTTTGATTCCTGACCCAAAACTTCTTCTAGATCATCCTTAAAAGTAACCCTCTTCTTTTCTTTAGGCAGTTTACTTTCTGTGTCAACATTATGAGCATTCTTGAACATTGTATTCTCATCAAATACCACATCTCTGCTGATTACAAGCTTCTGTTCCTCTGTTAACCAGATTCTGTAACCTTTTGTGCCCTGACCATATCCGATAAAGATTCCTTTAGATGCTCTTGGACTTATCTTATCACTTACAGTATGAACATAAGCAACATAACCAAAACTTCTCAAGTGACCGTAATCAACCTTTCTGTCAGCCCAAATTTCTTCTGGAATTTTAAAATTCACAGAGGATGAGGGTGACCTATTGATAACATATACTGCTGTTGCAGCTGCTTCTGCCCAAAACTCTCCACCCAATCCTGATTCTGCCAACATGCATCTGACTTTATCCATGATAGTTCATTCATCCTTTCTGAAATCCTATTCTATTGCGGAGTATAAGGAACAGTCTTGTGTCTATTTATCCCTGAATCTGTGCACAGCTTATCGAACTTAGCATTGTAATACTCTAGACCATTATCTGTCCTAAAACATTTGATTTTTCTTTCTGTTTGATTCTCCACCAAATTTTTCCATTCCACAAACTTCTGAAATGCTTCATCTTTAGTCTTAAGAAAATAAATCCAGGTCTTCTTAGAGTAATCATCAATGAGACTCATATAGTATCTTAAGCCTGAAATACTAGGAGTCACATTAGGAGATCCCCACAAATCCGAATGAATGTAATCAAGAATACCTTCTGTTGTGCTTTCTGATCTCTTGAAACTCAACTTGTGAGACTTCCCTAGAGTGCAAGTTTCGCAGAAACCTATGTTCTGCAACTTATCTTTCTTGAAACATCCATTCTTTGTTAATATTTCCATCGACTTTTGATTCATGTGAATCAATCTTCTGTGCCATTTCTCTGTAACATCTGATAAATCTTTTGTCACATTTGCCTCTGGTTTCAAAACGCTACCTTGCAGAAAGTAGAGACCATTTTGATACCTTCCTGTCAGAATTTCCTTTTTATCTTTATAAATAACAACCTTGAAATCTTGACCAGTGTAGCTACATCGTGCTTGTTCTAGTTGACCATAGGATATAAGGTTCCTTCCCATATCAGGCATGTATCTAACATCTTTGAGTACAATTTGAGTACCATCATCTTTGGATATAGTGATGTTCCCAATTCCTTTAACAACACAGTAAGTGTCATTACCCATTAGTACTCGATTTCCTTCTAATTCTCTGAAATCTGACAGCACATCTCTGTTTGGTGTAATGTGAAAAGTACACCCCGAGTCCATTACCCATTCTTCTGCTGTAGCAACTAGGCTAGCAACATAGGCTGATGAATCAGGTAGGACTACAGTAATATTTGCTGAACCATGACCTTTGTTCTCCGAGCTTTTCCCTCTTTCTGGACAATCTCTTTTCCAGTGACTTTCTGAGCCACAGTTCCAGCAGCCTTTACCGTTAGATTTTCCCTTAGGTCTGCTTTTAGATCTGCCCTTCCCTTTTGATTTACTTTTGTCATTCTTACCCTGACTTTTCTCTGAACGTTTCTCTGTCCTTCCTCTTGTTTCCACAACAAGACCTTCTGCTGAGCCTTTTCTTTTCTATAACAAACCCTTTTTCATAAGGTTTGATTCCATACCATAAGCTCCAGTGATGACATCGTCCATAGTTAGAGTGTCTTTGGCATTTCCAAACTGTAATGTATGAACCAAAGGATCATACAGAGGGGGTAAGCTATTAAGCAATGCAATTGTTTGATCCTCATCTTGAATGATAACTTTCAGACTTGCCAAATCATTGACAAGTTTGAGGAACTTGTCTAGATTCTCTTCCATAGTCTTATCTTCCTCCATTCTGTACAAAGAGAATTGTCTCTTTAAGTACACCCTGTTTGCCTTTGTCTTAGTCTGGTAGTCTCTTTCAAGCGCTTTCCACTGCTTGTAGGCTGTAGGCTCGTGCATCACCTTTCTAAGTACAGGATTAGTGAGACATTGACCAAGCAAACTGCGTGCTCTCTTGTCCCTCATAAGCCACTTAGAATCAGGTTCCTTAGCTTCGACCTTAGCCCCACTACCTTCTGCCTTTCCCACATCCGCCTTTACAACTTCAACTGACTCCACCTGATGTTCTTCTTCCAGAACATCCAACAGCCCCAATATCTCAAACTGGCCCAATATACGATATTTCCACAATCCAAAATCTGCTTTTCCATCAAATTTCTCGACCTCAAACTTTCCAAGTGTTGGTTCCATAGCTCAATAGAATCAAGATTCGTTTATTACCTGCAGAATAATAAACCAATCCTTAGTTGATGTCTATACCTCTAAGTTCTTGAACCAAACAACCACTTTCACGGATTAACACTTGTGAAAGATTCAATGATCTAATCGAGAAATATGAAACAGAGAGTTAATAGAAGTTCAATTCCCTGAGTTTAATCTGAATTTGATCTTCCAATTAACTTATCTCTTGTTCTTGACTATGTACTTGCTGGAATTCGATGATTGAAACCCCGAGAAAACTTGCTGTTATCAAAGACTTAGTCTCAAGCCAGAGACTCCTTCATTCTTCTCCTCTCCGAGTCAAGTAAAGGTTTCTTTCTCTTTCTTTAGTTGCTGCAACGTGCGCTTTATGTTTGCGATAGCATAACCATGAAGCTCTGATACCAATTGTTGATTATCGCAGCTCAAATCCTTAGAACTCAGCTTGCGGAAACAATATCGAGTTCGAGAAGATTGAAGAAAGAAGAGATGATCGCGAATGAAATCGGTAAGTACACAAGGTTTATAGAGTTCCCCGAGATAAACTCAGGTACATCTCTCTTCGAAATTGATTCCAGAATTCACTAGCTTTCTTGTGTTTTTTGCAGGTACAACAATGGTGATTGTTACAGGAGGAAGAAGAAGACACATACATATATATGTATTAAGTCTGTTGGATTAACAGACTTAGCCCAACAACAAAATGGGCCAGCGAAGATAGATGAGACCCAAACCAGATCCAACTCAGCTTCAGCACTACTCGGCTTCTTCTCTTCCTGGCTTCTTAATGGGTCACGCACAATGAAACCCACGAGCCCACAGAGAGTAAAGAGTGACAAACCCTTACAGAGTTAAAACGAAAAAAACATCAAACGAGTTAAAACAAAACCACCGAAAACAACTAAAGTCTAACGAGTTAATGACAACTCATCGTTGAAAATTCTTAATTTCTCATTTGGCATATCAAGATCTTGAATAATCCCTTCCATCCTTTATGCATTCAGCTTTATGATAATGAAAATATAATTTCATTATCAAGATCTTCGAAATAGATGACTGATCAAAATCCTGGAATTAAAAATTGTAAAATATTAGATAATATATTATAACGTGTAAAAATTGTAGAATTGTGATAGATTGTTAACCTTTATGTTGTTTTTATGGAACAAAATGGAACAATTCATTTTATATGGTTGAATTTCCAATTTTCTTTTCCTTCCCTAGCTACCATAACAATAAACTACAAGAAACACAAAAACAATAAATTTATTTTAAAAAAAATTTGGTTTTAAATATTAAAACAATAAATTTATAATTATTAAATTAAATTTTTTTAATTATTGAATTCTGAGTATAAAAATTTGAGAAAAGAATTGGTGCTTACCATTCTTCATAATGAAAAAACTATCCTCGTATAAATGAGTAATAATTCTTTCACACCTAGCATCATCTTTTGCAATAACGCAAATGAGATTGGCAATGTCGTCATTATGGAGATCCTACAAATAAAAATTTTAACGATGTATATATTGAAACGGTATACACACGAGACTTTTGATCGGAAACGCGTCAATCCAACACTTTCAAATTCGTTATTTTAAGATAAAACTTTTCTACAAAAGTCTTATGTTGTTGAAATTACCACTCACCAATCTAAAACGAAAATTACACAAAACTTAACTACTTCGAGATCTTATTCTCTCTTCCTAAACACTCAAAGAACTCCCCCAATATCTTTAGAAGCTTGGCGGCTCAAGAGAGCCATAAAACCCTTTTTATAAGTCTTCTCCCTTGGCCCTAGAATCTCATGAATCCCATGAAAAAGTCAATTCCTTTCAATATGGAAGGTTTACAATTCTAGACAAAAGTCAACTGAATATTCTTGTATCTCTGGCTGATCAGCTCCTCGTCCAGCTCAGCTACTCGTCCAGTTCAACGGCTCGTCCTTCTCATCTCCATGTCACAATACTTCACTCAGCTGTTCTTCTTTACGCAATTGCTTATCATCCAAGCATCTTCATAATCGTCGTTATGGAGATCCTACAAATGAAAATTTTAAAGAAAAATACCTACGAATCTACGACTCTACAAAAACTTAACCTAATCTACGACTCTACAAAAACTTAACCTAATCTACGAACTTTCGACCAAAAAAATAAAAAATCTACGAACTATTAATTCTTGCAAGTCAAGAAAGAACTAGATAGTGGATAAGAAGTAATGATTGTGTTATCTTGATAATACCATTCTTCTTCCCTTCGACTACAATGCAGAAAGAAATAGATCGAAATTTAGATAGAAAAAGAAAAAGGAAAACGAAAGAGAAACTGAGAATTAAAGTTGAAGAGAAATATTCGTCATGGTGACTTCTTGCTCTCTTTTTTTTTTGTTGTTGTTGTAAAGTTTGCCCAAAATGAGCGAGTACAGCAGTGGGCTACATCTTCTTTAATGAAAAAAGATAAATGATGAATTAATCTTGATGTATTTTTATAAATGATAATGTATAGGCAGATTCTTTGTAAAAGATGTTGTGGCATGAGTATCACAAGCCACCAGAGTGATGATGTGTTCTTAGAATATATTTTAAAAATTGGAGCATTTGTTTTTTTTTTTTTGTCAACTTTACTCTTATAATTAGATCGACAAGGTCCGATCCATAACTAAATCTTATATCTTAAAATCTCTTCTTTTTTTCTCTTGCATCGGGGAGAAATCAAACCCTGGTGCCTGAAAATTTGTAAAGTGACAACTACTACTGAGTCACATGTCCTCGGCAAATTGGAGTATTTGGTTAGGTGACACTAAAAATGATTTTGGTTTAGTTTGTTTTTGTTCAATACAAATCAATTTTTAAACAAAATTTGGTAGGATTTAAAAACAGAAAGAAAATATCTTAAATTAGTTTCATAATATCAAAAGTTTAAATCTTTATTTTTCTTCACAAAATTTCTATTGAAGTACAATTGAAAAGAGAAAGCACAAGAGATTTGAGTTTCTTTATTTTGTTACCCATAAAATTCTATGGTCTAATTTTTTTTAACCAATTTATCTTTGTATGAGATTCTACTCTTACCATCATCTTTGATTTGCAATCCACATTCATTATGATTATTGATGCTTGGAAACTCTCATGCCTTATCTGGAACAAATATTATTCATATATTGTGCAATTACACATTCTTCTGATTACTTTAAATTCAAATTTTTAAATAATAATAATAATAAAAAGTGTCCAATACATGTTTTTAATTACCTTAATTTTTGAAAATCCGTACGAAGAGAACCATGTCATACGAGGTCTTTGAAGAATGTTTCCATATGTTTGTTTCGATCCATAGTTTCATGCTATACAAGAAAGATGCAATTACAAACCAATATACGATCCAACCAATCTACGTAAACTTATCATTGCTTATTACCAGTCTTCCCTTTGCTTTGTCAATAATCTCGATTATTCCTTTAATTCTTTCCTTCAAAATTCCTACCTTCGAAAATCAAAAATCAGTTGTTGTTGTTCTAACACTCAAACTCTTACCTTCCGGACTATAGGTTCCGATATCTTCAGCTCCGGCGGCAGGCAGAATCTTCAAGACTCTTTCAAGACCTTTCTCAAGATTCTCTTCTCTCCTCTTCATCGTCTATTATATTGAATTCAATGCAGCTCTTGGAACGAATTAATTGTGTTCCGGTTTCTCAAAAGCTCAAAAATGAAGGTTTAACTATATATACTTGAGAAAACTATTCTATATTAGAAGTGTAAAGAGTAAATATTAAATTTAGCAGTTGAAGAGAAGAAGCTACACATATTAATCGAAAGTCTCTCTTTATTGAGCCCTTTGGGTCTCCACATCTCCATACTGTATTTCTCTATTGTCGTTTATGTGAAATAAATTTGCGAGAAAGTACCCTGAAGTTGAAAATCGCCAAAAAAGGGAAACTCACATCACTCTGCTCAGAAAATAAACAAAAGAGTTCAAGCTAAATCCAATCGGTTAATGCATTGTGTTCCGGTCAACTGGTTTTATTTAGATGAGTGGTGTTTTGGTTTTGGTTTTGATTCGATTATACTTTATGCAAAAGGGGTCACACAAGACGTTCATAAGTATTGTTATACAGAAATATTGCTGACTTTTATTTTTATATGGCAACCATAAGTATTGCTGAAACACTTTACTATTGTGCGATTTGTGTAATTTTGATTACCAAATGCTTCTTTAAACCAAAAGCTTACTGATGTTACTGTCACAATACAATGACTCGATCTAGTTCATGAAAAATATATAATGGATATAGCAGATGATCTAACAACAACAATCTAGAGCGAGATACACATTTGTTGATCATTGTACCCACCTCTTGCAACCCAAGAGTGTATGTGAGGAAGGGACTAAAAGCACAACATCAGTCCACTCAATCTGACCCCAAAGTTCACCATCGTTGTGCTTTTCAAGCAAAATCACCGCACACCAAATCTCCGAGACTTCTAATAGATAAGAAGTAGAAGGACCAACCCAAAAGATTACGAGTTTTCCATGACAACCTCTCATTTCCACTCTGTGTAATTTGAAAATGCCGATCAAGTTCACTTAAACCTTGATCAACTTCAACTCTTTACCTTTTGTGTCATACCACCAGCATTTTTTATCACCATAACAGTATAGTATATTTTCTATCTTACAATGACACTCAAACAAAGCATTCTCTACGACTTCCCACCTACGTTCTTTTGTAAGGTAGACAAAGTCCTTCTTATTGCTCTTCACGTAAATATTTCCTAGTTTCACTTCGAGCCTTATAATTGAAGAGCTTCGGATCTCAGTGCCAGGATCCGGTAAAGGTTCCCAAGTTTGAGTGTTTTGGTCGAAAAATTGAGCCCAATGAGTAGATTCATCTACATTACACCCTCCCATTACATATAGTTTCCCATCGAGGGAGCATGTGCTTTAAAGCCTTTTTCTACCAAACCAATTGGACTTGATCGACTGCCCATTTGTGAGACTGCACTTAAAGTTTGTAATTAATTGAATGTGAAGGTTGGTTGAGAAAAGAGCTTGTGAATTCTTGTGATTGCTTGTAGCTTGAAAGAATTTCGATAAGCCTAAAAGTTAAGAGTTCATTAAGAACTTTGTTTTTAACTTAGTGTAGTCACTTTCTTGGGTTATTGTTCTAAGTATTGCTTAGTTCCCTTGGTTTTGAGTTCCCGCCTTCAACCTTTCTTTCGATTTTGTCTCTTTGTTTGCTTGAGGACAAGCAAAATACTAGTATGGGGGAATTGATATATGTGAATAATTGCTTGTTTTCCATGTACATTATGCATCATTTCTATCATTTATGATCCATTTTAGAGTCCTAGATGTAGAGAGTCACATATTTTTCTATTTCTTGAGTCTTTCTAGGTGATTTTGGAGCTACTTTGGATATTGGAAGCGTGGAGATGGATGTTGGAGCAAGAGGATGTAGCAAATGTGCAAGAAAACGAGTGAAGAGACTTCTGATCAAAAATATTGACCTCAGTTCAACAGAAGAGGTCAATAAAATGTTCACAATGGATCATGACTTCTCTATAAAAATATATTGACATCAGCTCAATATTTCATATCAATATTTCGGCATAGGACCCACCTTAACTTTCACGTTCTTTTTATTTTATTCGGATCTGACTCGGTTTGTCTTGAGTCGACCCAAATAGTTTTTAGGAGACTATTAACCTAGTTTTTGCCACTTTTCTTTTCACGCTTTCTATTGTTCAGTTTGAAACTTTTTCAGAGATCTAAGAGACAAGCTTGTACTCTGCAATTTCTGAGAAGAATTTATATCCTTGAATTATTTTATTTTCAGTTCATTATGAGATATCTTATTTCTTTTGCTTTGTTTGATTCTTCCATATGTCTAAGTAGTTTATCAATCATGTTTAGGGATTTATAGGGTTTTCATGAATTGATAAATTAGGGTTGAATAGGGATTATCTTAAGGTTTTTCATCTTTTGTTGCTCTTAATGCTTAAGTTAACTTGATCACATGACTTATACCGCACCAAAAGTGTTTGATTGAATGCCTGAAAGAACATTAGATAAGCAAATTGTCCTTAGCCAACGAAAGTTCATGCTAAGGCAATTTGTGAACATATCAAACTTGAACTTAATGCGTATCTAGAATTCTAGGTTCAAACGACAGTTTAGATACCTAAGTTGCTAGATATAAAAGTCGATGCTACGACAGTGAGTTTGCATTAAAGTGTTTTGAGTTTAAGAACGAATTTAACCATTCCTTCAATATTGTCTTGATTTATTCCTTGAACTTCTGATGATTTCTCTAAACTTAATGTTTTTATTTATTTGAATTTACACGGTTTTATTTACATTGGTTTCATTAATTTGAACATCAACCACCATATTTTGTCGTAACTTAAGTTTACTCTAAAGATTGATAGTATAACAACTTGGTCATTGTAGAATCGATCTTTTCTTTACTATTTCGTTTGTTGTGCACTTGCAATAGGATTGTAGGGTTTAAAACTCTGTGTATTAGAGGGTTTGAATCGTTTGCTGGTTCCATAATAGACTTGTAGCTCTCCATTATGCGATTAGGGTTTTCATTTTCTGATAAAGCAAACACTTACGCTTTCTTAGCTTAATTTATTAAACGATGAGATCTTTTTATATGATGTATTTGAGAAGCCGAAAAAAAAAATTAAATAAAAGAGAAAATTATAAAATCTTATCTCTTCCAATATCTTCGCTCATATTCTACAAATCTCAATCTGAAATCTCTAATTCCTATTATTTTTCACTTTTGGTTTACAATTCTCTATGATTTATTGGAAGATTGGAGACATAATTCGTTTAATAAATGGGCCAAGAACTAATTGGGCTTTCTCGGAAAGTTTAAACAGTTTTTCTCTTATCATTCCGGGTCGATGGAGAAACCGGATATTACGGGTCGATGAAACCGGGTATTCCGGGTTCGAGGCAATTGCATCATTCAAATCTTTTTTTCGGTAAAAATCATCATTCAAATCTTGCTCTTCGATCTCTTCTCACTGCTTTCTCCAAACAGGTATTCATCAATGCCATTACGATCAAAATTCATCCCAGATTTTCTTCACTTGTTTCATCCATTTGTAGCTTCTGAAATTTTGAACCCTTGTTTGATAGAAACAGTTATCATTCGGTGTCGATGGAGAAACCGGGTCAGGAAACGGGTATTCCGGGTTCTCGACTATCGCATCTGAAAAAATCATTCAAATCCGCTCTTCGATCACTTCTCACTGCTTGCTCCAAACAGGTATCCATCAATGCCCTAACTTTTTTCCTTGTTTATTGTTTTATCGCAATTTGGGTTTTTTGTTTACTGATTTGGGCAATGGAAAATTGTTCAATAACTGCGGGTTTAAGGGTTCTCAATAATTTGGATCCTGAGTTAGAACGCTAGAGATGCTTATAATCGAAATTCGATAATGTTCGTTGAGCTGAAAATGGTTCTGATTTTGTTTTGTTTACTAGAAACTGCGAGAAAATACTCAGTCCAGTGAAGTTATAGGCTTTTCCAAAGATTGATAATTGGAACTTAAACTACGTGGATTACAATAAAAAATTTCATCCCTGATTTATCAACTTTGTGTGTTTCAATATGACCTTCAATCATCCTATTTGAGTGGTCTTTTTAGTAAACTGAAGATGAGACTGTAAACTCAGAGCTTTAATGTTTCCGTTGTGTATGTATAAGCTAATAAGCCTTTGTGTTTTTTCCTTTATGTGAACCATCCTTTAGGATTTTCTTGACATTTTCTCTAAATTCAGTGGGGCTGAGCAAGAACTTCTTCATCGGTTATATACTCAGGTAAATCTCTCTTTATTATAGCGTTTCTAATGGCTTATCCATTATATGTACACTTCACTTAGGAAATCTATGTCGATCCTCCTTTAGTTTCATATGTTTAATGTTACATAAATCAAGGGGAAGCCTTTTTAATACGTTTCGTCTTTCTCTCTGACATGTTTCTAGGTTGTTGTGAATTTGCATCAGACATTAGAGGTAACTCTTGACTGAAATTGTTCAGTTTGAACATCAAAATCTGGGGTGAGTTATTCACGGTATGATCTGTTTGATACCCTTAGTAACGTTTTCACCATTGTTACAGGATGAGTTTGATGAACAATGCCATGAAACTCAGGTACTCTTCACAGAGGTCTTATTTGCTTGTTACACTGAAATTTTGTGCAGAGGATCCTCTTTATGATCTCACACAAAATCTGTTTGTCTGAAACACATTCCCTTTGCAGGTCGGACCAATTCTTGATACAGTCGAACAGCTAGTTGAGGAACAAAGTTTAGATCCCTTATTTTCAGATAAGTAGGTATCACGCAAGTCATTATATCCATTTTCTTTGCTATTAATATACACTTATGACACTAGCCTCAACTGAAGTGAAAGTGCCCATATTTTGCAATTCTTACATTACTGTCACAATGGCACAATCTCAGAATGGATGTTACGGAAATAGCAAGTGATCTAACAACAGCGAAGAAGAGTGAGATAGAAAAGTTAAGAGGTTTGCTTGAAAGGGTAAGTAAGCTCAAAAAGACTGTCACCAGAAACTAACCCTTTGCTTATGTTTCCTTTTCTTAAAGCGATTTCTTCTTATTTTCATTTACTTTGCAGGCTGAAGAACAGAATCGCCAGATGGAAGCCCGAATCAACCTGCTCAAAACACAAACACAAGAGTTTTCAGGCACAGCTGACAAAATCAAAAAGGTTTTATAACTTATTCAATTTTGCAGAATATTACACCCATTTGTTCTTCGTTTTAAATCGTTCTCAAAACGTTAAAACTTTTGCAGCTGAAAGCTGGAATCTCAGGGTACTTTGACGGAGAGGACATGCTACCTCCAATTTAGATTCAAGATAGTTCCAATGAAAAAGTGTGCGACTTGGATTTTCTGCGTTTGTATATGTATTATTAGAGTCTCATCAATCTAGGAAAACTCAAGTGACAATTTCGCTTCATCTGTAAACCACTGAGAAGCTGTATTAAACCGGTTTATGAATTGTGTTCCGGTTACCTGGTTCAAGGAAGACGAGTGGTGCTTTGCTTTTGGTTCGATTGTAGTTCATGCAAGTTTACCTTCCAAAATTGGGTAGAAAAAGATGTTCATAAGTCGTTACATAAAACAAAAATATTGTGAGTTGTGACTACTACTTATAACAACCATAAAATTTGTTGAAAATTGATCATCCTGTGACTTTACACATTTTTATTTTAGAAAATTATTAAAATTAAAACTGTCGGTGTATCAGTAGACGTTCATAATGGATGACTGGGACTCAACTCAATCAACAAACAAACCATTGTGATAGTGTGTACTTTATACAGACCATATGAATCAGCACTCTTCATATATAAATGGTTTGTTCTATCAAATCATAAAAGTGATTATTGTTTAATGTCATTAAAATTATATGATTATATCATTTGGTGTGTGTGGGTGGGTATTTATGCTTGTTAAAAAATGAGTTTTGACTCTGCTACTGATAATTTATAATTGCCAGAGTAATCTACTAGTCATTTCATTTCATTTAGAGAAAAAATTGTTTCAAATTATTTAATGTTTTTGATTTTTCAATGCAAAATTATTTAGATTTTATTTATTTTGACTATTTATATTATGCAGCAGACTGATTTTTAATTGACTGAAATAGTATTAAATAGATTTAAAATAATAATTTTTGTTGGAAAAATAAAAAATTAAATGATTTTTTAATGTGTAGTTCTGTTTTTTTTGGTCAACATTACTCATTGGATTTGGATCAATAATGTCTTATCCATAACCTAAATGTTCTAATTGGAGTTGGTAGGATTCGAATTCCTCACCTGAAACCAGGGACAAGCTAATTGGGTCACTTATTTCTTGGCGTAGCTCTGTTTTCTTATACAACATTGTTTATAATTTTTACTACATCCTAGTTAAATGAAATTAAGACTTCTCATTCTGAATATTGACGTTCAATCAAATTAAATTAAACACATTAATTTCTTCAAAAAAAAATTTTTGTTAACTCTATCAGCCATTTCTTCAAAACTTTTAGGATTAAGTATAATTATCTTTCTACTCCGGAATTCAAATAATATTTTACGATTTTTATGTATATAATTTGTCTTGACAAAAAAATTGTAATCTTGCATAACATTTTGGGGGGATAAATATTCTCCATAACGTGTGAATAATATACTTTTAAGTGAATTAAACGACCACAAAACTCATTATTATGACCCAATTGTACCCTGTCATTTCTGGGCAAAATCAATAAAACTAGATGACAAAAAAAAACTCATTATTATTTTATTTTTCTGTCGTAAATAATTAGTTTTGTCAGTAATTAGATCGAATTTTTTTATTTTATAGCTTAAATCATATTATACAAGATATATAATGCGATTATTTAGAGCAGAACATGGATCGATGAAAAAACTGTAAATTACTAGATATTTCACCTGTTAACTAAAATATTTTGGTTGTAAATAATTTTTTTTTTTGGTCGGAGGTTGTAAATAATTGTTTATGTATTTTTTTTTTTCTAAACCACAACATGTCGGCCTATTAGTCAAGTTCCTATATAATGTAGGTTGTGGAACTCGATCCCTACTTATGTAAGTGCGCATATTTTATGTAAACTTACCGTCTGCCAGTAAAGGCCACTTGCAATTGTTTATGTACATAGATGTTAGTTTTTAATTACGAATTAATTTATTAAAAGCTTATAGCTTGCAGCCACTTAGTCAACTAATATACAAAGTACAAAAACTCTTGGCCAGACTGTTTATTCTTCGTAATTATGATCAAATTCTTTAATCCTGCAACACTCCACGCAATGTAGCTAATAGTACACGTACTTAACTTATGAAATATATAATTAAAAATGTGTTTATTAGTCAAATATATAGTTTTTTCTTAAGAGCTCTATTTTTTATTTTTTTTATTTGAGCTCAAACCATAGTATCTGCTTCTTTATGTATGTTAGTGCATCATAACTTGCATTGATGCAATTAGAATGTGACAGACTTTTTAAAAAATTTATTATGTCTTCAACCATATTCTTATTCAAATATGTTGAGAATCCACTATTGGTGCAATTTATAGCTGATTTTTTACAAAAAAAAAAATCTGAATACATAGATTTTTTTTTGCTGAGTTCTTTACTTGTTTAAATATTTCTTTTTTAGTTTTTTAAACGTGAACAACTGTTATACCATAACTAGGTTTATCTTGTAATTAATTTAGTGGTACAATGATCCATAAAAGAAAGTGTTGTATCAAATGATCATGTACGAAGCAATGATATACTATTATTGTAATTTATACATATATATAAAAGAGTTTTCTGCACATGAAAAAATCGTTTAATTAACTTGTTTTTCTTTTTGCAACTATACCATCTATTTTAAAATTATGCAAATCAATCTCACAGAATCAAATATATCATGCAATATAATCAAAATTTTAAAACTATGATAACTGATATATCAAATCTACAAGAAATCCATTCTTAAATTTGAAATTATTTTGTATGTGATCACAAAAACGTATTAAAAATCATATAAATTTTATATTGCATATTATATTTGATTTCATGGAATTAACTTACATTTTTATGAGATGAAATATAAATTTGTAAAAAGACTAGACTTTCACTTTAGGTGTTTTTTGGTTGTAGTACATTATTTTTATTTCTATAAGTGAAATGGTTAGATGTTTTTCAATACCTACTGTTTTCGTCTTCGCAATACAACAAAAGCAAGCTCTCCATAAATTATATATAAAAACTTTTGTAAAACCAAAATAATACAATCTCATTACACGGACCGGCATAATTGGGACCATCGATAATGCAATTTCTATATTATACTTAAATTAAAAGATGAACGTGAAAATCATGAAGCATGGTTCATTTAAAGGACGACAAAAGTGACGTAAAGTTATACAAAGTCCTCAAACCACGTAAACATAATAGTAATACTAATGTTCAAATAACCATCCATAATTTTAATGAGAACAAAATATGCATGAATATTTGTTTTTTTATTATAAGATAAAAAAATCCGTATTTTATTAATATTTGTCACACAATTGGTTTACTTTTTTTCAACAAATAACCATTGGATTGATAAAACTCAATCCATAACCTAATGTATCTAACTAGAATAGGATGATATTCGAACTCATCACATAGTACCTAACTAAATTATGGACAAATCAATTAGATCACATGTTTTTACCCACTATTGGTTTACTAATCCAACGCTATTAGATATTAATATTTGTTTATACATAATAAAAATAAACAATAATGCTACAGAGGAAGGTGATGACTAGAATAATTTTTTTGGATATTTGTTAATTGAGGAAGCAATTACAGCTGTTCTTCAATATTCTCAATCATGATATATAATAATATCTTAAAAGTTGATTTATACCTCAGCAGTGTTAAAATTGAAATAAAATAATAAAATGTTGAAAATAAAAAGGTAATATAATTACAGCGACGATGACGGTCAAAGTCGTCCATCAAATTATATCATTGTGAAGATACTATAAGTCTATAGTCTTTCATTGACCCTAACTAGTTTACTGAGTCTACGGAAAATTAACGTGGTAGGTGGAGCTGAATCTGATGAGTGTATTAAAACCTTAGGTAAAATTGGAGTTTGTGATTTAGTGATAGAGTGGATCTAGGATTTTAAAGAATTAAAAACATATTTTCCTATTCATCCTTATACAGATATACATCTATGTTTTCAGTCTATTTGAATATCTAGAGATGAGAGTCTATCCGTGAGCTGCACCACTTCAAGAGAATAGTCCAAACTCCTTCCATAAAACTTGAAAACTCTTGAATTACAAAAAATAAAATAACATATAATACCAATTAAGTTACCTTTTTTTGTCAACATTAGACCACAACAGGACAGCCTATTAGTCAAGTTCCTACATAATGTAGGCGGTGACACTCGATCTCTGGTTGTGCAAGTGCGCATGTCTTATGTGGACTTACCGCTTGCCACTAGACTAAAAGCCACTTGAAAGTTATCTATTTTTAAAAAATTGTAATTTAATATGTAAAAAATTATTTGAATTATACATGGTTGGCTGACAATTAAGCAAAAAATACTAAAAAATTTAAAGCATATAATTTCACTGGTTTATTTGACATTAATTCGGCTTGTTTTTTAGGGTTGCGTTGTTTAAGAATAACGATACAATAAAATATATATACATAAATTCTGTGATTATATGTATCTTGAGATTGAATCTATTTTTGTGAGTGACAATAGTAATGAGTGCATCTTGAGAATCATGGATTGTTGCACCGAATTAAGAAAACCCTAATTTGTTTTCTGATATGTATCTTTTTTCAACAGATAGCATATTTGATTGATGACTAATAGAGTCAAAATTAGTTTACTGGCAATCAAATACGCTCAACAAATTAAAAACTTTATCAGTCAAAGTATATTGTTTCTTTTTTTTTTTATAAAATATATTGGTAATATTTTTTTGACATATCGTTAAACTTTTTCATGAATTGTTACTACGATTAAAGATTTTACAAAAATTGAATAACAAAAATAAAATAGTAGACCATGTAAAAGACATTAAATTTCCAATATTCAAATTGTAATAATTTTAGATTGTAGCACTTTTTAACCGAACTTGATTTCAAACAATTGTAGAACCTCAGCATGTAATTGTAGAACCTCAGTATGTTTGATAGTTTTGACTTTCAGAAATCTATTCGATCCAATTCTTGTAATATAAGTTAGTTCTGATATCTTGAATTATAAGTAATTCATTTTAAAATAGAAGACTCAACAAAATTGTAGTTTACTGCTTTCCGATGTCACCAATAGTCAAATACGGTTCACTAACAGATATTTTATAGAAGAATAAAATTATATTCGAAAAAAATATAAGAGACTTTTCAATCCGAATCAGTTAACATCTGCATGAGATATTTTTTTATGGGAGAAAATAAAAATAACATTCATCTATTTTTAATTCAACTAAAATGAAGTTAAGAAATAATTGGAGTCTTTTTTTTACACTTTTCTCTCTCCTCTTTTTTCCCCATTTGGGAAAATAATTTCCTACCAAAATCTTGAATTTTTGTTATGCCATCTTCTTCTTTTTTACTTTCTAAAAAAGAAAATTATTTATTTTCTCTCTAGTATTCCCTTTCTAATTGTAGAAAGCAATAGGGGTAATTCTGTCATTCTACTTCCGGGCTAACACAATGGGTAGTCCATTTTGGGGAAGCGCGAAAGGCCCATACTGAATCTCATCGCTTGATCCAACTATTGTCCATCTGAAATTACAAAAACACCCCTTTATCAAAATAAAACTCAATTGTATAAATTTTTGATAATAATAAATAAAAAAAATAAGAAATGGTAAAAAGTAAGTAGTACACACACCTGTACTTGGTGGTGAGATGATGAATCATAATAGAGATCTCAAGCTTGGCTAGTTCATTTCCAGGACATGAATGGGTTCCATTGCCAAATGGCATGAAAGTATTGGGTTTTGGAGCCACCTATTTAAACAACCAAATCATGTTAATATCTCCAAAAACCAAGAACACCATTATCAAAAATCAAAACATGGTCAAAATACTCAATAAATAATTTACCTCAAATCTTGATGGATCAAATTTATCAGGATCTGAAAAAATATCAGCACTGTGATGAATGTTTCTAAAAAGTGGCAAAACTTTCCATCCTTTAGGTATCAAATATCCTGTAAAAAAACAATTGATTATTGTCTTATTAACCGGTTTATTACAATTCAATTCCGGTTCATCCGGTTATCGAACAAAATCGGTTTAGTACCTTCATATTCGACATCTTCAACAGCTTCTCTGAATGTGAAAGATAAAATTGAAGCGACTCTTAATGTTTCATGAATAACTCTTGAAGTTAAAGGCATCTTCTTTGTATCTCCCCAAGTTAGAGACTCTCCATCTTTGTCTTTCCTTATTGCCATTTGTTCTTCCTGTTTATATACCAATTTAGAATTACGAAACTGCCACTCCTCTGTTTTCTTATTACCAAAAGACGACAACAATACGTGTCTGAATATGTTACTTACAGTAACGGCTTCGAGAACGTTGGGATTATCAGCTAAGTACTTGAGAATCCACGTCATCACACTTGCCGTTGTGTCTCTAGCGGCGAAGATGACTCCGATTATGTTGTCGGCGATTTGCTCGTCGGTTAGATCTTCTTTGTCTCCCATGAATGATCCAAGTAGATCGTTGTGAGAGGAACTGTTTTGTCTTCTCTCTGATAAGATTCTAGCGAGGATCTGTGATAGCTCCGTACGAGCTTTCATTGATTTGTTGAAAAGTGTTCCAGGGAGATTTACTGGCATCGAATTGTATCCTTTCTCGAGAATGTAGTAACATCTTTTTAGATCTTCTCTGTATAAAACCTCGTCTTTTCCGAAGATCGATAGTAACGCAACGTTGAAAGTGTACTGATGTAACAAAAACAAAAGGTTTAGAAACAGAATACAGAGAGAAAAACAAAAACAGAGGAAGCATATGTCGTTCTCCGTCTATTAGAGGAAATCAAAACGATAATTGGCTAGTTTAAAACAGGGGAATGTTTTTCATTTAAGCCGAGAAATACGGTAGAGAGAGAGAGAGAGAAGAACTTACTGTTTTCATTTCTTGGTAAGTATTGATCATTGTTCCATCCCAATTACGGAGAGAATCCTGGGCGATTGATTCGATATCAGGGACCATATCTCTGATAGATTCAGGCATGAAAGCACGAAGAACAAGCTTCCTGAGTTTGGCATGATAATCACCTTGGTGGAAGAAGATGGCTTGTTTTCCCAACATCCTCTCTTTACTCGCCGGAAAAGTCGGTTTAAAGAGATGAGATTTCGTTACCAGCACGAACTTCGCCGCCTCGGGACTCGAAATCATCACACATGGACATCCTAATACATGAGTCTTAAACACCGATCCATACCTGTAATCACATCATCTAACTCTTTAAGTTTATTTAAATTAAAATTTCGAAAGTTTCAATTTTTGAAACTTTGTCCAAAACACCGACCTTTTCTGTTTTGATGCGAAAAAGACATTTGGGTCTTGAGAATAAAGCTGGAAAGTTTCGCCGACGTAAGGCCAACCCATTGTTCCAGGCGGGAGTGGGAGTTTCGACGATCCACGGCGGCGCTGAGAGATTACACACCGGAGAAAGTAAAGGAAGAGAATTCCGGCAAAGAGAGTGAGAGACATGGCGGAGAAATCCTTATTTTTTCGTTTTTATTAAGAAAATTGTAATTTTTCGTTCTTAAACACAAAACCCACTTCGTATTTTGACAGTGGGAGTAGATAAAAAACGAAAAACTTGTGACTCAAAATTATTATAGAAACAAAAAATAATTATGTTTTTTTTGGGTGTAATGGAAGAAGATGTATTGTGATGAGGAAGTGGGAGATATGAAGGGGTTTTTATAGGCTCGTCTTCATGAAGAGGGAGGAGAGAGATTTCAAGTAAAGCTTCCAATTCAGAAAGAAACTCTCAAGCCAGCTCATTTGAGAGAGACTAAGTGAGCACGTGTCAAAGAGCATGTATAAAGAGCGTGTGAGATTTGACCAAACAAAACTAGTTAATGTCAGAGATCAGAGCCATTCAATATAATTAACTACTTAATTACTTTTTTTTTTTTTTGTCAACTGGCCTAGTGGTCTTTTAATCACCTTAGTGCCTTGAGAATTTATAAAGTGACAACACCACTGGGCCACCTGTTCTCGGCTAATTACTTTTGTTTTAAAGACAAAAACAACCGAAAGAATAATTTTATAAATCAAATTTTAAAAAGGAACAAAAAAATATAAGAAAAATTTGACTTTTAAAAATAGAGATAAAGGTAGGGTAAGGTAAGTTTTTTTTTTTTTTATAAATAAATTTGGACTTTTTAGTTGAAGGCTATCCTTAAAATGTTTATTATATTTTAGATGTAACCTCTTCTGTTTCATCAAATATTTAATTTTTAATGATTTTGAATTAAGAATTAACCATATTTATTTGTTATATTTCCTTATAAATTTTTAAATCTTAAAGAATACGTTACAATAAAGAGGATAGAGTTTAGAAGAGTGGGAATTACATCATGGATTATTCAAAGACATGTACATTTTAGTGAGATTAGTCTTGTATATAATTTATTTTTCAAACAATTAAAACAAGTTTTATTTTATAACACAACTTCTCAAACCATTAGCAATATCATATACGATTACGTGAATATTTGAAATCGAATACTGATGAAAAAAACACAGAAATCGAAGTTTAGCTATAATGAAATTTCTCAAGTCATGCATATAATTTAGGTAGTCAAATATATTGCCTTTAAAACAAAAGAATACCCTATATTCTATTATATATATATCTAAAGAGGAAACCTTTGTTACTCATCATGATTTTAATAAACTAATACACAAACTTATGGTACTTAAACATATATAATCTGATTAGAGAAGAGGAAACCTTAGAACTTGACTTCTACATATATGAATATTTTCTAAGGATAAGACTTAGCTTAAATTATTCAGCCATTTTTCTTAGTTGCACGAAAAAAGCTTTATTCATATTTGACTTTGGTGGTATATCCAAATATATTAGGTTGTCTTCCTGCTTCATAAATAATATTAAGAGTAATCAAAGAAAAGTCTTACCAAGAATGATTCTCTCTTTCTTTTTTGAAATTCATGCACGAATACGTCGAATATATATACAAGATTACGATCACATATGTCATGTCATATACGTATGTATATGTTGGTAGGTAACCATAGTTTGTATAAGATTTCATTCGAGTAAATTGGGATCCAATACATAAATATATAAATATTATATATATATATATACATATATTATTGACTGGAACAAGAGGTCGAATTGCTAACCATTAATATGGCTTTTGCAAAACTTAATATATCATTAGTTTTAACCATGATCATGCTTCGATATTAATAAATATCAAAATTTATGATCAACTATCATTAAAATTTCTTTAAATAAGAATATAAATTTTCAAATGAAATGAAGGTCAATAACAAAGATTCATCAAAGGTGTTGGAAAAAAAAAGATTCATCAAAAGTCTGAAACAATGTGTTAAATCCATGTCTTAATATTAAAAGGTTGGGAAAACAATAACATAATCATATGAGGAAGAGCCCAATTCCTTGAAAAAATAGTCTTTGAAAGAAATAAGAGAAACAACGCCTCACAGTATACACCGACCATTGAATTTAGCACATAAATATAAATATATTTTTTGGATGTGTTCCATCAAATTATCTTATAAAATTATATATATGTTGATATGAAAAATATTTCTTTCTTTTCACCACAATATTTTTATTCGTTACTCAGAAATCCGAAATCATGACTCATTTTTCTATATTTTAAACAAAACAATTGTTGAATTTGAGACCACCAAACCTGTTTTCTCAACATCAAAAGTTCCGGCGACTTTGCTACATACTAGGCCAACGTCGACACAATCTAGTGACACTTGGCTTCTCATGGTTCACGCCTCTTTTATCTCCCAAATACTATTCGAATTTTCATTTTCGAAGAAGCACATAGTTTTATTAGATGTTATACATATCTAGTTATTTACTAACAAAAATCTAGATAAATATACCAAAAAATACGAGTTATATATATATATATATAATAGAAAGATCAACAATCCACGTAAGTTTATGACATATAAAGATAATTTAAAATGAAAAAAATCGAAATATTTAAATCGATAGTTCACAACCGACCATATTTTTCATAACATGCAGACCTTTATTTGCGTGCCTGACAGAAGCTTAATTTATATATAGAGTTGTGTTGGCACTTTCCTAATTGGGAAATCATGGTATATCTTTTATTTTCAAAATTGAATAAACAATTATATCTCTTTGTAATGATTCACATTTGCCAGAAAAAAATAACATATATTGAGAAGGAGATAAGAAGACGACAAATATGAAATCGGCACCATAACAAACATTAATAAATAATTAAATAGACTACCAAAAAGGGTATATATTTGTCACAACAGATACGAGTTATGTCCCGATAAGGCGAGAGATTGAATTAAAATCAAATTTTAAATTCAATTTCACCTTTTTCGCATTGATTTCATAGTGACAACACAACGTAAATGACTTTATTGAGTCAGTTCGCTATATTGTCTACATATGGCCACAATTGTACATTTATGTACGTACTCAGACACGAAACCACTCTTTCTTTTTCAATTATATATTTTTTATTTGTAAATGTGAAATTTCATAATATTTTTCTATATTATTAAGCGAGAAAATAAAGATAACCGGAGAGTACGGTGGCTGGTCGCTTGCTTTATTCTGTTTTGCCTTAAACCGGTAATTTTTGACATTATTAGGTTAAGAACAAAAATCATTATTTTGCTATATATATATATATTACCAAATAAAATAAGAAACACACAAAAGAAATGTTTTCCTGTTTAGTCTTCATCATAATTTCTGTCAAATAGAATATTCTTGAGGAGACATGAGTTTACTTTGAAAAATCAAGCCTTATGAGATTACTGTGTATATACATGAATTGCAACAGTGTGACTCAGCAATTACCAAACCCTTTTTTGGAAGAAATAAAAAAGTTTCCATACCTTATTTTTCTAAATGAGCGTGAACAATTCTAAGAACTTGACATCTGGAAAATCAAATTACCGCAGTTTTCTTCACTTCCAAACTAATTAATTAATTTTGGAATTGTTCATGCAACCATTTGGCATAATGTGTTTCGACAACTTAGTCTTTAAAAGAAAAAATTTCGAGGATATTCATAGATTGAAAATTGATTATGAATGTAATCAATATTCAAAATATGAATATACATGATAAACGATGCATATCTGCCTGCAAAAGATCTCGGCATTGTAACTTCTGCTTACTTGCTTACGTAACATTTTATATATAATTTGAGTACACATATTTTAACGAGAAACGAATGTACGAATATATAAATTACTTTAAGGGAATAAGACTTAATAACCAGAATAAAAAATATACCATACTATTATGCAAACCTACAAGCTAACTATTTTTACTATTTAAACATGATTAAAAGTCTATTTTACCCCACATCAATTACTTGTAATTTTGAAAATAATTAATATTTTAATATATTAAATTACATAGATAGAATAGAAATGGTAAAAAAAAACTTGCTACGTAAATTTTGAGTATGTGTTATAGTATTCTCTGTCAAATCAATAACTAACATTATCACACATTATTCTATATTTATAATAAATAATTCATCTTGAATTTCATAGCATAACACAAACAACATTCATATTGCTAATCTGCAATGTCAGACGACCAATCTAACAACTCATCAAGTTATGAGAGCGACGATCCATTGGTATGTATTATTTCCGTAGTTTCTAATATGAATATTGAATAGTATGCCATATAGTCCTTCCATATAACTAGTAATACTACATTATCGTTATATGTATGATGGAATACATTTGTATGAATGTAATAAACTGGTTTGCATTGCGGTACACCGTAAGCCTCATGGATGCCAATTTCCTAACCCTTAGTGTGAAACTATAATTGACGCCAACCCGGATGAGTCAACCTCTTTTACAGTCACCGGTATGGGTGATCTACAATTCAATGTCCAAACACATGTTGGAGAATACTTCTATGTACAGCTTGGAAAAAGTAAATGTTCTTGTGAGCAGTATCAATAGTTAGTGATTCCTTGTTCTTATGCAATTGCTACAATATCCTAACTCGACTTGCACATATCATCTCTAGCACGTGTAGAATACCTAATAAGTGCATGAGGTTCATCATATGGTGGGAAGATATATCATATTCCCTATGTTGATGAGAATATAGTACTACCTGAAAATTATCAAGATGAGTTCATCCTCCATCCTCCAAATGTAAGACGTGGACGAGGAATGCCAAAGGAAAAGACACCACACCTAGAGTAGCACCAAAAGTAAGTGCATTACAAATATAGAAGTACTACTCATAGTATTATAGTAGACATGCTACATACATATATCACTATATTTGTGTACATATATATTGGGATGTAACAAATAATGATTATGACGATATGTTTTAAAATATCAGCTTACTGGAAATACGAGTAATAGACGAATCAAAGAAATGTAGTAATACAAAAGCATGTGAGATATCCTTATTACTTTTATAAATGGTGCGGATTTGTAGCAAATAGAATTACTACACAATAATCGAATTCATGAGTAACCAAAATTTCAAATCAAAATTTTTTGATTTTAGTGTTTTTGGAGATATCGATTGATTCTCAAAAAATTTCCCAGATATTAAAAATCTTAGGAAAATTCCGCACACATTCTATACATATTATGTTTACATTTATGGAAGACAGTTATGTGTTCGCCGGAATAGTGAAATAACGCCGAAATATAGCAAGAATTTATAGTTATATAATGTAGTCTAATAATAACAGGATTAGCACGAATTAGAAGAATTATCAAATGTGTGTAGAAGTACTATATATAGAAGTACTACACAAAATTTGTATTTTGTGAAAGATTACAAATCTATTAATTTGAAATTAAGAAACTATCTACGCAAATAATCAAACTAGTGTAAACATCAGTATAAAATTACTACAATTTCCTGTACATTCTAATTAACAGTCATCACTAAACTAGTAATTGAATTTGCAATCTTCTTCTAAAAATCGACTCAGTGTCTGAAACCCTAGATTACGAATCAAAGAAATGTAGTAATACAAAAGCATGTGAGATATCCTTACTACTTTTATAAATGGTGCAGATTTATAGCAAATAGAATTAGTACACACTAATCTAACTCATGAGTAACCAAAATTTCGAATCAAATTTTTTTTATTTCAGTGTTTTTGGAGATATCGATTTATTCTCAAAAAATTACCCAGATATTAACAATATTGGGAGAAATTCGCAGACATTCTATGCATATTATGTTTACATTTATGGAAGATAGTTATGTGTTCGCCGGAAGAGTGAAATAACGCTGAAAAATAGCGAGAATTTATAGTTCTATAATGTAGTCTAATAATAACATGATTAACACGAACTAGACGAATAATCAAACAAGTGTAGAAGTACTATATATATAGAAGTACTACACAAAATTTCTATTTTATGAAAGATTACAAATCTATTAATTCGAACTTAAGAAACTATCTACACAAATGTAGTCTTCTAATAACGTTGGAGTACGTTGGAAAATGACCAGAATTTATAGCCATGGTAATATGTGTTGGGCTCTTTGTTTTTTAATATAGAAGGGTGTGTGATAATGTTATGTACTTGGTTATGTTATTGATTTGATAATGAATAATATAACACATACTCAAAACTTATAGAGCAACATTGATTTTCTCTTTCCTCTTATGGTCATCTTTTTATTTTATTTTATTTAAATATTTTATAAAATAAAATGAAAGGTAGTTTTATATATAATGTAGAATGTTTGTTGAGTATAGTTGTTCTACTATAACATGGTTATTTTGTAAATTATAATTCGAAATTTGGTTGTCTGCAAATCAGCCCATTTTTTGATAACAAAATAATGAAAAAGTTGTATATTCCAGGGAAATAAAAATGGGATAATTTGCCGAATAACACATTTTGCTATATTAATTAAGAATATAACCATCAGATTAATTAAATTAATAACACTTTGTCGTACCTTTTTACTTTAACTCCCTTCCCAACTTAGTTTTAATAATTTGCAACATAAAAAAAAGGACATGATCCGCTCACGTGGAAAGAATGGCCCACTAGTCTTTTATCTAAGAGTGTAAAGTGAGGTTAGAAGTATGATATTTTCAAATATACACTGGTATTCTATATAAAATTAGTTAATAATTATTAAAAATATATATTTTATTTTATATTGTACCATTATACGAAAGAGGAAGATGAGTAAGAGGGAGAAGAGAAGAAAAGAATGGGAGGAGGAAGAGGCAGGGAGGAGGAAGAGGAGGCGGAAGAGGAGGGGAAGAAAAAAATGTGAGGAGTAGGAAGAAGAAAAAGAGTATAAGGAGGAAAAAAAATGATGAGTAGGGAAAGAAGTAGGAGGAAAATATGAAAAAAAAATAGAAAAAAAAATAAATTAAAATTGATGATATTTTTTCAAACATTATGTACAAAATGATTATTTAATAAGAAACTAAATATTCTATATCAAATAGATATTTTATATATTGGTGCTCTATATAAAATTAGTTAATAACTGTTAAAAATGTTATTTTATTTAGTTAATTATACGAAAGAAGAAGATGACTAAGAGGGAGAAGAGAAGAAGAGGAAGGGAGAAGGAAAAGGTGGGGAGGAGGAAGAGGTGGAGACGAGGAAGAGGAGGGGAGGAGAAAGAGGATGATGAAGAAGAATAGGAGAAGGAGGAGAAAAAAATGATGAATAGGGAGTATGAGGAAGATACGAGAAAAAAGAAAGAAGAATAGAGAACAAATACATTAAAGTTTATGAGAAGTTTTCAAAAGTTATATACAAATTGATTATTTAATAAAAAAGTATTTTATATCAAATAGACATTCTATATACTGATGTTTTATATAAAATTAGTTAATAATACATTCATTTTTTAAAAAAAATTATTTCTTTTAAGAAAATTTAAGTTTCAATATGTGTAAAAAAAATCTATGTTTTTCTAAAAGAAATATTAAAGTTGAATTAGTTTTTTATGAAAATATATAATGTAAGTAGAAATAAAATATTAAAAAACAAAAAATAAAAAAAGAATAATAATTAAATTGAAAGGGTAATTTGGCAAATATTATACAAAATATGTTGAACAATGGTGAGTTTAGAGTTTTTGGCTATTAACTTAATTATAATTTCAAAATGTGTGTTTTAGCCAATTTTCCCAATAAAATTTAAGAAATAATGATTAAACTAAAAGCTGAATATTATATATATTATTTTTAAACAAAATTATGTATATAACCAAGAAATATGTAGCCAGTTGGTTTGTATCTGATCTAATTTAATATCTAGTGGTAAGTTTAATTTACACTCGTTTTAATTGGAGTAATTTGGTTTTGGGCCGGACATTCTGAATCTAATTATGTATATGTGTGTATATATATATATGTATATTTATATATGGATCAATGGATAAATGTCACAAAAGTGGAAAATAAATTAAAATAAAGATGAAGCCTAATTAAGGCCTAACCATGTCGGAGATAACTTGATATAATAAGCATCGTGTAAGGATAATATACATGTGGCCAGCTTTGCCCACGTGTCCACATTTCTCTTTACACGACTTTTAGGGTTTCCGTATCACAAACTTGATTCATATATGTATTTGTACTCTCATTTAAACGTTTTTCTTTTTACTTATTAATGGATATTCTAGAAACGTCGGACTCTGTAGGATTCTCCATGTGTAATTCTATATCTCTCTTTCTTTCTCAAGACGTGGATCTGATACCGTTAATATAGATAAAACAATTTTCCAATATCACTTGTTTTTATTGTATTTTAAATTTTCAGCTTAAGTGAGTTGCTCTATTTCGTACGGTTTTTGTCATATGAAAATTCTTATAAATTTTCTTATTACTTTATAAGTATCTTTTGAGCTCTACTTAAACCTTATTGTTGCTTATCATATTGCCTGGTTTTATTTAATGTCAAAACACGTCAATGTTTCTAATAAGCTTTCAAGTGTAAATTTTCAGTGATTTTACTTTTTTATTTTATCGGAAAATTATATATATGACAATTAACTGTACATATGATCAGCAAATCAAATACTCAATACCCTGTATTGAATTTTTTTTTGTCAACATTGGATCACAACATGTCGACCTATTAGTCAAGTTTCTACATAATATAAACGGTAGGATTTGATTCCTGGTTGTGCAAGTGCGTATATCTTATGTGGACTTACCCCATGCCAGTAAACTAGAAACCACTTGCACTATATATTGGATTAAACAGTATATAGTTTTAATTTTATTAATTTATTAATATAATCATTTAATATTAATTTACACAAGTATATGGTTCAAATATATATTTTAAAAAACATTTTTTCAAGGTTTGTCTCTCCATTAGACTTTTATGGAGAATGGGGAACCAATTCACTAAAGAAAATTCTTAAAAATTTGTAAGCTTTCACAAGCTGACAAATTGTTATACCAATTTTATTTTTCAATATTTACTATTTTTGTCTTTTCATTCTCACTTCTAATAATATGAGAATATCTTAGTACAATTTTTCATATGATATTTACTATTTTCGTCATTTCATTCTCACTTCTTATAATATGAGGATATATTAGTATAGCTTGTCTCTTTTTTTTTGTCTTGAATCTTACTATAGCTCTCTGAAAAAGCTAGTATTCACTATCTCGATCTTGATGTTTTAAATGAATTTTCAATTTTTTTTTCTAGTACCTCTTTTCTAATGTTGAAGAGGCAATGTAAGACTATATGACAATAACAAGATAGTTAATTCTATATATAATAAAGAAGATATTACCTGATTCGACGACGTATCGTTTTACTTCGGCTCTTAGATTCACAGGAGTTAAATTAATAATTCTTTTTAACCCAATCTATTTTTATTGAGAAAGCATTAGCGAATGTAGACTCACCTTTTGTGGTTACAGCTCTAAAAAAATGCTGATGATAATACTTTTCAATTCATATAAAATATTTAGTAGGACTCGTGTCAATATTTGATCTGCAAAGACAAAAGTACACAACGACAAGTAAATTAAAGTGACACTCAGTCGATTTATTTGTCAGATTTCACATTGATCTTTACATGATCAATCAGATTATTAAATCTTTAATTATATATAAATTTTTAATAAAATCTTGCAATTAGCTTTTTCAGTCTTATTCCATTAACTTTTGATTATATATATATATTTTTTTTTTATCAAAAACCTTATTTCCTGTCATTTTTTTAATAATATTATGTCTATATCATATTAAAAAATAAATTGTTTTAAAGGACGTTTATACAATTCAATGCAAAATTCAGTTGACTTATGCCTAGTTATTTAGGATGGTCCAGCTAAAAATTCAGATATTAGTGTGATTCTTCACCACTGTACTAATATATTAGAAAATAAATTTTAAAAGTGTATTTTAGGTTATGGATCGGGTTTGTCGATCTGGACAAAAAGATTTTGGTTAACTTTTTATGACCATATATATATTCCCGAGTTTTTTTTTTGTTATTGATAGATAGTTTCCATTTAGATAGCAAAACAGATAGTTTCCATTTATAATTTCAACAATATTATATATGTTGTATATATGAAACTACAAATGTGTGATGGATAGTAACCAACAAAATTAACTTCGGCAAGCTGGAAGTACATTATTTAGAGTAGTGCACGTCTCTTCTAATATATATTGAAATTCACATTCTACAAAACATATGTATGAATACACATGTCGACCAAAATACAAAATATTTTCTTTTGAGTTCGTGTTAAAAATGTCGAATGTCGACGACGAAAATAAATGTCTATAGAACAAAATTAATGTAACATACAATAATTGAGATCACTATATACGTACCGTCGTGTAGCAATATAACAATTAATATCGCCTCCAAATTACTATAGTTTGAAAAAATAACTGGTTATAAAACTATGTGTTATAAATGATATCGAATTGGCTACGTCCATCTCCTTTTGTTCAAAATATGGGCCCGATCGATAAGTCGTATTCATATAGATGCAAATTCAATAAGTCGTATCTAAAGATATATATGAAATCGTATCTAAAAGGTACGAAGTGAATATTATCTTTTCGAGACTATAAATTATTTTTCCTAAAAATTGGATAAATGATAACAATTTTTTCGTCTATTGTTTGCGAGAACGTGGCCGTGGAACTCTGTTTAGTCAATGTCAAGTCTTTGAAACTTTCTACGATAATACGTAAATCTTTGACTAAATTTTACTTTCTTTAATGGAATAAATAAAATTAAATAATAAAATGAAAAAGTGCGTCAAGTTGATGTGAATCATAGAAACCCTACCAATTAAATTACATTCTTTCAACTATTAATTAGTTTAATAAAGACAATTTAGAAGTAATGTTGTTTTGTAATTGCACCCATACGTTGTCATGGATCTCAGTGATTGAAGAAGAGACATGGCAATGATGAGTTAGATTGTCTGAACCAAATTTGCAACTTGTGTAATTGTTTTGATCCTTAAAACTTTTCGTTTTAATTGCTTCACAGGACAGAGTTTTAGTCACTCGAGATGAGCATTAGTGTGAGACACCTTATTTTATGGATGGTTTTTAGATTAAAATATAATTTTTTTTGTTAACAAACAAAATATGATTCATAATCTAGAATTTTTATATAAACTACCAATTGTATAATAGAATACTCAAATATCTGATGTTAAAGTCATTAATTAGATCATACCTACTAGACTAAAAAGATTTTGGCTCGATATGATTCTTTAGTTTTAGATTAACATTACATTTCTATGCACTCACTTTAGTAAGAATTGAAATATGATAATTTTATTGAGTATTACCAGAACTCTAAACAAGTATACCAAAAAAATTGTATAGCCACAACAAAGAACAAATTTCCTGAAATAGCCACACAAAATCTGATAATAACAAGAAATTTAAAAACCTAAACTACAGTTATATATATAGCCACTAAAATTATAAATGAAAAACATTCTGGATCTTAATATATAGACATACACTGAAAGAAAAAGAAAAAAATAAATACAGTCTAGTGAATTATGGAAGCCACGTATGCTTCTTGTAGAATATTCAAATCAATTCTTTTCAGCAAATACAATCATTTGTTCTTGTTTTATGTGATATAAAATAAATTAAAAATTGAAGATATTTATCATAGTTTTTTTTCCGGAGGATATTTATCATAGTTTTCTGAATTCAATATTTGATGAGTTGGCAAATTTCTTTGATAGAGAAAACAAAAAAGAATTTGCCACTGAAACAAATATCAAAGATGACTAAAAAGTTTTGTAATTCGATAATATCCTTTCATTAACTAGTCTCTCCTAAGTAGCCGCAAAACTGAGGAATAAATCACACTTAGAGAAGCATCTTTTATTTCTTTGGTTTTTCTTTAAAGACAATGTAACATTGTTTTGGTCGTAATCACATTTGTAAAATCAGTATAATTTAATCACATTATTATAAATTTACCATTTATACATAGAACTAGATTTATTAATAACTTCTATAAAATAAAATAATTTTATAATCGTAAATTAAATTTTTGATTCAATTAATATATCGATAAATTAATAATCTCTATAAACTATACGGTTTTTCAACCAAGATTTACATAAATATATTGCAAAAGGATGATCTGAACTACTTGTCATATCCAGTAAGAAAATAAAATTTATGTTATTACCAATTACAAATTTGCAGCAATTTAGAGAGAGAGTTACTCTCTCCATTTTCCGGTGATTATGGCATGTCTCTTACCCAATTTCAAACTTTTCAGAGACATCGGCCAATTTATTTCACCGGTTGAAGTTCAATTCCAGTTTTGTCCGATAAATCTTCGGTTTTTCCGGTGTTCTTTCGGTCAGAGCCGGTGTTTCCGTTTCCGTTTTTGGGGCCTTTGGCCACTGTCTTTTTCTTTTACTTGCGTTGTTTTGGGCCTTTTGGCCTTCTCTTTTTCAGGTGGCGTGAACCGGCTCTTTCTTCCTCAGGGAAATATTATCACCGGAGATCAATCAAAGCTTTCTTCTCCTATATCAAAGAGATTTCATATCTCTTAGCTGTAATTCTCCTTCGCTTTTCACCATATCCATGGGAGGATCGGATAGTGATGCAGATCTGGACGACTAGTGTTGGCCCAGACGGCGTCGGAGTTTCTGGAGATCGGAATCTGCGATTAGGTTTAAGGAGGAGGTTTCTTCGGTCACAACGATTTCGCGACCCTTATCGGAAGTGGTGGTATACAGATCAATAGATCCACCGTTTGAGCTTGACGATGAAGAGGAGTAGTTTGCGGCTAAACTTTCCAACGATGCTTGCCGGCGGCTTGCATGAAGGTGAGCCTCCTGGTTGACACGTGGGGCTTCAACACATGGAAAAATGTTGAAACTACATGTCTATTTTAATATGGTTGGATTGTAATATGTCTACTAACCTATAAGTCTATAACCATAATAAGTCCTTTGAATAAATTTGGTGTTTAAAATCAATTACTAAAATGTCGTTCAAACTTTGAAGAGGGCCACGAACATTAATGAAGTTATTTACATCAGGCTCAAAAGTCAACTCTAAATCTGTTACCGACCATTACTTTTGCTTGCCATCCAAAATATATAAAGAGCCTTTTTTGCTATAGTATTGGTCGACATAAATACTAAATTTATTATAAAATATACAAAATATATTTATGCCCATAACACAAAAAACAAATAATGATAAGTAATTACGTTATATATACAAGAAACGAGAACAATGGGCTTCACTAAGCGGTATCGATTAAAACTATGGATGGATTGTTTTTCTTCATTCGTAAGATGCTACTTGTAAACATTACTTTATTCGTTTATTTACTAATGAATTGAAATATATATTATTATAATAATTTTTTTTTCAATATTCTTATGCTCATATGCTGCTGATTTCATTTCGTTAAATGTATGGTTGTCATTGTCGAGTTTTCAAATATATATATATATATAATTTGCATTGGGACGCATTAGATCAGATCAAATGATATATATTTCAAAAACAATTTTTTTTATGAAGGGCTAAATTTAAACTATATATATATATACACATTTATATCAAATGTTATCATTCATTTGCTACATAGATTGATGTATAATTAAATGGAAGAGTAATTAATATCCTGAAAAAAAAATACAGTGGCTCATGAGGAGAGTTTGAAAAAATTGATTTGGCTACGTATTTTATAAGAGGAAAAATTATATATTGTCAAGAAGCAAGTGGTTTAGTTGGTTTGACATTATCTAGATTGATATCAGTTTATGAATTTGAATCCCATTATGTTCTAGTTAAAGTATTTATGCTATAAATCGAAGTTTATCAATCTAATCTAATTGTTGACAAAAAATAAAACTATAAGAAAGAAAACAATATTGTGGTCGTTTGTAAAATCAGTAAACTAAGTCTTTGGAATCATCATGTTCGGGTGAGGATGGGACTCAGAGAATGAGAGAGGGCATGTAGGGATATGGACAAGTGTTGAGACATGTGGACTAATTAGACTGTTGGGAGAGTGATGATTTTGCAGCAACAAAAATGTTACGTTCTATTTGGCCGAACGCAAGACAACAAAATCTGTAATATTGGTAGTAAATTAGTAATCATGAGAAAATGTTAAAAGAATCATTTTAGTTACATATGTTACAAAAATGCATTTATCAAATCTGTTACTCATCCAAATATATAGAATTCTATAGTTAAGTGTATTTAAACTTAAGCGACTGGAAGATGTGTTACATGCTCAACAACAACAACAACCAAAATCTAGTACTCTATACGAATGAATAAGACAAAACAGAGGGGAAAATAATCATATGGTGATTTTTGAGTTTTGTAATCTAACTCTTTCAACGCTCTTAATATAACACCAGTCGTCAACGAAGATGAGATCCAAAGATCGATCCAGAAAACATGGAAACCTACAGACTGTTTTCATTCGGTTAGTTAGTATGATCCAACTAATCGTTTTGTCAATATGTGTTTGATACACTCTAGCTACAAATAAAAAATTTTAAATTTTTTTGAGAATTGAGTCTTCGGTTATAGATCATAGGTTTTGTGGATCAAATTGTTTGGTAAGAAAGAAAAAAGACTTGTGTACGAGAGAACTTCTAAACTTCGAATCAAAGGATGTTTTTATATATAGTGACCGAATTAAGTGTATAGACACACAAATTTTATTACTAATTGGACGATATAACGTGACGCAGAAATTCGGTTACAAGTTAATATCAAGCATTAGACAAATAGCTAATTCGATTTAATTAACTAGTGATTATACAAGTAAACTGACCATTGATTGATCCATCTATTAATTGTTTAATTAGCTAAATCTTTAGATAAATGATACCTCAATAATGTCAACCGCATCTCATAGATATAATAAGTAATATATTCATTCACATGCATATCGATCATGGTTTTACAATTCGATTTGCATTCGTTTACTTACTTTTTAATTATAATTAGAACACGTCATTACCAAGTATATTTATTATTTAATTACTCTATATTTTTTGTCAACGCATATCTAATTATTGCACTTAATATACAACTTAATCACAACAAATTAATTATCATTATAATAAGCTTAATCTTATAACTCAAGCATATAGCTTCATATGCATATAATATTTATAAAAAAAAATCGAACGTCATGATTCACAGCAAATCAAATAAAATATGTACTTGATCATTAGTCAAAACAACTGATCTCATTCTTAGTTTATATTAGTCAAATATTATGAAAAATTGATCTAATAATCATAACAAAACTCGCATGCTCATTACCTAGCTATAATATTAAGAATGTTTTCATCTTATATATATGGTTTTCCAACTAATAATTCATTAATAAACTGCTATGTTATAATCCTGGACTTGACTTACAACTGATGCAGAGAAAACTTGGGCAATTATATTTACCATTTTTTATAATAAACACAATGTCTACAATCAATTTTTACCAAGATTTTTATATATATAAAACATATTATAATGATACTAATTTTTTTACACATGGCTCTAATCAAGAAAAACAAGTCACAAATGCATTAGTATATTGATTGATAGCTACACAAATATATGGTTATACATTTTAAATGAAATTATATATATATATATATATATATATATATATAATCCAACAAATTAGGTTTAGTCTTTATATATACTAACAAATTAGGTTCTAACCCGTGCTATAGTACGAAATAAATTTTAAAAATTATTTTTTATTTATATATATAAGATAGTGTTTATCATATGAATATCAAATGTTTATAAAAAACATAAAACTATATAATTTAAATTATCGAATATTAAATTACGTATAATTATCAAATAAATTATAATATCAAATGATTTGTGATATCAAATAACTCGTAGTTTTATTAAATGACATGTATTGTCAAATATACTGTATTTTTTATCCAATTCAAAGCCGTCCTAAAATATTTCTTTTAATGGTATCGAAATAATTAACTACATCATATAAACACCAACAAACATAGGTTATGTGATCAATATCATAATTATTAATCATATTACCGTTCCGGTGTACATCAGGTTAGATTTAGTTGGAACAAACTCGTTTTCAGATTTAATGTACCACATGATAAAATTTGGTAACATCAAATTGGATTTGAATTGAACAAAACATGAATATTAAACTTTGAGGTTATTATTTTTTAAAACTCCATTCCGTAAAAAATCTTATTATTCAAGGTTTCTTTTTTTTTTTGTTAAAGGATTTATTATTCAAGGTTTCACATAGTTTATATATATATATATATATATATATTAGTTGTTTTTTTTCTTTCTTTTTTTCGTTCTCTTGACGTGTTATATGTTTATTGGTCAAAGTACTTATCCATTATTTAGTTGGGTGATACATTAATTTACTTGAAATATATGGTTGTATAGAAGATTATACTTAGTCTAATTAGCAATTTTTTATTCTCAAAAAATTCTATTCTAATTTGATTAGACGGTAATCTAACATAGTTGGTGCATATCACCATGCAAATCTAATATTTTATATAAACATTAATAAATCAATTAAATATAAATGTGTGAACATTGGATGAAATATATTTACTTAGTATACGTTGAAATTATCTTAATGAATCCAGCAAAATGAATTGTTTTATTAAACGTCTAATGTTTTTTTTATAATAAAATTCTAAACCTCTAATGTTTAAGACATGGAGTAGTTCATTTTAATTTATTACACTCGACGTACGTACTAGAAATATAAATTAATGAAAGCATCATTAATTTCTAACTAATGTTGTTGTTTTGACTTTAGTACAAAAAGACCTATTTTAATGTATTGACTAATATTAATTACAGTACAAAGACACGTGGTTTGGTCTAATTTGATATTCACGAAAGCAAATGTCATACGTACACAAAGTCAATGATCATTACGAAACATTTATTCTCTCTTTCAATATAAGTTATCTTTAAACTAGTGACACATAAGAAAGTTTATAAAATCTATATTTTAATCGTTAATTTTGTGGAAATATAAATTTTTAGTCAAAAAATCATAAAGATATAGGGATTAAATTGAAAAAATACGTCAATTTTTGTATTGGTTAGTGAAAACATTATTTATATTGAAACAAATTTTTTTTCCTAAAACATCAATTAAATTAATTAAATTGAAACAGAGGGGGAGTAGTTGATAGAAATGTGTGTATTTTATTAATGTGATACCAAAATTATGATTTGGGATTTTATTTTATTTTTATCAAATAATTCATGTCGAATAAATCGAAAAAGTGATCAATAATATACTTTGGGGAACACAAAACATCGAATAAGCAATGCTTCCGGGAGAGGTAACAGGTACAGCACGGATCTGGTATAGGTCTTGTTCGTTTGCTGGTCGCTGGCGACTGCGACCAGTGACCGCGACCAAAAGTTGTTTGTTTAGTGGTCGCTGGTTCTGCGACCAGTCGCAGCGACCAGTCGCCAGCGACCAGCGATTATTTTGATCGCTATTTTTTTCAGCGATTTGAATTCAAAACCAGCGATTAGACTTGACAATTGACGAAAATAACCTTACCAGCGCTGGTTGCTGGCGACTAAAAAATGAACAACACAGCGACCAGTCGCATCGACTAACAAACGAACATAAAATCAAATTTTTGGTCGCTGTCGCCAGCGACCAGCAAACGAACAGGGCCATACTATTATTAATTAATTCTAATTAATCATTGCTCAACTCTTAACCAGTATATCCTTTTGAGATTACATATTTTTCAATTGCCTTCGTAATTATTCAATTTTGTGTGTGTGTGAAAAACTATATAATATAAAGTTAGATATCTCTTATTAATGAGCTTAGTTTTCTGTAGGTAAACGATATTTTGGTTACTTACTTACCATTTGACCATAAAATCCGTAAGTATTTGTTAAGCAACTTTTTTTTCTAACACTTGGCCAATATTGGTGGGTCCAATAGCCAAATACTTATATAATATAAATAATAAGATTTGATTTCTAGATGTACAAGTACACCTATTTTTACAAATACACCTATTTTTAGTAAATTTACCACATGCCATTAGATTAAATATTACATGTTTTCCTACGCAATCTTAATAAGATAAAATTTTATATTTTATGATAATTCATTATCTATATTAGAAAACAAAAACATAGGCTAATGGAGAAGTAGTTTTTGGTATTTGGTTTCTAGTTTTTAGTTTTTAGTTTTTGGTGTAGATTTTAGTTTTTGAAAAACTTGAATGGTGATTTATGTAGTTTTTGGTTTCTACTTTTATTTTATTAAAAGTTTTTTAATTTTTTTTTATAATTTATTTGTTCTAAATTTATTTAACAAATTATATAAATGTAATTTAAAAAAAAAACTTACATTATTTCAGAAATTTTATAAGAACTGTAAAGTCAAATTTTACAATATTTAAATACTACTTTTAGAAGTATAGAGTCTAATCTATAATCTTCAAAATTAATAATCACTAATTTTATCTTTAAATATTAATTTCATTTTTAATTTAAAGATTATACATTATTTAAATGCACACTGATTTCATACATATATTACTACATCAAAATGGGCTTAAAGGAGTAAACTCAAAAAAGCAAAACCTTATTGATGTTGTTGGACTTTTAAGCGTCAAGAGCAGGGGAGCAAAAGGGGTACAAGAGAAGGGGAGTAAAGGGGGTAAACACGCTCATGGCAAAAATGAAAGCGACACTTCTCGCTACTCGGCATCGTCCGTGTAATTTACTTTTATTTTAAATGATTATAATTTTATCATGAAATTGTCAAGGTATCAGAAGCCCAATTTCCTTTAATTTTTTGAAAGACATTAATAAGCAATTCAGGTTTGAGTTTATATTTTTAATGGAAACGAAAAAGCAAAATAATTATATGGAAGAAATGATAAGTGAACTATTTTATCTCTATTTTATAAAAATCACTACAACTTAATTTTATCCCATAAAGATAAAAACATTATAGACATTTCTTTAGATCTTCATGGACAAAACACTTACATTTCCTTTATTTACGGAGAACCGGTTTATAGTCTACGAGAACGAGTTTGGGAAAGACTAACAAGAATTGGAATTAAAGATCTGAACTCTAGTTTATTATTGGAAATTTTAACGAACTCTCTGGACATCATGAGAAGAAAGGGGGTAGAATGAGGAGTTTAAGTTCTTTCGTCCCTTTTAATACAATGCTCTAAAATTGTGGCTTCATAGAATTTCTTTGTATCGGCGATACGTGGTCATGGGGAGGAGTAAGACAAAATAATGTTATTAGATGTAAGCTAGACAAAGCCTATGGGAATGAAAAGTGGCATGCCCTCTTCCCTCAGTCTAAAACCGAATATCTCCAGATGATAGGTTCAGACCACAGACCGATTTTCACAGAGTTGAAGTATTCATAGCCCTCGCATAGACCGGGCTTTCATTTTGATAGGCAATGGTTGGGCAAACCAGGTCTCGACAAAACTATCATAGAAAGTTGGTCGAGATACACTAATTTAGGAAAGGATCGAATTACGGATAAGATACGTAATTGCATGAGAGAGATCTCGAGATGGAAGAAAAAGCAGATCCCTTTAGGGAAACAAAGAATTGAAGAGCTGAAAACAAAACTAGAGAATATGAAGAACCAAGATAGTTGTCCTACTAAGGACATCTAGAAAGTGGCGTATGACCTGAGCCTGGCATACAAGGAGGAAGAACTCTACTGGAAACAAAAGAGCAGAAACAAATGACTTTTGGAAGGTGATAAAAACACTAAATTCTTCCATGCTCAAATACAACAAAAAAAAGAGCCAAAAATAGGATCGTTGGATTATATGATGAACAAGGAAACTCGGTGGACGAGGAGGATAGTAGTGAACAGGAAGCAGTAAAGCATTTTAACAAACTGTTTACGGCAAATAGCAACACTAATGTTGAAGCGTCACTACAAGGGATTGAAAAGCTTGTCACTGAGGAACAAAATCGTTCACTACTCGAACCAGCAACGACGAAACAGTGGATTCGAGATATATGTTCTTTCGAGATGTACTTAGATCCTCCATAATGAGAACAGAGACAGAAACTCCAAGGAGTATCCATTGTTTCGCTCTAAAGTGTGGGTTTCTCCAAGATTTGCCGGCGTCCTCGAAGCTACTGACGCTTTACGGTAAAACTGGGACTTTGTGTCTTCTTTGGTTCTGTTTGGGGAATTGGAAATGAAAGATGTGATTGTTTGGAGTTTGATCGAGACATTATTTCTTGGAACACAATGGTAACTAAATTTCATGCAAATGGTGATCCCAGGATATCGTTGAAGTATTATATGGCGATGATTGGTTCAGGACAAGAAGCTGATAATGTGACTTATTTATGCGTTCTCTCAGCTTGTGCTTCTCTTGAGGACCTTCCATTAGGATAGTCATTCCACGGTTTGGTTATAAAATCAGGTTACATCCCGGAAGCTCATGTCTCTGTGGCCAACTCGATAATTTCGATGTACTCAAAATGTGCAGACACCGAGGCTGCGGAAACTGTGTTTGAAGAATTATTACGAAAGGATTTGATTTCTTGGAACTCAGTCCTTAATGGGTTTTCTTCAAATGGAATGTTTCAAGAAGAATTTGCTATTTTGAAGGAAATGCAGTTGGTAGATAGGATTCAGCCTGATATCGCCACCGTGGTTACAATAACTTCCATCTGCGGTGATTTATGTTTATCACAAGAGGGAAGAGCAATTCATGGTTACATGGTTCGCAGGAAGATGCAATCGAGAGCAATAGAGGTAATAAACAGTCTCATTGACATGTATGGTAAGTGTGGCTTGACAAGGCAGGCTGAGTTATTGTTCAAGGCAGCACCTGATCGAGACATAGTTTCGTGCAACTCAATGATATCTGCTTTTGCACAAAATGGATTTACAAAAGAAGCGATGAATCTGTTCAAGGAAGTTGTCGATGACTATTCTTGTTCAAAGTTTAGTTTGTCAACTTTGTTGGCAATTCTTCCGTCTTGTAATTCCTCTGATTCTCTCATCTTTGTAAAATTAGTACATTGTTGGCAGCTAAAGCTTGGATTTGGGGATGATATCCTTTTGGCTAATTCAGTTATGAACGCGTACATCAGCTGCGGGGACATAACTTCAACGTTGTTGTTGTGAGAGACAATATCTAAAACAAGGGATCTCGCATCTTGGAACTCTGTTATCTATGGTTGCGCATCAAATGGTCACCAATTAGAATCACTGAGAGCATTTCAAGCAATGAGTCGTGAAGGAAAAATTCGTCATGACTTGATTACTCTTCTGGGTATTATCTCAGCTAGTGGAAACCTTAGACTGGTCTTACAAGGAAGGTGCTTTCATGGTCTAGCTATTAACAGTTTGAGAGAACTTGACGTCCAACTGCAGAACACATTGATCACCATGTATGCTAGATGTAAAGACATAGAGAGTGCAGTGAAGGTCTTTGACTTGATCTCTGACCCTAACTTATGTTCATGTAACTGTGTGATATCAGCTTTGTCTCAGAACAAAGCGGGGCGAGAAGTGTTTCAACTCTTCAGAAACCTTAAGTTAGAGCTAAACGAGATCACATTAGTTGGTCTCCAATCCTCTTCAACTCAACTTGGGTCAACGAGCTGTGGTATGCAGGCACATTTTCATCTCATTCGTCGTGGGTTTCAGGCTAACCCTTTTGTCAGTGCAGCACTTGTGGACATGTACAGTAGCTGTGGGATGCTAGAAACCAGCATGAAGGTGTTTAGAAACTCAGGAGTGAAATCAATTTCTGCTTGGAACTCGGTTATTTCTGCATATGGATTCCATGGAATGGGAGAGAAGGCAATGGAACTATTCAAGGAAATGAGTAGTAGTAACTCAGGGATAGAACCAAACAAGAGCACTTTCATAAGCCTATCGTCAGCTTGCAGCCACTCTGGGTTTATAGATGAAGGTCTAACGTATTACTACCAAATGAAGGATAAGTTCAGAGTTAAACCAGCTATTGAGCATCGGGTCTGCATTGTTGACATGCTTGGCCGGGCAGGGAAGCTGAGAGAAGCTTATGAGTTCATCACAAGGATTGATGAGCCACAACAAGTGGGTGTGTGGGGAGCTTTGCTTAGCGCTTGTAAATATCATGGGGACACAAAGTTGGGGAAAGAAGTTGCCGAAGTTTTATTTAAAATGGAACCAGGCAATGCATCTTACTATATTTCGTTGTCGAACACTCATGTTGAGTTGGGAGGTTGGGAAGATGCTGCGCGACTACGGAAGACAGTGGAGGATAATGCTTTGAAGAAGCTCACTGGTTACAGTGCTGTTGAAGTTAGTGATGTATAGTGTTTCTTGAAATGTTCCTATATGGCTATTCAGTGATTAGTTTAGAGGTTGTTTGAGAAGCAAGAAAGTAATTATAACAATAGCCATAGGCAATACATTTCTCGTCAAATACAAATAAAATATTGAAATCATACACTCAGGAAGTACAACAACAGGCAAAAAAGAACAAGGTAAGAGATTCTGAAACTTTTATTACTCAATTAATAAAAGGTGGAGGAAGATGAAGAAGCAAAACTGATGAAGCAACAATCAAAAGCGTGACCAAATACATCATCTTCTAGTGCACTCAGAAAACAGATGGGTGCGCAAAATTACCCCGAGCTCATGATTATCTTCCTCGAATTTGGACAGTGTTTCATCCCGATCATGCCCTATATTCTGTGATTCGGTAAAGAAAATGAAGAGAGAACAAATAGTTCAGATATTGGTTTAACCAAATGTTGCATGATTAATAAAACAGGATTGGGTTTGATGTTAGAGATCAAGAACCTCGTAACAGTGTGGTCCTAATCATCCAAGTAGTAGTATGAGCCTGCAGACTTTTGCTCCCTGTCCTTGGTAGACTCTAATTTGTTGATTCTTGGTCTGAAATTGGTAGGATCCCGTCTGAATGTGATGTTCAGATGCTGCAAGGTCACGAAAGACATAATTGGGAATCATTACCTCCTAACATTGTCCTTTTTACAGGCCCCTATGGTGCAAATACGAGAAGAATAGGAGACTTACAGATAAGAAGAGATTCATTCCACTGAGCAGTGATTGAGGACAATTTGCAGTACAATCAATGGATGGTTTTCCTTCATACACAATGACTCGGTCTGCCAAATAGGTAGCCATGATGAAGTCATGCTCGACTACAAATGCAGTTTTCTTTGCGTGGAGAATGAATCGCTTGATGACTTTAGAAGCCACAATACGTTGCTCTGAATCAAGATATGCACTTGGCTCATCAATCAGGTATATATCCGCCGGCTGCAGGAATTTACAAAGTTTGTGGTTGCATGAGATCACTGAGACAAAGAAAAACAGCTATGTTCTATAGACTTCTACAACAAAAGACTTACCTTCCCGAGGCACAGAGCTAACGCAACCCTTTGCAACTCTCCTCCTGAGAGATTGACGACTTCTTGATCCATCAACTGCTCGATCTGAAGTGGTTTCATTACATCCGACACAAATTGAGGATGCATGTAAGAATCTCGAATCTTTTGATGTAGCAAGTGTCTAACTGAATTCTGAAACTTTGGGCTGATCTTTTGTGGCTTGTACGACACATTGAATTCTGGTATCTCTCTGTCTGGTCCTTCTGTCTCATCAGGTTTCAACAAACCCGCCTGCAAAAAATTACCAATAATACAACTTCAGGAGTCCAGTACTTTCTGAAACTCTTAACCACAAGAGAACAGATCATGGAGGAAGTGAATACCAGCATCCGAATAAATGTTGTCTTCCCTGTTCCATTCTCCCCAAGCATTACAATAATCTGAGAGTCAGTGAATTCACCTTCCGACACTCTCAACCTGAAATTTCCTTGAGTTTTGGTCATTGTTGGGTATTTGTACCGAGCGTACGACTGTATTTCTTCAGCACTTTCTTGTGGCGTCTCAGCAACCTTAGAAGAAAAAAGAAAACTCATTAAGGAAATATATTGCTTCCGTTTGTGACATAACTTTGCCTTTTCACCATACACAAAAAAGTTACCTTGAAGGTCAAAGATTCATCTCTGAAACGTAAATTTTCTGTAGGAACAAACCCAGCCAAGAAAATGTTAATTCCTTCTCTGACAGAGAAGGGGAGAGTAACCACACCATACGCTCCTGGTTTCCCATACAGACAGCAAATGAAATCCGACAAGTAATCAAGAACACTGAGATCATGCTCCACAACAATGACGTAGCTGTAAAAAAAAAACACTGTTAGTATCTTATTTTTCATCCCATTTGAAAAGAAAAGAAAAAACTTCAGAAGTTTAGAAAGATCAAACCTATTAGGCCTCAGAAGAGAACGGACAACTTGAGCAGCTTTGAGTCTTTGCTTAACATCGAGGTAACTGGACGGCTCATCAAACATGTAAATCTCTGCATTTTGTATTGCGACAACAGCTATTGCAAACCTCTGCAGCTCACCCCCAGATAAATTCCCAACATCACGGTCAATGACCTGGTTCAGCTCCAAATCAGCACAGAGCTCTGCCTTCTTATCTCTCTCATCCTTCTGGTCAAGGACCTCACCAACATTGCCTTGAACAGCCTTTGGGATGTGGTCAACATATTGAGGCTTTATAATGGCCTGTCATGCAAAGGGTATCAGAACTTGCTTTTAATTGAGCTGCTTAAATCATCAGATGACACCTAGCTACCTCATGGAAACAAATTATATCAGTTTCAATAGTACCTTGAGATTATCTTCTAGAATACGGGTGAAGTAGTTTTGAAGCTCTGACCCACGGAAGTGAGTCAAGATTTCTTGCCAGTCTGGAGGGCTCTGTTCAAGAGGGAAAATAAGAATACATCAACAAGGAGAGAGACGCAATTTCAAAGATAAATGTTCAGAAACTTAAATCAGGCTATTACAGAGAAACGGCCCAAATTTGGTTTGAGCTTTCCAGCCAAAACTTTCAGAGCAGTTGATTTCCCGATACCATTTGTTCCGACTAACCCTAACACCTGCCCTGGCCTTGGAACTGGGAGCCTGGAAGTAAAGACAGAAATTCCATTGTCTTAAAACAAGAAGAGGAATCAAACATTTCACCAAAATAATAGAAAAACGAACCTGTGCAACTTAAAAGTGTTTGGGCCATAGCGATGGGTCGTATCTTTCTCTAAATCTCTTGGAAGATTGATAATCTGAATAGCTTCAAATGGGCATTTCTGCAATTGTGCGACAGCAGAGAACAATTAGCGTCCCAAGTTTGGTGAAATTTACATAAACATATACTCTATGGGAAAGAGTCTATGCATACATACCTTCACACAAATACCACAACCAATGCACAACTCCTCTGAGATAAAAGCAATCTTGGAACCAACGGTAACCTCAATACAAAGCTTTCCTAAGATAAAGATAAGTTTTGTATAAGTGGCAATGAAATTTTTCACAAAAAAACTCTTAAATGGAACTGTAAGCTAATGGCTTCACATAGACACCTAACCACCCTCTATGTATTAATTCGTATGACGCATATGCGCTGAACAATGAATTAGCAGATCAATTACAGTAAAGGATAATATATCCCATGTGCAAGAACTAGAATTCAAATTTGGAACAAGAATATGCACCTGTCTTGACCACAGGACAGCTCTTCTTGCACTCTTGGCGACATTTCTTTGGCTTGCAACGGTCTGAACTCACTATAGCAATACGGGTCAATCGATCTGCCATCTCTCAAGAGATCTACAAAAAAAATGGCATCTAGTTTAACTGCCTGGGGAAGATTAAATCTACAATATACATATTCATACACAATTTGATGGAAAAACACAACTGGTATTAAGTATTAACAAGACAGTCTGTGGAAACTATTGCGTTTCACATAATCATGAACACCAAGCTGATAACTAGTATCGCTTCTATAGAAAATCAAATAGATACAAATTTACCAAACCGAGCTGTCTTCCTTAAGAAAAGGCACGAAATGAAACTACATAGGAAACAACAACAGAGTAGAACAAATAATATTTACAATCAGAGCTAAAAATAATAATATGATTACTCGAAGATAGTAGCAATAATGAAATAAAGGTTGACATGCAAAATCTTAGAACCAAGATATCCGTAAATTCAGGCTTGAAAAACAGAACTTCAACACCTCGAATAAAAGAGTGAACCTACTTGATAGACACATAAAAAAAGGAAAGGAATCGTGGAAATAAAATCCAAATTTATCCAGGCATCTATAGAGAGAGAAAGATAATCGAATTTGCTACAAAGGTTGACACTTGCCCAAAAATGAAAAACAATCGAGAGATGGAATAAAAACAAATCCAAACACTTTTGAACAAATTATAAGAATATTGAAGGAATATCGACGGTTCAATACAATCCCAGATGTAAGAGCTTAACTTCGAATATATCGGGAACTAAACACCGATAATCCGAACAAATTCTAAATCGGTGACATATCAAAAACCATTTGACATGAAATCCCAATCTCCATCAACTAAAAAAGAAAGCTCGAGATTAGTACCTGCTCTAAATGAGAGATTAGGATCGAACGAATAGGTAGATCAAAATGAAGAAGCGTGTGCCGATTCTTAAAGGAACCAGCGGAGAGCACACGCACCTGAGAGTTATGCTTTTCGAAAGAAGCAAAGTTAGGGTTTTCTCAATTATCTCTGTTTTGGTTCATTTGACCCGATTCGGTTTTTATTGGGCTTAAGTCGGTTAACATTGTCTGAGCAATATCCTGTCGGAAAGGCCTTGACATGTAATAATTAATTTGACCATTTTTCTGTACTTATGAATAGAGTTATGAATTATATAATTACTTGCGAATTTAGTTCTTAACTCTTAACCGAAGTTTTTTTTTTAGTTTATGTGTCCATTTGGATTTACAAATTTTATTTCATACATTGTATATGAATAGATCAAAGCTATCGTAGTTGTTAGATTATAAAGAATTTAGAACTTTTATTTCAACGTGTACTTGAAAATACTATTTCTCTTCTTTGTCGTGAAGTGAATCCGTTTATCGTTGATACAGTTTTTTCTCCGTTAAAGTAAATTCCAAGTAAATTCTTCCTCATGAGTGGAAACACAAACTCTTGCTGTACGAACTTGTCTCATTATTGCATAGAATTTTACTAAATTTCTCTTCTTTCTTTAAAATTCATTAAGAACATAAGATTTAAAGTACAGTACTTTGGAGTTCATAGGACACGAACAAATATAAAATAAGGCAAAAGAACGAAGAAGAACAAGATACAAAGTCAGTATCTACAATAGCATAAATGATAAACATTTTGAGCTCCAACAACATCGAATCATCAAACATGAAGAGATTTGAAAAAAGGGGACTAAAACCAAACGCAAACTGTCATTACAATACCAAATCATAGATAGTTTCAAAGCATGACCATAAGGTTTATACTAGCACTCTCAGTATATTACCTCAGCAATCTCTAACCGACACAGTTAAAATGTAATATGTTTAGAGGGGGATTATTAGAAACATCGGTCAAGTAATGAGATTATACTGGAGGCGAGAAACAAAGGAAGCTTTTGAAGATTACTTCCACTTCTTGAATTTGCCGCCGCCGTGTTTCCCGTGCTTTCCATGCTTTCCGTGCTTGAATTTACCTCCATGCTTTCCGTGCTTGAACTTACCATGACCATGACCATGAGCTGGGCCGTGGCCATACCCTCCGTATGCTACAGGCCCTCCATGTCCTCCATGCCCTCCATGTCCGAAAGGACTGTGTGAGGAATGAGAAATTTTGTGAGCGCCATAGGCTGCCGCGGCTGCACCAGCTGCACCAGCTAACATGCCTCCCATTCCACCACCAGAATGTCCGCCACTAGAATGTCCTGTTGAAACAAGAAAAGGTATTACATGGAGAACCCCAAAGTAGCAGAATGAAAAGAAGAGAAGACCACAGAGTTGCTTATATGATAGTCACATCAATGTATATCTGAATGGCACTCCAAAAAAATACCTAAAAGGTTCAATATTTAGACAACTAGACACCAATGGAGCAGGGAAATAAGGAAAGTAAACTCATCTGCCGTTATATTTTGCACAGAAAACAGCAATCATTCAAACTTAAACTCATCTAGCCTGTAAGTAAATTAGAAGGTTACTAATCCAGCAAAACTAAAAAGGGGAGTCCTTATCTTTTACACAGAAAACAGAAACAGTAACAAACTCTTATCTTATTATCCATCAAACTTAACATCATTTAGCAGGTTGACATAAAATCAAAGCAAAGCTACAAGAACACTCCTTAGAAGCTTCATAAACAGAAAAACTAAACAGGGGGGCTCTTTAATCGGATATAATACCTGAATGGTGAGCTCCAGGTGCAGGATAGCCTGCAGGTGGATAACCTCCGGGTGCAGGAGGATAGCCTCCAGGTGCAGGAGGATAACCTCCAGGTGCACCAGGAGGATATCCTGCAGGTGGATAGCCACCTTGTGGCGGGTAACCTTGTGGTGGGTAACCTTGTGGTGGGTAACCATGTGGTGCGTGTTGTCCTCCTACTAAATGTTGAAATAGTCCTTTATCTTGATCATCATGATGACCGTCTTTACCACCTCCCATAACTTTTTTTTTGAACTCAATTCAGAAAAACTAAAACCTACATGAGATTGATACATCATCAGGATCAAAAAGTTCAATCAAAACTTAACATTTGACTAATTGACTTGCTACCATTAAAACAAATCTGGGTCATAATTCTGACAGATCACAACAATCAAAATTAGATTCCATCTTAACCTATCAAAAGAAAAGAAAAATGGAAGAACAAATCGCCAGGAAAACAGATGATTTAGATATTTCCTCGGTCTTTGCAAATCGAAATCGTTACCTCACTACTTAGACCAGAAGCGACTTATTAAATGATCAAACATGAATAATTATAAAACAAAATCAGAGCCATGTGAGCAGCGAAGAAATACGATTCGATCATTCAGATCAAGAGAGAACGAAAAGCAAAAAGAAACACAGTTCGATATACGCTTCGATCGAGCAGCTATATACGAACAATCAAAGATAAAAGTGCGATCAAAATGAAAATTGAGAAAATTTACCGATACGAATTGCGAAGAATGTTCAGAAGGAATTGGATCAGAAAAACAAAGCTAACGAAGAAGTGGGATATATATGTGCGTATATATGGATAGGCAGATAAGCGTGACCGTCTCTAAAGGATATCTAATTACTTAACGCGTTACCATTTTTGAATAAGCAAATCTATCTATATTTTATATTTTATTGCTTTTTAGTCCTCGTATTACTCTTGACAATCATAAATCAAAAATCGTAGTCTTCATAATTTCAATTTTGTCCCAACTCTAGATACAAAAAAAACAGTAACCTTCAGAATTTCAATTTTGAATATTATTAATCAAATTATGACCTTATGATGTACAGAAAACTAGGTTTTCGTCGTGGACATATGCTGCTTAATTTGGGTGTTTACAAAACTTACAAAAGAGCTAGGGGTTTTGCGAGATATATATAAAGTAAATAGGTGAAGTGTGATAAACAAATTATCTACGTCGTGGGAACACGCAATGGACGCGGAGTTATAGCCTTATAGGAACATCATAAGTAAAGAAAAATATTTTTCTGTAATAATATAATTATAATTTCTAAAAGTATCTAAAAAGTCTTCATCCTTTTATTTGACAATGCCAGAAAAAGATTGGTGGTGAATATAATAAGAAATGCCAATAGAATCTGGTCCTCCACCAATCAAAGTTATTCTTTTGACTTTTGTTATATTATATCTCGTTAATTATTTAAACACAAAGTGATATTAGATCACCCATCCACATCAAACAATATAAATAAGTGCACAAAAAAGTCATGTCTTTGGTACAACATCAAATAAAAAGTTCGTAACTTTGTTCTTTATTCACATTTTTATGCAATATATGTTCATCTCTACTAGCAAACAAACTCAAACTATTCAGTGCAAAGTATATAGCTTCATTATCCACATGATTACGTTCACCAACAGTGAAAGTGTGATTCTTTCCGTTCACTTGAATCACACTTTCACCTGGATACTTCTTAATGTTCCTGAGTTTCATCATTGATCTAATCCTTGCAAAACCATCCCACATACCAGCAGCTGCATATATGTTTGCCATTTCTACATAAGGCGCAGCCGTTTGCGGTTCCAGGTTGAAAAGATGGTCAGCCGCTTGCTCAGCTATCTTTACATTACGATGGATCTTGCAGGTACTAAGCAATGCGCCCCATATGCCAGCATCGGGATTAACTGACATGTTATGGATGAGTTTTAATGCCTCTTCGAGCTTTCCTTTTCTTCCAAGAAGATCTACCATACAAGAGTAATGGTCTAGTCCAGGACTGATGTTGTAGACTTCTTTCATCATGAGGAAATACTCCCACCCTTTTTCCAGAGCACCCGAATGAGCACAAGCTTGAAGAACGGCTAGAAATGTTATGTGGTTTGGCTTATAATCCAATTCTATCATCTTGCTGAAAAGTTCCAAGGCTTCGAGGAAGATACTATTCAAAGCATATCCCGCTATCATTGTAGTCCATGTGACGACTGTTTTCACAGTCATGTTATCGAAGATGTCTTTAGCTTCGGGTATACTTCCACATTTTGCGTACATGTCAATAAGAGCATTGCAAACCATGGCATTGTCTCTCTTGAACCCAAAAGTATCTGCTCTAGCATCTATCCATTTTCCAATCTCAAGTGAACCAAATCTTCCACAACCTGAAATAAGGGAGAGTAAGGTAACAACATCGGGTTTTAATCCTGTATTGGTCATGGCGTGAAATAAAGCCAAAGCTTCATCCATGTCGCCTTTCTCTGCACACCCACTTATCATCACAGTCCAAGAGACACATGATCTGGAAGACATTATGTCAAACAAAAGCGTCGCTGAACAGGTATCCCCGGATTTCGAATACATAGAAATGAAGGTATTAATCGCTTCTATATCTTGATCTGTACCAAGATGGATTGCATGAGAATGAATCATTCGTCCTTGTGTTAGTGTTTCAGGGTTCTGAAACGATGCAGCCAGATTAATAAAGGTACTCAAATCTGGCTTAAAGTCTTCACGTAGCATCAAACGGTAAAGACTAAAAGCATTACACGCTTCACCAAAAATTGAATATGCTTTGAACATAGAGTTCCAAGACACAACAGTTCTGTCACGTCTGTCAATACCTTCGAAAACTGACTTCGCCGAATCCAATTCACTGCATTTCGCATAAGCAGAGATCCAAGTATTGGAGACTGTAACTTGTACATCTACACCTATACGCATTGCAAAGGCATGCATAGCCTTCAAAAGCATCAGACAATTTCCAAGCGAAGCAGATTGAATCAAGGCCATAACAGTCACAGAATCAGGTGGGATCCTGTTGAGTCTCATTTCACGAAAAAGAGAAAAGGCCTTATCCGTCTGACTAGGCTGACAGAAACCAGAAAGCATTGCGTTCCAAGTGGTAACATCTCTCTCAGGCATTCTCTCAAACACCTTGACGGCATAATCCAAAGCATTACATTTTACAAACATATTAACGGTCGCTGTCCCAACAAACACATCAGACCAAAACGAAGACTTTACCAAATGGGTATGAACCATCTCACAGTATCCTATATTAGCGAGCTTAGCACAAGCCTTTGCCACAAATGGAAAGGTGAAGTTGTTTGGTTCAAATCCTCTGCGTTTCATTTCTCGAAACAAAAGCAGTGATTCCACTGGATCATTTCGATTAACTGCTTCTCTTACCTGAAAGCTCCAAGCGCTAACAGAGGATAATCGAGGAATACGATTTAACCGTTGGTGAACTGAGGACATGAATTCGTTTTGCTCGATTCTTCTCCACGTGATATTTGGCTTGTCACGTGAACAAATAATGTATAACTAAAGTAAAGAAAACAGTCGTTAGCTCATTAAGGCCCATTATACGTAGACATAAAACCAATCGTACATATCTGCAATTTCAATTAGACAGGAACCATAACTCTGGTCCAGGGTAAAAGACACCTTATAGCCTCAATTTCTCCTCCGGTTCGTGCTATATCTATGCTTACGAGACTCTTCTGATGATGATGACAACAACTCAGGCTTCTGTTTCTTCTTTCTGATTCTACGGTTCGAGTCCGAATCAGATTCTGTTTTCTTCGTACTTCTGTATCTATCAGAAAACTCTCCACGAGCATCAGACGCATCATGCGCATGCTTTTCTCTATCCTTCACACTCCTGTAATGCCTCTCAGAATCAAGATCATCATATCTCGGTTTCTTCTCGGATCTATGACTTTTCTCAGACTCCGCATCAACATAACTGTGCCTTCTCTCATCATATCTCTGCTTCTTTTCGACTCTATGAAGCTTCCCAGATTCCAAATAGTCATGTTTCCGAATTTTCTCAGAAACACGGTCGTTATAGTACACTTGCTTTCTCTCCCTGTGATGGCTTTTGTAATCATCTTCTGATCTTTTCTTTCTACTTCTTTGATTTCTGCAGAAATCAGAATCACTATCAGATGAAGCAGAAGGTGTATCTACCGTGTGCTTTCGTTTCTGGTGCTTCTCATCCTCGCAATGCTTTTCTCTGTGACTATTTCCTTGATGGTAAACCACAGAATTTAATGTCGCAGACGAGTCTACATGCTTTTTGTGTCTTCTACTACTCATGCGGTAATTGTCAGAGTCTGAATCTATAGAGGAGATCGAATCAGAATCATAATGCTTCTTGGTCTTCTTCTTTAGTTTCTTGCGCTTCTTTGATGCTGTCTTCTCTCTGTTATCTTCTGAGCTTGTGGAATATTCATCAGTTTCCTCAACAGTCCGAGAAGAATGCTTCTTCTGGTTTCTGTTCTTTTTGGATTTTTTTTTCTTATCTGACGACATACTCTTCAGTAATTCTAGTGGAATGCTGCCCTCCAGGAACCCTGTGATCTCAAGAGGTATTGAAAAGATTAGTATGTACAATCTAATGATGAGTTGGGACTTTGAATAGAAATAACTTTTAGGGAATCACGAAAAAGACCTCCATATTCATCAAATATATCTTCAGCGACAATTTGTTGATTTGGATCTCCAGGATCAAAACCACCTCGAGGAGGACTCAAGCCTGGCTTTTGTTTCAACTCCCACTTCAGAGGCTGCAAGAAGTTAGAGAGCGTTTCCGGTCAATGATACATAAACCATTTACTTCAGTTATTAAACGGGAAGCCTACTAGTTAATGCAAATTTTTGAAGGATGGAAATTAAGAGCAATCAAGACCAACCTCGCTGGGATCAGTATGTGCAATGATAGCAGTCAAAGGATCATCTCTCTTCAATCGAAGTTCTTCATTTGGCATTACTGCATCCTTTAATGGACAGTCACGATCACCACTTTGGTGTCCGAAGTTTCCACATCTCAGACATTTCACATTACGCACTTCAACTGCAAATGGCTTTACTCTCCCAGGAAGACCAGTCTCCAGCCTGCACAGTAAACGATAACAAAATGTTCACTACACATCCTGGTATCTGCACAATGACACTAGGGTACTTAATGAGGGAGTTAGAAATTGTGGCAATACCTTGGTGCATTTTTAAGGACCTCAAATTCTTCTTCAGTAGGAAGAGCACGCCCAAAAACATCTTTAGGCCGTGGTTTCTTCCTTTCCTGACCTGTATGGTCCGCCCCACTTACTGATTCTTCTGGTCTGCATTGCATCAAAAAGACGATAGAAGAAAAGATAGTATTGTCAATTTCCCTCACAGGATCTAACTTTATATCGTCCAAACAAAAATTTGTAAAATCTGTTTCTGTAAACATACTTTAAAGCAGCATTCTCATGCGCCATTGGATCCTGAGTTGAAGAACTCTGACCCTTATGTTTCTCATCCTCATATTCTGCTGCTTTGGCACTTTCAGGATCATATCCAGGTGGGCGAACATACATAAAGCTCACAGCTTTCATCGTTTCGATCTGCACATGCATCTCGGGCATCAATATCATCGAAGACAAAACTAAGTACAATCACTAATTCACCACATTTTAATGCTTTTGACATCGACCTAAGGATCAATTTTTTTTTTTTTTTTGGTTTTAAGGATCAAAACAGTTCTAAAGGTTGAGACAATATATCATATGAATTTGTTTGGTGAGAGTCAGCAACAAGGGGATATACAATTCGGCCTCAGAATTTAAATTTATCACAAGAATACAGAAAAGCCTAATCTGAAGCATTAGGGTACGTGTGAACAAGAGTTATTTTGAGGATTAGAACCCACATACTCAAAACAGGATCTGAATAACATAAACCCTAATCTGACTGAGAAAAAATTAACCTTCTCTCTTTCTTTCTTCGAGATGAGAGCAGCTTGCTTGAAGAATTCCTGCTCTTGCGCAAACTACAAAACCACGAAACAGGAATGTAAGAATAACACGAACTGAATCAATAAGAGAATTACAAGAAGTTCATAACCATGTACCTCTCGTGCCACTTCTTCGGCTCTCCGATCGTGTTGGGCGTGAGTCTGCTCGGCGATCCATTTGCGGCGCTGGTTGGGGTAAGAAAGAGGATGCCATGGCTTCTGGTTAAGGAACGAGTGGCTCCAAGCGGTACCGGATTTCGTCTTGTAATCAACCTCTAAGCTACCGCCGGTGACCTTACCGCCGGCAAATCTCTTGCTCAACCGTATTCCGCTTCCTTCTTCGCCGTCCATCTATGAGCCGATGTGAAAATCACACAATTCCTGGATTGTTTAGACCGGTGGGCTTTTTGGTTCACTCGCTCCCTTCGTTGGGAATTTGGAATTTAAGTTTGTAAAAGAAATTGACTCACTTTAATTATTTTTTACAGCAACTAAACATATTTAATTTACATAATATAAAATTACTTAAAAATATTAAGTCTTGAATTTTAGATGTCTGAGCTATCTTTCGATAAAAACTAATGTCTAAGTTGTCAGCTATCTTTCGAAAAACCTAATATCTGAGCTATTTTTTGGAAAAACTTTAGCTCAGAAAGATATGTAAATGGACAAAAGGAAATTTGAATTTATCGTCAATTAATTCAATTAAATGGACAAAAACAAAACCAATTTATAATTTTATTTGGACATATTTATGCAATCTCCTATAATTGAATTTGATGAAAAAGCTATAAAATTTAAATAATTAACCGCTCAACAAAAATTATTTTCTTAGTGATACTTTTAAAAATTTTATGTTGAAAATAATTTTTTTATTTAAGGGTATGAATGGTTAGATAGTTTTTAGTTTTTGGATTTCAGTCTGTAGTTTTTAGATTTTGATTTTAGTTTTAATTTTTGTATTTTAATTTTTGTTTAAAAAATCCAAAAAATTAATTTTGATTTTTAGAGAATCAACATTGAATTCTTAAAAATTAGTTTTTCTAGTTTATAGAAAACAAAAAATTAAATGATGAGATATTACGTAAAAATTGTTTTGAGATTTTGAAAAACTATTTTTGCAAAATTAGAAATGGTTGAAAAGTAATTTTTCCAAAAACAAAACCACTTCACAAACTAGTACCAATCAAAACCTTAGTTTATGCATTTTTGCTTTATATGTTATGATTATCTGTACTCAATAGTGTTAGTCGAATAATAAATAAAACATCATAAATAATATTTTATATTTCTTAGTTGAGTTTGTAATCAAATACAATTATATTTCCTATTTGACCTTTTTATTAATTTCAACTTTTTGTGATTTTGTTCTTCTGTTTCTTTCACATTTTTTTGTTTTCTCAATTTTCAAAATAATTAAAAAGCAGAGGTAATATAGTTATAATAAATTCAACAGAAAATTAGTTCCAACACCCTATTAAGTTTCTAAATTGTCATTTAGGATTTTATGGTTTATGTCACTTTTTGACAAGTAAAAAGACCATTTCGTCCTTCTTCTTCCTGTTTCGACAAGTTTAAAATTATTTCGCTGCGAACTCAGTTTGTCGACGATTGATTCATAGTTATTCTACCGTATCTTTCTTTTTGTTTTGGTAATTCCACCCAAATCATATCCCAAATCTTATCCCAAATCATGGTTGCAAATTCCACCAGTGTTAGAAGAAGCTCTCATGAAAAAAAAAAAATAAGAAGAAAGAAAAAAAGAAAAAAATACGAGATCTTCAATCAGAGAGAAAGGAGATTTTCAACCGGAGCAAATGAAGAAGATGAGATCTTCAATCGGAGTACAACTACCAAAATCTCAAGAACTGTGTTTGTACATGTCTTTATGCATACATCCTTGTTTTTAGGTATTTTGTCTATGTCTTTATGTGAACGTCTTTTAAAGTGTTTTGTCCATATTTTTATGCGAATGTTTTTATTTTAGGTGTTTTGTCCACGTTTTTATGTGGACGTCTTTATTTTATGTGTATGCCCTTAAAAAACATATATGTTTTCATGCGAATGTTTATGTTTTTATGTTTATGCACAAATTCACACATACTGTAACCGGGGCAAAATTATCAAATATCCGTACCCCGGGGCAAAATTATCAAATATCCGTACCCCGGGGCAAAATTATCAAATATCCGTACCCTTAATACCATTAAAAATGGCATAAACCACAAAAAAAAAAAAAAAAAAAAAAAAAAAAAAAAAATTGGTGTCATAGGTTTGTATGTTTAGCCAAGTGTAATACACATATACGTTTTTGATATATAAAAAAGTTCTCATGTATTTAAGTTTAACAAAACAAAACAAAATCTCAAACAGAGGCTCAAATAAAAGCACATCAATTTGAATAAGAAAGAAATCTCATAACATTGTATAAAAATCAGGAAAATCTGCGCAGAACCTAACTAGAAAAACCAGAGTTGTTGCTAACTAACAAAGTAAGGATCTCGGAAGATCGCACTTTTTAGTCTTCGCTTTCTCTTGTAACTAGAAGAATTCAGAGGGAGAGAGAGGGAAGACGGGCAGCATAAATCGGAGAGATGACGGCGGCGATGGTCCTGAGCGGAGGCGGATCGGCCGAGAGAGACGCTCGGAGGGCTCACTCTGCCATGGCGATTGTCCAGCTCTTTAATGGCGGATACCATGTGATTACAAAAGTAGCTCTCAACGTTGGAGTCAACCAGCTCGTCTTCTGCGTGTGCCGTGATCTTCTTGCTCTCTCTATTCTCGCTCCTCTTGCTTACTTCCGCGAAAGGTACCACCTTTCTCGGCTTTCTCTTCCTCTTTTTATTCGCTCTTGTTTCCTCTTCAAGGTTTCCAGATTTGAATTACACTTTCGAGATAGGTTCAGTCGATTCCTTGTTCTTCTGATCGATTGGTGGGTTTATATGAAGTAACAACAATACTGCGCCTTGTTATTGCCTGATCCATTGGTATGGATTTTCAAAATTTAAATTAGGGTTTCTGTCTTTCTTTCTCTGATGAGATATATTGGTTCTGGGTATTTAAGGTCAATGATATTCGTAAGAACAACTAGGTTTCAGATTTGGAGCAATGTACCTAAACTTTAGGCTAATAACTATGGATACTTGTGACTTTGAGATCATTGTTGCAGTATCTTTGTTGGCCCTAGTACTAATACTAATTTGGTCATGTCACTTGAGTTCCATGTCCCTTCTTCGGGTTCTGCGATAAGTCATTTGGATGTGGTTCTTGATCTACGCTTGTCTGATGCTATAGCTTTGCAATAGAGTTCCCCTTAAACCTATCAAAAAAATGTAAATAATAGTGTGGGAGGTTGTAACGCCTCAAGTTTGAGCCAGGCCATTCTCAAGCTTTGGGGGATTTGTGATGAATGTTCAGGTTTTCATAGTCTAATCAATTAACATTGTTCATCTTTCATGTATGTAGAAAGATCAGAACTCCAATGAACAGAAGTCTCCTCTTGTCATTCTTCTTTCTGGGCTTAGTAGGGTAAGAAATCATCTTAATCCGGTCTCTATATCACATAAACATGTTTATGCAGATTAAAAACCTGGTAAAGCCACCTTTTCATTATTTTCTATTTTAATAGGGTATTTGGCAACCAATTGTTATTTCTTATTGGTCTTACATACACAAATCCAACTTATGCTGCTGCTATTCAACCATCCATCCCGGTCTTCACCTTTCTCTTGGCTGTAATGATGGGGTGAGTATGATTCTCTAAGAGTTCGCCTCTGAAATGTGCTTTCACTGTGGTTTTTTTGATGTCTCCTACTTCGTATGCAGTACAGAAAGAGTAAATTTATTGAGAATCGAAGGTCAGGCTAAGGTTGGAGGCACACTTGTGTGTGTTTTGGGTGCCGTCTTTATGGTTCTATTCCGAGGTCCGGCCTTGTTAGGAGATAAAGATGCAGACTTTGCAATGAACAATGAAATCAGTGCTAAAGGTCAACCTGAGCCTACCGGATGGTTAGTCTCTGGTTTTCTTGATCTTGGATTTGACCAATTTCACATTGGAGTTTTATGCTTGATCGGAAACTGCATGTGTATGGCTACGTTTCTTGCCATTCAGGTAAAACTTGACTGTTTGGGTTTCTTTAGTTAGGTTTAGACCAACGCATAGAGCCATAGACTGCAGTCTTCTAACCTCTGTTCATGTGTCTTTTAATGTGGATATAATGACAACCCTCCAGGCTCCCCTTTTGAAGAAGTATCCAGCAAATCTTTCAGTTGCTGCACTATCATACTTCTTTGGTACATTACTTATGGTAACAACAGCTTTCTTTATGGTGAAGGAGCCATTGGATTGGAGGCTAACACAATCTGAGGTTCTTGCAGTTATATATGCAGTAAGTTGACACCGATAAGTTTTTTTAACATCTTCTCACATGTTCCTTGTGTAGTCATTGACAATTGATCCGGGTTTTCTTCTCTCCAGGGAGTTATTGCGTCAGCACTAAACTTTGGACTCTTGACTTGGTCCAATAAGGTTATTGGTCCTGCCTTGGTTGCTCTTTACAATCCTCTGCAGCCCGCTGCATCAGCTTTCCTATCGAGAATCTTTCTTGGTAGCACTATTTATCTCGGAAGGTGAATTACATTTTCCAAAATCTTTTTAATCTTCCACACTCTTCACTTTGCTTTTCGACATATACTTGATCTTCTCATCACACATTCTTCACTCCAAGAATAGTACTCTACACTTTTTCAACATCTCCGTGATCACAGTTTCGCTTCCAAAATATTCTTACCCTGTTTCTTCTCATCTATGCAGCGTTGTGGGTGGATTCTTCATCATTCTAGGGCTATATATGGTCACTTGGGCATCATTTAGAGAGCGAAAAACAGCGGTTTCCGGGATTGCGATTGCGTCTCATGGTAAAACCTCGGAACCTCTGATATTTAATGGAACAGTTAACAGATTAGGACAGTTGTTTTCTGGATTACCCAGTTCCTCTATGAAATCTGCAGACTAAAAGAAACCATAAAAATTAAGAATCAGACCAGAACCCATTTTACAACAGTTTTACCTATTTTTACCATGTATTAATATCTTCTTTGATACTACCCTTAATATTAATCACAGATTAAATTGCTGCTCCAGTGCCAATTTCTTTTGTACATCCGATTATGAATTAAGTCAAATGTAGTCCCCAACAGTTATTAGTTCGTTGTTCAACATCTGACCATCCTATGATATAGCTATGAAGATGACACACTTTTATCTTACCACCTGAACACTTATAGCAATGAATGATTCAGTACGACATCTACTGACTAGACTATATGATATACAGTTATATAATTTAAAACTTAGGAAGATCTCATAAAGTTCCAAAAAGCAATCGAAGAAAGTTGTGTTTTTTTGGTAAGAAATCATAACGAAAGTGGCAAGTGTACGAATTTCCAAAGAGTTGGTGTTATCCCGAATTAGTTGTTTGTTTATTAATTTATATAAAACAAAAAAAAAAACATTGGATTTTATTATAGCCTTTAGATTTGAAGAAGGTATCTTTGAATCTCATCAGTCGTTGTCTGGCCGGTGAGTTAGTTTTTTGACAGGTGGACGGAGAGAGTGGGAAGGGAGAAGAGAACTCGTTTCTGAGCATCAATACCGGAAAACTAGAATAGTTGTTGGAAATCAGAATCGGTTATTGCGGTTAATAAGACATGGTTAACTGTCTACTAAAAAATAACCGATAATTCATTTGGGTTTATGGAATTGTGTAAATTTTAATAGATTGTGATATTTAGTGAAAATAAATAATTTTCTCAGAAACAAAAACGGTAAAAGATCTATAAATATTGGGTATGTTTGACAATGAAAGTAGAAATATATTTGTTGTCATAATATTCAATGTCATTAATTTTTAAATTAATATTAGTTATATTACTATTTGTATTTTGCATTTTGATTTTTTATTGAATAAAATTTATTTTTGGAAAAAAAATATTTAATAAGTAGATTTGGAAAGGATAAAAAATTAGTTAATATAAAAAAAAACCAAAACATTTGGACCGAATGAGTAAAATATACTATTGCACTTTTGGTTAAATACTTAAAATTAATTAAAATGAAACTATTTTAATTTACTTTTCCAACCCAAGTGTTTTCAGACATTCAAAATGTTCCCAGGAAATTGAAAATTGAGCAAGACGTTTTCTTGTAATTCGTTGAAATCAGAAGACAAAGGCAACAGAGGTCCTTCTTCGCAAAACGGATCTCTCTCTCGTCTTCAATTTTCTCCGGTCTGAGTCGTGGTTTTAGCCCAGATCTGCTAGAGATTCTCGATTGTCTGTACAAGAGGACGATTCGTTTTTTACCTCTTGTATCTATATTCGGTTTTATGCGTTTTAGACGCAGAGCGACATACGAGATCTAAGAGCTGGGGAAGCTTTGACGGTGGCTGGAGTTTGTTCTTCGCTTATATGCCAATGCGTCTTTCTGGTATTGTACCCTTGCTTTCAATTTTGTGTTTGTGTAGTGGGGTTGTTATCGCATTGTCGATTTAACTTCAGATCGTTCCGTTCTGTGTTTATTGATTTGTGAATCACTCGAGCTCTTTACTGAGACTTTCGATTGAACACAGAAATTGTTTGTTTTCTGGTTCTTGTGTTGCTATTATGTTGATATCTATCGTCGAATGCATTTGATTTCGTTTAATTTGATTTGTGTAGTTAACATTTTCAGCTAAAGAATGAAGAATCTGAAGACTTTGTAGTGGTTCGGCTTTTGATGCTAGTTTTGGGTCTAAAGACAACGGGGAAAGGTTGTGTTGAGTTGTTCGTTCCGTTTCTAAGTAAAGCAGTTTGAGGTATATGTAGGCAAGAGACATGGTTTTTGGTAGGATCACTGAACTTTTTAGTGCTACATCGAGTCGATTTTCAGCGGGTACACAGCCATCTGTTCCATATGTGCCTACTGGATCATCATCGGATGTAGAACCCTCAGCGTCTGATTCCAGCAGTTTTGGGATTGCTGGACGAAAGAATAGTTTGAGACCCTCAGCGTCTCTTCAAGATTTCTCTTCATATCATGGGTTTGATCCTGAAGAATCTATTCTTGCTAAACGGCAGAATATATCATGGGGACAAAATGGATCTAGTTTTTCCAAGGAAAAGGGTGGAGTGGCGAATGGTACCAGCACATCTACCCGCCGTAAATGTATCCGTGCGGTTATGATTGTTTTGTGCCTGCTTTTGTTTGCTTTTCTGGTGTATATAGTCTCCATGTATATTTATACAAACTGGTCACGGGGAGCATCAAGATATTATGTTGTGTTTGACTGTGGAAGCACTGGGACTCGTGCATATGTCTACCAGGCCTCTATAAATTACAAGAAGGATAGTAGTCTGCCCATTGTTATGAAATCTTTAACAGAAGGCATTTCTAGAAAGACTAGCGGCCGTGCTTATTATCGGATGGAGACAGAACCTGGGTTTGATAAGCTTGTCAACAACAGATCAGGCTTGAAAACCGCCATAAAACCCCTTATTCAGTGGGCAGAGAAGCAAATCCCCAAGCATGCTCATAGAACCACATCTCTCTTCGTTTATGCAACAGCGGGGGTCCGGAGGCTCCGTGCTTCCGATTCAAGCTGGCTTCTAGGTAATGTGTGGTCTATACTGGCGAAGTCCCCCTTTACATGCCGAAGGGAGTGGGTGAAGATCATCAGTGGTACAGAGGAAGCTTATTTTGGATGGACTGCCCTTAATTACCAAACAAACATGTTAGGAGCCATACCAAAGAAGCCGACATTTGGTGCACTTGACTTAGGTGGCTCATCACTGCAGGTAACCTTTGAGAATGAAGAGCGTACACATAATGAGACCAACCTGAATCTTAGAATTGGGTCTGTTACCCATCATCTTAGTGCATACTCTCTTGCGGGATATGGTCTTAATGATGCATTTGAGAGGTCTGTTGTTCATCTTATAAAGAGGCTACCAAATGTCAATAAAACTGATTTAATTGAAGGAAAATTGGAAATGAAGCATCCTTGCTTGAACTCTGGATACAAAGGACAGTACATATGTTCTCAGTGTGCTTCCAGTGTCCTAGGAAGTAAAAAAAAGAAGGCAGGAGTTCCTATTAAGCTCATTGGTTCTCCAAACTGGGGAGAATGTAGCACACTGGCAAAAAATGCTGTTAATAGCTCTGAATGGTCAAACACAAAACATGGAGTGGATTGTGATTTGCAGCCTTGCGCTCTTCCTGATGGTTATCCTCGTCCTTATGGTCAGTTCTATGCTGTATCCGGATTCTTCGTGGTGTTCCGTTTTTTTAATTTAAGTGCTGAAGCTTCCCTTGATGATGTCTTGGAAAAGGGTAGGGAATTTTGTGAAAAGGCTTGGCAAATAGCAAGAACCAGTGTTCCTCCACAGCCCTTCATTGAACAGTACTGCTTTAGAGCACCATACGTAGTCTCCCTGTTACGAGAAGGTTTATATATTACAGATAAGCAAATCATAATCGGGTCTGGAAGTATAACTTGGACACTTGGAGTAGCTCTTCTGGAAGCAGGGAAGGCTCTGTCTTCCACATTAGGACTAAAAAGTTATGAGACTCTGAGCATGAAGATAAACCCAATAGCCCTTATATCTTTTTTGCTCGTTTCATTACTTCTGCTTCTGTGTGCACTATCACGCGTCAGCAATTGTTTGCCAAGATTCTTTAGAAAATCCTATCTCCCACTTTTTAGACACAATAGTGCCTCAGCTGCATCTGTTCTTAACATCCCGTCTCCCTTCAGATTCCAACGATGGAGTCCTATGAGTACAGGTAACTCAATATGCACAATCTTAAGTTATGACCAGTTCTTCGCAATATTTTATCTCATTCACAGTTCTTAACAGTTGTCTTTCTTGTGTGTTCCTCCTTTCGAAGATATTTATGCCTAGAGATATTATCCTTTTCTTCTTTCAGGGGTGAAGACACCATTGAGTCCAACAATCCGGGGATCACCTCGTAGGCCATTTAGTTTTGGAAGCAGCATACAGCTCATGGAATCTTCATTGTACTCATCGAGCAGCAGCGTCTTGCACAGTTGTTCTACAGATAGCTTAGGGGATATACAGTTTGACAGCAGTAGTTCTTTCTGGTCCTCCCCTCGCAGGAGTCAAATGCGTCTCCAAAGCAGGAGATCACAATCTCGAGAAGATCTTAGTTCATCGCTCGCTGAGTCACACATGCTTAAGATGTAGGAGAAGTTTTTGGTACGGCTTTTATCACTTCCACACCCTGCGACTCTTTTTTTCTAGTTTTGAAGAAATCATCATAATATATAAAGAAAGGGAAACTTTTCATAAGCCAAAATTTCCTTGTTTCAATTGACATGTAATTCTTTCTATACCATATACTTATATAATTACTAATTTAACCCAGTTCAACTATTTATCAGTCTCTTCCTCTTTACCCTTGCATTTCTCCAAATTCTTTCTTGTACAGAGCCAGTTTCAAGTTCTTTTCATCTCAAAGGTTTCCTGATTTAAGCAGCTAAGAAAAGAGAACAATAGATTCCCAGATGGAGTTTCAAACAGATTGGTTTTATGTTTCATGCCTAGAATAAATCATGTAAGTACTCATTTTCTACTTTTTTGATTCTTATAATCATATCTCAAGGAAAACAAAATAGAATCTGTTAAATGTTTGGACTTCATTTCATTGCAAGATTCGAGGCTAAAATTGTCATTTCACACCTTGAAAATGTCCAATATGAAATATGTCCTTATGTTAGATTGTGGAGCTCAATCCTCTTTGAGGGACCATTGTGTGTGGTTGGCATTTAGATATACAGAGGAAGCATAGTACCTATCATCACCTGAACTATGACTTATCGTCCTATGGATCATATCTTCAAAATATATGGTTTAGATTTTTTGCATGTTGGTATCAACAATGTGTTGAATCGGTAGATTGATTAACCACTCCTAATTTTGCCTTACCTTTGTGGTAATCGGTTTGGTTCAGAAGATATGGTTACTAAATAATTGACTTGATCTGATTGATTCAATTATGTGACGAAACGAGTCTGTCTCAGTAGTTTTCATTGCCATAAATATCAAGTATTGTTGTCTTGAAAGTGGTCACTCATCACGTGAAACATGATCCTAAAATTTGGACAAAGACACATTTAAATCAATATCAGCCATTGGTTATAACTGTTTGCTCTGGCCATGAGTCAATTATTAATTGTACTATTTTATTTTATGGGCAAAAAATAATAATTGAACTCTTAATTTGGTCTCAAACGAAAGGAAAATATCTGTCTGTCTACTCATCATCAATCACTCTCCCTCATTTATTGCTTTAGCCACTCCTTGCTCTTATTGGACTTCACCAAATTAAAATCAATCACAATAATTCAAACAATTTTCCTCTTCATGTTTGAGATCAGAGAGGGGTTTTTTCATTTTTTTTTTAACTTAAAACTAACTGTAATACCAGATTAACAAAGAATGAGAAAATTTCTTTGGTCAAGTGGTTAAATGTTATTGCTGCTATTTTTCTCATCCGAATTCGACTTCAAAAATTCATGTTTACCTATGATAATTGTTAGAGCTTTGGAAAAGAGTTTTGCTATGAATCTGAATTTATTAATCTAATTGTTAACAAAAATGAATAATACAAGACAAAAAGGCAAAGATCAAGGAGGAGTACTATAATCTAAGACAACATAATAAACATTAAAAGAGAAACAAATATGGCTAGTTTTATCCACACATTGATCAGCCATCCTCCCTTCAGCTTGAAAACAAGGTTGTATAAACTTCATCCTTTGGTGAATGATCTCCATAATGTAAGAGCTTGGCCATTCTTCATGACTATTGATGTTAGGTGGTCCATTCTTTATAAAATTGTTAATGAATTATGCAAAATATTAAGCAGAAAACAAACTAGAAGTTTAGGAATGAGTATTGTTAAAACCCGACCATCATTGATCACACAATAGTAGGTTGATACCTTAACAAATGTTAATCTCAATGTTTTTATAATACTAAAACTATTTCATGTTAATATACACATATATGTGTTTTTATCATTTTATCTTGAACAGTTTACATTAAATTTTTATATTAATGAGAAAAAGTGATCTATGCCACACTCTCATTTAAATAGAGTATTAATCCTTTTGATATTTGTATTTTCAATACAACATATTCTAATTTTGTTGTCTTTTAAATGTACTGTATGAAATAGATTGTGTATCTCTCTTAGATTTTTATAAGATCAGATAACTCTTGATTGAAATTCCACATAGAATTTTATAAGCTTTGTTGCCACAAATAGAAGAAAAAATATTAATATTTATAAGCTTTGGTATTTTATATACATTAATTACACCACCAAACTATATAATACTACAATGTATAAAATTGCAACTAAACTACATGCATTTTGTTTTGTACTATAGATAATTAAGAACTAAATTGTATTCTGTTAACTGTTGTAACTAACTCAGTTAAAGCTTATTAAGATCACTCTCCTTCACGAATAGACCGTGGAATCCGTACGGAACCCTTCTCGGTAACCTCACGACGGCGACGACTTCAAGCTCGGGCGATTTCGCGTCCATCACCAGAAACTTCGATTCTCCTGTCATCTCATTGTGAACATACGTCACCACGTAACCGTCATCTTCCTCCGCCTCCGGATTATTAGAATCCCTAGCTACGAAAAAAGGTTCGCCACCGTAACAACCTGGACCGAACATTCTACGTGCCTCCGTGCAATCCTCCCGATCTCCTTTAGACACGTCGAGCTTCACCACTCCGGAGATTTTCGGCATCGGATCTCCGATCGCTGCGTAAACGTACCGGCTTCGTCTTCCAACAAACGCCGGATTAATCACCGCGAAATCAAGGTTCCTTGCGGAGATCGGATGACGTGTCACTATTCCGGTGACGAGATTGATTTTCACCTTCTCCACCAAAGCGTGAACCAGATCCATCCTCTCTAAAGTATGCTCGATCGACATAATGTTAGGGGCGATCAGAACGATGGACTTTCCATCGTCTTCATCCCAAGCATTAATGGCGTGAATGATGTTAAATCCAGGAACTTCAAACCATTTCATCTCCGATTCATCTCCGGCGTAACGTGGAATCACTCCGAGCCTCGGTGTTTTCCCGTTATCAGCACCAACTGGAGATCCTCCTTCAAGCATCAAATCCATTGGATTCATCCTCATCTTAATCTGAATCTCCGAGAAAATCGCATGACGCTCCGTGATCGCGAAGTCATGGAGGAACGACGGAGACGTCATCGAAAAAATTGGAACGTCTCTTAGCTTTCTTCCGGCAGAATCAAACCGGAAAAACGTTAAAAACGGCGGAACCGGACCATACCGGAATGCAAACGTCTCTCCGGTTATCGGATCAGTTTTTGGATGAGCCGTCATGCTCATCGCTAACTTTCCGTCGAAATCGTGCCGTCCGATTGTCTGAATATCTCCGGAATTCGTTAATCGAACGGCGTACGGCAAATCAGATTCTCCTAAAGCGAAGAGACGACTACCGAAGAAAGAGAGACTCGTATTCGCCAATCCAATGCCGTCAACCGGATTATATTGTCCAGTTAAAACCCTAACCGCCGCTAAAGCTCCACGAGCCACCGAGGCAGTCACACCGTTAAATCCGGAAAACACATTAAGCATCACCGGAGCTCCGGCTTGTTTCTCAACGTTATACTTATAAGTCTTGACGTATCTGCTACAGAGTGTTGCTTTACCACCGCGGATTCGAATCGCGTGAAGCATACCGTCGCCGTCGAAGAGATGGTAAGGACCACGAGGGAGAAACTGTGGATTAGGACCGTTACGGATGTAAGCTCCGTCGAGTGACGACGGAAGGGAGCCGTAGATGATTTCACAATCCGTCGGTGGAAGCTCATTGAGAACAGGAGCAAAGTTATCAGAGAGAACGTGTTTTGGATCAACGGAAGGACGTGACGGTGGATCGATAAACGTGTTAATGACATCTTCGACGGTGGTGAAGAGAGCCGAGGCAAGAGTCATTTCCGGTCGTTGTCTCGTCGGAGATGAAAGTGTTTGATTGTAGAGTTTTTTAGGTTTAGTGGGAGAAAGAGTGGTTTTAGGCCGGCCATTAGTGTCGCTTGGATTAGTAATTGGAGGACGTTCTTCTACGACGGCGGAATTGACATGGAGGAGACAGCGAGAAGATGATCGGTGGAGAAGAAAAGAGTGGTGGAGACATAATTTAGGAGAGAATGTGGAGATGAAGGAAGAGGAAGAAACAGAGTCCATTGCTCTTGCTTTCACTCCACGTTTCAGAAAGGTAAGGAAGATGAGTGTGTGTGTGGGACTATTTATTAATTATGAAATGAAATTTTGATAATTGTTCTTTGATGAAAATTAGATTTTTATTTTATGTGATGCTAATATTATCCTTTGGTTCCTTGGTAGTTATGTGAAGTTCAAATCTACGAATACTAATCTATCTTTATTCTAATTTTCATATAGGATGACATTATTTTAGTATATTATATATATATATATATGTATATGTATAATATGAGTATTATTTCGGATGCATTATCCTGGATTTTATGTGACAGCAAAATAATATTATCTTATATGAAAATTAGAATAAAGACAGATTAATATTTATTTTAGTTACAATTATTTTAATTTATCAAAAAAATTAGGTTGATTGATCTGTCTCATTATATAAAAGAATATACAGTAATGTGAAGTGAATTCTTATGAAAAAAAATCATTCTTTTGTAATAGGAAAAGTCGTGTCGAGATTAACAACTTGAAAGATTTGACATTGTAATGGATTTAACATTGATTAGTTTGGCTTAATCATGCTTAAGCCGATGCTAGCTTATCACACGATATCCACCAAGTTGATGAAGCTTATGTTTTGGAGATTATAATATACAGAGTTTATAATACATTTCATTCTACTAGAAAAAACACATTAATATAGACTAAGCAACTGCAAAACACCACATATAGTAAATAGTAATTTAGACTAATTAGTTATAATCGTAGTAGTATTATTTTTAAAAAATTGAATTTTTTTTGTTAACCTCCAATTGAAAATTGCTTTGTGAAAGTATTAATTCTTTCTTTCTTCTTTTTTTTTTTCTTAAAGTATTAGTTTTAGATACATTTTTCTTAAATTATCCATAGCTCTGATATTTTTTTTTATATATAAACAAGGAGACAAGAACCGTGTATTGGAGTCTTACTATAATGATTATAACGAAAAGGACAAAAATGTGAAATGGAATTAGGCCTGGGTTTTCGGTTTGAACGGGTTGTTCGGTTTAGTTTGTTCAGGTTTTTTATTTGTTCAGGTTTTTGGTTTGTTCAAGTTTTTGATTTGTTCAGGTTTTTGGTTTGTTCAGAATTTTCTAATTTTACCGAAATGAACCAATTAAAAATTCGGTTTATTTCGGTTCGGTACTCGGTTTAAACAGTTTGGTTATCCAAAATATTATTCAATCCGAATTGATCTGAAACTAAGTTATTCGGTTTATAAAAACCAAAATACAGAAAAAAAACCGAATAAGTCAATAAAAATAGGACCGAAATGTTATGAAAAATCCGACTAAACCTGAAATAACCCGATTAAACCGAATTGTAGCAAATCTATGAACAATACATTAAACAGAAAGTAAAAATGAAGCAAATCCATCTCTTCTGTTATGTTCTTCCTCCTCACATGTTGTACCTGTACATATAATGAAAAACAGGACCAATAATTAGTCGACTACTTAACAAAAGGAGTTAATCAATCAACAAACTTAAATGACATTCATCACTAACTTAATCAAGTTGATGTCTGCGTGGAAGGGCTTCCTATGTGTTTGCTAGTTGGTTCCTTGCATCTACAAACAACAAAAAACAAACAATCAACAATCACATTCTTACAAACCAAAAACAGAGAAGTTAAAATAATAAAACATACCTCAATTGATCTTTGGGTTTCTGTTCTCTTTGAACCACTTCCTTCTAGCCTGTCAACCTCAATTGCGTTTGAATTCATCTTCGAGATATACAGTCAAACAAAAAAAATGATCAGTAAACAGATTCAATAACAGAGTATTAAGATAAACAAACAATCAAGCAAACAATCAAATATTCAAATTAGCTAATCAAACAGACATCTAAAGTATAATTAACATCTAAGCACTTGTCTGTTTATAGACATCTAAAGTCTAATTAACACTTAAATAAGCCTCAAGGCTAAATTACAATAGACACTTAATCAGACATCTAAGTACAAACAATTTAACAATCTGGTCAAACCCAAAATCAAAACAAATAATCCATAAAGACAACTCTAATGCAATTAACGTTAGATTAGGCGTCAGTAAGCTTCAATTAAAATCAGAAACTAAAAACCTTAATTTTGAAAAAACCTTAATTTTGTCAAACCCTAAATCGAAGTAAATAAACCAAAATTAGAACAACTCTAATGCAATTAAGGTTAGATTAGGCGTCAGTAAGCTTCAATTAAAATCAGATTTTAAAAACTTTAATTCTAAAAAAACCCTAATTTTGACAAACCCTAAATCGAACCAAAAAATCCAAAATTCGAACTACTATAATGAAATTAACAATCGTTTAGACCTCAGAAAGCTTCGATATAACTCTGAAATTCAAACCCCTAAATTTTAAAAAAACTCTAATTTGTCAAACCTAAATCGAGCCAAATCGAAAACCAAAAATCGATTCACGATAAGAAGATTATGTCGGAAACAAAGCGGAAAAACCGAAAACAAAAAAAAATTCAAAAATGTCCGACGAATATGAATCGGTGGAAGAGTGACATTACTTGAACGAATGAATCGGTTGAAGCTTGTACGTGAACGAACGAGATGAAAGATCGAAGAAAAAACAAGAAAAAGAGAGAAGAAAACGAAGATCGAAGGTTCGGAGAGAAGGAGGTGAAAGGGAGAGACGAGAGAGTTCAGCCGCGAGAGAGAGAAAGAAAAGACTGAATATGAGCTGAAACCCTAAATTTTTTAATTCATATGTGGTTTACTGTTCGGTTTGTTCAGTTTGATGAACCGAACCGAATTACCCGAAAACCGAAATCAATTTTAAAATTGGCTGATCGGTTATCTCGCTCAAAATTAATTCGGGTCGGTTCATCAATTTTTTGGTTCGGACCGGTTCGGTTTGTTCGGTCCGAACCGAAATCCCAAAGCTAAATGGAATTTTGTTAATAGATATATATATATATATATATATATATATATATAACTTTGTCGTATGTAGTTATTTGTTAATTAAGATGAAGAACTTAATTAGTTTTTTTTTTAACATTGGATTATAGTTAGTCGACTAAATAACCAAATTTCTAATAATCAGTAGAACTCGATTTCTATGTATGAGATACTGTCTATTTTCAATATACTTATTAAGTTCACTTCACAAAAGAGATTGGTCATAATATCTGCACCTATAAATGTTGAAACTATAAAAAAATGGGACACAAAGAGAATACTTTTATAGCACCAAAGATTGTGATTTATGAGTTGGATACAAAAAATACTCATATCAAACTATTACAAAAGCAAAAATACAATACGTAGTCCATATATATATATTCGGATACTTTGGTCCTTTTAAATAATCAACGATATCTGTCTTTGTATTTGATTACTATTCTACAATCATTTACAGAGGAAAATTAATATTTTATCACCTCTAGGAATTAGTTTTCAGAATGCATAATCATCAAAAAAAGAGATAAAGAGAGAATGACATGTAATGGTACAAGTGTTGCGTGTTTGGAATATTCATATTGCCCAATTCACATATATCTGTATTATTCCTACGTTCTAGATAATATACCAAACTCTCTATTCATTTTGTTCTTTCAAACATAAATAATACCAAACTTATATATTAAGATCGAGTTTGTTCGATTTAGGGTCTGAGAGATTACAATTGACGTTGTAGGTTCAAACGTTATTCAGGATACTTATAGAGTATGATTAAGAGAATTCTAGAGAGAGAGAGAGAGAGAGAGAGAGAGAGAGAATTTGAGCGAGTAATTTACAAGTGGACTAGAGAGAGTGGGAGAAGTCAAGGAACGGGCAAGCGATCAGAACCAAGAGGCTTCAATGAAGAGATAAGACGAAGTAGATGAAGTCTCTCTACAAATGGCTCCAACACACTCACTTCTTCTTCAGGTGCAAACACCATACATATGCTCAGCTCTTGAACCGCCTCTCCATATTCCCTGCTCCAAAACAAACCCTCTCAACAATTCAAGATCTTTGATTTGATCAAACTACAGAACCGGGACAAGTATCAGAAGAATGAATCTTTTTCAAAGGTTTGTTTTTATTACCTGTCGTAATACAGCATCATACCAAGGTCTCTGCGAAGTGCCCAATTATGAGGTTGCAAAATCAACAGTCTTTCTGCAGCCGCAATAGCCAACCTTCAATCAGCAGAAACCGAAATGTGAGGCAGAGAAAATTAAATGGTTAGCAAATTCCTTTTTCATTTAGGAAAAAGATTTTTACCTAAGATCTTGAGGCCGTAATAATGGGAAATTAGAACTACTGATGTTGTTAAGTTGACTAAGAGGAGAAGTCAGCATTAGTCCAGGAGATGACTTCGAAGCGCGTCTCCAATGAAGCCTCTGTGAAAAAACAAAGCCAATACAGAATTTTTCAATGTGAAATCTTTTGGAGTTAATATTTATAGTTTAGTTATAGGTGATAGGCTTACAATCAAATTGGCAAGAGCAATCCCTATAATGTCTCTGTTTGTTGCTATCTCGAGGTCCTGAAGTGATTTTGCGGTCAAGTCTGATGCCATTGATCCAGGATCATCAACGCACCTTCCATTGACAATAGAGAACAAGCTCTGTCCTGAAGTTGCTTTAAAGAGTTCTTCAGGATAATCTGTTTTAGGCCAAATCAGAAAATCTTCCCCAACTGGAGATCCAACAATTGGCACACCGAGGCGCATACAAACTTCAATGTATATTACGCTAAGCAGAAATGCTGCATATAGAAGAAACAAAAGAATCCATTAAAGATTTGAGACCATGGATGAGAAAAAAGGTAAGCTCTTTTTGAAATAGTTTAAAGAGGAAATTTTACCAGTGCTGCATCTACAGTTAAGTACAGAGTGAAGGTAGGAAAACTCTGGGTCTAAAGTAATAGATGTCCTTTTGAAGCCTCTCAAATCAAAGAGAACTACATTTACAGCTTCAAGAACTTCAACCAAGTGGCAGCCAATGTCTCGTGAGACTAATTCTGCCTCTACTTCTTTGGAAATTTCATCTATTTCACTCAACCATTTGGATATGCTCTTTCCATCTATCTCCAATAGCTCCTCAGAATCTGTCTCACTCGGATCAGATTGATCTTGGTCTTGGACATTTTCCCTCTCATTCATGAGTGACTGAGCATCTCTCTTTCGGTTATAAGCCAAGAAGGCGTCATCTTCAGCCGCAATGTATAATAGAGCCTGTGAAAGTCCACCAATTCCATAAGTAATTTAGCAAATGGTCTAAGGATATAACATATATGGAAACTTCACAAATTGGTTTTTTAATTATTAAGTATCAGACCAAACCAATACCCATTTCATGTTCAATATTGGTCTCAAGCAAATCATCAAGAGTCAGGATTGTACCTTAACAAGAGAAATTTCTTATATACCTTTGCAATCGAAATTTCACTGTCTTTCGACTGGATAGAGATCTCTCGGGCAAACATTTGGCGAGATGACTTAGTGACCTGTAATAAAAGTAAATAAAGAACCACAAACATGAGGAAAGCTTATTTAGAAACTAAAACATGTGAAAGACAAATATAAACAATAATCTTTTCAGATATCATCATCATCATTATCGCCGATTTGCATGTGGATTACAAATTTGAACCTCTTTGTAATTTTTGGGTCTTGGTGAGTCTTTAGTAAGCTGATTGAGAAAGAGAGGGTAAGCAGAAGCTGAAGCAGTCCTCTTTCGAGGAAAGGGGATCTTCTTTTCAAATCCAGTCCAAGAACAACGACGAGGTTGATCATAATCATACCTGATGATCGTTAAAGAACATAAACCCATGTATCCCAATGACGAATTTCTACCACAAATTTCCAATTTGCTAAACATCTTTCAATACAAACACGAATATATATATAAGCATAAGTGAAGAGATTAGTAGATCACCTGAGAGTAGTATAATCACTGAATCCAGCAAATCTGGAAACTGGTGAAGAAGCCATAGTCATAGCTGATGCAGAGCCCAAAAGAGCAAATGAAGATGATGCGCACAACATTGTTTCTTTGTGAGCGAAGAGAAGAAAATAGAGAAGTAACTCAAGACTTTGGGGTGGGGGAAGATTTCAAGACGTAATTCGTTTCAAAGATTTGAAAGAGAGATTGAAAATTTATAAACATCGAATCGAAAAGAGAAGAGAGAAATACGAAGAATCTTGAGAGATGAGAGAAACAACAGATGATGGTTCGATAATACAATCCAAATTCATGGCTATGGCGTCTGGATAATCACTTCCAACTAAAGAATAATCGGAAAACCTAGAAGGATAAAAGCAATTGCAGAAGTACAATCGAGATTTACCCAGTTCCATAGCAAGGAATGACGAAGAAACGGAATTACGTGCTCTGATTGTTTTTCCCTAAACCAAGAAAACAGAAGAGGAATAGAAAGGTTGGAGCATTGTTGTGTGTGAATGAGAATCGATGTGGGTTAAGAAGAGGAATCTAGGGTTTTATAAGAGAAGGAGGACTCGATCTCTGAGTTTCAATCTCCTTCAATGGTGATAATGGCGGATTTGGTAAAAGCTGATAGAGAGGGGTTTTAAATGAGGTGATGACAACACTTGTTGCAGTGTTTGAAGAGAATTTAGTGAATTTCGCCTCTCTTTTTTTTTTTTGCCACCTTTATTTGTTTATTTATTTCAATTTCCAGTATATTTTATTTCACCAAAAATTAGAATTTTAGAAAACTGATATGGAAATTGGTATGAGAAATGACTGAGACTATGGCAGAAAAAGGAAACGCAATGTTAAAAAAAAACAAAAAAACTATTGCAAAAAACAAAGGTGTCTTCACAAAAATCCAAAGAAAGGGAGAAATCACGAGAACATGTATCATATGCATGAATCAACCCTCCCATACATCCAAAACTTCACTAACATTTTCTTGGAAATATATATAGGCTTTTTTTTTGTACAAATACACAAAAAATACTTTTCAAAATCCAGTAAGTTATATATACAGAATACAAACGTGTACTAAATTTTAACAAATAAAAAACAAAAGCATGTACTAAACGAGTTGATAAATTGTTGACAAATAATATCATCCGTCCTGGATAAAATATACTTCTACAGTTTCATAACAATAAATATTCTGGAAAAAAAATTTATATCAAAAAATTAAATATTTGTTATTTTTAATACATATTTAACTAAGGATTTTTAGTTTTATCCTTCGTTATTTTTGTTTTTCTCTTCTTAGTTATTAGTTTTTTTTACAATAAATGAAATTAAAATATTATTTTACAATTTTTCTTAAAATATGAAATATGTGAAAACTCTGAAACATTGACAAGTTTGGTGTATTTAACTACAATTTTTCTTTATTTGATTGTAATTCTCTTCTTTATATAAAAAAGAAAACAATATTTGTGATTTATCTTTTTTTGCTGATGATATATTTTACTATGTACTTTACTCCAAATTTGTAAGCATAATCAATTTCTTGGATCAAAACAAAACAAATACATAATTGAAGCGTATTTTACGAATATTTTGTCCACCCACACTTTTGATACGAAATAGTTTTGTTTGGTTTGAATCTTTGAATTTCACGTTCTTTAAATTAGGATCAGATCCAAATCATTCATCTATAGAAAATAAATAATAATTAAAGGGTGCAAATTGTATTTCGAGTTTAGTTACATGTGTTGTGATTAACTACTAATGATACAAGATCTTCAAATAAAAATGTTCGATGATTGTATCATCACTCTGCCCATCGATTAGATAAGCATTAATTGACAATATATAGTATTAATCAATGTAATTTTCCTCTTTTTTCCAAAACAAGTATTCGAGTTCCGTCACTTATTACAATTAATTTTTTTTTTGGCAACAAGTAACCATTAAATCGATAATATCTGATTTATAATCTAAATTTTTCAAATAGAACATAGCTATTAAAAAATACTGATAAAAACGATTAGATATTACATAGTTATAATCCTAACTTGTTATCAACTTTCATATTATGCGTGTGAATTATTTTGACATACAAAAATAAAATCATGAAGTAAAATAAACTGAAAATGCAAATATGCAAATATGAACTAGTTTTCTACTGAAAAGTTTAGAATCTATATTAAGTAATAAGAGTACTATATTAGGCATTTTTAAATGAATTATTAAAAATTATCTTAAGTTATGTCTGGTATAATTCTTAGATTCCTGAAAAGTTGAAACTAAGTAATAAACTTTTTAGTTTATGCCAAACCTATAATATAGATTTAAGAATTGACTAATTAGAAAAAATATAATTCTTATTATGTCGATAACTTTTATGTCAAAAATCTGAAAACCATACACTGGTTTTGGAGCTCTTTTTCATTTTATTATAATTTGTTAGAACATTAGCATATATTCCCACAGATTCCATTTATAAACAAATCTGGATAATGCAGCCGCTTGTCTTTAAATTTTTCTTTTTCTGATTAATTGTTATATTTTTGATAGTGGTTAATTTACTTTAAGGATATTCGATTCGGACAGACGAATCTAACGATATTACATACAATTGGGTTTGCTATAAACCAATAATTGTTTTGTTTTGTTTTTCCAATTAATATTTATTTTAGAGTTCATGCAAGTCGTAAGTGGATGATGAGACCCCATTGTATCAGAAAAATTGTTAGGAACACGGCACAATCATCATTGGTATGACTAATTGCATATTTATACTACACTTATTGGTACGTAATTCTCACAAGATTCTAAACTATACGATTTTCACGTTACTGTCACAAACAAACCGCGTGAACATTCGCATTGGGTTGCAGGTTTGCCGGCTCTGCTCCGCCTCACAAAAAGCCCGTGAATTTTTTATTTTTCTTTCCAACTCGTACTCGTCCCGCAAAAATACGGGTTTTTAACCCTCAACCCGAACCCGCCCCGCCTAAACCCGTGAGACCCGCGGTCAACCCGCAAAAAAAAAAATCATCATAGACCCGCGAGCCAAATCCATAATTAGCCCCAATTTCAAACATCGTGCTTTTTTTTAACAAAAAATGTCGCGATGTTCACTCACTTTTGATGTAAACATCACGTTGTTTCACAAAAACAACATGATTTTTTGTCACAGGTACCCGTGGGTCCCGCATGCCAAACCCGTAGAAAAAAAAACCCGCCCTGCAAAGCCCGCAAAAAAAGGGCTTCAAATTCAAAGTCCATATTCGCCCTGCACGGCCAAAACCCGCCAAATCCACAGGCCGCAGGCCCAATTCCCACCCCTAATGAACATTTCGCATAGCTTAAAACTTATTTTTTGAAATCTCTTTTTAATTTACTACTTATAATAATAAAAAATTAAACCATAATGTCGAAAACAATAGCTAAATATTTATTTTAACCACTAAAATAATAACTGAATTTTTTTAATTTTTAAACACTATGTGATTGGTCATTAACCCACCAACCATAAAATCGGTTATCGATCCATTGACGTGGTAGTGCATGACCAATGATTTGTTTTCATGTTCGCTTTCCCTTGTTGGCTCCTTCATTACATACACCTTCAAGAAAGTCAATAGACAAACGAACTGAAACAATTAGTAGCAAAACTAAGTAAAAACTATAGTCTTAAATCTAATTCCAATCCTAATGGTTAATCGCATAGATTCCCCGGCAATGGTGCCAAATTAATGTTTGTTTTTTACTTCAATTAATTCAACAAATACAAATAACTTATCATTGCAAGCACTTGAGGATCGAATCCACATAGAATCTAGAACCAACACACTAAGATTACAAGAATTTGGACTTAAGCTAAAGCAATAGATAAGAGAATTTGATAAACTAAAGCTACTCAACATAAACTACAAACAACCTAAACTCAAAGTAAAAAAAAAACCAACTCAAAACAAATAACAAGCAAACTAAACAAGGACAAAACACAGACTAGCAATATGTATTAGGCAAGGCAGTTGATCAAAGGATAATAATAATCCAATAAATGATGCTTAAAAACTCATTGAGAACCATCATAGGGCATGAGACACAACAATGGAACATCTCACTTTCATGGCAATGAACCATTTCCTAGTCAATCAATCAAACTAACTCTCGTTGCTGATTCAAAGACTAACAAGCATTTCAAACAAGCTCACTAAGACCACTAATCACCCTAACTTCATCTCTCAATGGCTAGAGAAGAAAAGCTCATAAAAAAGTCATTCGAGAATTTAATCGAACACCTCTCATGCAACAAAACTCCTAGCATCTAGATTCAAGTCATCAAGTTAAATCTAGCTTTAAGAACATCTTAAATGAAGGAATTTAAAGATCTATCAACTTAAGCTCAAGATTCAACCATAAAATCCTAAGATCTACCTAGCCATCAACTTATCACTTCACTACTCAAATACCAAAGACATGAAACAAAGCAAGAAAATAACCATAAACATAATAAAAGGAAGATAAGAAAAGAGAACAAGAAATCTTAATAGATGGGAGATGATGATCCCAAGATCATCATCCCCAAAAGGGTCTCCAACTATTCTCCTTCTCAAAACTCTCTCTAAGGTTCTTGTGACTTGAAAATAAAAGAGTGTCTTTGAAAATAGAATGAAAGATGTCTTAAACTACCCTAAACATTTGGGTTTTAAAGTTTAAAAACGGATTTGGGTTACCCGAGACAAACCGGGTTAAACAAACTTAAGTGGGACGCATGATCGGGTCCATGAGGTCGGTTTAAGGATCGACGTATGTGCTTCCTGCAAGTTTCAGGACTGGTGTTCCGCACGTCGGGTCCCTCGGGTCGGGACAAGGCTGGATGTCTCGTACGTCCGCAAGCTTCCGGACAAACGTGTCTGAGGTGGGTTGGCTGGGTCGGGACAAGGCCGGACGTCCTGTACATCCGTAAGGTTACATCCGTCTGTCTGTCAGGTCGGTTCTTCCACGTCAGGACGAGGCCTGACATGTTGTACGTCCGCAAGGTTACATCCGTCCGTCTGTCAGGTCGGGTCCATCAGGTCGAGGCCGATGTCCCATCCTCCAGGGTCCTTTTTTCTATTTCTTCATGTTTTACTCAGCCAACTCCATAGCATGAAAGTGCATCTCCTCCCAAAGTCCTCAATGCTTCAAAGTATGTTCCAATTCACCTAAAATGGACTCAAAACAGAAAATATGTGACTCGGCCTATGTAGAACTCTAAAATGTAAAAATGAACCAAAAACTAATCTAAAATAAGGATTAATGAACGACAAATGATAGTGAAAATTAAGCTAATATCTACATATATCATTAACTAAAATAAATTTTTGTCAAGACTAATGTATAGTATTCTAGTGGTTAAAAAATCGTGGTAGAGTTCTTTTGAATTTAGTGGTTAAATGTTTTAGCTAATGGCTCTCAAGCTTTTGAAGTTTGATTCCATCCTAATACATGTCAAAGTTAATATGGCATTTCGGGAATATGTTTAGACCATAAAACTGGTTTTGTCAATTTTACAGTCGACAAAAAAAAATTATTATATCAAAATAATATTTTTGATCACATGATTAAATATCCATTACTATAGTTTTTTCTACTCGAATTTTATTTCAAACTCGAGTTTTCTTAGTAGTCTCTACGAGAGTTGGTCTAAGGCATAAATTACATTAAAAAAACTTAGGATCTAAAAAAAATATTCTTAAGGTTTAGGGTCTAATTTTTTCATGTAGGGCCATGTTTTTCCTTTGATCATGCTTAAGACATTCATAATATATTTTTAAAATTTGAAAATTTTGAATTATAGTTTGAATTTTATCCATCTCATTATTGACAGTAGGTAACATAAAATTTGAAGTCTTGCATTAACTTCCATTAATGCAACATAGACAACAATGTAAATATAAGATAGTTTAGGTTTTTCAAGGGATCTCTTTGGATAGAATTTCAGTGACAATCAAATTGATGTTGGATCTGCTTAAATGTCGGAAGTGAAACTGATTTTGCAATCACTATATTGTTAAACAAGTCTTGGGGCTTGAAATATTATGCGGACATAACATTTAACATATCGTTTTTACCAAAAAAGATATTATGATTCTTGGAGTTAGGGAAAAAGATATTATGATCCTTGGAGTTAGGGATTATGCATGACAATTAATACCCTCTTATTCTTATTTTTATCATGTTGACAATTAACACAACTATTTTTATTTTTACGTTTTTAACGTTATATAAGTGACGTTAAAATGGAATATTACTATTGGGATCGTGACGTTGATTAAATAAAAGTATCAACTTGAAAGGTGTGCTTGTCGAATTCTACCCCACATGACGATTGCTGAGTGACAATACTTTTTAATGTTTTTATTTTGAAAATTTGCTTTTTAATATTAAAGGATCGAGTCTACCTAAATTATACGTAGGGCTCAGTATCTGTAAGGAATTGGCTACTATATTCTAAACTTCATTATCCATATCTTCTCTTTGTCAATGATTTATTTTCTTCAACTTTTGGCTGGATATTTTGTTTATTATATAAATAAGACTATAATTGCAGGATAACACGTATGTGTGACTATGATTATTTGGCTGTTTCTGAGTGTCAGATTTATATAGTATTGATAATAAGACTAATAAATAAAATGCAAAAACCTTTCAAATTCACAATTCTAGCCTTTATTTCTAAAAGATTTAAATCAAACCCAAATACAAAAAATATATAATGTAATTTTTATATATGAAATTCAATTTTTTACAGACACCTCCATTATAGTTTTGAACATTTAATAGTGAATTTTTTGATATCTCAAGTATTTTCATATTTAGATCTAAAATTTTTTGAAGATAAACCGAATTTTTCAATCTAGTATTTAAGATGATTCAACTAATGATTATGATATTAGAAGTTTGATTTTTCTCTTTTATATATATTAGATTAATATTTTAAATTGAAAATTTTAAGTTATAAATCAGATTTTATCAATCCAACTGTTAAAAAAACATTTAAACTGAGAAAATTCGTTAGGCATTTTTCCTAATTCCTTCCATCATGTTATTTATTCATGTTGAAATCCAAAATCAAACTGGCCAAGTTGGGAGAAAATTGTTAACTAATAGGATTCAAAATCAGGTGACGACCAATTAAAGAGACTTCAGCCTCGGTCTTGATACCACTGGACTATCCCAGCTAGATTTGCATTTTTTTTTGTCACGGAAGCTTTAATATTTGATCTATTACATATAATAACTTTTTAAATTTTAAAAATTTGATAGTAATGTCGACGAAAGATTATATTGGGTATTATTTTTATTTGGTAGTTTGATTTGTAATATTTTCACTCTGAAGATTGATTTTCATATTTAAGAAATAAATGTTAAAACTGCAAAATATTGTGAATTAGGTTTTATTTTACAAAATCTTAAATATAACAATAAACTGAAATTCGACACCATAAAATCACGTAATACTACATGATATTGTTTAAGATATAAAAGATTTAAGTTATATATTAGTTATGTCGATCAAATTGTTAAAATAGCAATAAAAATATGTATTTTGGTTTTTAACGTAAGGTTTGTGGGTGTAGATTAGTATATAATTTCATTAGATGAAAAATAAAAAATTTGGATGAAAATATCAAAAAATATACAAGATTTTTCCAAGATATATATTATAAGTTTAGTAATTTATAGTTTGTAGCATGGATCAATCATGTGATATCATCAGGATACCACGCAGCACGCATAAGTTGAATTATATACAAGTTGATGTATATAAAATATTTTGTAACAATTGGAAAAGAGAAATGTTGTATGTTTTGTTTTATATAGCCCTGAAATATGGAATGGTGTAAAAGCTGATAAATAATAATATTGAAATTGAGGAAACTTCCCATGAAGATTGGACCAATGTTGGTCTCTTTTTCAAAGCTGGCAATCTCATCTCCTTATCCTCCGGATCCGTCCTACCTAATCTTTTTGTCCCATGAATTGCATCACTATATTGATAGGATAATTTAATTATTCATACTATATATATATATATATTTATATAAAGTTTCTGCAATTCATTCGAAATATATTTGTTTTCACTGTTTAACTATGTCATCAGTACTCTTATTATTAAATATGTGACCAACATAGTTTTGATTTCACATTAGGCATCATGATTCATGACTCACGAGGTCCAGTTTAATTATTGATTTTTGAATTTTTTTTTGGTAGATTGTAAATGTAAAATTTATAAACTCTACCATTATTCAACTTGAGTTGTACTTTATTTATTTATTTTTAATAGATATATTAAAAAAATTATATGACAGCTTGGGTTGTACATTACGATAAAATGTACAACAAATTAGATCTACATTTGTGAATATGTTAATATACTTGGGACGAATCTATGATACGAAAACAAAATAAAAAGGCACCGTCCTATACTCCTATACATGACTACACCAAAAAGATAATTTTAGTGTGTTATCTGATTGATTTTTTATTTAATTTTTGGGTCAAAAATATCTGATTGACATTATATTGGCCTATAAGGGTTTTAAGATTCATGTTTTTTTCTAACCCAGGTAATGATATAAGATTAATCTAATTACATAAAGCATATAGGAGGGCCAAAGATTTTTGTGCAAACAAATATATTTTGGTACATGCCAAACGTGAATGTTAACTGCGTGAATTGTACATAATTATTTATTTATTATTGATTGAATTGTACAGATTTTTATTATGAGCAGTGGTAGAAGTACACACCAATAAATCATAAATTGGTATTAAAGATTGTTTTTTCTTTGACTTTTTTTTCAATAAAAAAGTGGATGCATGCTGAATATAAAGGTAAAATATTTAAACCGACAGAAAATATAAATATCCCCAGAACCTAAACTCAAAAGAGATAAGCGGTAAAATAAACCTGAACACATTATAAGTTTATAACTATACAATTTTAAGTAAAATTGATAAGCGATAATATTCATTTACTTTCTTTTTTTTTATAAATTTGACTGTTGTTATTTAGTTATGACCTTGATGTGACTGAATGATTGCTTTTGAGGATGACTTTTGGATGATGATGAGTTTAACCTTGGTATGTGTGTCTTAGTTTCGCTTTGTTGATATGATTGCGGATGATTCAGTTCGACATGTCATGTATCGAAGTTGCTATATCTTCATTACTTGAGAGTTTCTGCAGTCGCATATCTTAAGTGACTTCAATTCTTTGAGATCTTGTCTTATTCTAAAATTGTCCGCCGGTTATTGGAACTAAGATATGTAACCGGGATTGGTTCGTTGAGAATGGGATGGTTCGCTTAAAATGGGCTTAGTTTGGACTTTATTTCAAAATTAAGGCGGTTAAAATCCGACCCTATTGGATATCACCCGAACCGCCATAGTCACTGAAGAAACGAAATGAGCTGAATAATAAGAGACGGAGACGGAGACGGAGAAGGAGCACTGAAGTAGACGAAATGGTAGGCGGAAGTGGCGGTGGAAGCAAGGGAGGGTCGACGGATCTTCATTCCGCAGCAAGATCTGGTGATTTACCGGCTGTTCAATCTATTATCAGCTCTAATCCTTTGGCTGTTAATTCTAGGGATAAGCATTCTCGGACTCCGTATCCTTCTTCTCGCAAAATCACTAGTCTTCTTTTTTATATTCTTGTTGATCATGAAATTTAAATTCTCGAGTTGTGTCGGTTGTCTTATGATTGCTGGATCAGAATTTCTGCTACGGCTTTAGTTAGGTTCATATCGAGATTGGTGGGGGTTTTTAAAACCTAGGGTTTATGTTAAAATGTTTTCTTCAATTCGATTACCTTTTATTTCTGCCTCTACTCGTTGATTATGGATTTTTGTTGTGAACTGGGATATGGTTCTTATTGAAAAAAGTATCAAGAACATGAAGAAATATATGTTTTAGAAGTTTCCTTTACCTCAGGTCTCTTTCTGTATTGTATGCATCACTGCAGGAATTTACGAGCTTAGATAGGCAAGCATGATACTGCTGTTTGAGCTTACCTTTCTTTGTATATTCCTTCCCCATTTGGACTAGAATCAGTGTTACTCAATGTTATCGTTCTTTTTAGTTTCAAATCTTGATACTTCACATTTGACTTAGTTCCTAGTAGAATGGCCAAGTTTTGGGCTATTTGGTTTGTACATTATAATTAGAGCAATGATAGATTCAATCTGCTTTTCATGTTCTTTATAGTCTTTTGTTGTCCGTCTCTTTGTCCTTAACATGATCTCTTGGGGTAAACAGACTTCATTTGGCAGCATGGGCAGGACACAATGAGGTAGTGAGCTATTTATGCAAGAACAAAGCCGATGCTGGTGCTGCAGCAGTTGATGACATGGGCGCAATTCACTTTGCTTCCCAAAAAGGGCATTTAGAAGTTGTGAGAACTCTATTGTCCGTAGGGGTTTCTGTGAAATCTATCACTCGTAAGGGACTTACACCTCTTCATTACGCTGCTCAAGGTTCTCACCTTGATCTTGTCAAGTACTTGATTAAGAAAGGTTCGAATGTCAGAGCCACGACAAAGGCCGGGAAGAATCCAGCTGATGTTGCAGGTAACGCGGAAACCCAAAACTTCCTTGAAGAGTGTGAAGAGCAAGCGAAGAAAGCTAAGGCCAATGATAAAAAGTCAGTAGAAGTGAAACCAGAGAGTTGTAGCAATGAAGCAGATAACAAGGATCTGAAAAGAAATCTTCAGGACACTGAGGATGGAAACGAGGACGAGAAAGAAGAAGCTTCTTTGGTGGCTAAAAAGCCAAAAGTTGCTCTTCATCATCTTAAGGACATTGAGGATGGAAACGAGGACGAGGAAGAAGAAGCTTCTTCGGTGGCCAAAAAGCCAAAAGTTTCTCTTCATCATCTTCAGGACACTGATGACACAGAAGCTGATCAAGAAGAAACTAAGGAACCAAACAATGTAACAGAAGTATCTACTTCACAAGATTTGTAAGGTCCATTATATATGAGAAAACTTTTGTTGTTTTTGAGATCCTAGAAAATTTGCAGAAGAATCCATCAGTTCCGTTAAAGACTTTAAAGCTGTTTTCTATATTTGCTTTCTTTTGCCGTAAATGATTTAAGATTACATCACACAACAGTCTACGAATGATTACATGCTCACTGACTCTCTCTCAATCATGTTTCTTTGTCTATGCCTTTGGAAAAAGAATTTTCAAGTATTGTGTTGCCATCCATCCGAGAACCGAGAAGTAAACAACAACTAAACAAGCACGCTTCACTTGTACCAAGACGTTTACCTTAGAAAACTGGCTCTTAACTGAGCAACAAGCTCGAGGGAACCAAGATTTTGCATGTTTTAAGATCCGTATGATGAAGACTGTCATTATGGAAGTTGAGAAGCCAGAGAAAATGCCGGTGATCACATCATATCTCCAGTACTTGGCTCTTCCTTCTCCATTATACCATGACCGTAACAGTTTAGAGAATCTGGAAGAAAAGCCCAAAGGAGAGATAATCAATTTGGGCTAGTTATAATGCCAAGACAAGACAAGACTGAGAAACTAAACAGCTGATAGAACAATTGTATTTGATTTCGACAAAACATACACCTAAATCGCTGTCCTACAGTGTGACTGTGATGTATGTGCTATTGTGCTTGGTTATGTTGAAAGGTATAAAAGTGAAATACAAACTAAGTAATGCTTTGAGAAAATATAAGAACTTACAGGACGGCGTATTGTTTAACAATGTCAGTGAAAGAGAGATCATTTGCTTGGCAACCGAAAAAGCTATCCCGATAAAGCTTTATTTTTGGAATCCCTAATGTGTACCAGCAATCGTAAGTCTCATTCACCTGGACAAACAAAAACGAAACACAATAAGATTCAGGACAGTAAACTAATTGAAATTTATCCAGTCCGAGAATCTATATGTCAAAGAATCTGCCTTAAAGTTATCTTTGGTGAGTATAGCAGCACCAAAATTAGGTCTGCATTCAGGAGGAAGGGCTTCATTTGGTGCTTCTGAAAACGCTAGCTTTGTTTGACCCATAAAGTTATCTTTATACTCAACCTGAGAATGCGATTATCCAAATGGAAAAAAGACATGATGAGATAAGTAAATTGCTTTACTTTAACTAGCAAACGCCAGATGTTGCTGCAAATATCTTACAACCTTGAAGACAGAAGCCCAATAATAATCATAGCGACATCTGAATTTATCTCTGTCAAACGGATGAAACACATGTTGTGCTTTGATGTTCAATAATCCAATGCCACACACTTTGGAAGACCTAAGGTCAACAGCTACATCAAAAGTAAGAAAACTCAACATTAGTTTGATCTTCTCATCCATTCCTTCACTTTTCACCATAAGAATCATTAAATGAATCAAAACCCCAAGCGTGATGTCTTTCAAATTCAATCGTAAGAAATTACTGGTCAAAGCTTAATCAATCAGAGATAATTAGTAAGTGGAAACCATTTAGCATAAGAAACCTATCAATTTCAGTAATCAATCGATGATTTAAGCATTACAAAAGTGAGAACTAAACAGAACCAACACCTTCAACTCAATCAGAGAAACAAAAAAAACTTACAGCTGGAAACAATTTTGCATCGTGAATGAAGAGAGGCAGAAGAAGATGAAGAAACCCATAGTTCACCGAGGAATATTACTAAGATCCCTAGTAGAAACGACAAGAGGAAGAAACCGATGATCGAGAAAACTATCACTGTACAGTATCGCAAAGCTAACGAAGAGAAAACCCTCTTTTGCTTCTCTGTCGTCACCGACGACGTTTCTTCGGAATCCATATAACTTCCTTTTTCGGTGAATTTTACTCAGAACGTAGAAATCGAAGAATCCATTTCCACAGTGATCGGAAAATCGAAATCGACCGTCACCGGAAATCAATTCATATCTTACCGATTTCCGATTATCCGACTTTTTTATTGCTCTTTTTTTGTTTTTTTTTCTTTGACTGTCGTTGGGAGTTGGGACGATGTGAGTGTGTGGCTATGCAATTAAAACCAAAAATGAAAATAAAATAAAATAATTGTTTTCAGACAAGGTTGATCAATGTGAAATTTGATGCAGAGAGTCAGAGAGATCAGAGATTGATGACTCAGCAGAGAGTACACATATATGCTCGTTTACTCGACATTTTGGGCCTTCAAATGGGCCTGCGTATGTGCTTTCGTCTAACATTCCACGTCACCAATATTTACGAAGCTTGTTACGGAATCTTGAGAAATGGCATAACCGTAATTATACGAAATCTTTGCAATTCCAAAACCGCAAAACCTTTAAGCTCCTCACCTCGTAAACTCGCGGTTAATCAAATTTCTTCTTCTTCCTCATCAACCTCTTGTTTCTTCCTCATCAACCTCCTGTTTCTTCCTGAAGTAGATTCAAACCAATCCTCGCCTTCTAATTTTTCTTAATTTTCTAATTTTTTGTAAAGCTTCACTCTTTTTTCCTTCGGAGAACATTTTTTTCTCGTTGGATTGGGTTGGTGAATCAATCGAATTCTACTTGATTCTACTGATTACCAAAAATTTATTGGGTTTATATCTTGAATTTGGTTTGGATCAGTCGAGTCTGTAGCAATGGAAGTACCGCTTACGACAGGAGCAATCGGAAAGATAATGACGGGAGAAGTAACGACTGAAAAAGAAATGACGCCAGTGCTGCAAGTGACTGAATTGAAGCTGGTTAAGACTCAGCAAGATCCAATGAAGGAGAGGTTTAGGATGTCGTTATCAGATGGGACGCACTTGCACCAAGGAATGCTCGGGACTATTCAGAACGATCTTGTAAAAGATGGTACTCTTCAAGCCGGTTCGATTGTTCGACTTAGTCATTTCAACTGTAGAGCCGTTCAAGATCGAAGGTACTTGTACTCGTTTTGTGAAATTTTCAGTGCTCGAAATTGTAGTTAGTGAAATTCTGCACTAGATAGGCTTTCAAGTTGGATATTAGTTAATTAAAGATTAAGATTTTCATCAAACTTTTTAATTTTAATGTCAGGATTATTATCATTGTGCAATTGGAGGTGGTTAGAACCAAATCTCATATGATTGGAAAACCTGTTCTAGGAGGAAATCCTAAGATTTTGTCAAATACAACTGGTGATGATCAACAGGTTAGGAGTGAATCATCTGGTGTCCGTCAAGTAAATAATACAGAGACAGAGAGAACTCATGCTGCTATTTCACCTCAAGTTGGTCAAAGGCAAGTGTTTGGTGCTGGTGCTGGTTCTGATTATCCTGCATCAATACCTTCCACTCGAGCATACAGCTATCCGTCTACAAGTTATGGAGTCCCTAGGCAGGACATGCTCGTGATCCTCCAACCAGTTATCCTCGTCAGCCTGCTTATCAGCCTTAACCACAACCACCTATGTATGTAAACAGGGGACCAGTTGCAAGGAATGACGCTCCTCCTAAGATAATTCCAATTAATGCTTTTAGTCCGTACTCGGGTAGATGGACCATTAAGGCTAGAGTCACAAATAAAGGGGAACTTAGGCACTACAGCAATCCACGTGGAGATGGGAAAGTTTTCAACTTTGATCTTCTCGATGCTGATGGTGGAGAAATACGTGTTACTTGTTTTAATGTTGTGGCTGATCAGTTCTTTGATCAGATTGTTATTGGTAATGTTTATCTGATTTCGAGGGAAAGTTTGCGTCCTGCCCAGAAGAACTTTTAATCATCTTCCCAATGACTATGAAATCATGTTAGATAATGCATCAACGATACAACAATGCTATGAGGATGATGCTGCCATTCCACGCCATCAGTTCCATTTCCATACCATAGGTGATATCGAAAGCATGGAGAATAACAGCATCACTGATGTAATTGGTATTGTGTCATCCATCAGTCCTACTGGAACAATAATGAGGAAAAATGGAACTGAAACACAGAAAAGATCACTTCAGTTGAAGGATATGTCAGGCCGAAGTGTTGAAGTAACCATGTGGGGTAATTTTTGCAATGCAGAAGGACAGAGGCTGCAAAATCTTTGTGATTCTGGTGGGTTTCCAGTTCTTGCTGTTAAGGCGGGCCAGATCAATGAATTTAACGGTAAGCAAGTGAGCACCATTGGATCAAGTCAACTGTTTATTGACCCAGATATTGTTGAAGCCCAGAAACTGAAGGACTGGTTTGAGAGAAAAGGAAAGAGTGTTCCTTGCATCTCCATATCACGGGAGTTTACTGGCGGTAGCAGAGTAGATATTCGCAAGACGATTTCTCAAATTAAAGATGAGAAAGTAGGGACCTCAGAAAAACCAGACTGGATTACAGTCAGTGCCACTATTATATACATGAAGTTTGACAACTTCTGCTACCCAGCTTGTCCTCTAATGAACGGTGATCGTCCATGCAGCAAAAAGGTCACAAACAATGGAGATGGGACATGGCGGTGTGAAAAGTGTGATAGATGCGTTAACGAATGTGACTACAGGTATATACTGCAGCTCCAGATACAGGACCATACAGGTCTCGCTTGGGTCACAGCATTCCAAGAGGCTGGTGAAGAGATAATGGGCATATCTGCTAAAGATTTGTATTATGTGAAATATGAACACAATGATGAGGAAAAATTCGAAAACATCATCTGTAAGGTTGGTTTTACTAAGTACATCTTCAAGCTGAAGGTAAAAGAAGAAACATTCGGCGACGAACAACGTGTGAAAGCAACAGTTGTGAAAGTAGATAAAATAAGCTACTTATTAGATACCAGAACTATTCTAGATGCCATGGATAAACTTAGGAATGGAGATGCAAGTTCTCTTCCTATAAAGCCAGAAGGATCCCATTACACTGTTGATGCAATTATCTCTGGTATTGGAAGCTCAGGAAGCAGAGATCCATCATCAGTCGAAAGAAGGGAATTTGGTTTACCTGCAAATCAATCGAATCAATATGGTAATCAGTTTAGTAGCTCTAGGCCTTATGTTGGTGGTGCTACTAGCTGCAATGTCTGGAAAGAGTGATCGTGTTTCAGCAAACTGTCCAAGTGTCATGAGTGAGCCACAAGGACAGTACTTGGGTGGTTCTTACAGAGACACATCGGGGAGTTATAGAGGACTATCGAGGCAACATGTTGGAAGCTATTGAAATTCACAATCTTTTAACTTATACTCCCATTCTTCTTTTGTTCAGTTAATTTATAAGGTATTTATACCAAGCTTTTCTAGTAAGTTAATTTTATTACATATCAAGTTTTGTATTTTGGTGTTTGCAAACTGTAACCTCGCTTTGTGACACTATTTAATTTCAAGTTAAATATTATTCTTATAAGGTTTTGAATTGTTTGTAAAATCCTTGAATTTCCTGTTACTCGACCGTACAAACTTGAAGCTGGTGTTATTCAGCCGAACACACAAATGAATTATTATTGACAGAATTTGACTGGTGCCTTTTTTCCAACTTTTTCATGACTTTTAATGGTTTAATTTTGGGTAAAGCATTCATTCATATTCTTTAATTATAAAATGAGATAACACTGATGTGAAAAGACCTAATAAGTAATGATCACATGGGAAGATGATGCACCCTTAACAGATTCTTCCACATGGAGGAAGGTGTGTTTCCAATTTCCAACTTAGACTTCTTCAAATGTATTTTCATTGGAATTATTTTGACCTTTTGGGTTACAATAATTAGTCAAATGTCTCAATAACTAGATTTATCAGAAATCAAAATTTCCCCAGAATTCTTTATCACTTGAATTACGTTTGATAAATCTTTGAAAAATAAAAGCTGTGACTAATTCGGTAAAGGTTTGCATATAATATTCTTAAAGGAGTAAATATAGTACGAGACTCTCTTTACAAGCTCGAACATACAAAACTATTCCTTCTCTTTCGTAATAGATGATAGATGATGTTTAAAGTTTTTCACATGAATTAAGTAATTATTTAATTTTCCAATTAAAAATATTTTTTTAATATATTTAATAATTATTCAACCAATTAAAAATTAATGTACATAATACAAATAGTCAAAATTTTAAAAAAATATAACTAATATTATATTAAAAATTAAAAACATCAAATAATTTGATACAAATTTTTTTTTTATAACATCACTTTATGAAACAAAGAGAGTATATTCAAAGTAATTTTTATATATTTATCTGTTTAGGCTCCAATTTATAGTCCTTGTTTTCGACATTTAGACAAATACTAAAAATACAAATCACTTGTATATAGTTCTAATTTTCTAATAGAGATAAATTTTTTTCCAAGTTATTCTTAGTTTGGTGGTTAGGATATCTAACTAATGACTCATACATTAGATTTGATTTCTCCCTAATAAATTAAAAAAATATTTTAGTCTGTGAGTTTTAAAATATAGATTAGATATTTATCATTCTAATTGGTGACAACAAAATATAGAGATAATTTTCTTACTTTGACCATAACGTTTTTATAATCATCAGCTATTGTAAAACATACGCATTTTATATACGAAAGAATAAAACATAAAGTTCTTGCAAGTGAATGGTATCTTGAGTGTTAATAGGCTTAGCTAATAGACCAAAACACTAATTACGACGTTAAAATTAAAATAAGTAGATAAATAGTACAGTATAAGTCAGTATGGAATAGTAGTGATTAATTAGAGGAGGAATTTAGTTAAACGTGTCCCAATTAGTCAACACTTAATAATTCAATTTTGTCGTGGATCGATCTTTACAAGTAACAAACCCACCGACTAACTCTTCGTTCCCACAACTTATTAAACTAATCAAAATTAATTTTCAATCTTCAAATGTGTTTGTAGTTTGGTCAAAATAAAAAGTCGGATATTTTTTACTATTTTGGAAATTTGAAAAGTATATACTGGTAAACGAAAAATATTTTTAATGTGAATTATTATTGTGTAAATGTTTTTTTTGTTTTTTTGCATGGGAGGGAAAGTCGTGAAGCGGCGGTGAATAATTTTGTCGGTGGTGGGATCCATTTTATTATAAAAAAATATTAAAAAAATCGTCTAAATTAGAATCCTAAAAAATGATTGGTGACTTTAGTAAAAGGTAAATCAACTGTATACTTTCCCAAAAACAAACCTATAATTTCGGAATTACCAAATCTATATTAATCGTTTACAATTTCCTAGAAGATCTACCAATTATAGAATTCCCTAATTTGGATTTCCAGATTTTATTAGTATTTGCACTCAAGATTATGTATTTACATTTTTTAAATATTTTCTTTTACACTCTCATACTGGTTAGTGAAATGAATCCAATGAAAATATCTTTGCTAGAGAAAACGATGTCATCATTATTAATTAAACAACATGTGACAATTATTCGTTCTTTGTCGACTACCATTTATTATTTGAAAAACTATTGTTAATAATTAAGAATATGTGAAACGTTAAATTATTTTATGAAAATAATATATTTTAAAATCTAGATGAAAATTGATTCAGATTTAAAAGAATGAAAAAGATAGAAAACGAAAGGAGAGTTAGAGAGTGAAGAGAACAAAAATAAAATTAAAAAAAAATAAAAGAAGAAAAAAGAAAAAGAAAAAGAAGAGAAAAGAAAAGAATAATAATTATTTTTTATAGCCAATTTGCATAAGGAAGCTTATATATGTTAACGTTAGCTTCTCTGCAAATTCCTTATCTCTCGCCTATTTTTCAATTGGAGTTAAACAAATCGTAAGAGAGAGAATCAAAGTCTCTCTCTCGGTCGCCGGATAATCTTCTCCTCAGGAATCCGAGGAGACCATTCCCAACCGGAAAATTTGGAATTCGCGCACCCCACCCCGAGAATACGAGGAGGCTTACCTCAAAGAGTAATTATACATTTGTTTCTCAATCTATTATACTTTATATGTCAAACCGAGTTTTTGTTTTTTGTTCTTCATGGATTTCCTCTGGTTTTTTCCATTATAGTTCGACAGATTTTTGTAAATCTAGATCTGGATATCTTAATTTTGCTCTGTGTATTGGTTCTATTCATTGTTGATTGTTCGCTGATTAGAGAGCATTCGTTTCGGTTTCAGTATGAATAGATTATAGCTTAGTCTCCTGTAAACCAATCTATTCATTTGTTTTTTTGAATAATGTAATCTACCTTTAGTCTGCGTAGTTTTCGAATTTGGATTGTTAAATCCATATTCATTTCGTTTTCCGCTTTGTGTGTTTTCTTCCAGTCCTGTATAATTCTCAATTCATCATTAATTTGTTTTCTGCTGTTAAATTGATTAAATTCATGTTTGTTGTTATGTGTAAAATTAGAGATTAAAGACTTTCCGTCACTGGCAAGTAATGATTAATGCTAATTCTCATCCTCTTGGCCTTTTGTCTTCCTTAGTGCTTTTTAGCTGTCTACGAGCTTTCCAGTGTAGATTCGTTCCCAGACTTTAAATGCGAAAGTGAAACTGTTTTTACGTTATCTTAATACAGAAACTATTCATGTGGATGCATTTATTATTTTATAGATCCAATTGTTTATTGTTTTCGATTTTCGAGAAATTGTGAGAGCATGTTATGGCGGTCTAATCTGGGTCCCAAACACCACGTGAGATACATTAAAGCAACAATCTCTTAATGTCGGCAATGTTGTTAGATCTCGATTCTCGACTTCCTTTGTTTCCTCAACTTTCAAGTCTCATTTGTCAAATAGTGACTGGCCCATCATTTGTTTATTCAAAGAATTTGTAAAAAAGGTTTGCTTTTCTATTTAGTAAAAACTTTTTGTAAGTGGCAGAGCTTGTTTGCTGTTCTTGTCTTGATCCAATCTGATGTTTTGACTTTATATATTCGCCCATCTGTTGGCTCTTAGTACTAGTTAACTAATAGTATGTTGCTAATTTGCAGGTGTTTTTAACCTTCTAAGAACAAAGATTCTATTTATATATCTGTAAGCTAGTGCAAAAACGATGAAGTATAAAGATGAGAAGTATGAGAAAGCTGAGAGAGGAGGTTCAAGGGTCTTGCCCAAGACAGTTCTACTGATTCTGCTATGTGGCCTTTCGTTCTATCTTGGAGGGTTATATTGTGGGAAGAACAAAATTGAAGTCACAGATGTTTCAAAAGCTGAATCTTCCTCAAATATTGGTGTCTCTCTTCAAGTCAAATCTGTTTCTTTTTCGGAATGTAGCAGTGACTACCAAGATTACACTCCGTGCACGGATCCAAGGGTACACTAAATTTTCTATTTTATAGTTGAGTGCTGGAATCTGGAAAAAACTTAAGCTAATGTATTGGTTTCGTTTTTCTTATTCAGAAATGGAAGAAGTATGGCACTCACAGGCTTACTTTCATGGAACGACATTGTCCTCCTGTATTTGATAGAAAGCAGTGTCTGGTTCCTCCTCCCAATGGGTACAAGCCACCGATAAGATGGCCAAAGAGCAAAAATGAATGTTGGTACAGGTAAAGATATGTTCTTAACCTGTTAATCGCATATCTTTTGTTCAAATCTATTCCCTTATTTGCATCTCTACATCTCTTTTATCCTCACATGTATGAAGTAAGTTGGCAATTTGATATAATTGAATTTCAGGAATGTGCCATATGATTGGATTAACAAGCAGAAATCTAACCAGAATTGGCTAAGGAAGGAGGGTGAAAAATTCATTTTTCCGGGTGGAGGTACAATGTTTCCCCATGGAGTTAGTGCTTATGTCGATTTGATGCAAGATTTGATTCCTGAAATGAAAGACGGGACTATACGCACTGCCATTGACACTGGTTGTGGGGTAAGTCTATATACATTTCCAGAATTTAACATGGTAAATATTGGATTAGAGGTTCCCTTCTTCAACTCCATTGATCTTATTCTGTTTCTTAAGGTTGCGAGCTGGGGAGGTGATTTGTTGGACCGTGGTATCCTTACGGTATCACTTGCCCCGAGAGATAATCATGAAGCGCAAGTCCAGTTTGCTCTAGAGCGCGGAATTCCAGCAATTCTCGGCATCATTTCGACTCAACGTCTTCCTTTCCCTTCCAATTCATTCGATATGGCTCATTGCTCAAGATGCCTTATTCCATGGACTGAATTTGGTAACTTAACTGTCTCTAATTTTCTTGATCTAAGAATTGTGTAAGTATCTTGTTGTCTGAATTTTTTTAAATCATCTTATGTTTTTTTCCTGCTCTCTCAGGTGGAGTCTATCTTTTGGAGATTCACCGTATCCTAAGACCTGGTGGTTTCTGGGTCTTATCTGGTCCACCAGTCAACTATGAGAACCGTTGGAAAGGTTGGGACACAACCATTGAAGAGCAGAGATCAAATTACGAGAAGCTGCAAGAGTTATTATCTTCTATGTGCTTCAAATTGTATGCCAAGAAAGACGATATTGCAGTGTGGCAAAAATCTTCAGACAGTCTATGCTATAACAAGTTGTCTAACGACCCTGATGCATACCCGCCAAAATGTGATGACAGCCTTGAGCCAGATTCTGCTTGGTATACACCATTACGCCCTTGTGTTGTGGTTCCAAGCCCTAAGCTTAAGAGAACAGATTTGCAATCTACTCCCAAGTGGCCAGAGAGATTGCACACAACTCCTGAAAGAATCTCTGATGTTCCTGGAGGAAACGGTGGTGTGTTTAAGCACGATGATAGCAAATGGAAAACACGGGCTAAGCATTACAAGAAGCTCTTGCCCGCGCTTGGCTCTGATAAAATCCGGAATGTGATGGATATGAACACTGCTTATGGAGGTTTGGCTGCTGCTCTGATCGATGATCCTTTGTGGGTTATGAACGTTGTCTCTTCTTACGCTGCGAATACACTTCCCGTTGTGTTTGATCGTGGATTGATTGGAACCTATCATGACTGGTAAAATTCACCAAAACCTGATCTTTCTTCTTTCAAACACTTATGAGAAAACATACATTATTAAGTGCTATTCTGTTGTATCATAGGTGTGAAGCTTTTTCGACATATCCAAGAACTTACGATCTTCTTCACGTAGATGGACTGTTTACATCTGAAAGCCAAAGGTAATGATAGAACAGATATCTCACATCTTAGATCTCATTGATTATCTGAAATGTAAATGTAATGGTCTGGTTTTGGGCAGGTGTGAGATGAAATATGTAATGCTGGAAATGGATCGGATATTGCGTCCAGGTGGGTATGCAATTATACGCGAATCAAGCTATTTCGCAGATACTATTGCATCGGTAGCTAAAGAACTAAGATGGAGTTGCCGTAAGGAAGAAACAGAGTCGAAATCAGAGAATGAAAAGCTCTTGATTTGCCAGAAGAAGCTTTGGTATTCATCTAACGCAACTACAGAAACAAAATAATATTAAATCAACAAAAAAGGACAAATCTAAAGCTTAAGCTTAAAGCTTTTGTTTTGTCCGGAGGTATCTTGAGAATCAAACAACCATAAGGTCCTTGTGTTGCTTCGAAGCCAAGAAAGCTTTTGAAAGCTGCCCAATTCATTCTTATTATCCCAGCATATTTATCAACTTTCGGTTATTTTTCTTTAGTATATGCTTAGTGAGAAATATATTTTTTTATTATATTTAAAAATTGTATCTTCAAAGTTTATTTCAAAGGGTAATGTTCGAAACATCTCGAATATTAGGTATAAATGTTTTGAGATCTTGTATTGCTTTACACGTTAATATGTTGGCGGTCCAATTAGCAATTATAAAATTTTCTCTTCAACTATAAAATATTAATGTGTCTATTTCAACTATCACATATATACGGATAAGGAGCAAATACACGGATTGTAAAGTAAACAATCTCCTTTAATGTTTAAAAATCGCATATTCTGTAGCAATATCACAAGTTAAAAGTTTTATAGAGGGAAAAAACTTTAACAACTTGAATTTCTTTCCCTCTAATTATAGATTCTCTAGCTTTGAAATTTATACATCCATACGTCAATTTTAGATAAAAGTATGCATCAATTTTAATTCCGTGGCAGTTTGAATCTCTATGTATCTGCTTACTAGTTTCAGATTAAGACTTTTCTACGGTTTTTATAAGACTCATGAAAATTTTCGTTGGAACTGGATCGAGACGTCCAAATTTTTGTGATGACTTCCTAAAATTTTATGACCGGATTGCTATATTTATTTATACAGTTTCATTTGTTTTCCAATATTTCTGTGTAATGTATTGCTTCTTCATTCTGCATATAATGACTACATAATTATCCTTATGAAGTATTTTCGACAAAAAATAAATGTAAGATTGATTTTTTTTATATAATACAAAGTATATATCTAATTGCCCACAGCCAAATCAATTGAAAGACAATTAACTAAACATGAGCATCTTTGCAATATAGTAGTATCTACCAATTAATTATCTACGATTCCAAACGTGTACCACCGTCAAAATTAGTGCCTCAAATAACATAAAACATAGTTTTTTTATAAAGAAATGTAACAAACGATAATTGCGGTAATCCTTTTGCGTTTTTGGTAATCTTCCCTGAATCATGATTAATACTATATAACTATCATAGAAAAGTCAAGAATTTATAAAAATACTTTATATCGTGGAAGCCAAGAATAAAAGAAAAGATTAGAGTGGTGACCACGTAAAAATTACGGCAAACCCTTCTAATCGAACGGTTTATAATAAAGAGATGACATCACGATGAGTCAATCTGACGGTTGTGTATGAGAGATTACCGTAATATTCGAGGAGTGAGATACAGAAGATTGTAGCAGTTTCCAACGCAACACGACCGCAATATTCATGAATGGACGATCTAACTAAAGGAACGAAAAACAATATTCTCTTTCTAGCTGGGGAATAATAATATATTGTAGATTTTTTTCGGTCATCGCGAGAGAACCGCACAGAGACAAGGGAAGCGAAGGGAGAGACATAGAGAGAGAAAACGGTGGAGGAAAACGAGTTTGTTTGTTTATTTCTTGGATTCGGATCGAAAAATTGAAAGGTTAAGAGGTTGGGAAGCTCTGGATTCCGTCTCTTTCCGTCGTCGTCGGCGGTCTTATGCCGGTTGGCTCTGAGGTATATATTGCAGATCTCTTGTCCTAATTTGGGTTTGTTTTTGTTAATGCAATTTTGATCTTCTTTTGCTCTATTGTGGTTTCGCTTTTGATCAGATTGGATCTGATTAATGATTTCGATTTAATTCTTTTGGTATGCTGTTAATCGCGTGTTTGGGGATCTGGTCGAGTCGGATTTGACGTGTTTTGATTATCTGATTGAAATTTAGGGCTGTGTTGATCCATTTCTGTCGAATTGATATATTTTCGAATTGGAATTTTTATTGTTTATAGCATCTTTAAGATACTGTATGTGATTTATAAATTGGGCCAGACATTTTGGTGATGCACTACGGGTTTTTACCAACTTTTCCCCAGATATTGTGATTTGTTATCGCAGCTGCATATTAATTGTTCCTGTTAGATGTTTTTGGGGTTTCATGAAAGATGATGATTATCATTGGTCATGTGATGAGTCTCAGTTGAGCTATTGATAGGCTGCCCAAAGAATTTCGATGGCAAAAGCCTCATACTTTGAAAATTGTGATTTGCTATCTTAGCTGCATTTTAGCTATGTGTTTGAGGTTTCGTGAAAGATGACAAATTTTATTTGTATTACCGAGAATCTAACCTAGGTTGAGTACATTGTTAGCCTATCCTTTGATTATATGATGTTTTGGGTAGATCCTTGTCTATAGATCTCTTGAACGCTTGCCTGGCTTTCAGATTGTTTCTGTTACTTTTTCTCATATTGTCGTGTTTATCTTTAAATCGCTTATACTTTTATTTAGTTTTTCATCGCAACGGGTTCTATCAGGCATACTTTTAAGTGGATTTCCATCTTCTGAGATATGGAGCAAGTTTTCGTCTGGCCAAGCTGTTACCACTATCGGCTTTTCTCATTCCAAGAAGCGCTCGATTGGCGGTTTCTTGTACGTTCAGATTTCCTTGTGGGCTCTTTCGTTAACTGCACTTAGTGATCAAACCCTCTTCTATGATCTGTACGGAAGGTGTGAGGCAAATTTCTGAGACAGGTATGGCTTTCGTTTAAAAGCATCTGAGACTTTGTGGTAAGCCTTTGGTACAAGTTGAATTCTTGGTAATTATCCCAGTTGGGATTTTCTGAAAATTTCATCAAGATGCTTCTAACTTTTCTTATGGGTGGGAAAGTAAGGAAATTTTTAGGAAATGGTAAAATTGCTAGGAAAATGAGGAAAATTTTAACCGGACAAATATAACTAAACTGTGAAAAGAAGTTTTGAATGGTATTTTACAGAAAAGACATTTGCTGTCAAGTTTAAACATCGTAAAACAAACTTTACTTAGAGATATCTTTTCTACGCACCTTCATGTCTATCAGAGGATAATTGTATGTCCGGTCTTTTTGTTTTTTTTTTTGTAGGGCTGAAGTCTACAGATTCTTCCTTGGCATAGTCCTAGAAACCTCTTTGTTATAGCCCCCTCTTCCATATTTTGTTCTTATGGGTGCTGGTTGAAGAAAGATATACCAGTTTCTTTTCAAGTTTACATATGTCGTTTCCTTGAGTCTGAAACCCTGAGTGAGATGTTGTGAGCATAGGGTCCAACCTATTAGCGAACACATTCTTTCTTGTTGGTTCCTTTGCGTTTTTGAGTTCTCAGTATGTGTTTTCCTCTTCTCTTGCTGTCTTTCTTTTGCCTTAATGGTCAAACCTTATATGTTAGAAGTAAATAACCGTCAGTCTACCTAGCTGGAGAATCATTAATTTACTGCCTTGGTGTCTAATCCTTTCTACGAACGACTGGAAGATAAATGCTATATAAATCTTTCAGAAGTTCTTTACAAACATAAAATAAAGAGGTTATTTTACTTACCAGAAAGACAATGGACAGGTAGCTTAGACTTCACTTCGCTTAACCTTTTTTTTTTTTTTTAATACCTATGGCATCTGGCCCCTTAATATTTGGCTTACAAGTTTGCTTCTCAATGCCTTATGAATTATAGGTATAAGTTAATCAAAGAGGTTGGTGATGGAACTTTTGGTAGTGTTTGGCGAGCTATCAATAAGCAGACGGGTGAAGTCGTAAGTTGTTTTCTCTGAGAGCTATCTATGCATGTAGAATGTCCTGTGATTGATTTTTAACAATTTTAAGTTTTCTATGAGCAGGTTGCAGTTAAGAAAATGAAAAAGAAATACTACTCCTGGGAGGAATGTATTAATTTGAGAGAAGTGAAGGTAGCTAACACCTTAATAAGATGCTTTATTCCTGGTCTTGTTTATTGTATATGTACTTATACCTCTTGTTTCATCTATTAGTCTCTCAGGAGAATGAATCATCCAAACATTGTGAAGCTGAAGGAAGTCATCCGGGAAAATGATATCTTATACTTTGTCTTTGAGTATATGGTATACTTCTAGCTTGTAGTTTGATATTTTCTGACACTGTAATTCATTACACTGAATCTACATATGTCATTCTTACTTGATCAGGAGTGCAATCTTTATCAGCTTATGAAGGATCGACAAAAGCTTTTCGCAGAAGCTGATATCAGAAATTGGTGCTTTCAAGTCTTCCAAGGCCTTTCTTATATGCATCAGCGTGGTTACTTCCACCGCGATCTTAAGCCAGGTAATTGATAGCCTTGAGGTTTCAGATACAGTCTGCTCTGAAGATTGACAATTTTGATTTTGATCACTGTCTTTCTAACATTCGTGGTTAAATAGTTCATCTCTAAATATTCATCGATATTGCGTTGGTTGTTTCAGAAAATCTACTAGTCTCTAAAGATATCATCAAGATTGCTGATTTTGGCCTGGCACGGGAGGTTAATTCAAGTCCACCTTTTACCGAGTATGTTTCTACACGCTGGTAAGAGTTGCTTCCCTTTTTGTGTTGCAATGAACCATTTACAGTTTTCAATATCTATGTATATTGATACTTCAGTGACGCATATGTTGATGAAATGCTACACCAGTGTTGCTTTACTGACCCATTGTCTTTGTTCTAATAGGTACAGGGCACCTGAAGTACTCTTACAGTCATATGTATACACATCAAAAGTTGGTTAGTATCCATACTATAATGAAAAAAATAATAATAATTTATCTTTAATCATGCAATCTAGTGGTAAGTAATTTGGCAATTGATTTTCTTTTTCAGATATGTGGGCGATGGGAGCTATTATGGCGGAGTTGTTGTCTCTTCGCCCTATATTTCCCGGGGCTAGGTAAAGTAGCAGTTATAAATTTGTATTCTGCAGATTAGATATGTTGCAAAATCAAATGCTAATAAACAAATGAAAACATTGTTGTATCATCCTTACAGTGAAGCAGATGAAATCTACAAAATCTGCAACGTCATAGGCACCCCAACTGAGGAGACCTGGTTGGAGGGAATTAATCTTGCTAACACTATAAACTATCAATTCCCTCAGGTACGTTCTCGTGCTTGAAATATTGTGTCTAGAGCTTCTCTGTTATTATGTATCAGACTATAGTGGTTGTCATGTTGCAGCTTGATGGTGTACCTCTTTCAAGCTTGATGCCATCTGCTAGTGAAGATGCAATTAATCTTATTGCGGTATTGTAGCAAACTCTTACAAGAGTTTCTCTTTTGAATCTGAGAAGGTATTTCTTGTATTCTCAAGACACTAATCTCTCTGTCATTTTTCATGATCATTCAGGGGCTTTGCTCGTGGGATCCATGCAGCAGACCGACTGCTGCAGAGGCTCTTCAGCACCCGTTCTTCCAGGTACACAGAAACTTTTTGATTGGATGATATGCGATGACTGTTGTAGCTCTGCTCTTGATCTAACAGTGTTTTTATGTGGCAGAGTTGCTTTTATGTCCCACCATCTCTTCGTCCCAAGCCATCTGTTGCAAGAACTCCTCCGCCTGGTAATATCTTAGTTAGTTGTTGCCAATGCCTGGATGTGTAGTTGTTATATCTATTTTGAGATTGTTACAATCTGAATATCATATTTGTTTCATTCTAGTTGGACCAAGGGGTTCATTCGAGCACCAATCAGTTAAACGACACCCGGTGTCTCTTGCCAATGCTAAGCCATTCAACAGCTATGTTAGTCCAAAGTCGAATGCTGCTTTTGGCAGTGGCGTCCAGCGGAAACTCGATATGGCTAATCAAGATGGGACGAGAAACACTAAACCTGTGAAAAGTTCTGTCAGAGAATCTAAATACAGACCACCCGGGAAAAAGAGTCCTCGTAAGTAAATCTTTAAACTACCTTCTCTGCTTTCAACACGTACAAATGATTGTTTTCACTTCCATCTAACAAAACGAATTCATTCAATTGGAGATAATGGAGTAGCAGCAGCACCACTGAATAAGAACCGGGCCAGTCGTAATGTATCCGAGACTGCTAATAAACTTTCAAACATGACCATTGGAGGAAGCGGATCTCGGAGACACTCTGTGTCTGTGGTTGGACAGCATCAGCAGCTGAAACCACCTCCGATGAAGGCAGGTTGGGTTGGAGAAACACGTGACATGTACCTTAGACCAACACAACCCACCACCAATGCCTACTCTAGGAAAGTCGCTGGTTGACACCAAAACCTATCTCACTCAAGCATGCTCGTGTGAGCAAATACAAAATATCTAATAATCGTTACTCTGGTTGATCCCTGAGTCGTCGTCATTTAAGTGTTTTCTTTCCTTTTACGACTGTCCTGTCTCTCCATCGTGGGAGGAATGTGTTGCTTGGTACTTTTATTTTCTAAATTTCGGTTGTGAATGTTTGTTTTTTCGCGTGAGCGTGACGATTAACTTCGTGGTTTGCAATAAAGATCGACTTGGGACTAGTATTTGGTATCGTTCTTGCAACATAACTTTGGGCCTTTGACTGATTAAACATTTATACTTATCTTCGTCTGTAGATTTGAATTTCGGAGTGTCGGTAGACGAAACTTTTTGATCATAAATGCTTTCATAGAAGTTCCAGTTTTCAGACAAAATTTATACATCAGAAAAAATGAAGCTTGGATATGAGACCAGACTGTTTGTAATGAGCTTTGTCTACTATCTCTTGTTTGAGGAATTCCAAAAGGACTGCCAAAAGACAGGCCAGTTCTTCTTAGCTTCGTTCCAGCCTAACAACGATCCTTCTCTCAATGGATCCCAGCTCGATGACACGATCCCATAGCTAACACCAGCTAAAGCCGTACCGAAGAAGACGAAGGAGACAATAAACGGAACCCAAGTGGGGATATCAATCTTCAATCCAACTTTGAGATAGTAAAAAAATGGGAAGAACAAGAGCCCAATGAAGAGTGGTAAACCCACTGTGAATCCCATTCTGCTTATCATTCTGTTTGTCACTATCTCCGGAATCACACCACTCTCACGCTCATCGAATCCATCATCCTCTTCGTTGGATTCATCTTCTTCATTGCTTTCGTTCCCGGGTTTTATCTTCTTTTTATCCTTCTTTGTTTTCTTAGGAGGAGGTGGTCCAAAGCCTCTCGGGTTACTATTCATCGTTGCCTGTAATGGCGCTATACGCGATATCTCTACGCGGTTAATGCAAGTACGCAACTTTGCAAGTGGACTCTTCATTAAACTACACTGTCTGTAGTTTCCATCAAGCTGCGCAGATTGAAGCAAATTTTGTAAACGACAATCTGAATAGTTTAATTATTATAAAGAGATTAAAAACGAAGATAGTATTGATCGATAGAAACAGGAAAGTGAACTATGTAAGCATCAATAAACTACACAGGACGCAGATTATAAAGATGGAGAGAAGATTACCTTGGAAGAAGATCTGGGATGAGCACAGAGCTTGAAGGAACATGGTACAGATGCCATTTTATCAAACCACACATAAACCAAAAATTGAAATCCTAACGAGATATTTAGATAGAGCGAAACATTTTGTTGTCTCTGTTCTGTTTAGTCTTTGTTTGGGGAAGGAGAAAGAGAGAGAGATGGATAAGGTTCTTCGCCATCCCAATCTCAGGCATAGCCAATCTCCTAATACCGGTTTATTCTCAGAAATCGATTATACGATTTTGCCGTAGTTTGGTATAATAAACCCGACTGGATTGTACCGGTTTTGTTTACCCGGTTTTTATATATCCAGGCATAAAAACGACGGTCGTTCTTATTTTGAAGTGTTTTTGTCTGAGAAACGCGAGCGAAGAGTGTTTGCTCTTACGGATCGAATTAAAGGTGAAAGACAAAGCAGGAGAAACGAAGAAGGGGAAAATCGAAACAAACGAGAATAATTGAAATTGTAATCCATTAATGGTAAGTTTTTTACAAGTTTTTCTCTTTGTAGATGGTGTTCTATTTCTTAGGTTTCAATGGTTTATTGATTAGTAACTTACTGGATTGTTCCGGATTATGTAACGGTTCGATTTTTGTGGAGTTTGGAGAGAATCGGCTGTTTTGATGGTGATACTGTTGAATATTCAATGGTTTATAGCTTATCGATGTATTAAAGGATCATTTAGTGGGTCAAGGTTTTAACTAATTCAGTATTCAAATCATTCCTAATTTTTTCAGGTCTTGATGATCATTAAAGGTATATTTAGGAGATATGAGAAATGGAATCCTGTTCATCCTACTTATGGAGCATTTTGGGGAATGGGGATTGGGATTGGTTGTGGCGTCGGATGGGGACCTGGTTTTGGCCCCGAGGTCATTGGTTATATTGGTGCAGGCTGCGGCGTTGGTTTCAGTGTTGGCATAACACTTGCTGGTTTTGGCATTGGTCTACCGACAAATTTTCTTCTTGCAATTCCTTATAACAGTACATACCTCTCTCTCATACATTTTCCATATATATGTATTCTCAATACCAAGTAAATCTTTAATTTCTGAGCTTTCATGATTTGGATTATACGCAGCTTGAACGCACTGGTCATGTAGTATCCATTTTGTCTGCTGCATTTCTTTTTGATAATGTTGATTTTCAGGTGTGGAAGCAACTAGAAAGAGTGCTTTCAAGTTTTTTGGTAAAAATCTCTCGGCCGATGGTTGGAGGGATGTTCTGTCTCAAATGGATGGGTTGCAAAGACAAGTCAGTGAGATGTGGTGCTCGGGTTTTAGCAAGAAGCCTCTCGTAGATAATGCTATTGACATAAAAAGTTTTCCTTTGTTTATTTCACATGATTGTGGAAGATTTGGGAGTCATCTTCTCCATATGCGCAAAGGTATAGCTTAAGGATACACCGTCTTAACATTTCATTGATTTCACAATAACCCTGTGCAAAGTTCTCCACTATCCGCCTAATTGTCATAGATAAGATTAGTTAGTCATCCTATTTCAAATAGTAGCTAGAACAAGGGCTTCTAGTCTGGACACTTGTTTGCCTCTATGTTACCTATAAATAACTTGCACTCCAACACTCTTCAGTCACATGCTAATGAATCACGAGATAGTAAAATGTTTCTGTTATTCACTGGCAATTCTATTTGCTTTATAACATAGTGGATAGTGAGCTTTCCAATTTCATTTTTCTTTGCAGATTCGGTGGATAGTAAATCATCAACCATGTAATCCACGAGGATCTTAATCATTTGAGGCACACATTTCTAAATGCATTCGTTGATTGGCATATGTGAATGCGACTGTAAAATATTCAGCAAACCTGCTTCTTGTCTGGTTTGGAGAAACACTATGAACCGAACCTGAAGTATTTGTGTCTTGCAGTTACAGAGATAAATATAACAGGTTTGGATATTACAGGTTAGTTAAACGTGTTTCACAAAAAGAAAAAGACCAGAAGTGTAGCTAATGAATTACACCACAATTTATGTTTTGCCCTTACATAAATCAAATAAATTCTTTTTTCTTTTGTTTCTCTCCGTAATTCCATTTACTTTATTCCTTACTTATGGGGATTAAGATCTACAGAGAAAGATCATTTCGACTGCATATATACACTTTTATATATATATATATATATCTGTATCACCTGCAGTGAAAGCTGCATACTTTGAAACTCGAAATCCCCCCTCCATTTTGTTTTTTTTTCTTCAGAAACAAAAGAGCATAGGGATCCAATGAAGAAATCAATAAATGAAACTGATGAAAAGCAGAAGTCTCTGTCCGAAATTGATAAAAGGCTCGAGAAAATCATTTCTTCTTTCAATGAAGAATATGAGATATGGTCTGGGATAAAGAGAGAATCTTCTTCTAAGCATGGAAACTTGTCCACAGATGGTAACTCATCACCAAAGAGTACAAAAGAGCGGCCTAAGGCAAATCGTGTGGAGACAGAATCTGAGGTTCCGGAACACGAGATTCATAGTTTCACAGAAGAGAGCTTGTTCTTGCGGAACTTCTTGCTGAAACGAAAGGAGTCCAAAGAGCTCAAGACGCTAGCAATTGTGGGGAAATATGGAGTTGGGAAAACGACTTTGTGTCAGCGTGTATTCGACGACAAAGATGTTAAAAAAACTTATTTTCCGAGGATATGGGTGTCTATGTTCAGCGAAGAAACTAGAGAAGAAGATGATTCCAAGATATATGTCCTGAAGAGGATCTTGAGATCACTTGGAGTTGAAGATGAAAAGTTTAATACATCAAAGAAGAAGCAAAAGATGAGAAGGGAAGCAAAGAAGAAGCTGGGGAAAGAGACGACGAGATGATTAATGATAAGGAGCTATCTAAGTTATTGAATGCCCTTCACTTGCATCTGATTGGGAAGAAGTATCTGGTCGTATTGGACGATGTTTGGGAAGACAACGATTGGAATCAAAGGCTCAATGAAGAAAAGAATCAACAGGAAAAGACACATCTTTCTCATGGGTTTCCAAAAGGGTTTGGTGGGAGAGTGATAGTGACAAGCAGAGACGAGGTATTGGCGAAGAAACTAGTAGGAGAAGAAGAGAATCTGATGCGTTTGTATCCGAGATCCAATGCAGAGAACGTATGGAAAATATACAAAGATGAAGGAGACGTAGCCTTTCCAGACGAGAAAGTGGATCCGAGGTATCCACGAAAATTCGAAAAAGAGCTTATGGATAAGTCTTGTGGTATTCCTTTGGTTGCTCGAATGCTGGCGAAGATAAAGCCTGTGAGAATGGATGATACTGAAGGAGACGACGAGAGGAAGCAAAGCTCCTAACTTGTAAACCAATATCTATGTCTATAACATATAAAGTTTACTATTTAAATTTATTTTATTGCTCTACAAACTGTTTTACTTGTCATTTTTGCAAGTGTACTCCTTGGTATTTAAAAAATAAGAATACTAAAGAGTTTCGATACAAATTTGTGAAATATATATGGTATTCTTTTTTTTGTTCAGATATGGTATTCTAATTATCATTGGAATTTTGAAAATTTATTAATTTAGAGATATTAATTATCATTGGTCTGTTTTTAGAGAAACCATTTTTATATTCATGTTTTGAAAGTTATAAATTTCATAATTTTGGAACTAAAATTTTTAATATTTAAAAATAGACCATAAATTACAAATACTATATACTCTATGTTTCATTATAAATGATATTTTAGTAAAAAAAGTTTGTTTTAATTTAATTTATGTTTTAAGATTTCTATGTAAAATTTATTGTGTTTTTAGTGTTTTTGACTCTTTGAATTTTGCAAATTGATTTGTGATTGGTTATATTATTTTAAAATTTGTTATAAAACATGTTTTATTTAGATAAAATATAAAATTTAATGATTTCTTAATCTGTGTGAAAAAGTCTAAAAACATCAATTAAAATGAAACAGAGAGAGTACATATATATTTTCAAATTTATGATTGATGACATCAACTGTCTTATTTTAACAACCTATAATACTATTACAATGAAAATTTAACGAAATTTTGATTATTTTTATGATATGTTATAGTTAACATAATAATTTGCAAAATAGAAGATAACAACTGTTTTATAGAGTTGAACTCTAAGAAAAAATTCATAAAAATCATACATTAACTTATTTAAATATATATACATGATTATTAATTTATGATATTATTGGGACAATATTTTTACATAGGGGTTTCAAAATAATTATTATTTTATTAATTTATTAAATTTGATCAAATTTTACATTTGCCGACTTAGGACCAGAGAATTTTATTAATTTATAGATGTCATTAATTTATGGAGGTTCTACTGTATATATTTTAAAGGTTAAGGCCGTGTTTGTTTGTGCATCTAGTTGTTACATCCAGATGATACGTCTGAATGCACCATTTGATTGGAGCAATTGGATGTTGTTTGTTTTCATATTGGATAATATATCTAGATGAGCCTAACTATAAAATGAAAAAAAAATGATTTCAGTTAATGAAATTAAATTAATATTTAATTAAATTTAAAATTATATTTTCATAGTATAAACATTATTTTTACTAAGATGAGAGATAAAGAAATGAAAGGAAAAAAATTAAGAGAGAGAAAAAAGAGGAGAGAGAAAGAAAGAAGAGAAAAAAAATAGAGAAGAAGAAAATAGAATATATAGGAGATGAGTGAGAGAAATAAAAAAATGAGAGAGAAAAGATAGGAGAGAGGAAAAAGAGAACATATGAGAAAAGATGAAAGAATAAAAAAGAAGAAAGAGAGTAAAAAAGAGGGGAGATATGAGAAAAGATGAGAGAGAGTAAAACAGAAGATAGAGAGTAAAAAGAGGAGAGAAATGAAAAAGATGAGATAGAGTAAAAAAAGGAAGAGCGAGTAAAAAAGATAAGATAGAGTAAAAAAAGGAGAAAAGTGAAAAAGATGAGATAGAGTAAAAAAAGGAAGAGCGAGTAAAAAGAGGAGAAAGAAAGATGAGTGAAAAAGTAAGAGAGAAAAATGGTATTTTGGTCTTTTTAATTTTTTTGAACTTCATCTACATCTCATTACTTATTCTAAAAGTATCTAGAATTTTTAAAAATTTGAATTAAGTTGAGATGCTCCATCCAGATGATGCACAATTATGCATCTAAACAAACAATAATTAATATATCTATCTGGATGGAATAACTTATGGAGAAACAAACATGCCATAAGTCTAAGATGAAATTTAAGTGATTTTAAGTCATTCAAAATTCATAGTTCAATACATTCTCTTTATAAGAAAGTTTGGTTATGAATCAAGTTTGATCGATGATGTTAGTGTTGAAAAAACATGATGCATCTAAATATGTTTTATCAAGTTATTTGGTCTACTTTTAAATCTTGATAATTGAGTTTACAAACCTTAAATAAATATTATTAGGGGGTGATCGGTAAGGGCTGTATATTTTATTTTTATTTTTTGTAAGTTTTTTGGATGTGAGTGTAGCCTTTAACGTTGTGTGAATTTTTGTGATAGATTAATAATTTTCTAAAGCTAAAATATAAATGTTGTAGATTTTTGGTTTTGTACAAAAAGGAAAAAGTATTCAAGATTTTTAAAATATGTGTAAAGTTTGATCGGTAAAGATTTAGTACTTTAAAAAAACTTTTAAAAAATTTCCAAGGTAAAGTCAGACTGAAAAAAATTTAGTACTCTAAAAAAATTATTATTGTACATAGCTGCTGTATGATTTACCAAGACCTTGGAAAAATGGATTAGTGAAGGTAATTAAGTTAAAATTTTATGCTCTATATTATCTAGATTAATAGCCATTTTAATTTTAAATTTATTTTCTTCTTAACACAACTTTTCAAAAAAAAAACTTTACCTTCACATTTTCTTTATGATACACTCCTAATACCTAATATTTGTTTCACTCATATGTATAGGGTGTATTTGATACCTAATATTTGTTTCAATTATATATATATATAGGGGGTAACTAGTAAATGTGGAATTTAGTGGAATTGAAGAATTTTTTTCCTCGCCTTTTTCAATTCCACAAACACCATTCATCATTCTGGAATTACTTGTGTCTAATGTTGAGTAATTTTTGTACCTTTTCTTATTTATTTATTTTTGTTTTCTTTTTTTTAATCACTTATACTATAGAATTGTTCACTTTTGTATTTATTACTTCAAATACAATGTATAAGATTATTGCAAAAATAGTGCATTAAATATTTATTTTAGAGTTTTAAATTTTAGTTATTTAGCTGGATAAAACAAATTTTTTTTATTAATAATTTGATAAAAGTTTGATCCGTAGTATAAATTTACTCATAATCTTTCTACTTCTTAACCTTCACATACAAGTGGTTTATATTATGATACATACTTATTATGTTACTAAAGTAATATATTAAATTGCCGAACTCTTTGGTTGGTTTTATATATGCACTAACTAATAATTTAAGTATACTTGATTTGACTCTACTTTTTTGTGATTGAAAGTTAAAAAGTAGGAGTTTTATGAGTGAGTTTGAATTATAAATTAAGCCTTATCGATCTAATTTTTGTAAAAAATAATTTATTAAATTTCATTAAATTCAGTCAGATTCCGCAATTACCATTTGAATTTAACTAATTTCGTCAGATTCATATAAAATATTTGAATAAAATATTATTTACACACATAATATTTATAATATATTACATATTTGCAATTAATTAAATATTGGTATGCATCATTTAGTTTTGTACTAACTGTATTTATCACGCATATGTTGTGTGTTTTTACTCAAAACAATTTTAAATTGCATTGTCGAATTAAATATGCACAAAAAGTCATTAATACAAGATTGAATACTATTAATGATTTTTAAAATAATAATAATCAAATTCCGTGTTTATAGCGCGAATAGAATTCTAGTTTTATAGTTAAATTGCAAGTGACTGAGAGGGGTTGATACCAAATGATAATTTTAGAAATATAATATTTTAGAAAACCGAGAATTGATTATAATTTTGGATTCTAATGATAATTTTAGAAGCAAAATATATCAAACGTGTATCTCTGATAGAAGAATAAGGATTTTTCAAAATACTTTACTTTTTATAACTAAAAAACACAAAAGAAATACCTCACTTTTGAAATAAGTAATGAATCAGTGATGATGATAGAATATTAGCTTTGTTTTTGGTAATGTAATAGAATATTAATTATCTTTCAGTTTAAGAGAAGGTGCATATTGTTTACAATCTCAAAACAATGATTGATTTAAGTTTTATAGTGATCAAAAATAGAAATAGCTTATTGAACTTTGTTATAAAAAAAATAGAAAAACGGGAAATTTTTTTAAATTGTTTTCAAGATCAAACTGAATTGTAAAATAGATTTCATAAATTGGAAGGAAGAGAGTTGCAAAGGTAACTCCCAAAATACAATCAAAGTTCTTATAAGACACATATTTATACTCACATTCAACATACTTAAAACTCTAAATACATGAGTTTTATGGGTTCGTAGGTTGCTCTAATACTCCTCCGCAAACTTGACGTCGGGTGTAAGCATGATGACAAGTTTAGAACTGCAATTGAAGTTGGCTTGGATAGGAACATGAGAGGTCTTAGTGAAAGGAAGATGTAGATTGATCTTTCATTCTTCATCGTAGAGATAGGAAACCAATTTCTTCAAAACTATGTAAAAATTCTTGGCCTATACTTGGAGATCTATCATGACTCACTCAGAGGTATCTTTTGTACTTGGCAAGTTTAGTATAGTCTCTCAGAGGTACTTTCAGCCATTACTTTCACACATATATTCTAATTTTGTACCCAACACATAAAAGCATGAAGCTATGGTTAACTCCCCTAAGTTGTCTCATAATGAAGATGATTCTTCCTCCACATAAAATGACTCATTACTCACTCTCAGATTCTTGTTCCTAGCCATATTACTCTACTTAACCTGCTGAAACTTGGTTCCACTAATGTTCATCCAAAAATTTGCATCTAAACACTCTGTTTTACTTTCAGACATTTTTACAAGCACCTTGTGTGCACTAGGAAAACCAGAAACTTGCTAACACCATCATTATCTAGCCCAAAACGTCAATCTATTATATCATAAAATATGAAAGAGGAGAGTTGCTCCCAATGACAACTCTCTAGGTTACAATCTAATATTCTCATAAAAAAATATATATATCAAACTAACTTGGTTGAGAACTCTAATTACATGAGTATCAACATGCGCTTTCAATTTGTTGTGTATGCTTCAATATTTATTTATTATTTTTTTTGTTTTGTTTTTGTTTTTAATATCAAAATAATTTTTAGATTGATATCATAAAATAGGAAGGAGGAAAGTTGCTCCCAATGACAACTCTCTAGGTTACAATCTAATATTCTCATAAGATATATATATATATATATATATATATATCAAACTAACTCGGTTGAACCGTAATTATATGAGTATCAATATGTGCTTTCAATTTGTTGTTGGGCTTCTCGTTGTATGCTTCAATACAAAGTTGCATAAGACAACTTCGAAGATACAATTAAAATTCTCATAAGACACATATTTATACTCACATTTAACATACTTAAAACCCTAAAGACATAAACTTCATGGGGTTGTAGGTTGCTCTAATACATATTCCCCAATATGTTAAGTTAAACATAAGTACACTCACTTTTGTAAAATGTGTATCACATTCACATTATCACAAGTATACATCCACACTCCACACACAAATAAGAGTAAGACTGAAATTTTATGAAGAATATACTTAGCGTTTCTGTTTCAAAAGATGAAGAAGATTTGTTGTTATTAGAGAACCATAATAGCTTGACTTGCAAGTCATCCGATATGGAGTTGTATAAATACGTTGAAATCATCAATTGAAGGATAACAAAGCAACAAAAAAAGATCTCCTCAAGAAAATTGTAACCTAGGGTTTGAAAATCTCGTTTCAGAGATGATGGATAAAGAGAAGTAGGAAGAAAAAAGCAGAGAAGATCTAATCAACGAGATAATCAATTCATTGGAGGCCGTTGGTGTTCCTTCAACTCGTTGGTGAAGCTGGTATAGGAAAGACATGGCTTGCAAAACAAGTCAGCAAACATGTCATCCAAGAAAATTCTTCTGATTACAATGTCCACTGGTTACATTTGAACAGAAGGACTGATGAAAAAGAGTTATCTGACAAGATACTACTCGAGAAACTAGTCGCGTTGTCGTTATTTGCCGAGTTTGAAGAAGGCGAAGAAGACCGTAATGAAATTGATTGGGATGGTTTAAGAGTGGAGACAATACAAAAGATATATACAGAAAAGAAGAAACTTCTGTTGGTTTTGGATGATGAAGGAAGTATGACAACTGATGATCAAGATCTGGATCTCCGAAGGTATCTTATGCCAAGTGATGATGAAGATGTGAATCTCCAAAGGTATCATAAGAGAAAAATCTCAAATATAAAGATTTTAGTCACAAGAAGAGATGAAATTAAGGGTAGTGATGCGAAAACGATCAAAGTCCCTCCGCTTACAGAAAAGGAGTCACTCGAATTACTCGGCAACTATGAGGAGTTACTTACGTCGTTTACTGATGAAGATTGGCAGGTTTTGCTGAAGAGACTATGCAACAACAAAGAGATCAAAGAACCTACCTTGAAGTATTGCATTTTGAGCAAGAGCAAGTGCTTACCTGCTGCGATTGCTGTCTTCACCAAGTCCTTAAATGACATCAAGTCGTTGTCTGCAGAACAGAGGAAGATCTTCAAAGAAGTAATTCTATCTTCTGAGTCGCTAGAACCAGCCGCTGCTTCCAAGAACGCTGTAGATCGCAGCCGCTATAATCCCCTCTTGCAATTAAGCTACGAGCTGTTAAAGCTTGAGGAGACGGCCAAAAGTACCATCATTGCTTGTTTTTGGCATATCTTGGACTTCTACAAGTACTCTGGATGCGCTTATTACCGTGACCTAATTGTTCACTGGATGCTTGAAGGGTATTTTGATCCTGTCAAGTCAGTTGAGAAAGCTTATCAGGATGGACATTCCATTTCAATGAAGTTTATGGACAGAGGAATTTTGAAGGTACAAGAAGACAATATGGTGGTTCCAGAGTTTTCTATGAGCAATCTATTAGATCAAGATGGTGGATTCTTTGGAAGATCTTGTCTTGGATTCGATAGAGTTTACGGAGGAGACAAGAAAAAGGGGCTTGGGAGAATCATTGTAATCTACGATACGATACAGACAATTCAATCTAAGACAAAGAAGATCACAACAATTATCCTTAGTGGAAATCATTTACGCAGAGAGATTAGTCGACAGTTCTTTGAGAGACCAGAGATGGAAGATCTTGAAGTTGTTGTACTCTTTGATCCAACGTTCGAAGATCTTATTCTGTCTTTATCTAAGCTGAAGAAACTCCGAGTACTCATGATCAGAGACTGCGATCTAATCAAAGACATCAATAATCTCAGTGATCTTAATGGCCTACACGTTCTTGAAGTCTCGGGTGCAAGTTATCTGGACAAAATTCCTGATAATTTCTTCGAAAAAATGACTCAACTTCAAAGCCTAAACCTTTCAGGACTTGCAATCAAATCTTCACCTACATCAATCGAAAATCTAAGCAAGCTCCGTTGCTTCATCCTAAGGGACTGCTCTGAGCTCCAAGATCTGCCTAATTTCAATGTGGCAACCAAACAATTAGAAGTAATTGAAATTCGTGGAGCTCGTAAACTCGAGTCTTACTTTGATAGAGTTAAAGATTGGAGAGATTATAAAGGCAAGAACAAGAACTTCGCTCACCTTCGGAAGCTGGAACACTTAGACTTCTCAGAGACTCGAATCATTCGTCTACCAATATTTCATCTCAAAGACTCTACTAACGACTTCAGTAAGATGCCAGCCTTGACTAGGCTCTTGCTGCGAAACTGTACAAATCTTAAGAGATTGCCACAGCTTAGACCCTTGACTAAACTTCAGATTCTTGATGTCAGTGGGGCTACAAACTTAGTGGAGATGCTTGAAGTGTGTTAGAGGATAAGGAAGAGCTTAGAATCCTTGATATCTCAAAGACAAGTCTTCCCGAGTTAGTCGACACAATCAATGATGTTATCCATCTCAACCAGCTTTTGTTGAGGAACTGCTCCGAGATTAGGGAGTTTCCAAGCATTGAGAAGCTGACACACCTCGAGGTTTTCGATGTCTCAGGTTGCAACAATTTGCATCAGATTGATGGATCCTTTGGGAAGATGTCTTACCTCCACCAAGTTAATCTTTCGGGAACGAATCTCAATAAGTTGCCTGACAAAATCTCAGAGCTATCTAATCTTAAGGAGCTCATCATAAGAGAAACTGTTCCAAGCTAACTGCTCTTCCAAACCTTGAGAAGCTACTACATCTTGAGATCTTCGATGTGTCGGCTGCACCGAGTTGAGTAAAGTCGAGGGATCATTCGAGAATATGTCTTACCTTTTCGAGGTTAATCTCTCTGGGACAAAACTCAAAACGATTCCAGATTTGCCAAAAAAGAGCATCCTCCGTTCTTCAAAACGCATTGTTCTCGTGAATTCGAGTTTCTTAGAGCGAGACGAGGGGAGCAAGATAAAGGAGTGTTTATCAGTAGATTCGGAGGGCTTTATATTCTCCAATGAAGCAGAGAAACCCTACGAAAAAAGCGAGGAACTTGTTAATCTCGGCGACAGATACAAATATCTTGATCCTGAATTTTCTTCTAATATGGATATCGTTGACATCAACAGATCAGTGGATCTTGGAACAGAGAACATGACGAAAGTAGAGTATATCTCTATATCAGAGAATGAATCCAAAAGCGTATCTTTGATCTTCAACAAGTTTCAGATGAGATCGGTAAAAGGTTGTTGGGTAGAGAGGTGTCAGAACATGGAGTATCTCTTCGAATTAGATGAGCAACAAGAGAAAGAGAAATCATCATCAACATCATTGGAGAAACTTTGGGTATCAAATCTGCCATTGCTGAAAAGTTTATGCATTAGTAAATGAGAATTCATCTTCAAAAACCTTAAGAACCTAAGCATAGATTGTTGTCCAAATATCAAATCGCTTTTCCCTAAGATTCCTGAAAACCTTGAGGTACTTCGTGTGAAGTTCTGTGATCAGTTGGAAAGCTTGTTTGAAGTAGGAGAAGGAGAAGGAGAAGTAGGAGAAGTGTCTAATCTCCGCAAGCTTTACCTTCTTGATTTACCTGTTTTATCGGTGCTTGGAGCTAAAATCCCGGAACAGACGATCTGCACAATTGAGAAATGTCCAATGTTGAACAATACAAAAGATGAACCGAAGCCAGAAACGAGCCATACAGATGAAATTTCAGAGGATCAGCCTCACAAGTAAGTGAATTAACTTCTAATAGAAACAAAACCTTCCTCTTTTGTTGTTTTAACAGACAATTGTTTTTCTTCATGTGCAGGAACTTTGAGCCTGAAACCAAAACTCCTACCTCATCCCTCAGAAGCTACAGACTCAGTTTAACATTATACTTCACCGTACGTTCTTCACACGACGAGGATGAAGAATCGAAATTTACACTGTTTTTAAGTTGAAATCTAGTGACTTTCTCACCGTAAATGTCTAAATAAACTTCAAAGTCTTGTACTTTGAGAGAGAGCATGTGATATAAAACTGTTGTGTTGTGTTATGTAAAATCTCGAAAATAAAGAATAAACGAATCGTATGATATATCTTGATTTCACCAATTGGTGCTGTATTTGAAGCTATAAGATAATAAGATTCAGCAGTTTATTTGGAACCATTTGAAGATTCATTGTTCATTTTTATGTTCTTACAGAACAGGATGGCTCCAATGTTAATTGACACTTGTCATGTATCCTGTAGAAATTCTGAAGAATTTGTCTGATAATAATACGTCAGCCAATAAGTGTATTCCACGTGTAAGTGGTTTACACGTCAGCTATTTTGTTTAGACGTCGTCGTTTCTCTTCTACCTAACGGAATAAGCTCTCGCCGTCAGCGACCTTCTCTAATGGATTGCTTTGTCACTAGTCAGCTATATATTTTTGTAGATAATGACAAAATTGAATTGTGAGTCATTAACTGATTTGGCATGACTTTAATTTTTTTAATAGAAACATTATTCATTATTTTTGTTTGTTTAACTGATTAACTTACGTCTTTGGCGTGATTAGTTTTTTAAATAATTTATTTGTTTTTTGTATAGATATTTCTCTTTCTACTGTTTGGTTGTTTTTTTAGCTTTCGATTTTATTTTTCTGTCAAAGTTGAATTGCTTTCTCCTGTTTTTCGTCGTGTGGAAAATTTTATTTTATTTTTCCGGAATTTTTGAAAACCTTGAGCTCATAAATCTTCGCTAATCGCAGAGAGAAATCTGCGGCATCCAACTCCAGAGTCCGGCGCCGGAGCGCCGATGAACAGTCAGGTCATTTAGGAATTTGATAATTCTCCCGCGGAAATAGTTAATTCGATTTCGATTCTGAAATTTCGATTTCCGTGGGGAAGTTTTGTGCTCTTGATTTTGTTCGTTCGTCCCCCGTGGGAAAGACATAGAAAATGTCTAAGGTAGTGTACGAAGGGTGGATGGTTAGGTATGGAAGGAGGAAGATCGGTCGATCGTATATTCATATGAGGTATTTCGTCTTGGAACCTCGTCTTTTGGCGTATTACAAAAAGAAACCTCAGGATTATCAGGTGAGAAACTTCATAAATTAAGCGTTGAATTTGTTTACGTCATGAGTAGATTTCCACGGTTTTCGTTTCTGGGGTTTATGGTTAGAAATTAGTATTACGAAATGGTGATTTCTTAAATATGCCGGAGTAGACTTAAACTAGACTAATGGACTTCCGAATTTTGTGAGTATGTTGATGAGGTATTACAGTATACTCTTACGCCTTATGTGAGGGGAAGAAAAATTTCAGCCTTCGTGATTTTCTGTTCTGTCTACCGCAATTTGTATTTTCTTTGTTACGGGCTGAAGATAGCATATGACTTTGACAGTTTTTTTTCTTTTCTTTTTGAATGGTGAGAGGTTCAGCTGAAAGATGATTTTCACATGTTAAATTAGGTTCCTATCAAAACCATGTTAATTGATGGCAACTGCAGAGTTGAGGATCGTGGCTTAAAAACACATCATGGACATGTGAGTCGTCTTTTACCTTTTTCGATTACCATGTTGTTACTTCAACTTCAACTCTCCAAGTGCTGATAGATGTGCTGATGTGCATATGATACGTTCCATTGAGTGTTTTACCTAGTTTTGTGAACTTCGTCTACTCTTCTGCACGTGATGTATCCAAGCTAGATTTCTTATAAACATATACACTTATCAAATGTTGTTGTCCTATCTTTGAAGGAAATTATTTAGTCTTATCTTGTTTTCCCTGCCAAATATAAGAACATTCAATAGCGGAGTGAGAGGGGTGATGAGTAGGAAAAGAAGACTCTAGGAAGTAGGAGTAATTGTTAGGTACTCTTAGTTGCAAAGGTTGTTTTATTGGGCAGAGTAAACTGGGTAACATAATTAAGTTAACTAGATTTGGTTTTTTCATCTGCTCCAAGTCACCAAAACCAAGCATAACATAAACAAGAGAAGTATAATAATTGTTGTGAATCAGTTGATGGTTTCCCATGACATTAATTTTCTCTTATAATATCCATGACTTTTATACCATTTATGCATTAAATATTTCTTTGGCCTTGATCCACATTGCAGATGATTTACGTGTTATCTGTCTATAACAAGAAAGAAAAGAATCATAGAATTACGGTATGCTGTCTTTACTTTAAAAATAGCTAATACTATCATTTACTTGTTACTCGGCAATTTCATACTTCTGGTTAGTTAATGTGGAGTAAATTTCTTGGTAGATGGCAGCGTTTAACATCCAGGAAGCACTAATGTGGAAGGAAAAAATTGAGTCTGTTATTGACCAGGTTTGTCATCAGCCTGCCAACTCCTAAATCACGAAAGCTTACTCCACTTTATAATTTAGTAGTCACTGTTTAATATATGTACTTTACTAACTATGTTTTGTAATGGTGCAGCATCAAGAGTCCCAAGTTCCAAATGGTCAGCAGTATGTGGCCTTCGAATATAAGTCTGGAATGGATGCAGGAAGGAATGCTTCATCTTCAGACCATGAAAGCCAGTGAGTGCCTACATGAGATTAATTCCCAATTACTTCTGCCAAGTTGAATCATTTTGTAACAGCTCTTTCGCTCAGGTTTCTTACTTAACCTGAATTTTCGCGTTCTTCATAAACATGATGTCCTTGTTATGGATGATCATCCGCATTGTTTAGATTACGTGGTTTGTGGCTATTTATGATTGTATAAAAAACTTGAGAAAAATGTAGTGATTGAAGTACATTACCAACCCTAATCTGGGTACAACTATTTCCCTATTGGTTACCTCAATTATGAGTCATTCTAAGTAGTCACAATTTACAAATTCCAGAATAGATTAACAACATTCTGCATGTAGAGAGTACCCAGTATTGTTTAGGATAACATCGCTTTCAATGTTTGTCACTAGTTGTTTATCTTTTGACTTTAATATGCATATAGTTATGCAATAGAATATCTGTGTTTTTCTTCAGATTCAGTGCGCCAGAGGATGAAGAGTACTCTCGACGTAGCTTAATGAGGAGGACAACTATTGGAAATGGTTCTTTTTGAATTCACTTATTTATGAGCTAATCTGGTACTGCTACTCTGGCTGATCTGATCACATCAAACAAACTTGCAGGTCCTCCAGAATCTGTACTTGACTGGACCAAAGAATTTGATGCAGAGTTGGCAAACCAGAATTCCAACAACCAAGCATTTTCGAGAAAACACTGGCGTCTCCTTCAGTGTCAAAATGGTTAGTGGTTTTACAGGGTTTCGAGAACGTATGCTACTTCTAAACTGCAACTAGTAGAACTTGTGGAATACAGTGCCCTCGTTAATTATCTGCTCTAGGAACTGGTAGATCTTTTTCAATAAACGATCAATAAAATCTTCTATACTCATGGGTACCATAATCCATTGCTTCATGATTGATCGTTAAGCCCAAGAATTTTCTTTTAATTGTAATTGTTTTTGAATGAATTTTTTAAGTTTCCATTGGCTCTATGCTCTTGTATTTATTTTTATTTTTGGGACATATTAGTCAATTATTGCTTTTTAGAATTTGGCCTTAAACTGTTTTTGTTTTCCTATATATCTGACAGGTCTTCGGATTTTTGAAGAGCTTCTTGAAGTTGATTACCTTGTATGGATATGTCTAATACCTTCTCGTTCTTATGGCATGATTTCCTTTGATTACATAATAACTTTATATAGACAAGAAGTCATTATAGTACTACGCATGCAGCCAAGAAGCTGTAGCAGGGCAATGAAGGCTGTTGGTGTAGTGGAGGCGACATGTGAGGACATATTCGAACTTCTGATGAGCATGGATGGCACTCGTTATGAGTAGGTGTTTCTCTACCTCCTCTTTTTTCCACTCATTTTCTGATTGTAGGAGATGGCTTGTACGGTGTTCCTTTTCTTTATGTTGTTGCACTTAGAAACTATTATTTGGAAATTTTTGTTTAAAATTTCATTGTGCTGTTATGCATTTTGTTATTAATGTCCTGTCTGTTTTTCTGCTTCTTCTTTAAAAATCACTTCTCCAATATTTTATAGACGGTATCCTGAAGCGTTTTTTAACTGTAATTGAAGTTATCTGTGTTCGTGTTTTCTCCTGTTTGATGCAGGTGGGACTGCAGCTTTCAGTATGGTAGCTTAGTGGAAGAGGTGGACGGTCATACAGCAGTGCTCTATCACAAACTTCTGCTCGACTGGTTTCCAATGTAACGTTGCACCTATTAACTTACTGTCAAATTACAGTTAAGCTGACCATATATGATGATTTTGTTCCAAATATATTAAAAGCTTATCACCACATCCATAGGAAAACTAGACTTGGTTTTCCTGAAGGGATGTAGGTTTGTTGCGTAGGGGTCTCTTATTTTTGTCTAGCATAATATGATGCTGTATAAGACTGGAGACAGAGAATCAGTTCAGGGTTATTATTATCGTTCTCGTTGTGATCTTTTTGATTTCAGTTGAATATTTTATTTTTGACGTTTCCACGAGCTCTGTTTTATCCTAATTGTTTCACCAAATGGTTTCAGGATTGTGTGGCCTCGTGACCTCTGTTATGTCCGCTATTGGCGTCGTAATGATGATGGGAGTTATGGTATCTACCTTTCCTTTATGCTCATCTACAATCTGGAAAGATAAGGTTTGTATAGCTTGTTGGTTATTTATCTTGCTCTTTCTGTGAAGTTGTGTTGTTCCGTTCTAGGGAGCATGAGAATTGTGGTCCACAACCTGGATGTGTTCGGGCTCATCTTGAGAGTAAGTTTAGGAAACTCTTTTGTGCAAAGCGCTTAATAAAGATCTTCTAATCTTTGATGTACGGCTATCTAACCTGTGCATATTGTTTCTCTTAGGTGGAGGATATACTATTTCCCCGTTAAAGCCCCGGAATGGGAGGCCTAGAACACAAGTGCAACATCTAATACAAATTGATCTAAAAGGGTGGGGTTTAGGCTATCTTCCAGCATTTCAACAGCATTGTCTTCTTCAAATGCTGAATAGTGTTGCTGGTTAGTTTTCCATGTTTTCTCTCCACTAGTTTCTTCAGGACCTTGCAAAGAAGTAATTCCAGGCTCTTTAAGTCGTAATGTCATGCTCATTACAGGTTTGCGGGAATGGTTTTCACAGACGGATGAGAGAGGTGCTCATACCCGGATCCCTGTCATGGTTAACATGGCATCATCTTCCTTGAGCTTGAGTAAGAGTGGAAGGTCTCTGCATCAATCTGCCTTTTCTCTTGATCAATCGAATTCTGCCAACAGAAACTCTGTGCTCATGGACGAAGAATCAGATGATGATGACGAATATCAGATCGCTGAATCAGAACAAGAGGTTTGAATATCAAACATTTTGAATTTAAAATCTTTCGCAGCATCTGGAATTCATTCTTGTGTATTTTTTCAGCCTGACACAAATAAAACAGAGATCGATGTCAAGAGACTAGGTGAGCACCCTATCATTAAATGTGAAACTCCTACTCGAGCCAGTTAGGTTATCTGATAGCAATGATTTCTTGTGTGATTTAATAATTTCAGAAGAAGAACCTGCTCACAACATTGATCTGTCATGTTTCTCGGGTAACCTTAAGCACAATGAAAATGAAAACGCCCGTAACTGCTGGAGGACTTCTGACGGGAACAACTTCAAAGTTCGGGGCAAGAGTTTCTGTAACGATAAAAGAAAGGTTGGTAAACATTTTGTATTGTTAATTTTAGAATGGTTCAGCTCTTACATGTAGCTAACTTCAGTTCCTGTCTATTTAACAATACATGGAAGATACCTGCTGGGAAGCATCTTATGGATCTCGTTGCTGTCGATTGGTTTAAAGACAGTAAAAGAATAGATCATGTTGCTAGACGCAAGGGCTGTGCAGCACAAGTAAGATACACAAGCACCATAAATTTAGTCACCTAACGGAGAAAACTTTCCACTTAAAGCCTCAAGATTCTTCCCATAGTTTTCATAAGCTTGTAAATGAATCTTAATTACTCAGATAGATTATTGAGCCTTTTTATAAACATGTTCAGGTTGCTGCAGAAAAAGGTCTATTCTCAATGGTGGTAAATGTTCAAGTAAGCCTTGCCCATCAACTATATAGTTTCAAACACAAAGTCATATATATTTAGGGTTTAAAACTTGTTTTCTTGTAGGTTCCTGGATCGACACACTACAGTATGGTGTTTTATTTTGTGATGAAAGAACTCGTACCTGGGTCCCTCTTGCAACGGTTTGTGGATGGTGATGATGAATTCCGGAATAGTAGGCTAAAGCTTGTACCTTTAGTTCCTAAGGTATGCTCATCTCTTTGTGATTACTGATGCAAGTATATAAAAATTCTATAGAAAGTCGTCTATACTCATAGTACCAAATTATATGCCAGGGCTCATGGATTGTACGGCAAAGCGTTGGAAGCACTCCATGTCTTCTTGGGAAAGCAGTTGACTGCAACTACATCCGTGGCCCGACATACTTAGAAGTGAGCGGACCCATCAATCTAGTTTATGAATGCTTCGCAAACTAAACATAACCCAATAATACTTTTGTTCTGTTGATGCAGATTGATGTAGATATTGGATCATCTACTGTTGCAAATGGAGTTCTGGGCCTTGTCATTGGCGTAATTACGTCTCTAGTTGTGGAAATGGCTTTCCTTGTACAGGTAAATTCATCAATAAACTGACTGATCCAGTTCCAGTGACATTGATTTGCCGAGGTAGCTAAGGTTTGAACCATGTTGGGTTTTGCAGGCAAATACACCGGAAGAATTGCCGGAGAGACTAATCGGTGCAGTTCGAGTTTCGCATATCGAGCTCTCTTCGGCTATAGTTCCGAATCTGGAGTCGGAATAAACCCTTCAGATAATTACACTTATACTTCATATATAACTTCTGTCATATTCAGGGCCACTTTAAGTGTTTGCTTCCATTCTTTTCTTTTTTGTTGTAAAAGTGCGTCCATTCATTCTTCTCGTCTTTGTACTAATACATCTTTCTTTCTTTTTGTAATTTTTAACTTATAGTGAAAAATAGTCTGTTATATATCGCTATTGGGTGCGTTACTTCATTGTGCATGAAAACTGAGCCATTAAAAGTGGATATGGCATTACATATCTACTAAAAACATGTCATTAATTCTACTCTCAATTCCAACTTTTTGAAAGTTTTCTCTCATTCATACAAACAAACCTCCAAAATATTGAAAAAGTCTAGAAAAATATTTACATTTAAATTGTTATTGACATGATCTGTATTTTTCTTTGTCACGAAAAGTTGTTGGATATGTTACCTTTTAAATTGTTATTGACCTTTCATTATAAGTTTTTTTAGAGCCATTTTCGTTAGTCTATAAAAGACAGTTTTCGGATATGGGAAAGACACAAATAGTAAATCTTCTAATTACTTATTATTGTAAATATGTACAATTTGCTTTTCTTTTTCTTATATTTGTAAAACTTCATCGGTTCGCTTACAATTATTATCTAAAATGAGTAATTTCATCACTCTGTCACCGTTCTAAGTATCTTCATCATCCTCGTTCTAGGTTTGTATTTACAGTTATATTTTTCTTATATATATTAATTATCCAACATAAATTAATTGCAAGTAACTTAATACTAATTCAAATCTTTATGGTAATCTAATGCATGAGACAAAAAACTGTTTTTTCTTATAAATTTATATAATAACGAGTTAAACTATTTGGTCAAAAAATCGAAATCTTTTCGCTTTAGTGGTTAAGATGATCTAACTAATGACTTGGTATCAAGGGTTTGAGTTCTCTCCACTACATTATACTAGATTAAAAAGAGATAGTAAGAGTGAACTATAAAAAAACTATTTTGTCAATTTTGTTAAAAAGTGATAAAAAAAAGTAATATTTGTTTCGTATAAATAAAAAAACGGAAATATGTGTATGTGTAATAAAAAGGGATAATAGGAATGACAGAGGGACAAAACTCGCCGGTGGGCAGATGTTCAGAGTTAGTTACTAACAAACACAGAATGTGTAAAAGACAAATGGGTCTCTGCATGTACACAGAAGAGAAAGGGCAATGGTTTTTGCATTCATCCTGATAAGAAGCGTCCTCCTGCTTGCATGTGTTCTTACAAATGTTAGTATCCTCTCTAATCATACATTTAGTAACCCCTTCAAATTTATCATCTTTTAATTAAATTATGCATAACATTATCTGTTGTTTGTCTTTCTCTTTACTATTATGTATAACATAAAACCTTTACAACTAATTCGCAAGAAACATGTGGTCCAGTTGGCTTGTCCATGATTTAGTTAGACACGAGGTGGTGAGTTTGAATCTCACCTTATTCTATTTGGAGAACTTAAACTATAGATTGTGTCTTGTAAATCGAATTGTTGATAAAAAAATAAAAATTGTTATGAGTTGTTCTAACTTATTATATTAGACAACCTTTGAAGCCTTTTATAAGTTACTTTGATTAGGGGTGGGCAATCGGATACCCGGACCCGATCGGGTCGGGTCTTTCGGGTTTCGGGTATTTCGGGTCTAGACGTTAATTCGATATGACATTACATGTATATTAATTTTTAAAAATTTTAAAATCGGAAAAGTCTCACAATAATTATGACTTCGACTGCTAATTCTAACTTCATGAATGTTTCTCTCACTTATACATCAAAAATAGATGAAAAAAGCTCAGGTAAATATGTCTACATCACTACAAGAGATAAGACGATTCCACACGACAAAATATGTACAAAAACTGTCTCGTATGGGCTTTCTAGAAGGCTTCTAAACTCCCTTTGTTCCGTAACGTCAAGAAATGAATTCATTCGAAAATGATGGCGAAATTCTCTGTGGAACTTCACAGATAAAACCCATCTGAAAAATGAGAAGACCTAACCACTCGAGACGACTCTCAAAGTCAATTTTTTTTTAAATAGTTACAATAAATAAAGATAATATATATATCAGTACATTGCATAGTACAAAAATAGAAAGAATTATACTCAAATTCCAACTTTTTTGAAGGTTTCTCACTCATACAACAAATGTTCAATATATGGAAAAAGTATACAAAAAATATCTATTTATAATATCCTAAGCAAATATGTTACCTTGTTGACAAAAAAAACAAATATATACCTTCTATATTATTATTATTATTATTATTATTATTATTATTATTATTATTGTCACAGAAAATAGTTGGATTCAAGCAATTTTGACCATTCATTACAAGCTCTCTCAGAATCATTTTAGTCTATAAACCATAGTTTTCGGATCTGGAAAAGACACAAAAATAGATATAATTACTTCTTTATATATATATGTACAATTTGTTCTTCTTTTTCTTATATTTGTAAAACTTTATTAGTTAACACTTGCAATTATTATCAAACATGAGTAAATCTTTCCAACACTCCGTCACCGTTCTAAGTATCTTCATCATCCTCATTCTAGGTTTGTATTTACAATTACATTCTTTATATATTGATCATCCAACATAAATTAATTGTTAGTAATTTAATATTTGTATGTGAAATAAAAAGGCATAATAGGAGAGGCGGAGGGGCAAACCACGGGACCAAACAAGCATGGGGAATGTACAGAGGATACAGTAACAGTAAAAATAGGTTGTGATGTAGACAAATGTGCAGCTGATTGTGCACAACAGAGAAAGGGCACCGGTAAGTGCATTCAAAATTACCCTCGTAGGATTACTCTTCGTTGCCGCTGTCGTTACCGTTGCGTCCCTTAGTAACCCCTCATATCATATATTTATGATCAGAGAATACTCTACCTTCTAATTTCTCATCTTTTAATATAATTAACATAATTTGTTGTTTGTTTTTCTCTTTACTTTTATGTATAACATAATACTTTTATAACTAATTCATTCTGTAATAAAATTGATATGAGTTGTTGTTCTTACTCATTATATTAGACAATCTTTGAAGCTTTTATTTGTTACTTTGATACTCCATGAAAACTGAGACATTAATTCGATATGACATTACATATCTACTAATTTTTAAAAAAAAATTTCAAATCAGAAAACTCTCACTATAATTGTGACTTCGACATTTATACGTTCTAATTTCATGAAGGTTTCTCTTACTCATACATTCAAAAATAGATGAAAAAAGCTTAGGTAAATATTGAAGATACCCAATTCCATAAGGCCCAAAATATAGAAAGCCCACCAAAAAACGGGCTGAATTTTGAAAGGACGAAGAACTGCAAAAGTAACGGAAGCCAGCGGACTGAGTAATTGAGAGGCGCAATCAGAGAGAATAAATGACATTAACTGCAGAAACATGATTGACGGCCTGAGGGTGTATAAAAGAGAAAAATGAAGAAGGAAAAGAAAAGGGAACATAGTCTCTTAAGCTCCACATCTTTCTAAAAATAAGTTTATTCCTTGATTTTGCTTGTAATAGTTGTTAGTCTCAATAAAAATAAATTTGGGATCGACAAATATGTCTATATCACTACAAGAGACAAGACACCTCCAATCCCTATAAAAACAGTCTGGAACCGGCTTTCGAGACGGCTTCTAAACGGCAAAATTTCCTCTGTTCCGTAATGTCAAGAAATGAATTTATTCGAGAATGATTGTGAAATTCTCTACGTCGCGGCTAAAATCCATCTGAAAATGAGAAGACCTCGACTACTCGATATGGCTCTCGACGTACATATCAATTTTTTTAAAATAATTAAAATAGTTACAATAAATACATATAATATATATATATATATATTATCCGTATATATAGTATATACCGTAGAATATTGCTCTCTTCTATATTACAATAAATACAAATAATATATATATATATATATATAAAGTAGAATAGTGATGTCTTCTAAGAGAGCCATATCATCACTTTTAATTAATGAAAAGAATTAAGTTAATAATTAATTATCATTATTATAGTTTCTAATGGATTACCAATATATGAAAATTAATATTAAAGAAAAAAATCTAAATTACGAGTAAACATATTAATATACATATATAGATTAAATTTTTCATAAAAATATGCACACAAATTTTAAAAATAACACAATAATATGCAAAAACATAATAATTCTATAATGGCATCATGATCATCACTTAATTATTGAAACATTAATTTACTCGTTTATTTTATTTAATATCTAATCAACAATAACCTATTAAGACCATTAGTGTCATAATATATATACCTATAAAAAATACAACTACATTAATTTTAGTTCTTAAATTTTATTTTAATTTGCATTTTTTACACTTTAGTAATGGCTTTTTATCCAGCTACATTAATTTTTTCGGGTATATTGAAATTTCATTAATAAATAATTTGCTAATATTATATCAATGCAACATAAAGGTGGTTCACGTTGTGCGTCATGCGTCTGGTCTCCCACGTCGACCCAAGTGGCGACGCCCCATGCAACAAAGTCATTTTCCTTCCTTTCTTCATGTTTTGCTCAGCCAATTCCATAACATGAAGATGCCTTTCATCTCAAGGTCCTCAATGCTCCAAGGTACGCTCCAAATCACCTAAAATGGACTCAAAACGGAAAATATGCGACTCGATCTCTAAAACTCTAAAATGTAAAAATGAACCAAAAACTAATATAAAATAATGAGTTATAGACAACAAATGATATGAAATGATGCAAAATGATAATGAAAACTAGGCTAATATCGAGATATATCAACTCCCCCGGATTTGCCTTTTGCTTGCCCTTAAGCAAACAAATTGAAAAATCAAGAGAGAGGGTGAGAAAGGGAACTCAAAGCCAAAGCGAAATTACTCAAAAGTTAACCTCAATGTCCAAGTTAGTTATTCTAAAATGCAAGCTAGCATGTCTACTTAAATTTTTTTACCATACTCTACACAACTCAATCAAAATTTCATCTCAACCTAATCCATCATTCCTTTTGACATTCATTAAATCAAACCATGAATCAAATTTCTCAGCTCAGCAAGCTGCAAATGTTTCAGTATATTTAGAAGGAACAAGACCAAACAGTACATTCCAACAAAAGATATCATCAGAAAACAAAAGCTCAGTAATTAACAAAATTCCAGTTGAAACAATAACACTACATCTGAACGTAGGAGCTGTGAATCAACCAAATCCTTGAAGAAAAAATAAACAAAACAGATGCGCAACATACAATGAGCCGAATCTAAACTGAAAGCACTTTGCAAAAAAATGGAAGTCCAATTAAAACAAGAACAGCAAATCAAATGCACAATAAGCCACACGCAATAAGAGGCATAGAGTCCAAAACAAATGAACGATACATCGCCGAAGAAGCCACACGCACAGCAAATGAAACAAATCATGGATCGAGAATAAAAATGAGAAAGAAAGAGACCTTTCTCTCGACGATTGATTTCTGGTCTTTAAGGCGTTGGATTGACTTGGCACGCTGCTCTATCAACTCTAAAAGACCTTCTCTATCATCTCTTATAGATTCTGCTTCTACTTCTTCAATTTCCGGTTTCTTCATCGCCATTCCTTTTTAAACGCAACCATGCTCACACGACGTTCATATTCTTGTGCTTCTACTTCAGTTATGAATTGGTTCCATGGATTAAATGATCTTTTCTGGTTAACTACGGTTTGCATTATTAATTTCTTTGTTAAATCATTGAATTTGTCTAACTATTAAATTAGTGACGTCTTCACTAGCATCACATGTGTCAGTGTTTGAGTTTATCATATTTTCTCTATGAATTTATCACATCGATCGTGTATTGTGTGTATATATGCATTATATGTATATATATATATATATGTCTTCATTAGCATATAATTTGTTTTTGTAGACATATGCATTAAAGGTTTTTTCTTTGCGGTTGATGTTTGCATTCACAAGAAAAAACAAAAGTTGTGATCTCAAACTTATAATTGGTTAGTTAATGGGAAAATTGGCAAAATCACTCCCAACTTTCAAATTTCCGTCATTGAGGGCACCAACTATCGGGTTCGTCAAAACCAACAAATTGTTTTTCATTGACCTCCATTTACGTCCCAAAGTGTTGGTTGACTCGGCCAAATTAGGCACATCGTTAAATCGTGTAACGGAACAATCAAACAGAGTTAAGCACCGTTAATTTCCACGTTAAGTCAAAATGCGGTCGTTTTATGTTTAAAATAATCCCCAAATCAATTTTGCTAACCCTATAAAAAAGCCCCAAATCGAATCAATAAGAAGATCGACATCATATTCTTACAGGTTTTTGATATTTTAACCAAAGTGTACACAATAATCAGCTTCTTTCATAATATATAAAACTGGTTTGACATACCCCAAGTCAAATAGAAGCAGGTTCAAGAGAGTGGTGTCACTGGGAGGAAGAAGAAGAAAGAGAAGGGTTGGAGTCAAGATCAGAAGACTTAGAGGATTTGTGAGGAAGAGAGCCAATAGAGTGAAAATTGGAATATTGAAATTATTGAAGAGATTGAAAGAGAGTCAATCACACTTTGGTGATCCCTTTGCTGGCAATTACCTTTTCATGCAAGTTAATCCTTCTTCTCTCAACACCAAGTATATCTTTGACAAATCCTTTCATGCTCAAAATGGTAATTTCCCCTATTGGCTCTCTGACTGATTGGTTGTGATGCTTAACTCATCTCCAGCTTAATCCAAAGCTATTTTTTTTTTCTGGGATACCTGCAGGTTCAATCAAACCTCTAAAATTCTAGGTTTCTAGAAAGTACATTTAAGAGAGAAGGGTGAAAGTATGATGCAAAAGGCGAGATGGCAAAGCTTTTGAAAAGTATTATATGAAAAGAGGTATAAGAGTTACCAGTAGACATATAAGCGTTAGTGGTGATACCAAGAGCATGAAAATGGATACAGCAAGCTTAAAGCCAGAAGCTGTTCTATTCACAATTGTCACACCTGCAAAAAGTAAATCATTTGAGAAGAAAGTAAACCCCAAAGAAGATGAGAAGAATGATTCTACATCAGATAACTAACATCCAAAATGATTCTCAGTTCTTTTCTCTCTCTTTGTGTTCGCCAATTTGATTCTCCGATGGCCACCGAAATCCTCTCTGTCGTAGACGACCAATTCGGAATCAATCGTCGTCGCCAACAAAGACAACTGAGTGAAAGAATCATAAAATTCGGAATCAATCGTCATCTAAAAAGTTTCATACTTTGGAATTAGGATTAAGAAGAAGCCAAACATGCTTTGAAGCAAAGAGCAGACGATGAAGAGAACAAAGAGAGTCGGAGAAATCGATTTGGGGGTTTTTTCTAGGGTTAGTAAAATTGATTTGGGGATTATCTTAAACATAAAACGATCGCGTTTTGACTTAACGTGGAAATCAACAGTGTTTAATTCTGTTTGATTGTTCTGTTACACGATTTAATGACGTGACTAATTTGGCCGAGTCAACCAACATTTTGGGACATAAATGGAGGTCAATGAAATTTTTTTTGTTGGTTTTGGCGAATCGATGGCAGAAATTTGAAAGTAGGGAGTCATTTTACCAATTTTCCCGTTAGTTAATTGCTTTATCATAGATATACACGATTTATTGGAGATGACTTGGGACCAAGATGTACGTTTTGCTCCCTATCATTGAGTTGCTTAAAGATCATACTGCTTACTGAGTATTGGAATTTATCTACATGTATACTTACGGGCTCTCTCTAAATTTTGCAGTTCAAATTTTGGCTAGAGTTTCTCTAAGGATGTACAATTTTCTTAGTCAAGTCAACCACTAAAGTGAAGGTAAACTATACAGAAAATCCCAACGAAAGAAGAAATCGACGAAGTAGAGAGGGAGGAAGGAGCTGAGAGAGAAGAAAACATAACTACCTCAGAGATACAGAGAATCAATCGTTGCAAGAAATTAAAAATTCGAGAGAGGAAGGAAGCAAATTCTGAACGAAACAACAAGCCGCTAAGCCATTTTACACTGGCGATATACTTACTGGCCAAGCTTGTGCGCGTGAAGGAAAGTATCTTTGGGCTTTGTCTTTATCATTGCCCTTTAAGTAATTGGGTCTTTGGCCTTTTAATTTTCTTAAGGCAGATCTCTGGCGAAACTGTCCGAGACACGGAAGAAACAGATCAACGCCTGCGACCAAGGAAATCAGAAGCGGACATAAAGAAGAGATAAGCTTTTCATCAGTAAGTTAAGATATTCACGTTTTCTTTCTAAATCAGTTTCATCTTTTCTCGATTCAACCTGTACACGCAGTAATTTTGGCGGAGAATCACTATTTTGATATTTCAATTCAGCAAAATTTGTCTAGTAACTCTAGTTTCACGAATCTCACATGAAAATTTCTGTGATCGATAAATAAACGGCTTGTGATGATTAACCATATTTGAGTCAGGTTTTGAAGGTGTAAACTTCAGAGAAATGGGAAACACTTCCTCGATGTTGACACAATACGACATCGAAGAAGTCCAAAGCCATTGTCATGATCTGTGTAAGATTATTCGACACTTCTCTCTCTCTCTCTCTCTATGTATGTTTGATATTTATGTGCTTTTGATCTAATCTTGGTTCTGTGTGTTTGCTTCAGTTGAGCAGCAGGAAATTCTATCACTGTATCAAAGGTTTTGCCAGTTAGATCGAAATGCAAAGGGATTTATATCTGCTGATGAGTTTCTCTCTGTGCCTGAGTTCGCCATGAATCCACTTTCTCAGGTTTTGAAATTTTTAGTTAATCTATGAAACCTTGTTAAGACCCGTTAAATCGACTTAGCTTTGTTTGACTTTTGTTGGATATAAATACCAGAGGCTGCTTAAGATGGTTGATGGTTTGAACTTCAAAGATTTTGTGGCTTTCTTGTCTGCATTTAGTGCCAAGGCAAGCCTAAGACAAAAAGTTGAACGTAAGTAAATAAGTTTCCTTAAAAATTGATTTTGGAGTAAATCTTCTCTATCACCTTCCCTTTCGTTGTATGGAAAGATCATTAGACTTCTTTGCTTCAGTGATCTTTAAAGTCTATGATTCGGACTGCAACGGCAAGGTCTCCTTCAAAGATATCATGGAAGTACTGCGGGACTTATCAGGATCATTCATGTCCGATGAACAAAGAGAGGTATTTTTTAGAAAGTAGTTACGCCATATACTATGGACATGTTAAGATGTAACTAAAAGATAGAACATCATTAATCTATTTAAACATTCTTATTAGCCTGTAATGGATAGTTTTGCGGAAGCTTTGTTCAGCTGAAAAATGTTTTTTCTATTCAATCGTTCAATTGTTCTGTAGTTCCAGTACCCATCTGACATCAGACATACCAATCATACTTTGAGATAATGCTAGAGTGATGGTTATGATCATGAGCAGTATATACACTCAGTACTCAAGTGTTTTGACCATAAATCTTGTATTTTACTTTTGTGCAGCAAGTACTGAGCCAGGTTTTGAATGAAGCGGGATACACAAGTGACTCTTTCTTAACATTGGAAGATTTCATAAAGGTAAAATGTTTTATTTGTTGCGATATATTATATCAAACAGAATTGCAGAAGTTCTGACTTTTCACATTTCCTATAATCTGAAACTCGATCTTATATGTCACATTCCTAGAATCTGACACTGCGTCTCCTTTCTTTTATCTTGAATGTGACAGATCTTTGGGAGTTGTAGACCGGAGATGGACGTTGAAATTCCTGTGGATTAAGTGTATGATCATATGATTAAACTCTGAACTCAAATCTCATCGTGTGTAGTTTGTTCACACTGTTACTAGAATAACCCTTTGTTAATTAATCACAGCATTGCAGGTTTTTTCAGTCCCAAAATTGGCTTCTAATTTTACATATTTTTCAATTGATTTGATTGTTCAACTAAAGGGAAGCACAATTTTTTCCTCTTACATAGAACGAACCAATGGCATCTCCAAAAAGAAAAAAACGAAGGTTGATTTTTGGTCAAGAAAAAGAGGAACTTGGAACGGAATAAAGAATCACGGAATTTCCATTTTTCTAAAGTAAAGTTAATGTTTTGTGTAGGAATAAGACTAGAATCATCTAACATGCAATGAATGAATTGTCTAAGAAGAGCTTTAGTTTCATGTAATTATTTTTATCATCAGCACAGTAGATTGCGAAAGAGGATAAAATAATACCATTTTAGGATTTTGCTTCAGAACTTAATATTTTATTTACAAAATCACTAATTTTCTTGCTTTTGTTCAAAGCTATAATAATGTCGGTGTTGCTAAAATGGCTCCAGCAAAAAAGTTTAATGGATAATATGATTTTGCAGCAGTAAAAGAAAAAAGAAAGGAGAAAATGGCCAAAAAATGTTAAACTTTTAAAATTAGTCAAATAATGCCTGAACTTTTAAAGTACACATTTAAATATCAAACTTTTGCACAAAAACTAAATTATAGCTATTTAGAGTCCATGTTAAGAGACTTTTAACACCGTTAAATTAAACTTCTAAACTCTAATTAGTTTAGATCTCTCTGGTTTAGAATCTAGAATTCATTCCTTCGTATGCTAGGATCGACTCTTTCTTCTTAACTAAAACTTCTTAATCAAATTTTAAATCTCTCTGGTTTTGAATCTAAAATTCGTAAAAAACAGAGGGAAAAGCTTCAGATTTGGAAAAGGCATATAAATATTTAGCTCACTCCCTCTCTACAAATATGTGGATCAATAGATGATAATATTATTTTGTGTTTCGTTGTTTGACAAAAACGTAACTAAACCTCCACTATTGATTTTTAATTTATTTATAGGCCGATACCTGTCTTCTTCTTTTTTGTAGCCTTTAAGCTTTTATTGATGAAGCCCAATAGGCTGAATTACAATATCACAAAGAAAATAAAACAAACTAAAACTGGGCCAAGAAATGGCCCAAGAGCATTTAGCCCACGGAGAAGGATCCAGAAGCTAAAGTGGCCGAGTCTCCACGCTTCGTCTGCCACGTGGTGGTCTGTGAGAAGCAACGCCATGCAAGCTCCGGTTAGGCGGCAAACCCATCGCCGATTGCAGCTCTTGTCCTAACCTTCTCTCTGAAAGTGCCTTCAGGCTTCGATATGTAACTCCCCTTCCATGAAGAAACATCATCGGAGAATAAGCTGAGGCCGATAAATCCGAGATGTGAAATCGAGAGGTCACCTCCGTAATACTTCGTCGTCGCCGGAACACACCGAGTAGTCCCGATCTTACTCATATTGAGCTCCTCTCCTTGGAGCGGATGAAAGCGATGAAGATTTACTTTGGACAAGGTAGGACCATACCTTGAGTGTAATTGCTGAGCGTACTAAACTTTCAATCGAAGATGTTGAACACCTTCTCATGAAGAGCTTATCGGCGAGTACCTTTTCTTTCCTCTGTCCCATTCTATCAGTACATAAAATGTAAAAGCGATTAGCAAGACACAAGATTTTTCTGGAAATTTTTTTTGTTGTGAAAATGAAATTGTGATTCTGTATCGTAGATTGTGAAAACTAAGGAGAATGAATGATGCAGGTGCACTTGATAGAGGGAATATTAGATCAGGTGGATGGAACAGTACATGTCTCATGGGCCCAACCGAGGGTGCTAGGGATTCCACAGATCAAGTCATTGAGGGATCAGCTAGACAGTTGGGTCGATAAAGGTCACACTACGTTGTTATCTGTTGAAAGACTCCTGATCTTGTTGCAGCTTAGATCTTTTGTTTCTATTTCCTTTTAAGCTACAGATTGTAACATTCTCTGGGGATTAAATGCAACTTTCTTTTAAGTTTTAAGGAGTTGCAGTTACTTTTTAACTGAGTTCTCAACAGACACCAATGTGACCCTCACCATGCTTCCATTTCATGTGACCCAATGAATCTGAAGTTGGGTTTCATCTTTTTCGATTACTCTTAACTCCATTTGACATTAATTTGTCAACTTTTTACCATGTATTGGTGTCAAAACTCAAAACTCATCATCTCAATCAGTGAAACCCTAATTATCCAACCTTTTAAATAGGGCTATTAATCATTATCCGTTATCCGCCGGATATCTGTATTCGTATTCGTAACACGGATATCCAGATTAAACGGATACGGATAAGAAATTTAAATATTCGGTGGATACGGATACGGATAATGATGAAACAATGGGTCGGATATCTGCGGTCGAAGCATAAATTGACCGGATACGGAGCGGATATCCGGCTCATTTAACATACGGATACGGATCAAAACCTAAATGGACCGGGTACGGAGCGGATACAGAACGGATATCCGACTCATTTCCGGTTTTCAACGAATATCTGGATCACGGATATCCGACCTTTTCGGATACGGATATAGATAACGAATCTTACTATCCGCCGGATACGGATAAACCAAATTAGGCTGGATATCCGCTTTGTAACAGCCCTACTTTTAAAGGCTATAATGGTCAACATATGAATCATAATTTGACTGATATCATCGAGTCAATCAAATTTCCGATTCTGAGATTTTGAAACAAAACACCGAACTCTCAAAACTCTTACTCACCATCTGCTGCCTCGTAAGCTGCTCGCTCTCTAAGGTTTTGTCTTCTGGGGAATTGAATTTTGAGAATCATCGGTATGTCTTGTGTATTGTTGAATTGACTTAACCCAGATCCGATTTCCCCTTACACATATATATATATTCTAAAATACGAATAGCTCGCATCTCTAGAGATATAATTCAATAGGTTTTTGATTCTTGTTTCTGGGTTTTTTAGATTTGCAATGTTGGGGTTTTGGTGAAATTCGATATTCAATTTGTATATGATGATGCTTCTTATTTATTTCTCTGATGGGGTAAACTAATTTGGGAGTTACCTTGGGTCCTTGCCTTAACTCAAATAGCTTTTGTTTCTAGCTCGGTAATGTTTATAAGCTATCGAAGTAAGAGTATATTTACTGATTTGTGAATAGATTTGAGGGCCAACGATGCAGAAATTGGCTGATTTCAAGCTTCCTCAGTTCTTCAATTATCCTCCATACTTCACGTATTAATCTCTTCTTTAAGTATTTTTCCTTATCTTCTTTATGTCTTTCATGTCATGAAGATTATGGAATGAATAAAAGTCTGTTTCTTTTTTCAGTTTGCAGCCTGTGAGGGACACTCGTGAGAAGCAAATACAGCTCTGGAAAGAACTTATTTTGGATTACTGCAAAACCCAAAAGATTTTCTTGATTGGTGTTGAGGAAGATTTCCCTCTTTTCTCAAACTCTGCCGTTGATAGTATGATCCATAGTGCCTTTTCACTTGATTACATTCCATTACGTGTTTTCTTTTTGCCTTATAGGCTGCAAAATGTTTCAGTAATTACGAGTTAAAAATTTAGCAAGAAAGTGCTTTAAATCATTCACTCTGGAGGCTTTATCATTAATCTAGCGTGTCTCTATATATATTCAAGGGAAGTGCTTTACAGCGTTAATCTCATATGCTTTTTAGGAACTCTAAGCCATGAAGCAAGGGAAACATTCCTCTCAGCCATTGTTGGAGAAGGTTATATTCTGAGACATTCAAACTGCTAGTTTGTCGTTATTTCTAGTCATGTTCAAGGGATAGAATGAGGTTCTTTACTGTCATGGTTCTGTGTGATGTTTAAACAATGTGTCATTCTTATATATTGACAGGGCGTGCGGAGTGGTTAGATAAAGGGCATAGGAAATGTCTGATTCTGTGGCACCGAATTCAAGAATGGACAGAAATTATTCTTCAGTTTGTGAGTCCCATGTGAATTATTCAACAAAACTTTCAAAAGTCGGTTTTTGGTTTTCTGCACCTTTTCTAATCAATATCTTGTATCATATTCTATCAGGTAAGAGATAATGGATTAGAGGACAGTGTTATGACTGTTGAAGAAATACGTTCAGGGACAGAATCACATGGAACAGGTTAAACCTTCTTCTTCCATTTTTTTTGTTTTGCAGGCTGTGAAATCTGATGCATAGACTCTCTGTTATGTTTCAGAACTTCAAGGAATTGATCGGACGATTCTAATGAGGGCCTTAAAGCTGTTAGAGAACAAGGGCAAGCTTGCATTGTTCAAAGGAACATCAGCGGATGATGAAGGCGTCAAGTTCTCTGTCTGATGCTACTCTGTAAAAAGTTTGGTAATAACTTTTGTTGGAAAAAATCTTATGAACCAAGAGGGAAAAAATGGGTAAACAACATTTCTTATATGCAACATTCATTAATCTCACTTGAGTTCTATTTATCTAGAAAATTGTAATCTCTTCATAAAACATAAACACTAGACTAAATGCGTGTGGGAATTCGCCATGGATCTTGCCAGCTGATAATGATGCCTACCAGTACTTGGGCTTAGTGCGACCGTCTACACTAAGCTTAAATGCTTGGAGGTTCTCTCTTGCGCCGCTTCAGTTTGTCCATTATCTGTCACAAAAGCATCAGAGTTTCTCTTACTTTTCAAACCAAAACTAGTCATGGAGACTGACATACTAACGCAGACAAAGAACCATCACGATGATCTATCTGTTAATGCAGAACACTCACCTTTTCATGAACGTAGCTATCGTCCATTTGCCACCTGACAAGACTTTCGAGTAGTCTGTCAGTTTTTGAATCAGGACGAATCTTAAAAGCTTAAAACAGATTTCTTCTGGAGCAGCTCCTTTAAGTAGGAAGTTCATTGAAGATTTCCTTCAGACTCTTCCTCATGTAGATTTGATTCAGGTCTCTATATTTTATAGTTGGAGGACTTTTTCTGGACGGTTTTTATTGCAAAGTTTGATGGCATGCTCTTCTAGATTTTGTGTATGTTAGTTAGGAAACTGAATTAAATGTTATTTATCAATTAACTCGATAGGAAGTAGAATCTAGATCTATTAACTTTGATATCTCTTCTCAAAAGAAATAAATAAACTTGGCCATGACTTTTGAATTGCGCTGTTATTTTGGATTCATTAAGCTGAATGTTCGTATATATGGGATCACATTCTGTTCCAGGGATATGGATTGACTGAATCAACTGCAGTCGGAACACGAGGCTTCAACTCGGAAAACTTAGACGATATTTTTCGGTGGAACTACTTGTATAAATTCAATTTTATGATTTCTATTTATGGAATCTATCCCAAGTCTCATTCTATAGTATCATTCCGTGATCTATTGCTTGATGATGTTGTTGTTCAAACTTTCTTATTGATTTTCTCCTCCCTTTACCTTAAAAAACTTTCAATGATCTTTTGATGGATAAGGATCAAAAACTCTTTTATGTTTTTCTCTTCTATCAGTAACCGTATGTCTCTGATTTCTCTGATTTCCCACTAATGGGTAAGTTTACGCGTTCACCTTTTATATGAGAGACCACACACATAATAATAGAAGAGACACTTCTTATAAATAGAAGAGACTCGTCTCTTTCTCTTTTGTTAGCTGCCTCATATATATATATGTATATATTGTATGTTAATTAATTGATTACTATATATATATATATGTATATATTGTATGTTAATTAATTGATTACTATATATATATATATTGTATATAAAAGCTTTACACAATATTATTTGGTAAGGGAGGAGAATTATCAATACACCCGATTCTAAGGTCATTATCCAAAACCGATCTATCACTGTATCGACTTTTATATTAGAATTCATAATTTTAATATGAATTTGAACTTTCTAATTAAATCGAGAAACACATCGACGGTCAAGGAAAATATTCTCCCAACTTGCTCCAAATACACAAGCCAAGGTAGTGGATTGGAGCTTTGGTTCTTTCCTTCCACCAGGTAACCGAGGAGAACTCTGGATACAAGGTCCCGGTGTCATGAAAGGTAGATAGATTGTTTCTCTTCTACTACTTGTTTTTGAATAAATAGATACGAGCTTGGTCTAAACTTTTGAATAAGTCACTTTTTCAGTTATTCAAATCACTGAGGAACACTTGCAATTTTTAAATCATTGATCGTCCAACTTTCTGTCAACTAAATTGGTGATTTTTTTGATAAAAGAGGCTTATTTTCTTGCTTTTGCTTGTGTGTTTCATGTTTTCATCGAACTCTTTTTACATACGAAGAGATATAAACTGAAATGTCAATCAGGATTTTTGGTAATAATAACATACGAAGAGATATAAACTAAAATTCAATTCAATTATTCATTAGCTTGAAAAGACAGATTTTTTTTTGTTTCTGTTCTTTAATTTTTGAAGAATAAGGATTGTAAACTTCTAATACAAACCCGTAAACAGTAATTCTTTGGGGCCTAAATTGTAAATAATACTAGTATTTTTATTTACACAAAAGTACTTATGGTCTTTGTTTTTTCATTTACAGGCCGATACCTGTGTTTGAGCACAAGAAATATAGTTTACTAAAGGCTGGGTTTTTCTGGAATTTTCACTTCCAAACCGATACAAGATCAAAGCTTAACCTTCTGTTTCTTCGAAAATCTGCCATGGCTGCTCTACAGTACCTTGAATCGCAGAAGAATGCGCATCCAGAGCTTGGCGAGTGGTACAATTCGCTCGCAGATCTGTATCAGAAGAAGCTATGGCACCAGCTCACACTTAAGCTCGAGCAGTTCATCGCTCTCTCTGTCTTTCAGGTCAATTTCTTTTCTTAATCTATTTGAATTTTGTTCGTTTGGTAGCTGTTCTGGAAAATTTGGTTCCAGAGATCTTGAGTAGGAGTCGACAAATTATACTTGGGTTTATTGAGATCTAAAGGATTCGTTCCGAACTCCGACTAGGATTTTTCGATTTAGTTGTTTATCTGATTCATTGAAAAGCTTTGTATTAGTGAATTATCGTACTTTGTGACCAAAGCTTGAATACCTATAAAATCGCCTTACGAGGTTTAAGGCATTTTTTTGTTGCTCTGTTCTAGTTTGGCCCTTAGGTTGCTTACTATATAACCCATGATTTATTAAGGGTTTATGGAGTTGTTAACACTTTCCCTGTCTTTTGATGTTCATAACCATTTCAGGAAGGAGATGCTTTGATACAGCTTTACAACAATTTCATAACTGATTTTGAGACAAAGATCAATCTTCTGAAGCTTGCGCACTTCACGGTTGTTGTCTCCAGGCAGTACCCTGAGAAAGAAGCTGCGGTTAGTTATCTCGAAGGAGTGATTGAAAAGCTTAAAGCTACTAAAGAGTCACGGATAAATGAGCCAATTAGCTATATTGAAACACAAATAGCTTTGTTCAAGCTTGCGCAAGATGACCAGAAGGAATGCAAGAAAATCTTGGACGATGGAAAAAGTTTGCTTGATAGTATGACTGACATTGATCCATCAGTCTATGCCAACTTCTACTGGGTTTCTTCTCAGTACCATAAATTCCGTCAAGAATTCTCTGAGTTCTATAAGAATGCTCTTCTTTACCTTGCTTATACGTCTGTGGAGTCCCTCTCGGAACCTTTTAGCCTGGTATGTCCTGAATGTTTTTAATGTTTTATGTATGCGTCAAGTGGCCTTAGCAAATATAGATAAGTGAGCTATGGGAGGAAAATGCTCTATTTCTGGAACTTGCTTTGCGTTCACCAAACATAGTGCTAATATCATATACTTTTGAGTCTTTCAGGATTTGGCTTTCGATTTGTCAATTTCAGCTCTACTCGGAGATAATATCTATAACTTTGGGGAACTCTTAGCCCATCCAATTGTAAGTGCCTTCATTCTTCAAATGAGCAAACCACAGATTTGTTCAGCACTACAGATTAAAGAAGAACACTGACATGTTATCTGTTATGGCAGTTAAAAAGTCTGCTTGGAACAAATGTGGAATGGCTTTACCACATTCTACAGGCATTCAACCACGGTAATTTAGTTCAGTATCAAGAACTCTGCCGTGTGCACAACGCATCCTTGAGCGCTCAACCAGCACTTGTTGAGAATGAGAAGAAACTATTAGAGAAGATCAACATTCTCTGCCTTATTGAGATCATTTTCAGGTACTTATTGTCTCTTTTATGAAACGTCTTATATGCATACACAGATGAAAAAAAACTTAGTAGTTAAACTGTTTGTACCATCTGCTGCAGCCGACCTGCTGAAGATAGGACCATACCGTTGAGTGTAATTTCTGAGCGTACTAAACTTTCAATCGAAGATGTTGAACACCTTCTCATGAAGAGCTTATCAGTGAGTACCTTTTCTTTCCTCTCTGTCCCATTCTATCAGTACATGAAATGTAAAAACGATTGGCAATACCCAAGACTTTTCTAGAAGATTTCATTGCTGTGAATATGATTTTGTGATTCTGTATTGGTAGTTTGTGAAAACTAAGGGAAATGTATGATGCAGGTGCACTTGATAGAGGGAATATTAGATCAGGTGGATGGAACAGTACATGTCTCATGGGCACAACCAAGGGTGCTAGGGATTCCACAGATCAAGTCATTGAGGGATCAGCTAGACAGTTGGGTCGATAAGGTTCACACTACATTGTTATCTGTTGAAGCCGAGACACCTGATCTTGTTGCAGCTTAAGACCTTTTCTTTCTTTTTCTTTTTAAGCTACAGATTGTAACATTATCTGGGCATTAAATGCAACTTTCTTTTAAGTTTTAAGGAGTTACATTACTTTTTAACTGAGTTCTCAACAGACACGAATGTAGCCTCACCATGCTTCCATTTCATGTGACCCAGTGAATCTGAAGTTGGGTTTCATCTTTTTCGATTACTCTTAACTTCATTTGACGTTAATTTGTCAACTTTTTACCATGTATTGGTATCAAAACTCATAATCTCAATTAGTGGAACCTAAAGTATCCAACTTTTCAAAAGCGTGAAGTCCTTAGGCTGTAATAGTTAACATATGAATCATAATTTGACTCATATCATCGAGTCAATCAAATTTCCGATTCTGAGATTTTGAAACAAAACACCGAACTCTCAAAACTCTTACTCACCATCAGTCTGCCTCGTAAGCTGCTCGCTCTCTAAGGTTTTGTCTTCTGGGAAATTGAATTTTGAGAATCATCGGTATGTCTTGTGTATTGTTGAATTGACTTAAACCCAGATCCGATTTCCCCTTACACATATATATTCTAAAATACGAATAGCTCGCATCTCTAGAGATATAATTCAATAGGTTTTTGATTCTTGTTTCTGGGTTTTTAGATTTGCAATGTTGGGTTTTTGGTGAAATTCGATATTCAATTTGTATATGATGATGCTTCTTATTTATTACTCTGATGGGGTAAACTAATTTGGGAGTTACCTTGGGTCTTTGCCTTTAACTCAAATAGCTTTTGTTTCTAGCTCGGTATTGTTTATAAGCTTTCGAAGTAAGAGTATGTTTTCTGATTTGTGAATAGATTTGAGGGCCAACGATGCAGAAATTGGCTGATTTCAAGCTTCCTCAGTTCTTCAGTTATCCTCCATACTTCACGTATTTATCTCTTCTTCAAGTTTTTTTTTTCTTATCTTCTTCATGTCATGAAGATTATGGAATGAATAAAAGTCTGTTTCTTTTTTCAGTTTGCAGCCTGTGAGGGACACTCGTGAGAAGCAAATACAACTCTGGAAAGAACTTATTTTGGAGTACTGCAAAACCCAAAACATTTTCTTGATTGGTGTTGAGGAAGATTTCCCTCTCTTCTCAAACTCTGCCATTGATAGGATGATCCATAGTGCCTTTTCACTTGATTACATTCCATTACGTGTTTTCTTTTTGCCTTATAGGCTGCAAAATGTTTCGGTAATTACGAGCTTTATAAATTTAGCAAGAAAGTTGTTGTAACTTTAAATCCTTCACTCTTGAGGCTTTATCATTAATCTAGCAGCTCTCTATATATTCAAGGGAAGTGCCTTAAAGCGGTAATCTCATTTGCTTTTTAGGAACTCTAAGCCATGAAGCAAGGGAAACATTCTAGCCACTGTTGGAGAAGGTTAGATTCTGAGACATTCAAACTGCTAGTTTGTTGCTTTTTTCTAGTCATGTTCCGGGGATAGAATGAGGTTCTTAACTTTTATGGTTCTGTGTGATGTTTAAACAATGTGTCATTCTTATATATTGACAGGGCGTGCAGAGTGGTTAGACAAAGGACATAGGAAATGTCTGGTTCTGAGGCACCGGATTCAAGATTGGGCAGAAATTATTCTTCAGTTTGTGAGTTACATGTGAATTATTAACGAAACTTCAAAAGTCGGTTTTTGGTTTTCTGCACCTTTTCTAATCAACGTCATGTATCATATTCTATCAGGTAAGAGATAATGGATTAGAGGACAGTGTTATGACTGTTGAAGAAATACGTTCAGGGACAGAATCACATGGAACAGGTAAAACCTTCTTCTTCCTTTTTGTGTTTTGCAGGCTGTGAAATCTGATGCATAGACTCTCTGTTATGTTTCAGAACTTCAAGGAATTGATCAGACGATTCTAATGAGGGCCTTAAAGCTGTTAGAGAACAAGGGCAAGCTTGCATTGTTCAAAGGAACATCAGCGGATGATGAAGGCGTCAAGTTCTCTGTCTGATGCTACTCTGTAAAAAGTTTGGTAATAACTTTTGTTGGAAAAAATCTTATGAACCAAGAGGGAAAAAATGGGTAAACAACATTTCTTATATGCAACATTCATTAATCTCACTTGAGTTCTATTTATCTAGAAAATTGTAATCTCTTCATAAAACATAAACATTAGACTAAATGCATGTGGAAATTCGCCATGGATCTTGCCAGCTGATAATGATGCCTACCAGTACTTGGGCTTAGTGCGACCGTCTACACTAAGCTTAAATGCTTGGAGGTTCTCTCTCTTGCGCCGCTTCAGTTTGTCCATTATCTGTCACAAAAGCATCAGAGTTTCTCTTACTTTTCAAACCAAAACTAGTCATGGAGACTGACATACTAACGCAGACAAAGAACCATTACGATGATCTATCTGTTAATGCAGAACACTCACCTTTTCATGAACGTAGCTATCGTCCATTTGCCACCTGACAAGACTTTCGAGTCGTCTGTTAGTTTTTGAATCAGGACGAATCTTAAAGTCCATCGGTATGGCTTTTGGTATTTGCACTCTTTCGATTACTTCTCTAAGAGGTCGTCCAAGGTTAGGTATTGGTCCCCTGGATCTGTTATTTCCAAAGATTATTAACATTAATTACAACAAAAAACAATACTTTTAAGCTTAGATGATTGGTACAAAGAGAAACTTACTCAGATAAGTTGACATCTGTATTAAACTGTATAGCTCTTGTTTCAGACACCTTAGAAGCTGTAGCTTTTTTGACCTCTCTTCTTAAGAGCATTTGCTGGTTCTCTTCATTTTCCTCCTTGCTATACATCTTCTCGTATCTTGTGTTCTTATTGTAAATCATAAAACCCTGCCGAAAAAAGAAATAAGATCAAGAACAGAGTTGGGTATTAACAATCAAACCTCGAAAAAAATTGCTTTTAACAGAAAGGATTTAAGGTTTTTTGATATCTATACCCATTTGTTGACTAAATCATTAGCCAGTCTTCTATTAGATGCAATTTCTTCATCTGATTTTGATAAGAACATTATGACCTTTGGAAGACCGCTCTTGATTAACTGTTCTCTTCTAGAGTCTTGATTTAGATTGATACATAACTGCAATTCACAGAAGAAAACAAATGGTGAGATCTTTCTTTGCCTGTCATTTTGAGAGCTTATTCTTATGGACTAGAGAAAGATAAGTTTCATACATCGTTGAGATTCTTCAATACGGAAGTACGGATGGTTATATTGGGTAAGCTGCCATCAGGAAGAGGGTCGAGCCAACTCTTGAGAAGGTTAAGTACTCCATGATTTAAGAACTCAGTTTGAAGATTTTTCCTGTTAAAAACCAAAAAGATCCAAACCGAGAGACATTGATTTCAGAGATAACACACTAAGATATAGAGAAAGAGCATTGTAATCACTTGAAGTGTGATGTATTTACTTTGAGAGAACTTCATTGAGAAGAGGTAACTTGATGAGCTTATTAATGGCAGGTTTTCCTTCTAAATTTAGAATTACGTCGTCTTCTACAGCGATTTCAAGTTCAGCCATCACTTGCTCTACTCGTATTCCAATCTCTAACTTGTTTTTCTCGGCCTTGCTCTTCTTTCTTACAATCTTGAACATTTTCTCAATCTCTTCATCTTTCTTACGACGATTTACTACCACTTTATCATCATCCTGTTAACCATAAAGACAAGAGAAAATCAAACTTATAATCTAAAGAAAACATAACAACAATACAGAGTTCAAATAACAAACCTTGGAGTTCGTAATTGAATCCCACATCTCATTAATCTCTGTGGAATTTTGAACCGAATCTTGCATCTTCCTCTTCTTCTTTGTCTTCTCAGGAAAAGAATCAGACTTCTTCGTCTGTCTCTTCTTCCCTACTTTGTCTATAAAATCAGTCCTAGGTTCCTGATAATCGTTAAGATCTTCTTCGTCTTCGTCTACTAATTTAGGAAGAGAATTCGACTTTATGACCCATCTTGTCATTGGGAATTTCGATTCCGCGTTCTCTTCAAGGCCATTGAAAGCTTTTTCTAGTTCGTTATCAAGTTCATCGTTAGAAGAACTTGACGCTTGCATCCTGCGCATAAGAACACGAAAAACGTTAAAACCCTAAATATTATGATGACCTAACTTCGATGTATATATGAAACTTGGAAACCATAATTCCTTGTATAAACCCTAATTTACATTGAAACAAACTAAGGACGACGAAGAAACATTACCAATTCTCTTCGTTACTCATATTTTCGTTCTCTCGATGTGAATTGCTCCGTTCCAGAATGTTTGTACAGAACACAAGTAGCTTCGTTTATATAAATACAATGACTTAGCTTCGTGTAGTCCAAGCTATCGGATTGTTAAGTGTTTTACTTTATCTCGCCACGTCACCAAAAACCGTGTATTTCCAATATTTTTTTCATCCAGTAAGGAGTTTAATAAAAGTAAAACATTTTTAACTGCGTAGCTAACAGTGATAAATCTAAGGATAATGTGCTTATAGATTCTTCCACAATAATTTTGTTTATTATCAAAAATATAAATTTGTTAGGATTCATCCTCTCGAAATCGACTCATCCGTTGAGTAATGTTATTAGACGTACATTGATTTTATTATCTCAAGTTTTTTTTAAAAATTGAATGTTGAATTCTTTTTTTTTTTTCCAACTCAAATTAATTAAAGGAAATAACCAATCAGACGACACGATTTTACAAAAGACATATCTCTCCATAAACCTCTTATATATATTACCGACCAAAAAATATACCTTCGAATTTAATTGCTTAAGAATCAAATAAAGACTCAAACAATCTAATTAAACAAGTTACAAATCTACCTAAAGTCTTTGATATACATATGAAAAGCTGGTCACTGGTCTGGTTTTATGATCATCTTCACAACATAAAATATTTTGTTTTAACTGCCTTAAAATATGTATGCAGTGGTGATAAACCTTTTTTTACTTCAAGCACGCCTAAGTTAAAACCTAGCAACCCATGACGAAAACTAAACCACCCTAAATTGGAGCAAAAAGGAAGATCGATAGATCTCCATTAGGATCGATCGATTCCAATACCATCAGAAGATGCACTCGATCTGAAGAACGACCAACTACTCTTTAAAGTCGTTCTGAACCGCAGATCGATCGATCGTTCCAGAGAAGTGAACTGCGCCCGATTTGAAGAACGACTAGTTAGATTAGAGATCGACCATTCTACAGTGGATCGGTCAATCTACACTTAGATCGACCGATCCACATGCTTGCGCGAGAAAACCAGATTTTCCTTATTTTGTACCAGATGCGTTTTTAGCCTATTTAATTAGGTTTTCTGATATTTTTAGAGACACCTTTTCATAATTTTACACAATAGACTTTTAGCTATCATCTTGTAAGATTTGGGAGAAGATTTCATCTTCTAGCTTTGAGAAGAATTTTGAACCCTTTCCATTATTCTTTTTGCAATTCAATTATGCTTTCTATCATATTGTTTTCTTTGTTTTATTTGATTATGTCTGAGTAGTTCTCTAATCAGGTTTAGAGTTTTCTAGGATTTTAGGGAATCAAAGAATTAGGAACAAATAGGGATTGATTTTTAGTGTTCTCCATCTATTGTTGTGTGTAATGCTTAAACTAGCATGATCACCTAGTTTGTGATCATAGGTTGTTTAACTCACCAAATGTGCTTGTTAGATGCCTGAAATAGCTTAGATAAGCAATTAGTCCTTAACCAACGAAAGCTGATGTTAAGGCTAATCGTGGACATATCAGACCAATTCAGTAATGCATGTTCAGATCTCTAGAACCAAACGACAATTTACGATTTCTAGGTTGCTAGATATAGTAGTCGACACTACGACACTGAGTTTGCTATATTTTTATGTCTGAGTCGAGAATTGGTTGAATGTGTGTCCTGAATAGTTTTTTTATTCGATCTCATGTTTCCTGATGAACTCCCGATGCTTGCTGCTTTTATTATTGAATTCTAAAACCGTTATTCGTTTTAAGTTGTTAGCTACAATTACTTTTCATTCTAATTGTCTTAGCTTACATTAGATTTGAGTAATCGACAGTGCAATCCTTGGTCTTCGTGGATTCAATCCTTAAGTACTATTTTGATTTCTTGTACACTTGTAGTAATCTTTTAGGGTTAAAACTCTGTGATATTAGAGTACGTCATCGACACCACAACACCATCCTTTGAGTCATGTGGTAAGGAGAGAGGAATCTCATTTACAGCAGCATAGAAAATCGTTCACTTTGTGTGCGACTACACGATCACCAACCAATCAAAGCAAGAACGCAACGACACCAACACCAATCCGTGAGTCACATGTACAGCATAAGTTGGGATGGGTTGTGACGAAACAGAACAGAAGTATTAGGGTTATGCTTCAACTATGATGCATGACATACTCTGGGGCATCATTGTCATAAAGCTCGGCTACAACATCATTATATTGTCAATAAGAGGTTGTAGCAAATTGCATATGCCAAGTGACGTTATGTGCCATTTGACATAGGGGATTGGGTCTTCCTTTGCCTACCGCGACAGCACATTATTTTTTGTCGCACCTCGTTTCAGATTGAGACTCGTGTTGGACCAGTAGCCTTTCACTTATGATTGCCTGAAGGTACTAGAGTTCACTCTATTTTTCAGAATTCTATTTTTCAATTCTCAATGTTGAAGAAGAGGGTTAGGTCAGATGTGGCATCACTGAACCTTGAGGATAAGGTTCGTCTTTATGGGGGGAGGGGGGGGAGTAATGATGCGATTATAAGACGAAAATGAAATATTTAAATGATGTATGGAATTGTCTCCTAAAGAGTGGTGACATGGAAGAATTGGGTTACGGGCGACAATCTATGCGGAAAATAGACAGATTTTTTTGGATTGGGTCGACGGGAACGCTTCAGCCTAAAAACTGCTAACGAGCTAGGGATGATCGTTATATGGTCTCCCACCGAGGGGCTCTGAAGCAATCTAGAGGATGGTGGAGCTAATGTGTGTAAAGTTGGTTACTACGAGCAGTCTGACATATTTGGTACAACTTGTTGAAAAATACGAGTTGTACATGTTTGCTTTCCATGTATAGTGTAGACTTGCTTTAGTTAGGCTAGAACGTTAAGTATCGGTGAGCATAAGTGATCTCTTTACTGAGCATTCATTACTCACCCCTCATTTTTCTCCTTTTTTCCAGATCAAATCAAGGATCATGAGTAGCCGGTTCGTGTATCATGATTTAATGAAGTTATTTATTTTTGGATTTTATTTTTCCTATTTTATTGACATTTTTCGGTTATTTTATCACTTTTATTTAATAAATTTATGTAATACTTGAGACGTTAATTGAATAAAGTATTTTTGGTACTAAGGGACATGCACTCTCAAATAGTTAAGAGATTGGTGTTACATATGCACTATCAATCTTTATAATGAACTCAAGCTAAGAAGCAATATGATTGTTGCAATTCGAGTGAATGATTACGATGAAACTAAACGATGTAAAATTAATAAAATAATGACATCAAGTCCAAGGTATTTCTCAGGACGTTAGGATTCTAAACGGACGTTTGGACCTAAAATCCTAGATACGCATTATCACTGAAGTTCGTTATGTTCATTAATTGCGTTAACATCAACTTTTGTTGGCTTAGGACAATCTATTCATCTATGTTCTTTCAGACATTTAAACAAACAATGTAACAAAAATAGATTTAAAACTTACTTGATTAAAACTTCTTTACCCCATTTTGATAAAAATTTGACTGTCCAGCCATTTATTTTATCCTGCAATTTGCCCTTAATAAAAGCAAAAACATTTGTTTTCACACTCTCCATTCCTTTGGCTGGTAAGCCGAAATAAGTACCCCATTCTTTCAATATTCCTAATACATAAGAGTTCATGTAACTCATTTTTAGCACCACATAAATGGCCATCGAAATGATTTCGAAAAATTAGTCTGTTGACCTGAAACCACCTTGTACTTCAAAATTTCCACACTCCTAAGTTATTAAGATATTGTCTGATATCAAATATCCACTAACAAGGCCATATAATTTTCAGCCTTAAACGGAGTACCTTACAAATAAGTTTATACCCTACATTACATAGGTTTATCGCTCTAACCTCCGCCACCTTGTTAGGTATTTGGATTTTTGTAGTTAAACAAATATTAGTCAGAATTGACCTGCATTATTTTCATATATAGTTCAGAGCTGTAGCAGATCGATTTCCATGATGAATGCAATTTTGCTTTCTTTTTGCTCCAACTTTTGCTTTTTCTATTTTGTTGTTTTTTGTAGATTTGTTACATCAGACAGTCTGTAGACCAATTAGAGTTTGCCACGTCAGTTCCGTTTAACACAAATTGGGGCCACTTTCTTGACTAACCCAAAGTGCTCAAAAGCAAGAAATGCTTTTTCTTTCATCGATTACACATTTTAACCTTTTGTCTCAGAATTTAAAGACATTGCTCTCGAGAGTTCTAGGGTCTCCTACTTGTTGTAAACTAAGATAGGAATTAGAAAACAATCGTTGATTCACTCTTTAATACCCGAATTGATCTCTCTTCTTTGAAGATTATGGAAATCAAATTGCCAATAACCTAAAGGGGAAACTTTATAAGCATTGGATTGATTCTCGCCAAAACTTGAACTGGACCAATCTTCTTCGATTTCAGCTTACTGTACTCGTGTGGTGGAATGCCTTCTTTAGAGAGTACCACCCAAACCAAGTCACCAACTTCGAATACAACCTCACGTCTACGTGTTTTGCTGATAATGTAGCCGAATATACCAAAAAAAAACTAACAAATCAATGGATTGGTAGGTTCAGTTTTGTTATTCAAAATTCTTTGTTAGACCGGGAGAATTCAAAAACTTTAATTGAAAGAGAAAACTTTATTCTTTATAAAATAACAACCAAGTTCTAAAGAAGAATTACATAAACCTTATATAAAAGAGTAATTGAAGAGATAAAACTCTAATAAAGATAAGATCCAAATAAAAAAAGAAAAATAAACATAAAACAGAAATATAACTTAAATTAATGGATGACTTGCGCAGCAAGTCTCGGATGTCGCTACATCAGCTTGAGTTCGGAGAAAGTTTGATGAGAACAAAGAAGTGTGCAATAACTTAGCTTCGTGTAGTACAAGCAGTCGGATTGTGAGTGTTTTGATCTCGCCAACAATCCATATAAAGAAAAATACTTATCACCATAAATAAAATTTAAAAAAAAGTTATATATATATATATATATATATATATTGAAATCAAAGAAGATATAGTTAATATTTCCAATATCTTTTTCATCCAATAACGATTTAATCAAAGGAAAATATTTTATTAACTGCGTTATAAATCTGAGGATGATGTAACTATAAATTCTTCAACAATAATTTTGTTGTTATCAAAAATAAAACTGTTACGATTCATCTTCTAGTAATCGACTCATGCATAGAATAATGTCATACATTGATTTAGTAAATAAATACAATTTGAATACCATATTTATATGATAAATTACATCTGAATTTACCAGTTTGATTTACTCAACATATATGATGTATAAAAGTTATAAATCAATCAAATTACAATTATTATTTTCTTAGATTTAATCCAATTTAATTTAATTTTTCATTCTATTTCTGCAATTCTCTACTCAATCCCACCAAAAACCCAAAACACAATCAATTGTCAACCCAACTAAACCTAGCCACGATGATTCTCTATACTAGCAAACATGGACGCTCATTATTGTCGTTCCTATACCTTCAAGATTTTTTATACTTGAGCATTATCAATAAGAGGCATCACTCACTCAATTCGCAAGGGATTTCAAATGAAAAGGTAAGGTTTAAAGTTGGGTAACCACTAAAAAAATGAAAACATCCACCTGGACTAACAAGGGTGGAAAAGCGATAAAAGAAAAGTACAAATGTTTATTTGGTGACAATGGCCATGCATCTAAAGGTCATAAGTGGGAAAATTAAGATTCGTTAAGTACATTAAACACGAGGTTGGCATCGAATCAAGCAAGCATCATCAATTCAACTAGTTTTATGAGACCCACACTTTAAGTTTGGGAACTTAATTTCATAGCCCATAAGGCCCAGTAAAAAGAAATGGTTGAAACTTAATAAAGAGGAAAATTTGTTAGAAATAATAAGATTTTATCAACCTAACAGTAATACATAATCTTATCTCCTATAAAAACTAATCAAACTAGAGCCGATATACCTTTTCTCCCTTCTCCCATATGGAATCTCAAAATCTCAAGTCACCATCTTCGTTGCCTAAATTCTTAGAGCCACCTACCGGAATCTTCAACTCTTCTGGATAGATCTTGTTTCTAGAAGTTTCAAATCGCTCGTCGATCGAAGTTGTATTGAGTGAAATATAATAAGTTTAAGGACGATTTCCTAATAGATTTGTGCAAAGATATCTAGATCGAAGTTGGTTCTGGATAGAGCACGTACCCATGAAGCCAACGAGACCGTCGAAACTTGGATTTAGATAAGATCATTGTCTGTAAAGATGTTGCTTGCTCTGTAAGAATCATATGTGTATCTGTCTGATAAACCATAATCTGTCTGGTTGCTTGTGTGTAAAGGTATCGGTTTTGGAAATTGTTGGGCTTGATTTTGTTGCGTTTTTCAGTCAATTCTCTGACAAATTAAGGTGAGGATGTGATCTGCGAGTATGTTAGCTTCTGTTTAATTTTGGCACTTTAATCTAAGTATTAAAATATTTTAATAAATATAAATAGATATTATATATTTTATGAATAATATATTAAGGATTTTGTGGTTGTTTGAATTATTATATATAATATATAAATATATTGGTATTGTGTTATTGTTTGAGTAGTTAAAAGTTAGAAAAGTATTTACAGGATGTAAAGAAAAGTTTCTTACATGGTTGACATGGAATGAATCGAGGTACGGGTTGTTACTTCTATGGATAGACTGCTGACGTGGAATGAATCGAGCTATGGGTTGTCGCTTCCATGAAGAGATTGTTGACATGGAATGAATCGAGTTACGGTCTGTCACTTAATTCTATGAATAGATTTTTGTTGACATGGAATGAATCGAGGTACGGGCTGTCACTTCAATGTTAAATAGACTAATGGACTGTAGTGGCTCTGAAGTCATCAAGATCAACGGTCTTTCAACCTGAAGATTCAACGGGCTTCGGATAAGCCAGATTTGTCCAGTCAACTACAAGAAGAGACGACGGAGAAGGAGGAGAGACCGAGGATGAAGAGAAGGACGCTTGAAAACACTTTTTCTTCTTCACATTTGCCTTTGCCATGACAGATCGAGAGCACATAGACGGAGCAAAAGACGAGAGAGAAATTGGATCTTATTCAAAACATAAATCCTCTTCTTTATCCTAAATCGAATCTCTAGCTAGTCACTATTATAAATTGCTATTATTATCAACCAAATTCTAAAAATTCGGTGGGAATTACGTAAATAACTAAGAAAACGAATAACATTTGAACAAGTTTAACGGAGAGAAACAAAACATAGACCATGACATGATCTTCAATCCCCACTTTGACGCACCGTAAGAAAAGATAAAACAACATTAAGAACAAAGATCTTTTAGACAAGACAAAACAAGTGAATGTGAATCAACTTCTTTTGTCTTTTTTTTGGCCTGGATTTGGAAAAAAATAAAACAAAAGTTATGAGAGATTCAATCTATTTTGTATGGATTGATATAAATCGAATAATGGTAATAATTATGATGGTGATAATAATTATACCAAATCGTAGTGTGTTTTTGGATTGGAGAACATAAATCCGATATTCTTCGATGAAGGTCTTTCTCATTTATTTGGTGAAGGTAATCTCATTCGATCTCCTGATGATCGTAGTGTTCGATTACTCCTCGACAAATATACTGGTAACTTATTTTTTCAGAGATTTTAGTCACTTTAAAATGATTTTATTGTAGTATAAATTCAAATGTTAATATACTGAATTTGAATAGGGTCCGAATTTATCTCTTCAAGCATGTATCAACATGGATTTTTCAGTTCGTTGATTAAGTTACCAGGAGCTTATACGGCTGGTGTTGTAGTCGCCTTCTATGTAAATCGCGATTTTTTTTGTTTTTTATTTATTTATTATTAAACAATTTATAAGCATATACTAAAACTATGATACGCAATTTGTAAATTTCAGACATCAAATGGCGATGTGTTTGTGAAAAATCACGACGAATTAGACATAGAGTTTCTAGGAAATGTAGAAGGAAAACCGTGGCGTTTTCAAACGAATATGTACGAAAACGGTAGTACAAAACGCGGCCGCGAAGAACGTTACCGTCTTTGGTTTGATCCTTCCAAAGACTTTCACCGTTATAGCATCCTTTGGAACCCTACCAAAATTATGTTAGTTTCCTTTTTTCTCTTTTTGCTTTATACTTCACTTTTATTTATAATCATAATTAAACAAAAATGTGATTAGTAACATTCAATATGACAATGTGATTAGTAAAACTTCAATATGTTTGATTAAATTATGAGCTTCCAACTCAAAACCAATTGGTAATGAGGGGATTGGTTCTTAGATTAGATATATTAAATTAGAATGATTTCAATTTCCGATGTGAGATATCAATCACATTCTAACACGCTCATTCGAGATAATAAGTGGTATAATCTAACATCTCAAAGCATACCACAACAGACGCATTTATCATACATGCTTTGTTAGGCCATGATCTCGGATTCTAATACCATGATAAATTATGGGCTTCCAACTTAAAATCAATTGTCAATGAGTAAATGGAACCTTAAATCATATATATATATTAAATTATAATGATTTTAACTTTCGATGTGGGGATATCAATAACATTCTAACAATGTTAATTAATATCAGATTTTGGGTAGACGATGTACCAATCAGAGAAACCATAAGAAAAGAAGAAATGAAAGGAGATTGTCCACAAAAGCCAATGTCTCTCTACGCAACCATTTGGGATGCTTCTAGTTGGGCTACTTCCGGTGGAAAATGCGGTGTCGATTACACATTTTCACCTTTTGTTTCAGAATTCAAAGAGATTGCTCTCGATGGTTGTAATGTCTCCGACTCAATCTCAACAGTCACCGGAGACAACAACAATGGTTATAATAATCAGAATTGTTCAGTCTCAGACGAATTTCTCATGACTAGCGATTCCTCAACCATTACTACTAAACAAGGAGCTGCAATGAGACGATTTCGAGAACGTTACATGTATTATTCTTATTGTTATGATACCATGAGATATGCAGTTACTCCACCAGAATGTGTGATTCTGTCTGCTGAAAAGAAACGATTTAAAAATACTGGACGATTGAAATTTGGAGGTAGTCATCATAAATTGAATAAAGCTCGAAGGAAACGACGGAAGAATCGACCTACAACAATTGAATCGGTTGATCTATAACATTTATTAGTTTGATTAGTTTTCTGGATATGTATAAACTTTGTTTTGTATTTACTTATGTTTTGGATATGTAATTTCGATTTTAAATCTTATTAACATTCATCATATGTTTATAATTTTACGCAATTTGAATTTTTACGTCGAAATTATGTTGAAATATAGAAAATGAAGAACTAAGAATCTACAATACTTACTTTTTGGAGCTTTATGACTTTTTTGGGGTCTACATTAGAGCTTTGTGATTATTCAAGTACTAGTTTTGGCTTATTTCGAACAAAGGTTTTTTATAGCTCACGTTACAAAGAAAATAGACAAATTGCAAATTTCATGAATGTGAACCAAATTGAAAATAAACAAAATCTACAAGCCAAGAAATAGTACTACTTAACAAGCAAACTCATACAACTCAGTTTAACATAAAACTTGATTCTTATGGTTTATCTTCTTCTCAAGAAAACCAAACAATAATATAACAAAATTAATTATCAACTTGGCAAGCGATTCAACATCTTACCTGTTAAAAATGGAAAAAATATTCTCAACTTTCTTATAAGCACAATATTAAATTTGCTTACACTAAAAAATAAATAAATAAATCCTAATACATTGGTTCATTTCAAAGCTATAATACACCCGAATGAAGAAATACGAGATAAACCGAATCAAATTAGAGCAGACTAAACCGGACTAGTTCTCATAATTAAACTTCCAAAAAACCGGTCAATCTAAGAATGGAGTTACGATGTCGACTCAAGTCTCTTCCTTTAAGGGTACAAAACGAAAGAGCCATTTGCTTCTCCGTTCTTCGTTTTCCGATTATGATATGCGGCGGAGTCATTTCTCTATCTTCATCTTCCTCCTCCATACACCGGAAATTATTTCCCGACGGAATTTTTACCGGAGATGACTTCTTCTCCGTCGTCGTCGACTTTCTTCTGTTGTTTTCGTTGTTACTACTTTTGTTGTTGTTATTCGTTAAATATTCATCGGAAACTATAACCTCGGATTGATGAAATTCTTCTGACATTGAAAAATCAAAAAGAAAATTTTGGATAGATTGAAGAGCGAGGTAGGCAAATAAGACAGAACTATGAAAATATGGAATTTTATAAAAACCGAACATCGCAAAGAGAATCTCATGTTTTACACGTATATATATACACACATGTGTTTGTATGTATAGGTAAGATTAAGTAAGATCTTGTGTTACATCAGATGATGTCATGGTGAAGGTGTTTGAGTGAAGTCAAGGGATTCGAACTAATGATTAACAATGTAATTAATTATTATCGTGAATCATACAACTCTTTATTTGTATTAACACATCATTTCGCCATAATATATTTCCGTGTGGGTACGTTACGTAATTACTATCCTCATAAATCATTTTATTTAAAGGTTTTACTTTTTGCGTGTATATTCAAGGTTTTTGCCAAGTTACTCTCTTGTAGTTAAGATGATCCAGATAATAATTACGACACAAGGATTAGATTCCTCTTTATTACACTAGTAGATTAAGAAAAAATTTATGATGTGGGTTTTAAACTATAGATCAGATCTTATCGATTTAATTGTTGAAAACAAAAAATTCAAGATTCTTTGGTTCGCAATGAATATATGTTTCGGGAGTTGCATGATCAATTATGAGGAATCAATATATATAACAATTTCTTGTTTACATATTGTCAATATATATGTAAATTAACTTATATTTATAGGAAAATGCATTTGATAAAATGTTAAGTTTACATATCCTATTTTTCCATAAGAATTCGATTTCAAAGAATCATATAATTTTTATATGATATTATACGATAGGTGAATTATGTAACATTATTTTCTTGCATATAGATTTTTCATGTATTTTTAGAAATAATTATGTCTACACTACAAAATAATCAAGTATTAATGATTATTTAATTAGGTATATATTGGTTTGATTAATACTTAACACTAAGTGTTATCATTTACAACTTTAGAAGTTACAACGAAATTTCAATGATTGTGAAGCTGAGTCGGTGTGACGCTGCTGAACGCAAGAGCGGCGAGTTTGGTGGCGACGCGTTTATGAAACAGCAAAAATAATCACAAAACGTAAAGAACATCCACTCGTGCCCTAACACGTGTCCAAAACGTCAACCAAATTTAACGTCACAAGGCTTCCGTCTTGCCGGTGCCACGTGACTATATTTATCCAGAACTGCAAAATTGCTTGACAAGTTTACAGAGGTGTAAAAGTCTTTCTTATTCTCAAAATAGTGAGGCATAAGCCATACGTATAGATACAATTAGATAAACTAGGTATCACATAAAAAAAGAATGGGAAAATTGGCAAATACATTCCCAACTTTCAAATTTCCGCCATATGCAGCACCAACTATCGGGTTTTCAAAACGAACATAATATTGTAGTTGACTTCTTTTTGCGTCCCAATGTTTTTGTTGACTCGGTCAAATAAAACACATCGTTAAATCGTGTAACGGATCAAACCAAACAGAGTTAAGGAACTTTATTCTCCCGTTAAGTCTAAAAGCACACATGTTATAATTTGGATAACCCCTAATCGATTTCTTCCTCCAATCTCGCCATTCTTCTCTTCCCGAATCGTTTTCCGTGATTTTAACCCGATTTTACTTGTGATTAATTTTCGAAAAATCGGAAGATGAAACTGACCGAAGATGAGGTGATTGAAGACGAAGAGGTTGTGATGAACGGAGGTTAGGAAATGGAAGAAGAGGAAGATGAGGAGGAGACATTGTCGCCGTGTTTATTAGGAATCGAAGAGTTTCCTCACCAGTCAGAGTAAAGATCAATTGTTGTAGGCCAAATATGGGAGCATTCGGTTATGGCTCATACTTCTCTCTCTCTCTACAATGGACATGCACTACTGTAGTGACATGTATGTGGAAGAAGCCATTGAATTTGTTGGCCAATGCATACTTGAGATCAGGTCAAGGCTGGTCATTGCACCACCAAACTTTGTGATCAAGATTGTGGACAAGGAATGAGCTCGTGAATATGCTTGGCGTCAGTCTGTAAATCAAAACCTGGGGGGTATAGATGCTTCTGTTGATTCTTTCTGCTTGTTCTTTTGCTTGTCGAATCTCGGTTCCACGTCCAAGAGGTACATTCCATGTATACTCGAAAACAACAAATTTACCGTCAGCCTTTGATTCCCATACATACCTGAATATGGAAAAGAAGTTATCAGAAAAGCTTGTCAAATAATTTTACAAGCATAGAAGAGTATATCTCCAAACAGAACCGTCTCAAAATCAACTTACTAATAGTCATCATTGTGCTTGCTAATGACTTCAATGTAATCAGCAACAAGATATGCAGAATATTCCAACTTCAAATTGTCCAATAAGGTTCAAATCCCTGCTTGATTTCATTTCTCAACAAAAGCTAAAATTTTTATTGATTCAGACTAGTATACAAGACAAAGTATCACTCAAAACCGGACAAAATATTCGAAGATTCCATCATGGAAAACATGGCTTAATTTTGAGTGGTGGTGTTGGGGATTTTGCCTTGTTTCAATTGGGAAAGAGCATATTCAGCAGCACGAATGAGATCAGCAACATTGTGTTTAGAAATCTCCTCAGAGCCAAAGAAGAAGATGGTCCTAACCTCAGCTTTCCTTGCAAGTCTTGAAGCGTAACTAAGCTGCAATTTTGGTGAGTTTATGCTCCTTAGTAGTTGTCAATATAAAGAAAGAACCTCCTCTTTTCTTTGCAGCCTCTTCTGCTGTTAACCATATCAGACTCTTCATAATTTTTATGGAACAATAATAGCCTGCAAATAAGGTGGGAAAAGTGTTCATTGGGTAATTTTATCGAACACCTAGTGCGCAGTGTTAAACAACAACATCAACGCAACAACTGATGTAAGAAAAAATCAATCAAACATTAAGCTATATCACCCAAGCAAGGAATCAAACAAATGTTCAAATATATATATATATATCAAAATTCGTTTAGGGTTTAGTTCATCATTGAGAAATATAAGGTGAAGCAAACAAAAGCAAGTTTCAGAATTAGAGCTTCAATTGAACCTTGTTCAGTCTCTGTAATCAAATTTTGAATGTCTCAATTACTCTTAATTGTCCAGCTTATAACATATCTGCTTTTAGATTTAACAGAGAGAATAAACATTCCTTAACTCTATTTGATTGTTCTATTATACGATTTAACGAGATGTCTTATTTGGCCGGGTCAACAAAAACATTGGAACGCAAAAGAAAGTCAACTAAAACATTATATTCGTTTTGAAAACCCGATAGTTGGTGCTGTATATGGCGGAAATTTGAAAGTTGGGAATGTATTTACCAATTTTCCCATAGAATGTACATAACATAATATAAAGATTTACATGGGTTTCGTATAGCCCAATACCTCCTTCAAGTTGGAGTGTGGAGGTCACAAACACCCAACTTGCGAAGAAAACTCACAAACTCTTTTTGTCCAAAAGCTTTAGTAAAGATGTCTGCGAGTTGCTTAATAGTAGGAACATGTGTTCGTGCAACAACGCCTCGTACAATCTCATCTCGTATAAAATAACAATTAGAGCCCACATGTTAGTCCGCTCATGAAACACCGAGTTAGCACTAAGATATAGTGCCGACATACTATAACAATGTAGGGTCACAGGTTTTGAACAATCAACACCTAAGATGACCAGGAGTTGGCGTAACCAAAGAATCTCACTAACCGTATCCACCATGGCACGGTATTCGGCTTCGGTAGATGATCTTAAAACAACTCTTTGTTTACGGGTCTTCCAAGATATAGGTAAGCCACCTAAAGTGATAAACCAACCTGTAAGAGAACGTCTAGACATAGGACACGCAGCCCAGTCAACATCGCACCAGGCGTCGAGGACCAAGTCCGTATTCGATCGCAAAAGTATGCTTTGGCCAAGATTTGACTTGAGAAATCATACTACCCATGTTGCGGCTTGCCAATGTTCGAGACATGGAGCCTTCATGAACTGAGATAGAACATAGATTGAGTAGGACAGTTTTGGTCTCGTGACACCAAGATAGATCAAATGGCCAACCAAACGTTTGTACTGCGATGGATTATCATATAGAGGACCTACAACAAACAACAAACCGTGATTCTGCAATGATAGCTAGCATGTATTTCTCTAGTATAGATACATACCAGCCGGTGAACGAGCTATTTTGATGCCGAGAAAGTACTTAATGACACTGAAATCCTTCATTTGAAAACAACTACTCAAGTAGTCCTTAAAAGCATGTATAACTGCATGTGTACTTCCAGTGATGATAAGATCATCAACATAAACCAAGATATTTAAACGAACCTCATCTTTGTCGTATGTAAACAAGGAGTAATCCATGTAGTTCTGTTCGAAACCGTATTCAAGAAGAGCAGAAGTGAGTTTAGCATACCAACATCTAGGTGTTTGGCACAAGCTGTACAAGCTTTTGTGAAGGCGGCACACTTGTGTGTTGTCATCAGTCCGAAAACTATGAGGCAATTTGATGAATACCTCTTCCTCAAGATCTCCGTGCAAGAACGTGTTGTGAACATTCATCTGGGGGATTTTCCAATCACCAGAAACTGCGACTTGAAGGAAGGAGCGAACAGTGAAAACATTACAAGCTGGAGCAAAAGTTTTGGTGTAATAAATCCCCTCAGTTTGAATATTGCCAAGCACCACTAACCTCGCTTTCTAACGTTCAATAGACCCATCAGACTTGTACTTGATTGTGAAAACCCATTTACAACCCAAAGCTTTCTTTTCTAGAGGTAGCACTTCAACAGTCCAAGTACCACAATCATCTAAAGCATTGATCTCATCGCGCATGACATTACGCCATCGTTCGTCTATTTCGGCCTCTTGGTATGTTCGTGGTATTACCTCTGCAGTTATCGCAACCAAAAAATATTGGTGATTAGCAGAGAACTAAGAGCAATCTACAAAATCCTCAATAGAATACCAAGATGAATCCGTGAAATCATGATCTGATTTCGTGTGGGTTGTATTAGTGACATAGTCATGAAGCTTTGTCGAAACAATTTCTTCCTATGGCCACATCCTAAGAGCTCCTTCGCAGGTTGTTGTGTGTTAACGGGAGGAGAACCTACAAGGTCTGGAATAATTGCTTTGGCATCGTATAGAATATCATCTATGTCTAGCAAACGAGACGAACTTTCTTCAATATTCTGGTCTGGTTCCAATGGCTCAGGTGTATGAACATCAGATTGTGAAGCCAAATTAGAGGGCGAAAGTGGATGTTCAAGGGGAGGAGCTTGTACCGGAGTAGCATGTATGTTTTAAGTATCTTGAGGCACGATATCTGGTGCAGCAGGCGGAACTTGGTCCGATGTCTGAGAACTTTGTGGCAGAGGTGAATCTAATTCATCATCAAACTGACTATGTGGTGGCGTGAGAAGAGAAGAAGGAGACTGATCAGTAGGTTGTGTATCGTAAAGGAAATCAAATTCAAAAATTATCACATCCCGCGAGACAGTAATTGAACACGTTTCCAAGTCATAGACACGCCAATTAACCTTCCTTATCGTAGGGGTAACTGATAAAAACACATTTGTTGCTACGAGGCTGGAATTTGTCTCCTCCATGCTTCAAATTATGCACATAACATAGAGACCCGAGAGTACGCAAATGATCCAAAGATGGTTTACGATTGTAGAGGAACTCAAATGGTGTTTTACCTTGTAATAGTGGAGTTGGTGTCCGATTTATGAGATAGCCAGCCGTGAAAACACAATAACCCTAAAACTCTATTGGCAAATGAGCATGAAACCGCAGGGCACAAGCCATGTTCATGATATAATAGTATTTACGCTCCACACGACCGTTCTATTGTGGAGTGTGAACACATGAAGTTTTGTGGAGAATTCCTTTCTCATTAAACCACGACGGACTAAGAAACTCGAACCCATTATTGCTGCATATTGTCTTAACCCGTGTATCAAACTATCTTTCAACCATCACTATATACTTTTTCAAAGTCGTAGCTGTATTGGATTTATCAGGAAGCAAATATAACCATACAACCCTTGAGAAATCGTCTACAATGGTGAGAAAGTATTTTGAGCCACAAATAGAGGGAGTGCGATAGGGACCCCATAAGTCATAGTGAACTAACTCAAAAACTGCATATGCTTTATTAGAAATCAAAGGAAAAGTATATCGGGTTTGTTTAGAATGAATACAAACGTCACAATTGCGAGAATCAAAAACAGTACATAAATGCAAATCTAATAACTCCATTGCTTTAGAACTCAGATGACCCATATGTTGATGCCAAATCTCCGTAGAAGATGTGTTCTTCGTATGCACCTGCAAAGCCTCTGAAATTCCTCTAAAGAAATATAGCCCACGTAACTGCTCATCCCCCCCAATCAGCGTCTGTGTGATGCAGTTCTGAATAACACATAGCCTGTCAGATAACTGAAAAAGACAATGGCTTTCCGTAGCCAACTGTGACATCGAAATCAGGTGACAATCAAGACCATCCACGTAAAACACATTCTGCAATGTTAAGTGCGAACCGAGATGAACCTTTCCATGTTTCTGTGATCGAGTAAAGCGACCATCCGGTAGCTTAATACACATTGGTGTCATATCACACACATTAAATAGAAAATCAAGAGAACCAGTCATATGGTTTGCGCTCCAGAATCAATAATCCAAGATTCAAAGAAAAACATACCAAACAAACGATCATAAGATGACTGTTTTCTGTCATTAAGTCTGCAAACTAGCATCTTCCACTGCTGGTCAGTGAGATCGGTGAAACCAATCTGATTGGCATCAATGATTGTCGTTGTACCAGCAAAGGCGGTTAAGGAGCTTGGAGATGCAACAACATGATTTGAACGAGCGGGTTCAACACGTTTGGGTGGGAGTGACGAAGGATTAGAATCTGCGAGAGTAGGCTGAGGACAAGCTCCCCACCAATGGGGATAGCCTATCTTGCGGAAACAATTGGCAGCCAAATGTCTAGTGCGTCCACACGTCGTACATACTAGAGACGGGTCTTTAACCGAAGTTGATGAGGTAGGTCGATGTGAAGATTGTACCGCAAAGCTCACCACATCAAGACGATCATCAACAACACGGATAGATCGTCGTGCATCTTCGTCTTGGGAGACAACCTGATACGCTTCATCTATGGAGGGAACCAGATCACGGGACAGAAGTGAAGATTTTACCGGTCCAAAAACTGTGTCGTCTAAACCCAACAGAAATTGATGTAGCTTATCCTCTTCACGTTCCTTTGCAATTTCCTCTTATGTTTTTGCACGTTGAAAATCAGCTAAGCTAGTCTAAATCTTTGAGAGTTTCTCAAAGTAAGCTTCAACAATAATTCCTCGTTGTTGGCAATTAGCTAGCTTGGTCTTAAGTCGTTGAACTCGCTGTCCGTTCTTCACGGAGAATTGTGTTTGTATATGCGTCTAGAGATCATGAACTATTTCATGATGGGAAAAAGAGCTTGCTAGGTCAGGCGCTACGGTTAACTTGATCAAAGAGACAACCATAGCGTTATTAGCCCACCAATCCTCTAGATCTTTTAATACCATGACAAGTTTACAAAGGTGTAAAAGTCTTTCTTATTCTCAAAACGGTGAAGCATAAACCATACATATAGATACAATTAGATGCCTAGGTATCACATAAGAAAAGACTAGAATGTACATAACATAATATAAAGATGTACACGGGCTTCGTATAGCCCAATATTGCTCTCTTTCGCGGGCGGTTACGTGGCGGCGTTAATTAACGACCGATGATTTTGTTGCTTTCGGAGAAGAAAAAGGCCAAAATATCAATGTGGCTTAACAAGTCATATTTTTTACCTTCTATCTTAGATCTTTATATTCTTTTGAATTGAATATTGACGTAATGACGTTGATGGTTATAAACTTACAGTGAAACCAATCCTGTCTTATAGGCAAAATACAAAAAAGACTTTTTATTTATATTATGTCCAAAATTTCAAAAGGCTCAAAAAAAAATTATAGTAAGATAAAGATTTTAAATAGACTCAAAATTTTTAAGTGATTCAAAATTTAATAATTACTATGGTCTGATTGGTATTGCTTTCGTTTCGTTGCTTTGAAAAACAAAAAATTTTGTATGAAATTTATATTAAACCAACCATATTCTAGTTTGTTTTTGACTCTAAAATATGATTGGTTTAATTTTAATCTTTTACAAAAAATTTTGCTTTTCAAAGCAACAAAATGAAAGCAATTACGAATCATTAGAGCTTGGTTGACAATTATTTTCGTTTCATTGTTTTGAAAAAAAAATTTTTTTGTATAATGTTTAAATTAAACTAATCATATTCTAATTTATTTTTTACTCGAAATTATGATTGGTTTAATTTAAATCTCATACAAAGATTTTTGCTTTTCAAAACAACGAAACGAAAGCATGCTAATCAGGCCCTATGTTAATTTTTTTTGTCAACAATTAGATTGATAAGGCTCGATTCATAGCCAAAACTCGCATCCTAAATTTTTTTTCTTCCACTTATATTGTAGAATGATCGAATCCGGATTAAAAGAAAATTTGTCTGGGGCAATTTTTCTTAAGTTTGAGCCTTTTATTTTTTTAATTTTTTCCAAATCTTATAATAAAAAAAATTGTTTAGACTTTTTCAAATCACATACCCTACGCAAATGTCTATATCACCACTTCTTACGTACGGGTCTGAATGAAACAAGTAAAAGATGTGTCTTGCTACACAAACCAAAAAGTAAAAATAGGGAATGAAAATATATAATTTTCGAAGATATAACCAATAAATTAAGAAAATAATTACTAAGAAATAGGGATTCAGTTAATTTATTCTTAATTTAGTTAGACACTAGGTGGTGAGAGTTTTATTGATCCAGTGGTTAGACAAAAAAAATAATAGGAAACTAATTATTATAATAAATTAACAATTTGGTATAACAAAAGTGAGATAGAAGAACTCTCTTCAAATAGAAAATAGAATATCAATACTGTTTTTCTTAAATTTTTGGTTGAGTGATGCTAAAGAATTGTTAAACTTCAAATTTGGTGTAAATCATCAATAAAAGAAATGGTGTTAATGCCATTTTAACTAGTTTTTTTTTCTAACAAACAACTTTATCCGTGAAGATGTCGCAAAAGCGAGATTATATTAATTGAGGGACAATTATTGGTAAGCAAGACATGCCTTGAGGAGTACGTTTAACAAAAAAAAAAGGTTATTGAAAATGATCGATGTATCCACCTATTATATTTTTATAACACTCAATTGAGGTTAAATTGTACAATAGAATTAACAGAATTTAATATAAGTTTTAAATAATTTTTCCCCTAAATCTGGTAAGGATATGTATTTTTTTACCGTTTTCATATATATATATAGGTTAGTGATGTGTTTTATTTTCTTTATGTTAATTAGGAAGCTCCGAACGGAAATCCATAATACTCCTAAGATTTGAGGATGGTCATGTGAATGTTCCGATTTTTTTGTTAATGAAAACTACTATACGAATTGGGAGTAGTGATAGATGCATAGTTTTCTGCTAAAGACAATAACTTAGCCATTTTCTTTCTTGCCTTTCGACAACTGTGGTTCCTATTCTTAGTGGTCCTTTCCATCATTTCCAAACAAGATTTAACTTTTATTTTAACATACTTTTGCATGGATGCTATATATATATATATATATACTCTGATCATATATACTTTTCCATATAACTTGTTCATAATTTTGAATATTTTTTTTGGTAACTCAGGAGTTCCCAAAATTGATAGGAAGAGAATTAGACGTACTATTCTTTTGGAGTGATGCATTCCACAAATAAATTCTCACTTCCAGATATTCAAATGAGCCGAGAACATGGACTTATATTCGTACAGAGATGATTAGGAAAATGTGTTTTAGTTTTGCATAACAAAAAAATCGAACTTGCAAACTCTTTAAAATCTCAAACCGTCTCTACCACTTGACTACAAGCTCCTTGTTATAATTTTGAATTCTTCTCTTTACACATATTTACTAATTAAGGTCATGACTTGCATATCATGCACACTAAGGTCTTGATCCATATGCTTAATAACTATTTATTATAAATAACAGCCTCTTATATATATACATATATATATATATATATAAACATTATTTTCTTTTCAAATAGGAAATTTAAAATCATACGATATCAAAAACATAATTTTTTTATAGAAAAAAACAATAAAATTATGTCATACATGGTGTTTATAAAAATGTAATAAAGTTTACAAATTAATAACTAAAATATCACATTAATCTAACATTATAGTCTCTTTTTGCTATATCTTATTGTTGATAATCATAACATGCATAAACCATATCGACCGTGAAATAGAGATAAGGTGTTCGTTTTCTTGACTAGTTCAATATCAATTTGTATAGGTCCTTCTTAATTACATCGACGTTGATGTTAACTTTGCTTAGAGTTTTTTTTTGTCGTTACTAAACTTTTTATTAATTATCTTTTCCATCTTTTCTAACCTAAAGTTGGAAATCCACGTATCATCTGGTTATAATCGGAAGTAAAAGTAAGAAAATCTTGAAATAAAAGCAAAACACAAACTCAAAGATAAAGATTAAAAGAGAAAAAAACTGGAAGGTTTCTCATTTTACTGCTTTTTCTACACAACATTCTCTAAAAACCATTTATAAGTTTGGCTGAGACCATCCCAAAGACGCAAGCTTTGAGTTATCCATCAGTTTTCTGTCTGGTTTTGTGCTATCCCAAACAAGCTTTCCTTTAAAGCCAACTTCTTTCACCAACTCAGTATATGCTCAAATCCGCTGTATTGATCCATCAAGAAAACACAAGCTGACAAGCATCAGCCAGATCATTGACATATAAAAACTCCCTCAAAGTTTTCACTTTCTTTCTTTTGAATGGAACACAAACTACATAATTACGGTCCGACATAATGTGGCAAGAAAATGACATACTTGATCTCTGATCCGAGCAAAAGTCAAGTTGTTGGCTACCAAAATAGTATTATCGGCTTTATAAAATTTCCTAATAATTAAGCAAAAGAAACGAATAAGAACATCAAATGTCATCAAACAAAAGAAAAAAACAAGCTAAGTCAAGAGTGATTACAAACTTAAAGACAATATGGCAAGGAGTACTTTAATTGTCAATGTCTATGAGGATCAGAGAACTATAACTTGGCAGCTAGAGAGTCTTGGAATGGCAAGGAGTTCTTTGAAAATTCTTGCAGATTCTTCTGTCTTCAGAGAAGCAGCCAAGCGTACTGTTAGTTTCTTAAGGGTTGCTGAGGTCTCAAGAAAGTAACTCACTAGTTTCATCTCCATTGCTACCCCTACCAGAGGCGTTTCTATATCAACATACTCGAGAGATGATAGTAAACACTTTGCTCCTGATAAATTACCAAGTCGCGGACCCTTAAACCATGAACTTGTATGAGATACCTGAAAGGACAACCGAGCGAAAGGAGCAAATAAGATTGAGTATATAACACATTCACCATTTGCACTATAGAAGAAGTAAGTATTTAAGTAAACAATCCTAACCACGACAAGAGATTTTAGGTTTGGACAGCTCTCAAAAAAGATGGGCAACAGCTTCCATCTGAAGTTATGGACGCTAACACGCAAGAAGGATACATTACGAAATAAGGGTAGTTGTTCACATTTTGAGTAACGATAGATAACCTGCAAGGAGAAAACAATGTATGAGGAAAAACTTATACATAGAGTTAAGCATTAACATAGGTTTACCTCAAGAGTACGGGAACCAATGGTCATATCTTTGACAGAAGAGATTCTCTCAAGAAAACTACGAATAATCATTCTCTTTTGTAGATCATTTTTAAATTTGTTTTCGAAACTCCAGTTAAAGAAAGTATCGATATAGGCCTCTACGAGAGAACTCAAATTATTTAGTATGAAATTTCCAATGAGACTATGACCAAGCCTCAGATATTGAAGCCTAGGAGCATTAATTTCAGCTACAGGATCATCTTCATCGTCATCCACCATAACGTCGACATCAAGAGTGAATCTCAATAGAGACTGAGAACACACACGTAAGACTTTGATATCATCTACAGGACAACTCGTTATATATAAGCTTTCAAGAACTGGGCAGCCTGAGATTAGCGTTTCTAAATCCAAACCGTCTTCAAAGTGAACCACAGTTAAATCCATGAATTTGAGACATGGTAAAGAAACAAACTTGGGACTAGCCAATTCTACTCCATTAAGCTTTAAGGATACTATGCTATCGCAAGTGTAAAGAGTTGGAGGCATCTGAATATCCCAACCATCCACACAGTAGATTGAATCATCAACAAAAACGAGATGTTTAACCCTCCGATCAACAACAGTGTTGATCCAACGACTGACTAAGTATTGATGGTCGTAATCAGCAATATTCCCATTGTAATTCAACTTAAAGCTTTCTAAGTAAGACTCACTGTTGAAACCCAAGAAGACATCGACAAAACTGACGAATGCTGTCTGGTGTGGAAAATCATCATGGTCCAAGTCCAATCCTGGTACGTATTTCCATATATTTCTCCATCTTTTGGACAATACACTAGTTCTAACCACATCCTCCGTAGGAAGATTCAAGAAAACCTTACATAGCAATGATTCTGGCAAAATGCTTAGCCAGTCAACTTTACTAGATCTTTTGACACCAACACGTTTCTTTCTACCTCCAGCCATTTAATCTGCATAGCAAACATAAAACCAATAAGAAATCCTCAAAACATGTGTGTACTAATGTTACTAGTAATTTTAACCTCAGTTTCAACCTTTTCAATCGATTAAACACCCAAACCCCCAATCAAACACACACATTATATATTAAAAAAAAAAAAAAATTATTCTCGTCAATGAAATTCCAAACTCTGAAAAGCCTCAATCTTTAATCCGTGACGAAGTGAGAAATGAATCGAGAACAGAGAAACCTAAAACCTTATAGTAAGAAAGGGACAGTAATAGTGATGGATTTTACCTTGAGATTAGGGATTCCTAGTTCTTAGTAAAATGAAGATGAGAAAACTGAACAAAATAAATATGCTCTTCGGACCCAGCTAGTCTGTTAATCTAACGGTGGATATCAGAAATTCAATAATAAAATTCTCAATATTAACGGTTGGATTGTTTAACAAAGCTCGATCAAAGCTATAGCCCAATCATATCTCTGACCCATAAGCCCACCTAAAATGGGCCAATAAATATTTAGTAGGCTCTTTTGTGCCACGTTATTTGGAAAGTTTGAGTTTATGATTACAATAAACTGACTTTTTTTCGTTTGACCAAAATTGAGCACTGAAGAAGCAATTCGATTATGGTACAATTTAGGCCTGCGAGTTGGGTTAGTACCGTTCGGGTCAGTTTATTCAAAATTCGGATATTTAACAAATTTTAAAATTATATTAAAATTAACCGAAATGCAAAAAATTCTGGATTGGTCGGGTATCGGGTAGTATCTAATGGTGCCGAATTAACTCGAATAAGAAATAAAAATTCATAAAAATAGATTTTCTTTTTTGAAAAATTCTGAAAAAATCCGAAAAATCTGGTCCGAACTTATCTAAATTGGCTTCTACTTGAGTTAGTTTCGGTTAAATTTAAATATTATGTAATACCCGATACCCAAATTATCCGACCCGAATCACTATCTGAATTCTTTAATAAATCACTTACCATATTACCCAAATTTTAAATAAATACCTAATCCGATTTGTCAAATTTTTGGTTCGGGTCGGATCGGGTTTTATTCTCAGCCTTAGTACAATCAATCCCAAAATATAAGGTGTTTAAGATGTTTTGGAAATTTCAATATAAAATTTAATATATCAAATTGTAATAAATTAAAATACTAAATGATTTTTGAAAATTTTATATTTTAGGACAGGGAGAGTACAACACAAAATTTAGGCCATAAGGGTATTAAATCCAAGAACACAAAATTACATTACATCAAGAAGCCAAAGACTCCATTGAATGGATTAACGCATGTCTAGAGGAGATTAAATCGATCAATTAAATAAGCAAATTATTTAGTTATCGTTTTTTTAGGGTTTAAATGGGTATAAAGTATTTAAATGGGGGCAAGGTTAAATTGGTTTATATAGGTTTAAGGTTAAGTGGGGTGGGTAAACCCATATTAACAACCCTACTCGTTTATCTCTGTTGGGTTAGATTTGTTAAGAATGGGCCCATGTTTGGGGTAAAGGCCCATTATATATGCACGTTTTATTCACCACTCGCCGGGTTGGATTAATTGAATCAAACTTGTTTCGGTTATTGAGCGGTTTAATTGATTAAACGAATTTGCTTCAGCTTACTAAATCGATTTTAAAAGCCCTAAATCGCTCCTCCTTTCAGCTCAATCGATCGTTGTATAATTTCTTTACGCGATCGTGTAGTATCTCTCGCTCAGCATTTAATCAATATTGTGGAACCCTAAATGCAATTCTGTTCCTGCTGCATCGTATCAGGTTCATTTTCTCTCTGGCTTGAGTAAAGGTTTCTGTTTTCTATTCTGTGTCTTATCTTCAACAACTCTTTTTTTTTGTCTATCAATCTTCAGCAAATCCAATTTCGAAAATTTCCCAATTCAATTTCAGTTGTTCGCTGATTGTGCTGCTGGAAGTGACAGTAATGTCTCTCTGTAACTTCAATCCAACTCGCGGAGGATTCCCATTGCAAGGATTATCAGTGAGCTCCTTTAATTTCTCCTTGTATATTGTATTTATAGTTATTTCAGATGTTAATCATTCCAATTTCCAGAAATCCCAGGAATTTGCATGTTTTTCATCGATAGAGTTTCCAAATTGTGGAAGTTACTCCAAGTTGAAGGCGAAAGGATTTGTTTTTTGCATCCGGGCAAAGGTATAATGTTATTGTTGGTACGTTCTGTTTAATGGCTAAACTTTTATTTGTTTTTCTCTTTTGTCATCGTTTAGTATTCTTTGTTCGTTAGAATCTATCTTTATTGGTTTCATAGCTTTAAAATGTACTTGCTTATGTTTCCTGTCAAATGAATTACAACATGTCATAATGATGAAATTGTTTTCAAGTTCTCAGAGTAGGAAGCCGGGAAATTGGACATTGGTTATGGGGTCACTGTAAAAGAGTTTCTATTTTTTGTTACATTACAGATGACATATATAATTAACTTATGTTTGGTTCCATAGCTTTCTTGAGTAATCTTTTCTTCCGATTGATATACTAGTAAGTTTTTATGTTGCTATTTCAGGAAGGAAATAAGGAAAGTGGGGAACAAAGAGCATCATTTGTGGAAGAAGAATGACTCTGCTGGGTCCGGGCAAAAAGCACTTAATCTTGTCCGGATGGTAAGCTAATTGTTTTTAGTTTCTCAGTATCTTTGGAATCGAAACGAGACAATAGTAAATTAGTCCATGTTGATTAATAACTCTCAACTGGCAGCTCTCTGGACTCCCAAATGAAACAGAGGCCGTTTATGGAGCTTTGAACAAATGGGTAGCTTGGGAGGTTGAATTTCCCATTATTGCTGTAGCGAAGGCTTTGCAAATCTTAAGGAAGAGAAGCCAATGGCATCGTGTGATTCAAGTAAGTAACATGACTTCCTACGGCAAGTCAAAATTTTGCTATAGATGAGGTGAGTGATGATAAGTTAGAAAATAGGTGGCCAAGTGGATGTTAAGCAAAGGACAAGGCGCTACAATGGGCACATATGATACCCTTTTATTGGCATTTGACTTGGACCAACGAGCTGACGAGGCAGAATCATTATGGAACATGATTCTGCACACGCATACACGATCCATCCCTAGACGCTTGTTTGCTAGAATGATAGCTTTGTATGCCCACCATGACCTTCAAGATAAGGTTATTGAGGTTAAGCAAGTTTCTTTCTCTATATCTTTTTTACTCGAGAATTGATCTTGATATTACTCTCTAAGCACTCAAAATTTTGTGGAACTCTTTACTTCTCTCAACGAGAAGTATGACTCGGTTTTACACTCAGTTTCTTTCGATTTTTCACTTTTAGGTGTTTGCAGACATGGAGGAGCTGAAGGTAAGGCCAGATGAAGATAATGCGAGGAGAGTGGCACGTGCCTTCAGGGAACTCGGCCAAGAAGAAAAACGGAAACTGGTCCTTAGGAGGTATCTCTCTGAATTTAAATACATCTACTTCAATGGTGAAAGGGTTAGAGTCAAAAGATATTCATCTGAAGAAGATTGATTACATTCTTAGGAACACACACATGCACACATGTAAAAGTATATATTATCCCCAAGTTTTTACTTTTGGTTGTAATTCTTAAATTGTGAATTCATCAAGATGACGGTAAAAAGAATCTTCATAAATGAAATTATCCTTTTCTTTTTTCCTTGGAAAAAGAAATGAATTGTCAATATTCAATGACACTCATGCTTTGTAGTGTTCATAAATCCATGCATGTGGTTGGTTGTATAGATGTGATCATTTTTTGTGCCCTTTTTATCTGAAAGAGAAACCAGCATGGCTGCTTTAACTAATTTGCTCTGTCACAAAACCCCACAAGATCATATGCTTCAAATTAATGAGTCACTGACTTCAAAACCTCAGTCACATTAAAACAGCATTTTCATTTATAAGTTTTTGTTTGCTTCTTTATTCGTCTATTCTATTGTCATTACATAACCAACATTATTCTAAATTCGTCTTATTTATGCTTTTGGTGGCTACTAAGTCCAGAAAGGTTGAATCTTTGTGGAGAAATGCTTCACAATTTGGTCACCAAGTGATTATTTTCTTACTTTAATCTCTTAAGAAGAAAAAGCATAAACAGAAACAGAGAAATTATGAACAGCAACTACCACACTATGTTAATCATGATGATCATCATCATGACATGGTGTCTCTTCTTATTCCCATTTAATGTTTCCTCCATCTACCTCCATTAATACTTACATCCATACCTCGACATCATTCTAAACTCTTTTTTTGAAAATTATGCATAGGCAAGTGGCCCTAACAAGTAACAATTCATGATTTGCTTACAAGTTTCCATATATCTCAAAACCAAGCCATTGTCTCATATCACGGCACATTAGCAAAATAAGCTAAACAAGTAAAAAATTAGCTTCATCGTTGTCCTCATCTCAATTTTTTCTCGAATCCAATTACATAATCCTTTTAATAACCCATCAAAAATCTAATCACAATGGGAGTAATTCGAACATATGATGCCTCTGAACCCAAAGTTCTCTTTTTTTGGGAAACTATAATTGCAGAATGATCAGACTACATACAAGTTGGTCCCAACAATGTAAGAAAGTGAAAATAATTACATCTCTATAGCTCGTTATGTCTCCATATCCATACTCTATACAGTTCCTACTTGTCTAACCGTAAAAATTATCACCGCGTTAACATTTAATGCTTCTTCAACTGTCTAAAGCTCAAAACTCTTTTTTGTTCTTTTGTCATTCCCTCCATATTCTTCTGAACCTTTATTATATACATCATTTACATTCTTCACGTTCTGGAATTAATCTCTCTCTTCTCTTCTTCCCATTCTCTCGTACTATCTCTCTCTTTAGGGTGTTCAGAGATGGCAAGAGCTTGTGTAATGATGATGAACATCATTATAATGATGACAGTGGCAATGAACACGGCTTTGAGTGAGCCAATTGCACCATGTTACTACATATTTGGTGATTCTTTGGTTGATAGTGGAAACAATAACCGCCTTTCATCCTTAGCAAGAGCTGATTACTTCCCTTACGGTATTGACTTCCCTTTTGGTTCAACCGGCCGGTTCTCCAACGGCAAAACAACCGTTGATGTCATCAGTAATCTTACAATCACACCTTTCTTTTGTTATGCTTCTGTTCTTTGGTTCAAAACATGTAACAGACCAAACAAAACAGCTAACTTTGATCTGTTTTCTTTGTTGTGGGAAATGTAAAATAGCCGAGCTTCTTGGTTTCGATGACTACATTACACCATATGCTGAAGCAAGGGGAGATGATATCCTGAGAGGAGTAAACTATGCTTCTGCAGCTGCCGGAATCCGAGAAGAAACTGGTCGTCAATTGGTAATTTATTCCTTAAAACAGAACACCAAATTTCGGTTTGGTGACATATCATTAAGACATAGTTTTCTTGACTAGGAAGCATAAAGTCTGTTTCTCTTTTTGGTTCAGGGAAATAGAATAACGTTTGCAGGTCAAGTAGCTAACCATGTAAACACAGTGTCAGAAGTGGTGAACATAATGGGAGACGAGAATGAAGCTGCTAATTACCTAAGTAAATGCATCTACTCTATCGGGTTAGGCAGTAACGACTATCTCAATAACTATTTTATGCCTCTCTATTACTCCACCGGGAACCAGTACTCTCCGGATTCCTTTGCCAATGACCTCATAACTCGTTACACTCAGCAACTTCGGGTCCGTTTCATATATTTTACACTGCTTTTATATCATCTGTTTCCTCTGAATGATACAGAGTATTTGATATAAATCTCTGTTTTTTGTCTTTTGGTGTATGAGTAGGTATTGTATAACAATGGAGCGAGGAAGTTTGCATTAATTGGAATAGGCGCAATAGGATGCAGTCCAAATGAGCTGGCTCAGAACAGCAGAGATGGAACAACTTGTGACGAGAGAATCAATTCTGCAAACAGAATCTTTAACAGCAAACTTGTGTCTTTGGTCGACAATTTCAACCGAAACACACCAGATGCTAAGTTCACTTACATCAATGCTTATGGTATCTTTCAAGACATGGTAGCCAATCCTGCTCGCTACGGTAAGCGTCAACTCTGAACAGAAACACGAACATACTTCACCTGAAGTTTTGTTGATCAAATTCTTGTTAATGGTTCAGGGTTTAGGGTAACAAACGCAGGGTGCTGTGGAGTTGGGAGGAACAATGGACAGATAACTTGTCTTCCAGGTCAATCTCCATGTCTGAACAGGGATGAGTTTGTGTTCTGGGACGCGTTTCATCCAGGAGAAGCAGCGAATGTTGTCATTGGTAGTCGATCTTTCAGGAGAGAATCTGCTTCTGATGCTCATCCTTATGATATCGAACAGCTTGCGTCGCTCTAGTTCATAAGATTTCTCCACACAAACAGGATGAAAGAGCAAAAGATTTCCAGTATAAGTGTTTGATAATTGTTTCTTTTTGTTGCTGAAGAATTGTTTGTTATTGTGGAGTTCATGTATCATTGGTTGCTGCTTTTTAGGGAAAAAAACAAAAACTCATTATTTTTCTGCAATCTTGAAGTTCAGGAAACAGAGTCGGTTTCTTTTTTCTTATTGGTTATTGGTTAATGCGAGTTGGGTTTTTCATTAAATTTTCTTCGATTAAGGTTAAAAAAATTTCTTATAAATTCCTAAATTTATTTTTTACTATTTTAAAATTAATTTCTTTTATCGGTAAAAGTTCACTTCTTTTTTACTTTTTTTTTTTGAAAATCATTTTTTTGCCTTCACCATACAAACCATTCATCTTTTTGTAGAAGAGTCGGTTCGATTGTAAATTTCTTAGGATTAGATTACCCAAATTTTAAAGATATTACTCAGAAATGACAAAGGATTTGTTTGACTTCGTTTTCTTTTTCCAAAATTTCAATATCTTTAAGTCGACTAGAGTTAGTTCCCCACACTTGATGTCTAAGGTGGCTGGACTTGGTTCATCGTGAAAGTACCAGAATGGAGACACAAACTGTAACACAGAGCTAGAACACAGAGGGACTGTAACACAGAGCAAGCCAAACAGAGAATGAGGACGCTTGTAACATAAACGCTAACGCAAGACAAAGACAGACATAGATTTTTTAAGCTTTTGTATCAAGAATAATATAAACAAAGTACAGTCTTGTTTATTCAGATTTACACACAACCACAACTTGGTTTGCCACTGACCTATTCCTAACTACCCAAAGCTCACACAACACTGCAACCTTGTAGCTATTGCAATTCTCTCTGAACTCCCTAACTCACACAACACTACAGACTTGTAGCTGTTGTACCACACTCGGTTTCACTCATCAAGCACACACTCAAATCTTGGAACTCTCAATTTTTCTTTTTCAAAAGTCCAACATTTCCCAAACTGCTGAGCACTCCTTATATATCCTCAACACTTCTAGGGCTTCCCTTTGGTCTTTGAAACACTTCCTAAACACTTTACTCCACCACACTATCGCAGAGCCTTCACTTTCTCCATCTTGTAGAACCTTCAGAGTGTACTCCTTACTTCCCTCATGTTCTGATGCCATAGAACACATACAAGTTAAGTCAGCCTTCACTTTCTTTCTGCAGCCCTTTCTTGTTTTTCTAATTTAGTGCTAAGTCACATCTCTTGTAAAAGGCATTCTACACACCAATTAGAAGGCGCCATGTCACCCTCTTTTCACACCAACTAGGACCCACTTCCTTGACCATTCCAAGACACAAAGAGACACAATCTCTTGCTCTTTCATTCTCCCCTTTTTATCTGAGTGTGATAACTCAAGCTTCTTGTTTGTGTTACACACACCTGAACCTTTTGAGGATTACATTAGTCTGTTACACATATATGTTGTACACATGAACTTATCGTCCCCCTACTTGAGTGCATACTCAGATAAAAACCAGAACAAATTTTGGTACACAGCTCTGTATCACGTTGCTTCCACTCCTTTATTGGATCATTTTTTTAAAGTCGATTTGCTTCCCTCGTGTAAGCCTTTTATCTAAAGGACCGATTATGTCTGACTCGGAATAATTCCTAGGCACTTGAACTTCCTTTGATTTTGGAGACTCCAAAGCTAGTTGTTCTTCTGTCTAAACATCTCGTTGTTCTTCATCTATGTCATACAGAATTGGTACAACAACCAACCTCTTTCTTTCAATCAAAGACGACATTGATTGATTCCATAACCATCTTAGTTCTCTTGTTGTACACTCGAAACACCATGCTGTTAGACCCATATCCTAAGAAGATCCCTTCATCATTTGTGCATCAAACTCACCCCAAGTGGTCCTTGCCATTCAAGATGTAGCACACATATCCAAACACATGGTAGTAACTCAAGTTGGGTTTTCTCCCTTTCAAATCTCGTATGGAGTAATCTTAGTACCTGGTGTTACATACACCATGTTTATGACATAACATAATGTATTGACTGCTTATGTCCATAATTGAGTTGGGATGTTGTTTCCATGCAACATTGCTTGAGTCATCTCTTGTATTGTTTTGATCTTACGTTCTACAACACTGTTATGTTGTGGTGTCCTTGGTGTTGAGTACTGATGTCGGATTCCCTGAGACTAAGATAACTTTTCAAACACATCATTTTGAAATTCTCTTCCATGATCAGTCCTGATTTGCATAATCCTCCCTTTCTTAGATCGCATGTGTAGAGCAAAAATCTTGAAGCTTTCGGCTGCTTCAGACTTGTCCTTCAGAAATCAGACCCATGTAAACCTAGAGAAATCATCAATCAACACTAGGATGTACCTTTTTCCATTGACACTTTCTTCTTGTATATGACCAATGACATCCATGTGTACTAACTCAAGGAATTTTGTGGAGGACACTTGAGACACCTTTTTGCGTTGAATTCTTGTTTGTTTCCCTTTGTTGCACTCTTCACAAACAAGTATTTCTATCTCCTTCAAGTTTGGAATTTCTCTCACAACCTTTGCGCCAACCAGCTTCTTTAGATGTTGCACATCTAGTATCACATCCGCCTGTGCCACAATTCTAGCTTTGACTCAACTGCAGCATAACATGCTTCAGATCTGCACCACTTGTAGCAATTATCGTCTTTCCTAGTACCAGTCATAACGGTGTTGCCCTTCAAGGATACTGCTTGACAGTCTTATTTGGTAAAGGTCACATTCAGTCCATTGTCACAGAGTTGGCTTATGCTGATTAGGTTTGCTATCAACTCATCCACGTAGTACACACTACAAACTTGTAGCTGTTGTACCACACTCGATTTCACTCACCAAGCACACACTCAAAACTTAAAACTCTCAATTTTTCTTTTCCGAAAATCCAACCTTTCCCAAGCTACTGAGCACTTCTTATATAGCCTCAGCACTTCTAGGGCTTCCCTTTGGTCTTTGGAACACTTCCAAAACACTCTGCTCCACCACACTATTGCAGAGCCTTCACTTTATGCATCATGTAGAACCTTCAGAGTTGACTCCTTGCTTCCCTCCTATTCTGCTACCGTAGAACACATACGGGTTGAGTCAGCCTTCAGTTCACTTTTTTGTGCAGCCATTTTTTGTTTTTCTAATTTGATGGTAAGTCACATCTCTTGTAACAACCATTCTATACACCAATTAAAATGTGCCACATCACCCTCCTTTCACATCAACTAGGACCCACTTCCTTAACCATTCCAAGACACAAAGAGACAAAATCTCTTGTTCTTTCACATATGAGAAGAAGGCAGCGTCACTAATCAATTTCTTTCAATAAGAGGAGCTGATGAAAAAGTTAAGTTAACTCGTTGGAGCCGTAGCGGATAGTAATACTAAAGAGTTTGAGAACTGATGCATCTATTTCGCTAGAGCCATAGATTTTGCTATAGTGAATAATGATATTCCGAGGATGGCTGAGGAGTTTCCCCAATTACTAAAACAGGTGTGCCGATATGTAAAATTAGGCTACAACAAAACCTTAAAACACACTACAATTAGGCTATAAAAGAAACTTAAAATCCACCACAATGACCCAAACAACTCACATAATTTTCTTCAAGCTTCATATCTCCATTTTGCATTTTTCGATTTTCTTTATAGTAGCTACCTCACGCGAACGAGACTTATTTGCTAAGCTCTCAATCTTGGACTAGCAAAAACTTGAACTCTTTTGTAGATTCCTTGCATCAACTTCCAAATTGTCAACATTTTCTATCAAATCTTCAACCTCCTCCACCATTGATCTATATGTCCACTTAAATGCATGACTCCATTGGTCCTGTCATATTGCTTTCACGTCCGAACCAAGGTGAACAAAGACTACCCAAAAACATACTACAAACTAAATTGTTCTTAAAAGAAAATCCTCCCCCTTCTATTCCATAAGGGCGCTTGAAAAACATAAAACTACTAGATTGTTAGTGATGAATTGCTAGTTTTGAGAGCAGATACAGAATCATCTCATAATAATCTTGCTTAATTAGCTAACAAAATGAAGCTAGATAGATTGTATGGACATTTAAAGAAGACATGGTCAATTCATGTAATTTTCACTAAACAAAAGCAAGACCGGTTTTTGATATTGATGATGAGACCCCATGAGCGCTATATGTCATGGATGGTGATCATATTTCTGGTAGCTGGTAAGCTAGACACAAAATGAACGAATAAATTGTATGATTTTAAGGTTTTGCCGATTATAAGATCTCAAACACTACATAAACATATCTTCAAAACGACAAAATAAAAGAGTATGTAATGAATGAATGTTTTTGAACATTGTAACTAGACCAGATTGAGCATTAGATCACGCATAGATGAAAAGTATGGATTAGCACATACGTTTTGTTAATACTTACAAGTTACATTCATATGCTTAAAGACAAACAACATTTATATGTAACATCAAAATGTTCCATTTGGATGCTACATATATTAGACACAAGCATTGACATGGCAGGGATTGGTAAATAAGGAAAATAATTGAGCTAAAATAATAGACTTATACACGTAGATGTCTTTAAACAAATAAAGCATGTCTTTAAGATATTAATTTCACACCAACACAAAGCAATTTAAACGAGTATAGAAATCATCCATACAACATCCTTGAAATAAATATATAACATGCATTAGCTTTATATTGCTCAAACCCAATTCTGGTTTTTTATTCACTCCTCATTTCTCCAGCCAATATTACCTACAAAAACAAATGAGACTACATTTAATTTATGTTGAAAATCTTCAGAAATCGAATAAAAAAGAGCTATTAATTATAAGTTATTATTTTCTTACACTAACTGAAGAGCGGTTTGGTCTTGGCGAGCCGCAGATGAGTAATGGTGATTATTAGGTTGCAATGCCGCGACTTGGAAATAATTCCGTGAATCAAATGGTTGCGGTTGCGTTTGCGTTTGAGGCGGTGGCATAATCTGCTCGTAGTTAGATCCTCCTGGCATTAGACTTATACTCGGATTGTTCCTCTCATTTTCAGCTATCTATATATATGGCATTACACAAATATATCATTAATTATTTGTTTTATGTTACAGTTTTTGAAAAAAATTGGAGAAAAAATATAGAAATTAATTTATAGTGATAGTTCATTACCTTTGCACGAAGAAGCTGGTTATCGTTATGCAAATCAACTTCCTGCACAAATTAACATTCATTAGAAATCAGCAAAAATAATTGTGAATATATATTATAAATGAAATTAAAATTAAATTTAATTATCATTACTCTCTTCTGCATGTAGTCGATTTCGGCAAATAAGAGCTCGTTCTGTAAAAGTAAGAAATGAAATATAATTGATGAATTTAGCAACACCGCATATAAATATATATATATATATATATATAGTTTCATAGGACTGAATTAATTTGATTTTTGAAGCATTTTTATATAAATGTAAGTACCTTCTTAGATCGGATTCGAGTAATGCTTCTCTCCAATCTGCCTTCCAAATTCCTTAGCTCTTTGGGAGACATTGACCCTATCGTCTCGCCCATCAACTGCCTATTTTAATTTATCAAAAAATATTAGTTAATATTATTAAATATGTATTAACAACTATTTTTTTTATATAATTAATAACAACAAATTAATCAAGTATGTCTAGTCATTTTTATATAATATCCACCTGTTGGAGTTTTGTATGCTGACAATTTGTTGACGCAATTTGGCCGATTCTTGTTGATAATACTTCAAAAAAAGTCAAAAGTATTTTATCAAAAAAAAAAAGTCAAAAGTATGAACAATATTAATTAAAAAAAAAGAAGCAATTTTGTGTTTATAAAATTATTAATATAAATTTGTTACCTGAGCATTAATTTCTGAGACGGATCCAGTGTTAGTATTATCCGATATTGCTTTCTTGTACTTCTCAATAGTTCCTTTTACACTGAATTTTTTTTTAAAGGAATTAATATGTTATTTACAAGTATAACCAAAAATATTTACTCCTACATTTATGTTTTGTTTTTGATATAAACAAATATAAGGGTTAAATCAACCACTTGTTGAGTTAAGTGATTCTAATACGAAACCTTAAAAGCAAACATCGATTCTTTTGAGTCAGAACAAATGAAACTTAATGTGACACATGATGTGAAACAAAGCAACAGTAAATATTTAAAAAACAATTAAACAGTTAATAAAATATTCCTTAAAGTTATAACAAATAAAGAAAATCATTTCATAAAATAATAGAAACCCTAAAATAATAAATAAATTTATCTCTGAAACCTTAAATCTATCGAGCTAGTGATTGGCTGCAACTGCCATGCTGGCAAAATTAGAGTGACATGATTGGTCTGAACATGTCTAGGGTTTCAAAAATACGACACGTGTCAAAAAACTTATTATACATTGTTAAATCCAACAGTTGTTTAAAAAGTGTTTTTAACCATTGGAGTGATATATAAATGTGATGTAACCAAAATGACTTGTCCGAGTAACATCACAACGTTCCAAACTTTCCTTATTTGGAAATATAATTAAAAAATTACTATGCTTAACATTTATTCTTTTTTCCTCAATTTTCTGTATTATTTTACATAGACTTTGATGCCTGAACTATTGAGAGATCATCATGACCGTCCATTTTATGATCTTAGAAGACAGAACAAACTCTTAATCTATTGGATCTGTACCAAAATTCCCACTTTCCTCTCTACCCATAATGAGAGAAAATGAGAAAAAAAAGAAGAGAAATTGCATAAATCTATGTACACCAAAGATATTGAAGCGATTCCAGTGCTCTACATCTATACCAAATCTATTGATCTTTTAGGGAAAATGAAAAATTTAGTCTCAATAATTATTATATGTCTCGAAGATATGAGTATTGTGGTATTGACCAAATGTGAAATCTAATATGAGATGGTCAAAAGTAGAAATGTGATGAGATATTTGAATATATAAATAAGTTCCAAATTAATACATTATGACATAAACGTTCTTGTCAGAAGTGTGAAACTACTTACAAAATAGTAAATAAAAAATGAAAAAAAGAACAAAATAAATAAAATCTGTGTGATGACGTTATCAAAGATTCTGTGACAAAGACAACAAATCTTAGACTAAAACCTAATCTTGCCCTCAATCTCAACCTCGCAAAAAAGGATTCAAAAAATATTTTAAAGGAAAAAATAAACTAAATTTCGTTTTAAGTATCCATTGGATATATATATCTAGGAGTGGGCATAATATCCGAAACCCGAATCGAACTCGACCCGAAATAAGAGGAACCGAACCGAACCGAATTCGATAAAATACCCGAACGAGTCTTACATTATGGAAGATTGGGTATCCGAACCCGAATGGGTACCCGAAATATCCGAAATATATTATATAATTTAAAAATAATTATATATATATATATAAACTTTTAGGTACTTAAATATTCAAAATTATAATTATAAATCTAAATATATTACAATTTGAATTAAATGAATGAAAAAGATACTAATATTTTCAATTTTAAAATTAAATTAAGATTTTCCTAAGAATTTTTTCAAGTTTTTTAAAAAAATTAATAAAAATATCCGAACCCGAACCGAACCCGAATCGAACCCGACCCGAAACATGACATTTTATAAGAATTGAACCCGACCCGAACCCGAAATATACCGAACCGAACCCGATCCGAAATTCTAAAATACCCAAACGGGTCTTATATGTGTAAACCCGAAAACCCGAAACCCGAAAAGACCCGACCCAAACCCGAACGGGTACTCGAATGCCCACCCCTATATATATCTTTAAAAAATATTATTACGAAAATGAAAGATTAATTTTGATTGGCTTAATTTAAAGTCAGTGTTAGCTTTTCGTTATTTATATGTTTCAGGACATGAGTTGACAACTGTAAGCGATTAAGAAGAACATTTAATTTTGACATGTCTTATGTTTTGACTGGAGAAAAAAATAAATCATGTGGCCTACTTATAAAATCTATTTTGAAATTGCGTGTTTAACGAGAGTACTCAATTGAGTTAATTAGTTATGATTATTACTACAAAAACACTAAATTAGGTAAAATAATGAATCTTAACTCATAGATATTTTTCCAAAACTACAAATTAGCCCTAAAATTTTAAATTGTAATTTACCCTTACAAACATATTGGCGTATATATTACCCTATATGTACTTTCCAATATGATTACTCATATATAAAAGTTAAATTTCTTGGAAATTCAGAACTCTTTTATATATTTCACTTTAATTACTAACTTACTCTTACTTACTATCACTTGTGAATTACATCAAAAAAAATATGAAATGATATAATTCAAGAGAGAGATAAGAGATGAGAAAGGAAAGTAAGAGAAAGTGAAGAAGACAAAGAGAGACACAGAACTTAACAACAATGGAGGATGGGATATGATCACAGGATATGACCTCATAGTCCTTACTTACTCTAGCTTCCCTCAATAACTTACTTCTATAGTCATAAAATTGCAAGATTTACTTATTACAACACCAGATCTATTAATATATCTAAATCTTGAAAGTACTTGTTAGTAGAGGAAATAGAAACTTATAAGATTTTATTATTATTATAACAGAAATGAGTGAAGAAAGAAACCCAACAAAGTGAATCTTACTTCCACAAAACTGAATCTAAAAATCCACATTAGGAAAATCTCATTTCTTTTAGTTTGTTATCTAACTCTCGTTCAGATCTACATAACTTTGTACCATCTAAACAAGTCTCTACACTCTAGATACAAAATCCATCCAATCCAAATTGAAAAGAAATTAGATCTAAGCACAAAATTATTAACAAAACCCTTAAAGAGTAACTAAAGTAAACAAACATACAAACACAGATTCCTACCTATCTTTACCAAGGAAAAAAAAGTGAACAATAATATTTTCCACAAGAGGACTCAAACCATAGAAGAAGAATAGAATCAAATCTAGCTAGCTCACGGAGAATCCAAAACCCTAATAAAGATTTTTTTATACTTCAACATACAAAGAGAACCCTAAATCAGACAATAAAATAATGAATATATTTAATAAACTAATTAAAAAGAGTAAATAAGAAGAAGAGAAGAAGAAGAAGAAAGAAACCTGTTGTTAGAGTACTCATAGAGACGACCACGGCTTGAGAAGACGATGAGAGCAACTTCTGCATCACAGAGAACAGAGAGTTCATAAGCTTTCTTGAGCAAACCATTTCTTCGTTTGCAGAAAGTCACTTGACGATTCGTTGTGTTCTCGATCCGTTTGATTTCAATCTTTCCTCTCCCTGATTTCCTCAAGGGAGAGGAATCTTCACCTATTTCCGATTGATACGCCGTGGTTGCTGCTCCATACCCAAAAATTTTAGGCAAAATTCGAATAATCCAAATTTTCAACAATCCAACAAAAGAAAAACAACCCATCAATGATTTTCCTGTAAAGACTCAAGATTTTTGTCAATGTTCTAAAATCTATTCATACAAATTATGATTGAGATTTAAACTAATCATAAAGATTCTATTTTAATCTCCTGCCGACATAAATCTGATTATAGAGAAACCTTCTTTGATCTTACATTCATATATATGTAAGAAAAGATGATAAAATCTTTTGAAACCTAAGGAAAAAAAAATTAAATAAAGTAAAGTTTTTAAAGAGCAAAGAAGATTAGAGGATTAAGAATCATGTTTCTCTCTAAAAACGTTTAAAATAAAAACAGGAAAAGTTAGGGAACGAAAGAAGAACATGGATTTGGTTAAAGGACCAAAAGAAGTGAAACAAAGTAATATTAAGAAGAAGATAATGTTTGAAAGGATCGGGGAACAACAAAAACATATTAGACTACTGACCTGTTGGAGGGAAAACAAAGAGGAAATTTTTTTTTTTCTTGGGAAAATGATTTTCTGGAAAGTATGAGATTTGGAGAAGTTGCAGAAAATGGAAGCTAAGGTTGTGCTGGTGAAGAGATTGGTATATACATTTATAATGGATTTTTTATTTTTTATTTTTTTTATTTTTTAACTAATTTTTTTCCACTTTTTTACATTCGTAGTGTCTTGTCAATTTCGTGTTTGATTACTAGTTTCCTTACTCACTAAAGCATAGTTTTACGAAATCGATTTTTTTAGATAAGTGTATGTGTTTCTTCTTTATTGGATACAAGTATTTTTTCTAAAATCTATTTAAACTAATTTTGGAACATACAAATGTTATCAAAATCTGTGGTTAAAGTCGATTTTCAGTATTGACTAAAGGTTATTTGTACTTGATTGGTAGTTGTCTGAGTATATAATTTAAACTAAATTGTGTTTCTTTGTGGTTCAGTACATTTAGACATATCTATGTTAGGTCAAAAAAAAAAGATTGACTTGGGAGCAATCTAAAGGTTCACAAAATAAGGATGAGTATAGGAGCTTCTAAAAATACATATATAACTAATAATTAAAATAGAGGGTTAATTACCATAAATAAACCCACCATACATTGAAAACTTTTCATAAATATAATATTATATTAAGGATATCCCCAAATTAAGAAACTGTAGAAATACTTTATTTTTAAAAAAAAATTGAAGTTGTAAAATGAAAAGAGAGTTCAAGTTGTGGAGTTACTCATGAGAGGCAGAGTCTACTTACCATTACTTGTCTTTCCTTTTCATGTGAAAGTTTTTGGGGGCACTCATATCCATCCTTAGGGTTAAACTTTCACTTCTTTTTTTACAACCAAAATATCCATCTTATTCTTTGTTTTTACTAAATTTTGATCTTTTTTAAAGAGGAAAAAATTTCAGATCTATCCTCTTTTCTTTGTGAAAATTTTATGTTGATGATTTTGTGACATTTGCAGGAATATTTGTTCGACTTATTACGGAAGTTATATACGTACATATGTATATATATATATATAAATTTATAAACATACTTATCGTAAATATGATACTTATATATATTATACTCCAAAAAATATTAGTAAATAGATATTGACCACTTAAATCTTAAGGAATAATTTTTTTTCACATTGAATATAATATTTTAATTAAATAAGGAGTAATTTGTTTTTATATAGAAAAGGATGGTGTGAAGAAATGTATTTGGTGAAGATAGTTGGGAATCTGGTTTTTTTCACCGGAATTCGATTCCAAATAATTGTGTTACTCAACAAATAAAGTATAAGATTTGAACTATAGATCGAATTTTATTGATATAGTTAGTTAAAAGATTTTTAAAAAAAAGCAATGATGGTGTGGTGTATATAGATAGTAACAAATAGAAGAAATTTCTATTTGGCTAAACTAATCATAAGTAGGAAGCAAATATTAATTCTGTTTATGTGTTGGTGAGATTTGGATTTGTTGATGTTTACTTCTGATATGATATTGACATATTTATAAAAAGATTAAAATAAAAAGTGGATAAATTAAATAGAAAAATAGGGTATTAGGGTTTATAAATAGGGGGAAATAGGGAGATGAAGGGTACGTCAAAGGGGGTGGACAAGACGTAGGGCTTAATTTGGAAACTTATTTAAGTGTAATGCTTCTGACTAAATTAGAAGCTAACCGGATTTTTTTCTGTTCTCAATATACTACTTTAATCCCTCTCTCTCCCTTTACATTTTCTTGACTTTTGCACCACTCTTCAATACTTTTAAGTTCATCTACTTACACCATATTAATTTTGAAAAACGAAAATATGAATCTTTATGCAAACATGAATTATAGTTAAACTATAGCTGTTAGCATTTTATATGATTCATACATATCTGACTAACAATTTATACGAAAATATATTTTTATCAAGTAGTTAAATGTCTATCAAATTCGATTTCAGATAAAGTTTAGAAAATAAGAATTAAAGTTTAGAGTTTTGATCTTAGATTATGTATGAGACACTGACAAAAAATACTTCATCAATTTGGACTGATTTCTTGTTTGGAAAATATCAAAATCTGAAAAGTAGTTAACATAAATGATTAATAATTACTATTTTTGTTTAACCAATGGAAATATCTTTTAGTGTAGAAGAAGGGCATTAAAACAATATGTTGATATTCTAAGATTTTTTTGTTTGGTTGATAAATTATATTGAAAAAGTTGAATAATTGAGGAGAGCAATGTAGAAATAGAGTAAGGTTATGCCAAAAGAAGAGGGAGAATAGCATGTGAGGTGTAGTTTTGATCACAATCTTTATGAACCCATTTTAGGTAATTTGATAGAGATAAGAGAAACCTATATTTATTTACCATCCAATTTCCATTTTTATTTATGTCCACCCACTTGCATTGTGCTATTTTTTCTTTTTACTTTCTTTTTGCAACTTGAAAAATTAGTTGTGCAACTTAACTAGGATATATATGCATTCTCTAATACATTATTTTATAAGCAATTTTTAAAGTAAATTTAGCAATAATTATTTATACAAATAGTATCTCTATTTTTTCTGTTGTAGTCATTAATTTGATTATATTTTGAATTTTTATTTCTTATAATAAATGATAATCTTAACTTTTACAATTACCAGATTTTTAATTCTATATAATTGTATAGGATTCTTTGACAAGTATAACTACAAAGATCCATAATCAGTAGTTTTACATGAATTATGTTCATTATTGATAGTTTACCTTTGAATATATGAAATTATGACAAACAATTTCACTAAAAAAATTTGGTAAACCTTTTTTGTTAATTATATTTGGTAAACTTGTTTCCATTAATATACTTAAATCCTGACACAAAAACATTTAAATATTGGCCAACCATTGGATTAAGGACTTCCACAATATGATCTCTCTAGCATATGAAACCAATGATATAGATACATACCACTAGTGTTAACTTTACAAACAAAGTACACAATTAGATTTCTTTTACATCACACACACACAAAATCTGATTTGGTCATTTATAGAAGAAGCAACTCTGTTGCTTTGGGTCAAGCTTTCATGGTCGACGTCGGTTTTAAAAACCATAAAATCTTCTCGTATCTTCGATCATGAACCACAATCCAAGGTTGCTTTCTTCCATATTTTTATCACTTTTCATTTTTTTTCATTTTTTAAAACTAAATTCTAAATAAATATTTTAACGGTTGGTTTATCTCAACTAAAAAATATTAGATAATTACACCGCATTTAGACCTTTTGAGATATTAAATTTGGTGTTTAGTTAAACAAACAATGTAACAAGAAGTTAATCTGCTTAGATGATCGAGTGTCTATCTCTGCTATTTTTTCATCCAAGTTTGATTATAGGAAGTCGTGTTTAGCCTATTTAATATTGTTAGAGGGTTAAACCTTGTCAATCTAATATTTTCCAATTTGTTTGGTGTATCTTGACTCAAAACCTTACTCATATAGAAATGACACAAAGACATATCGATAATATGTACTACTAAGTTTAAGGGAAATAATGATTAAACAAAATTAAGTACTACTATATGTCAACAAGAAACAATAATTTTGTCAAATCATTTGACGTCGCAGCAATACATTTTGTGTTGGAGAAGGGATCACCTTAAATGAAACTACCTAATCAAATTTAATGCATATTCGTTTGTTCCCTAAGTTTTTCTTCTCGTCATTAAGCGATGAATAAATTAGATACAAGAAACACATAACTAAAGTATACTCTCCCATTTTTAGATTTCTTTTTTGTCTAACAATTAAATGAATCGATCAAGTCTTATGAATCTATACCCCAAATCTTTATTCTCAAACCCGTAACAATATCATAATGATTCGTTAGAGATTAAATTTCGTTAGCATACATAAATATGTAACCACTTGATCAAAATTATTTTAGCTTTTACATTCTTATAATTGAATTATAGAAAACAAAACCCGCACAAAAAGTATATTAAAAATCTTGATGTAGATTTTCAGCGATATTCACTTAAAAATAATGAACTAACCACTTAAAGAACTAGACATTTTTGTTGCCATTCGGTGGCTAACTAGCTAATGAAATGATAGTAGCATATGTATATATTATATTTTTATTATATAATGTCACTAAATTTTTGTTATAATTTTGTATTTTTGTGACCATGGTTTTTGTCGTTTTTACTGTTATACATCCAAATTTATGAACGTTTGATGACCACCGATTGTCCAGCTGTCATTATGGTCATGCATCTACTTTTTGTATATTTAAAAAAACAATATTTCCCAATTTTTCATTTAAATCTAGTCCTAACACATTTTGAAAAAAAAATTGCATATGAGTACAAACATTTTGGAAATAGAAGCTAACATTCTTATTTATGTAATTGTCCTAGAAATTTTAGAATGAAGACATTCCAGAATGGATTATCACAAAGTAACTCTTTAAACAACATATATACTTCATAATAATAAAAATTTAGTGATTTATATATGAATATGCAATATAAATTTTTGTTAAATTTTTGTTAGTACAATATTCATATTATGTTCCAACTTAAAGTTTATTTTTATCACTTTAATTGATCTAGTTAATAAAGATAAAACTGAAACTATTCTAGAATATCTATGAAAAAAATAGTGAACATGTTCTTTAATATATATATTTATAAAAAAAACCTTAATTAAAAAATGATGTAAAAGTAATGAATTTTAACTCTATTTAAAATGGTTGCAAGATTGGGAGTAAACTTTTTTTTGTTACAAAATTGGGAATAAACTTTACTAAATGAAAATTGTCCAATCGGTAGATGATCTTTAGTTTAGTGGCTGGTGATAAGTTCATTAAAACAGACGCACATACACATTCAAAAATTGAATTTTACTATTTATATTAGGTAAGAATTTGATTAATGGACCCGTCAGTTGTCTAGTTGTTGTATAGCCTATGGTAATGGGCATGGCCACGAAAGAAGTGGCCCATGAGGCTATAATTAATACAGTTTCCAAATTAAGAACATGTTGGGACCCTCTTAGAAATCTACATATTATTATGTGTTCGTTTTCATTTTCTTTATGTTATTCTTTTGTTATAGACATCAAATTTCATACAACCAGAAAAAAAAAAGACATCAAATTTCATGTGGCTTCAATATATTCACATTTTAGGGTAAGACTTTGATAGATAAGTAGCACTCACATGAGAGCTTATGAAAAAGAAACTCAGATGTCTACTGATTTTTTGGATGTTTGATGTTTTTCTTATCAATCAAACATTTGATGTTATGTTATAATTATATCAGTGTATTAAATTTTATGAAACTGTCTGTTTTTTCTTTTTTTTTTGTGGTGAAAATTGATTGCCAGAGTGATTTTGAAGCAAGTTGAGTTAAGTTTCAAATCAAGGAAACATTGCAAAAATATATTAAACTTTTTTTTTTTTTGTCAACATTGGGCCACAACAGACCGGCTCATTAACCAAATTCCTACATAATGTAGGCGGTGGACTCATGAAAAAATGTACTTCCATTTAAATAATATGAATAATTAAGAACACATGAATTATTTCAGGGGATTGTTCCCATATCTGTTTTTGTTTTTTACTTCAATATCAGAATTTTGTTGTTACATAGATGATTTATAGAAACAAACAAGTATAATTTCAGGTTTATGTGTGGAATATAATTTTCATCAAAAATAATTATGTACCAACTACACTCCAAATTGAAAGCATTTATGTGGACCATAAACTGCATTATTGCTTATCAAAAGTACATCATTTGTCTTTGCAACAGGTTGCAACGAATTGATAAAGATGGTCCTATTTATTACAATAAGATTCTTACATTAAGGATAATAGGTTGAGGTAAAATCTTAAATTTTACTACAAATTTAATTTACAACAGAAATCATTGAGGTTAAACTCATGGATACAACAATTTGTATACTACAGTAAAATGAAGTTTTTGTCCACATGAAGACCTTGTAGTTTCTTCAATGTAGAACAAAAATAGAAATTTGAAAGTTGTTTTGGAGAAAACCAAACTAAACACGCAATGAATACAAAAGAATGTTAAAGAATCACAAGTGTGAACCAGATGAGCCGTCATGGCTGCTCAAATCCCAATTATGTTTCTTCTTGTGCTCGAAATTCTGAAAGCATGTCAATGGCCTCATCTGAGAGAAAACAAAACAAGTGGAAGAAGAAACAGATTAGAGAGACAAACAAACAAAACCCATAAGCCAAAAACCAAAAAACTCAATGATCATTGTTCTAGAGAGTGAAAGAAACTGACCCTCCATTGACGTTTGTGACCCATATGGTGAAGAATGGACTCGAGACGCTTGATGATCTCTCTGAAAGTTGGTCGCCTTGCAGGTTTCTCATGCCAGCATTCTTCTATCAACCTATGGTATTCAAAAGTAGGATCAAGCCCAATCAGTTAATGACATGAAACAAATCAATCAATGATGCAAAACTGTTCATAAGTATTTGGTTTCTTGGTAAAAGAGAAAAGAAAGACTCACGTTTTAAGACCATGTGGGTAATGCTTTGATGGAGCTTTAAATAATGGCCTCTGTTTGTTAGCATAAGCTTCAGAAGCTGCGCTGTCTTCCCTTTCATCAAACGGTATTCGGCCTTCGATCATCTGAAAAACATCAGGAATCAACAACAGGAACATAAAGAAAACAAAACAATAAATCAATGAGAAAGTCGTAAATTTTTCTTACCTCTTGAACAATCAATGCAAATGAGAAAACATCAGCTTTTGTATCGTATTCTTCGCTAGTAAAAACCTCAGGAGCAATATATCGACCTATAATGTGGATAATACCGATAAAATTTCATCAGAAATTATCCCGTAAATAAGAATCTGGAGCAAGCAGATCCTCAAAATTTACAGTAATTAGAAGGGTGCAAAAAAACACTTACAAGACATGTCTTGACATGTGAAAGGCTTGTCTTCTTTAACAGTAACAAGCTTGCTTACTCCAAAATCTGCAACCTTCAGATGCCCTGTATCATCCCGCAATATGTTTCTGCAAATATAAGGTTTACGGATGTCAGAAACAAGAGAGCTTTGTTGACTGTATCTGCACATAAAAGAGACAAAAAAACCGCTGATATGGACAGTGTGAACTCACGAAGGTTCAAGATCGCGATGAATTATAGGATCTCCTTTGATCTCATGAAGATAGCTCATTCCCCTAAAATAAATCAAACAGGTACGAGTTACATGAGAATCTACTAGAACATTTATAAACTATAAAGTAGACGCATATAAAGCTTTAAACTGCATACCTTGCAATATCAAGGGCATATCTAACAGCATTAGCTGGTTTTAGTTGTCCTTTCCTTTTGAGCAATTCACGCAAATCCCCCTGCAGCAATATTTATCAAATGAGATCTTAGTTTCGAGAAACTAAAGAAGAAAAGATTTCAAACTTATCAGAGAAAACCATACCCTAGGCAAATATTCAGTTACAATCATCATTGGATTACTTTGGGTTACAGCACCAAGAAACTGCACAATGTTTGGATGCCTAAGCCTTTGGAGCAATGCAAGCTCATCGTGGAATTGCTTCCTGCGTACACGTACAACAAGATTATGGTTAGAAATTGGATCTAAAATCTTATTACCCTATACAAGATTATTACTTACACTTGATCCTCATCGCTCAAAACTTTATCATCGAGCTTTTTCACCGCAACTTGAATGCCACGCCACATTGCCATACAATAAGTTCCCTGAGACAAGTATCTTGACTCTATAAGACAAAAAGACTCCAACTTATTTATAAAAGATCTATATAGAAAACCAGGACATGTAATCACCTTTGATATATCTTTGCTTTGAGTAAAATCAAGCTCATTAGGACTGATTTCATATTCAGGGACTTCACGAACAGTATTCACGTGCATTGGAGCCATCTGAAACATACAAATGTGTCAACTATAATGAGGAAAAAAACCCCAATCTTCTAATGGCTCACAGCGAGAGCTACAATCATATACCAAACCAAATTTATATATAGATAGATTCTTACCGGATGTTTAGCTCCATGCATCTCAAGAATCTTGATTACATCAATGTTCTTGTAAAATATCGCATCTGCAAGAGGCTGTTTTCTAAAATATATTAGATATCATTACAAAACATGATCACAATCTATCAAAACTAAAATCTGAAATTCAGAAATGTGTGGGTTTTTTTTTCTACTTACAGTGCTTCCCCATCGATCTTTAGGATCAACTTCAGCTTTCCGATCAAGAAGAAGCTCAACGACATCTTTCAAGCCCTGACAAGCCGCCAGGTGGAGAGCAGTCCGATCATCAATGTCTCTGTAATTAGCATCGACCCCTGAATCAAGAAGCTCCCTGATCCCTTCAATGTCACCTTCATTACACAAATACATAAGTCTCACACCATCGTCAATCTGATCTCCATCCTCTAAAACCTCTTCTTCAGAGTGAAACGACGCCTCCGGGATCTTCTCCGGCGCTAACGACGATTGCCGACCAATTGTAAACCGAGGCACTAGGTAATCCTCTTCCATGTTCAGAAAAAAAAAAAAAAAAACGACCCTTGAAACTGATTTGATCCTAAAACCCTGACTGTACCCAAAAATTTCAGATTTGGTCAACGCAAAATGAAAGATTTTAAACGCAAATCTCCAACCTTTTTGGTACCCTCTTGAAAAAAATCAACGTAGATCAAAGCCTAAAACCCTGATTGAACCCAATTTACACAATCTGAGAAGAATTTGAACAAAGAAATCGCAAAAGAAATATGAAGAATCAAGAGATACTACTACTTTCCAGCGAAAATTAAAATTCAGAGGAATTCTACTGAGAAGAAAATACCCAGTGGCTAGATTTATAGATGGGCAATGACGTAGTGAAGAAGAGAACGCTGGTCGGTTAGAGAGAAAGTCTTCGGAAACGAAGTGAAAAGAAAAAGATCAGCTTTTGTTGAGCGCGTGAATAACACGTTAATAGCTCGTGAGAATGAAAGTTCGTCGGAAGGAAACGTCATTTCTGGCACCACGGTAATAAATAATAATGCGTTGACGAAAAGAGTAAAAACAGATCTGGACCGTTGATTAAAACAGCGTCAGGTGAATATTAACGGTGTAGATCAATCGTCACGTGCCGAATCCGATTCCTAAAACGACCGCGTTTTTACTTGCTCCGACGAAATTTTCTGTAACCAAACTAAACCAGCCTGGCTAGTTGCTCCTGAATTAAAAGTCAGAATTTGAGGACAAAGACTTTCAAAAGGATAAGAGAGATACATTTCCGAAAATGATTACAATATTTTTTTCCACTTGTTAAATTATGTTAAAATTATAAACAGGCTACTTTAGTTGTTTTTTGATAATAGCCACTTTATTTGTCCAACATTGGATAAGAATTCATGCTAAGTATGTGATCCAATTTATTGTTGTACATTGAATAAGTAAAGATTGACATTTCCCTCCTCATTCCTTTGTTTTAGTCAAAATTCAATTTGGATCAAAAACACAAAATTCAATATCGTCACTACATGTCAATTTGTATGTTTTATCATCTTTTCGATTTTTATATACTCTGTCTGTCAACCTTTTAGTTCAATAACTAGTTGTTATTAATATGAAACTAATTCTGAAGTTTTTGGTAGGTACTTTTAATTTATATGTAACATATAAGGTCAATGTTTTGACATTTGAATCCAAAGTTATGGCATATAGATAATCAATATGTTTATGTCAAATATCAAGTTGTTGTGTATAATCATTGCTCATATATTCCTGCTAATACATTTTAATAATTTTTCCCCTAGATTATAATCCACACTTTTTTTTTGTTTTTTAATACAATTATCAACGAATTTCCAAATTGGTTCCTAAGTATGCAGAAATATCATTTAAATTATTATCTCACTAATTAGAATTATAAAAAATTGATAAATTTTCAAATTTTGTATGTATGTATGCACGTATTAGGAACAAAAATTTAAAGAGAATACTACAAAGTCTTACCAACTATATACCAAATTATGATGAACACATGCACATAGCTAATCTTTTTTTTTTCAATTAATAACTTGTTGTCTAAATTATAGCTATGTATTTCTTCCTCTTACAATCTTAGTAATAACTATTGTCTTTTTAAAGTTTTCTAAGTTATTTAATAAAAATTGTCAACTACATTCCAATATATATTATATTATTATTTTTATATCATCTTTGTTATGCAATTCAATAATACAAATATTCATATCCTTGAATAATTCTCTTCTTCAAGATAAAGGGAATATTCCCACTAGATGCATATATATGCTCATATTAACATAGATTAATAAGTATCGTATTCTCATAAGACCTTTTAAAATAAACCAGAAGCATACCAAAAAGATCGTACAAATAACAAAACATGAACCATAGTACCACACAAGCCGAAGACAATAACCGATATAAACCGGATTAAGGAGATTACAATAAGCATAATGAACATGACACAACACAAGAGACAAGGACGATAGAGTTTAGACCCAAAACTACAACATTTTGTTATTGCTTTATCTCATTTTAAGAAGGTAGATTATGTTCATCGATTTTCACCCACGATCAACGTTAGCATCTGTGATCCATAACTCTACTCGATTTATATGAAAATTCAATCCATCGAGATTCGAATCAAGCTTGTTAGCTTTCTCTAACGCTTTTTTCTTCTCTTCCTCCGTTAAATCTCCGTAGAGTATGCTCATATGTGGTACGTAGACTGCAACATCCCATTAACATTTCACACTCGTCAACGCAGAAGGAACAACATTTCATGGAAATAATATGATTTCTTAACTATATTCTCAATTTTAACAGTGAAAATATATCAAAAAAGAATTTTATTTGAGAGGTAATATTTCACCCTAATAACATAATATTATTATAAATGGCTATAATATAATTATCAAAAATATATACTCATAACGAAAACATTAAAATACTTGGGAGGGATAAATTGAATAATAATTTCGTCACAAATTGTTACAAAACATAATCACAATGAATTAATCAAAAACTAATTGAATTCATAACAATAAAAATCGAAACAAAGAAAATTCGTAAAAAAATCGTAACTAAAACTTTTAATCACAAAATTCCATCATAATAACTCAATTTTTTTATATAGTTTCTAACAAAATATTATAATTCTATCAATTAGAGATTAGAGCATACATTTTCCGGTGAAGGGTTTAAAGTGGGCCATGAAATGTCCCGGAGCATTCATTACCTGTAAACATTACACATTTATTCATTTAATATCTTCACAACTTTAATAAAACCATTGTAACTTTCTAACCATTTGATACGAGGGCGACGTATATCTTTTTAAGTTGTTTTGTCTGAAATCAGTTCAATATATCCATATTGAAGATCCCTAATAATTTCACTATCGATTAAATTCAATAAATTACAAAGAAATACATGAAAAAAATCTAATCATTAGTAGCTAAATAGTTTTCGTGCAACGACTTTACCTCTCTAGTGTGCCTTAGAGACACATAGACACACTGAAAGTAAGAAGTTCCGGCGGAAGACTTGGTCAACGGTGCCGGGGCCGGATACGTCTTAAAACCTTCACACGCCGCCTTGAACATCCGTTTAGCCTCGCTGGCCGTAAGTTTGAAAGGTCCGACGAGGGTTAAGTGAGGATCAAAAGGTGGACCACCGAACTCTGACCTTAGCCCTTCCATTAACCTCTTAAGCCGATCTTCCACGTCATCTTCCGGTACAGCCCACACCGCATACATGTCCTTAGCCTCGTTATCATTCTCTTGCGTTTGTGGCGGTTGCAATGGCCTTGCGGTTTCTTCTGTCATTTTCCTTTCTTTCCCCCAAGACTCTTCTCAATATTGGTGTGACTTATATATGACTTGGCTGCCACAATTAAGGGTGATGATTTTAAAAATCGTAATCCAAATTAAACCAGACCGACATGTTGAAACTTAAACTAAACCGGAAATTTTATATGAACCCATTGTTTTAGAACCCAAAAAAACTATAAAAATAATGGATTTTAGCGGAGTCCTCTGAACTAGCCATTTTGGTTTTTTTTAGTCGGCGATGGTGGTTCTGATATCACCGGCGTTAACTCTCTTTGTCTTATCCTTACCGTCAGAGCTTTGTTTTGTTTTAGATCTGGTGTAGTTTTGTCGGTTGTATCAAAGTGAGTTATAAGAATTCTTCCTTTTTCTCCTTTTGGTGTCGTCGTGGCCATATTTAGGTGGTTTTAATGGTATTAGGTTGACGATCGATTCTCCATATCTGCTTATCTCTCCCCGTGTTTCACCATCATCGAAAAATCTTTTTTAAAGATTTTTTACTGGCGATTGTTTCATCTTTGACAGTAATTTTTCAAGTGTTGCCACAGTGCTTATGGATAAAAGTAAAGAAAGACCGATGACATAAAAATATAGTTACCTTATAATCCGGAGTATGGATAGCGTTACACTACTTATGTACAGTAATGAGATTTAAACATTGATTATATAGAATCATGGCCTTGTTGAACAATAGTAAACTATATAATCAGTATTCGTAGCCGTAATCAGCTCCACCTAAGTTGACTTTTTGGATCGACGTTAAGAAATTGTCTTCTGGACTAATCGACCGAGCTTTGGCCTTTGACGCACATGCTATTGAATCATAAAACACTCGTAAAAGACTTCTTAGCTTTTGTTAAACACATAAATATACTTGTGTGATCCATTTCTTCGCAAAATTTGCAATTATCACGTGAAATTATTAAAAAAAAGTCGGGAGTAGTATTGTAAGATTATTCGATCCTTGAGACAATACACTGGTCTAAAGGGAGTTTATTAATTATTACAAACTCAAAACCAAACTTGTCTTTCTTAAGGATTGAGTTTGCAAACAGCCACTTTCTCCCATGACTCTAGAGTATTGTCTTCGGTATCGGTTATGCATAGAGCAAGTCGATTTAACCGGAAACTGATACCATTGAGATTGTTATCGAGTATGTAAGCTTTCTCTTGCGCTTTCTTCTTCTCTTCTTCTGTCAACTCGGCATAAAGCAGGCTCAAATGTGGCATGTAAGCTGCAGATAATTCATAGACAAAAAGAATGTTTTTTATTTTGACATGAGACATAAAAAGACAAAACAAAAAAGAATATCAAAAACCATGAATCTAAAATGAGAGATTATGCTCCAGATTACCATCAAGACTCCCAAAATCAGTGAAGTTTTAAAGTCTATGTCAGTTTACATAGATCAATACATTCAATTTTGATTAAGATTACAGTAACCGGATTTAAGTTAAAAGAGGTTGCTTACGTGTGGTGGTGGAGCAATTGAAATGGGTCTTACAGTGTTCACCAGCTTTCATTACCTGTAATAAACACAACAAACATTACATATGATTATACTATGAACATCAAATTCCAAAACTTATGGCATATATTTATCCACAAACCAAAATCCATGATTTTAGCTGATATAATCAAGAATTTTAGGCAGGACCAATGATCTTAATTAGGTTTTGTTTAACAATTCTCTGAAAGGAAAATCCCTGAAATATATAGAGATACCTCAGGGGTGGATTGGAGAAGCAAAAACACGCATTGATAGAAGAAAGTTCCGGTAGAGACGAACAACGGTGGCGGAGTAAGAGTTGAGACTATTGCAAGCTGCTTCGAACATCTTTTTGGCTTCTTCTGCCATCAGATTAGTAGCTCCGACGACGGTAACGTGAGGATCGAATCTTGGGCCAGTGAACTCGGATCGCAGAGCTTCCATTAGCTTTCTGAATCGGGGCTCTGATTCCTCATCCGGTAATGCCCACACCGAATATACATCCTTCTTCGCTTCCTCCATGAATCGGTTGACTAGAAACCTCTAAACACAAAAGCTATTTGATTCCCCCAAAATAGCTAAAATAACAGTTTACTATAATCAGTTTGAAATCAAGATGCTTAGTTTAATGGGCCTATCTATTAGACACAAAGAAATGAGGCCTTTTATAATTCAGGAGCTACTAGTTGTACTATTGTGCTACCTTTTAAACCAGAGTTTATGAGCTTCTTCTAAGTTAAGTTCTAAACGCAAAGGAACACTTTGAAATTGTTTTTTCCTTTCATTTTGCAAATTTTTGATTGGATTGTTACTCCGTTTGAACAAGACAATTCAAATTAAATGAAGCAGTCAAATTGAAAATCGTTTGAAAACAAGCGATTAAAAGATAGGGTCATAGGGGTAGGAAAACGTCCATAAATACATCCGTTTAAAAATAACAGTTAAACGTTAATAGATAAGTTAAACTAATTTCAAAATGTTCATTTCAAGTGGCATCCGTTCCATTACTAGCAATATACTCATTTAATGCTACCAATCAGATCCTTTATCTTCCACCTTCAAATTACGTCAAATTCAGTGGTATAAGCTTACGAACTTATATAATGTAAGATTTGGCTAGATTTTTAAGCTCCGGCTTCGCAACTAGCTCGGGGACTCTTGGGGTTACAAGAAGAGTCATTTGGATCTACAGACAACATTTGATATTTCTATCATTCCCAATTCTATGGTACTAATAGATATGTAAATATTAGGAATTATGAGTTTTCAACTCAAAACTAATTGGTAATGAGAGTTGAATAGTCCATGAACTTTAAGTAACATATAGCAACGAGTCGAGCATTAGAGGAATTGGAATCGTAAACAGCACATTGGAGGAAGTCCTGGTTTACACGATGACCGTAGATATGAACTTCGATCTGACGGCCAGGATCATGGCTATAACAAGCGAATGAACACACATGGAGACTCATTTGTTTGATTGGTTTCATAGATTGCATCATAGCCGTTCCTTTTTCGAGCATCGTAGTAGTCGTCTTCGTCGGATCTCCCATTGGCTCCGTTCCATCTCTTTTGTTTTCTTCTGCTTAATTTAGCTTTGGTTTCTGTGTTTTGGACTTATAAGAAAGGAGCAACGTTTGCTGCATGAGAAAAATATGACGTGGATTATTTCATTTTCATTGTGTGACAAGTCATTTGAATTTGATGACGTGGATTATTTCATTTTCATTGTGTGACAAGTCATTTGAATTTGATGACGTGGCAATGTTAACTTTGACTTTTCCAGATAAAGTGACACGTGGCAGATAATTAAGCTTTAGACAAAGTATTGCACACTTGGCAATGTTTGCGTATCCGAAATTTTTGATACCTTTGACGAATTCCAAATCAATTTTAGACAACTTTGCTTGAATTAAACTACTTGTTTTTTTTCAAATCCATAGCCAAAATTCTTCGATTGAAACATATGAAATTCAAGTTTATTATCTGATATCAAACTAGTTGAGTTATCTATTTCTTAATAAAAACTATTTACTTTCAGAAATTGAATTTATCTTCAAAAAAAATACGATACAGTTGGACATAAATATGGGTGGGAATTGGATCCGCAGCCCGTGGGTTTGGTGGGTTTTGGCCCGTGCGGGACAAGTTCGGATTGGCGAATCGGAGCCCGTATTTTTACAAGTTTTGTGGGGCAGGTTCAATTTTTTCTGAGTTTTGCGGATTTGGCCCGCGGGCTCCACGGGTACCTGCAAAAAAAATCGTGTTGTTTTTTGAAAGCAACATGACGTTTGAATTGTAAATGTGTGAATATCGTGACATATGGAGTTAAAAAAAACACGATGTTTAAAATTAGGGCAAAATATGGGTTTGGCCCGTGGGGCCCGAGAGTTTTTCGTGGGTTTTGGGCGGGTTTTACGCGGGTCCGTTATGATTTTATTTTTATTTTTTTGACCGCGGGCCCTGCAAATTTTTGCGAAACAGATTCAAGTTTAGGTTTTAAAACCCCTATTTTCGCAGGACAGGTGCAGGTTGAAAAGAAAAATCAAAAGTCTGCGGAGTTTTTGCAGGGTGGGACCCGCGAACCCGCAGCCCAATCCTAGACATAAATATGAAGATATTATAATTCGCATTAAAACCGTTACGTAATAAATATGCCAAATAATTCAACCCTACGTAAGGGTATAGTCAAATTTGTTATATATATTCGTCACATATCATAAATGTTAACCGTTTATTGCAGTTTTCAACTAAAACACACGTAATGCCAAAAACACTTTTAATTGTTACTTGCATAGCTAGTAATACAGCTTAATGATGACTAAATTAAGTAACATAGCCATCTTTTAATTTAACGAGAGCTTCGTACAGTTTTTAAAAACGAACCACTTTTGGTTATCTCTCGTAATGGTTTATCGGTATATCTAACCGTATTGTAAACCCAAGCACCCGAAACAGCACCAAGTATTGTAGCAACAATGTAGATCCAAAGTCCTTTGTAGCAATTATATACCATTGCTGGTCCTAAACTTCTTCCTGGATTCATTGATGCTCCTGATACCGGTCTGATAAATGAAACGTACCATATCAATTAGCTAAACTGAGGATAAAGATAGATAGATAGAAAATGAAAATAAATAGAAATGTAAGAAGTGGATTTTAGACTATGGATTATAGCTTATCGATCCAATTGTTGACATAAAACAATGTAAGAAGCGATGAATTACCCGGCAATCATAACGTTGAGTAGCACTGTTGATCCTACTGCTAGTCCAGCTAGTTCTCCAATCTGTTTATTGCAACATTTGATCATAAGTCTCATAAATTCAAGGACTAAAGAAAACATATGCAATTGCTTAAGCGGTAATAATTCACTAATAAATACACGAAAAATCATGGAAACCTAAAAATTGAGTTTTTTTTTGTTAGAAATATATATATTCTGTTAAGAAGTTTTGTTTTCTTGTAATCAATTTTTTAAAGAAAAGGAGAGTATCTGGTTCATGTTTTATAAAAACAACCTTAAATGTATATTATTTCCTTAACTAGATTGTTCAAAAATACAGAATATAAATAACTATATTAGCTAAAGATGAAAAAGGACATGCTTGATGTAGTAAGAATCCGAATCTTAAAGCCATCAAATGTTTGAGTACTATATATAATTTTACGTGCAAACATAAGAAGATATAGAAATACTAACCGCTCTATTGTCGGTGGCGACGCCAGAAATGACGAACATTAGGTAGAAAGTGATGATAAACTCAATGACAAAAGACTGCAAATTCGAACCAGATGGTAATGTTCCGACAAAAACATCGTGTTTTCCACTGCAAACATCTTGATCAAGTCCGAATAATAGCCGTAATGTCGCTGATGCAAGCGTCGATCCAATGACTTGTGATATCACATAAGCTGGAACCTAAACATCAAGGAAAATTATGAAAACCAATTTTAATTACCAATTAATTAATTTGTGATATCACATTAAAGGGCCCAAGTTTAGCTGATTCTCAAGATTTTGACGTTTTATATGACATAAAAAATTAGATTGACTTCACAATGATTGGATTTGTATGAAAAAATTATATATGCAGACAAAAGTTAAATGGTAAGTGAACACTTTTTAAAAGTACAATTTGGAAAAAGCAAAAATCTTACGTCTCACAAAAATGATACCCAAACAAAATATTCTCAAAAATAAAACTTTTAATAACCTATACTTTCGTGCAATATATTCTCACTCGTGAATTCTTTGGTTTGTTCATCAAACTCAAACTTCACACATAAAAACAAAACTTTTTTGGTTTAATGTTAATAAAAACAAAGAACAAAAACGTGACGAGTCATAATAGGAGAAATGTAATGGACCTGTTTGACAGGGAAACGGCCACAAGATGCAAAGGCGATTGTAACGGCTGGATTGAAATGAGCACCAGAGATGTGACCAAGAGCGTAAACGAGAACCATGACTGTTAGTCCCCAAACGATTGCGATTCCTGGAAGAGTTATGACTTTATCATGCTGTGTGTTCACAGCCACCGCTGCACAACCGGCGAATATCAGGAAATACGTTCCCAAAATCTCTGCCATCAACTGCAAAAACAGAGCAAAACAGAGTCTCAGAGGAATTTCATCGAACAGAGTATATACAAAACAGAGTAATTCAACAAAGTGAAAACCTTTTGTAAGAAAGGGACAGAGAATGAAAGGAGAGAGTCTTGTTTTTTGATGGGTCTAGGGTTATTAAGAGAAGTAGCTTCTTTTTGTTGTTGATGTTCGTCTTCTTCCTTGAGATTCACCACCACAGCTCCTTCTCTTGCTTCACCACCATGGCCGTTTCCTGAGATCTCCGCCATAATTGAAGTTTCTCTTCTCTCAAAAACTAAAATAAGAGAATCAGAGTTTAAACAACGGTTATGACTTGTGAATGAGTTTGGTGGCGATTATCTCCAATTTATTGGCAACTCCAAGAGAGAGAAAGAGAGGAGATAGATAGATAGATTGGACTTGTATGACGATTTTAATTTTGACCATTTTATTAAATTAAAAGATAAAATTGATGTAATTAGGAAAATATTTCACATGATATATTTGACCATTATCTTCTTCTTCTTTTTTAAGACTTTGCCATATTACTTTTTTTCTTGGTTTTATCCCTTATGAATTCCACATAATACAAAATAAAAATTTGGAATACAATTTTATACAAAATTATCCAAAATTTTCTTTATTTTTTTTTGTCATGCCACAATTGACCGATCATTAGTCAAGTTCCTACATAATATAAGCAGTGAGACTTGATCTTTGAATGTACAAGTGCGTATGTCTTTAGTGGACATATCATCTGCCACTAGACTAAAGGTAATCTGCATCCAAAATTTTCTTTATTAATTAGATCAATATTTTTAAGCATAAATGTTTATGAAAATATACTTTAATTTTGCCCAAATTTAGCATACTCATTTCCTATTCTATATGTTGATCTTATCCCCATTAGCTTTTTTAAATTGGAAACAAGAAAATCATTTAACATTTTCACGTATGTTGTTATTGCGATCATCATATTATTAATGTGAAGTTTTTTCATGTCCAAGATATCCAGTGATCTAAAGTTATAACATTATAATATACATGGAACCACACTTTGTTAACATATAAAGCAATTGTTAACCGGGGTTTAGCCTTAATAACTTAAATTTCGATAAGAATAGCCAAAGTAGTCAATTATTTGGACAAAACATATTCAATAGTACAAAATATATTACCAAAGGAAAACTATATATAATCAAATTTCGGTAAAAATAATTATAAAAATGAATATTTAATTATTTGACCAAAATATTTGTTTTATTTATTTTCATAATTTTATCACGGAAATTTGACTTTAAACATATATGGAGAATAAAATTTTGAATATTGATAAATTTTGTGTACCCAAACAATATTTTAAAAAACTCAAAATTCGTTTTTTTTTTTTTGCTTACAAAATACAATTTATTTGTCGAGGATAGGTGGGTCAGTGGTATTACTCATTTTACAAGTTTTCAGATATCAAGGTTCGAACCCCCAGTCTGAAATATTAGAAGAGAGATTAAAAAGCCACTAGACTACTTGCCAAAAAAAAATCTAGTGGATTTTTTTCTTTACATTGAAAAAAACTAAATCACAAATGTTAATACAATATTAAGTAATTTTCATGACTTTAAAGGTTTAAATCTATCCTCTCAAAAAAATTTAGAAAACTAAAATTACACTTTCCCTCAACAAAATAAATTTAGTATTTTTTGTCTAACACTGTGACACAATTAGCAGGTCCATTAACCAAATTCTTATATTATGTAGACAATTATACTTAATCTGTAGATATATAAATGCGTCTACTTTTAGTGGACTTAGTACATGCCACTAAACTAAATGTCACCTACAAATAAATTTAGTTAAAAGAATGTAATTTATCGTTTTATAAATATGATGATGTTTGATGAGTAAAGGATAAATCAGTTATTCTAATGATTCTTTTTTTTTTTTGTCGAATTCTAATGATTCTTTTATGTTCTCTAATAAATCTTGTTCGTTTATTCAATTTTTTTTCCTAACTTAACTCATCTTATATTAAAGGAAAACAAATAATCAATATTGAGGTATAAAGTTAACAAATGAATGATTTTTGGAAAGCTCTTTAACACTGCAGATCAGAAAATCAGCTTTGTAGTTTAGTAATTCAGGAATTAAGGAAATAGAGAAAAAACGAAAAAGGCTTTGAAGTCGAGCAAACTCTTCAGTGTAAGGAACAAAAGCTAGCCAACTTCTTGGATCCGCTACCATTTTTAGGACTTCTGCATAATCTACCGCAAACACCACTTCAATATTCTAGAGAGAGTGAAGTGAAGACATCGCCCACAAAAGAGCTTCTATCTCATAATGAAGAGGGGATCAACTTCAATAAGTACCACGAGCTCTCAGACTAACTCCAACAAAACTATCAGTAAAGCAGTACCAGTCTAAGTCCCAAAAATATTCAGAGTTTTCACGAAAAACCTATAACCAATGAATGCCGGTGAAATCGATGAAGGTCGGAATGGGAATATTTTCTCACTCACTTAATTATTTGAAATTTTTTGTTTCTCCCAATTAAGCTAATTACCAATATTTTCCAAGATTATTCACCTAAACAGATTTCATTATTAGGTTTTCTAACGAATTAACCTATATTGCATAAATATAACAACATTCTCGTAGTATATACATAAGTCTTGTTAAACAGAAAATTTGATTATACTAATATCTTAATAAAACTGTTTAACAAAAAAAAAAAAAAACTGTAAGGAACTGTAACTTTTATTTGTAAGTTATCAAATAGTTTGAATAATTTATAAATTTTTAGATATAGGAGACGCATTTGTTTGCTATTATTTTTTGCCAGAAAACATTGTTATCAAAAGTGCTATTATCTAAAAATTAGTGATTTTCGTGTGCTATTTAAGACTATTTTATAGAATCTCCATAGATAAATAGATGAAAATATATTTTGTAATGATTAAATATCTATTTTTAGTTGTCTTTTTAACCAGAATTCGATTCTAACTAGTTTTTTTTTGTCGAGTTTTTCTCAGTCTGGTGGTTAGGATGATCCAACTAATGACTATGCCAAGTTTCGATTCATCCCCTCTACTAATTTGATAGATTAAATAAGAATTTTAAAAGTTGGGTTAGGCTATGGATCATGCCTTATCGATCCATAGCCTAAAGTCTACCCCTAAAATTCCTTTTTAATATATTATTATAGTGGAGAAGAATCGAACCCCGATGACTGAGTTTTTAGCTGAATCATCCTAATCACCAAATTGAGAATAACTCGATAATTCTAATTAGTTCTATGTAATATAATTTAAAATTTGGTTCGGGAGAAACCCAAATAGGCAAACACTATTGGAATCTATAGTTGTTATTTGTTAGGCGATATTGCACGTATTAGTTCGGGTCAGAATTTGAGACACCCAACATGTTTGTACCATATAATGTCATTCATTATATGCAGACTTGGTAATTAATAGTATAGATCTAAGAGAAATTTGAAAAATGTCACTTGAGGGAATTGATGAAGGCCTCTTCAAGTCTTCAACTACCAACCAAATATATAGGTGCTCTTTATTTTACTCTAATAGGTCCATTATACCAACGTAACTATTTATTAATTTCGCTTTAACTATATAAAAATAAGACTACAAATCTTGATTTTTCAAAATCATTAACTTAAGACTATTGTTAGAAACATATCATATCACATTAAACCTTAAATACTACTTTCTCGGATTGAGAAAATATGAATTAAATCACCTCCGATTTAGTTTTATATGTGTTAGCTGCTCGTATTTATATCGGTCTTATGCATTCAAATATCTGAAAAAGAAACTAAAAAAAAACATAAAAAAAACTTTTCCAAATTCACCATTTTAAGTTTCACTATGTTATCATCACTCGAATAAATTAGGATTTAACAAGAAAGAAAACCAATGTTAAGGGTATATTAAATCATGGAATAAATAATATAAATTTTTGTTCCAGAACTAATTATAGTAACAAATTGTTGGATAGTTATGGTTTTGTTGAAAACTAACAATTGGTTACAATTTTAAATCATTAATTAACCGAACATAAACTAATTTTAGACCCGACCAAATCTCAAATAGACAACATTTATCTTAACCAGCTCAAATTCGGTTGTCTATTTGTGATTTGGTCGGAATTAGGTTTGTTTAATTAATGATTTAAAATTGTAATCAATTGTTTGGTTTACAACAAAACCATAACTATCTAGCAATTTGTGCAATTAGACAGATTTCGTATATTATATGTGAAATTCGATCGTCATGATCTAATTATGGGTGTAATTAGATCTTGCATGTATACTTTAGATGAAATTAGAGAGAGAGTCTAAGTATATGTTGATATGTTGTTATATCAAAACTTTGGGGTGGAAATAGATTGTCGACCATTTAATTTAGGTTGTGATTCTTTTTGTCAATAGTTAAATCGACAATATTCAATCTTTAACAAATTCTCTCAAACCTCAATAATATGACATGGGACAAATATGATTATCTGTAATCAAATTTGGGTGAGAAAAGTCGTAGAAATGACACTTAACCATTTAACAAAAATATTTATGAGTAATTTTATTTATTAGACCAATGTTAAAACTTAAGTATGATATACTGTTAAGATTGGTGGGAATATGTATAGAAATAATGTCATAGCACTGTATTGAGAACATGTCGTCAGACCAACGTAATCATAAACGAAGACAGTAACGAAAAAAAATGATATAATGAATGAATAACGTTTGTGTTGAATTCAGAATAATTATGTCACAGAAGTTTCTTTGTCGAGTAGATAATTTAATAATATTTATATTGACAAGATTCACAAGTTTCTTTATAACAGAGACTTTGACTAATACGTCCATCGAATTTGAACGTTTCAATTATATAATGGGATTAACTTAACAGTATTTTAAGACTTTTTTTTGTTAGAATTATGAATATCGATCATGATCCACGATACTGTAATCTTTACTTTGAAGAAGTGACTTGGATGGTTACAATTTTTTCTAATGCGCATTCAGATTCTCTAACCTCCCACTATTTACATTTACATTCACCAAAGATCCCATTCCCATATGACTTTACAAGTGATTTCCGAAAATAAAGGACACCTTTTGAAAACATTGTTTCTTTAATCTTTCATTTAACAATTGTCACTGTTGTAATTTAGTAGTATTTTTTTTCTAAACATTAAGAAAATCTTGGGTTCAAATCTTTAGAAAACTATATAAAAATATTCAACATGCATAATGATAATATAGATTTTAGAATGTAATCTTTATATGGGGTTTGCTTACGGTTTAGAATTCAAAGTATTTTGTGTTAGCCAATTCTAAACTTGTTTGAATCACATGAAATCTCTATTAATATGGTGTTGGAGATTTCGATCGTTCAATTCTAGATGTTTGACATCTAAATATCTGATCACTTTTATATCGGTGAGATTAGTCGAATTTATCAAATTACCCTTTATATAAATAAACAAGCGCTTGATAGTTGATACTAAGTTTCTAAATAAATATGAAAGTAAATTACATGCTACGGAATTTATATATATTGAAAAAATATTATAGTACATGGTCTACACATTTTTTTTTGGTAATATACATTGTCTACACTTCTAGAGAAATGACAACTCCAAATAGTTTTCTGAGTTAATTAATAAAACTTCAAAGGAGAGAGTTGAAAACTATAAACTCATGCATGTGTGTTTTGCGTTGTTATGTGTAAAAAAATGACCAGCTTAAAATGATAAAAACAATACTAAATTGGGATTAGTGAAGATCGTAATTAGGCTTTCGACTCTTTTATACGTTGGCCATATAAATTATATAATATCACTTGATTTTCCTATAAAGTTTAAATTTTCTTGTATTTCAGAATATTCAAATTGTCAAAAAAAAAGGGATGTGAATTTGTCGTCTCTGACAAATAATTTTTTCCATCCATTAATATACACGAGCCTACAAAGTTACATGTATTAAAAAACCATAAATAGTTAATCATCTTTTTTTTCTTCTTTAATTAATCGGTTGTCTAGAGTTTAGTTTTTCACAAGATCCGATATCATCACTATCTCTCGTAATTAATTAGTTTTATAAAAAAAACAGAATACAATAATTAGTTAATATACTTTTCAAAGAGGAGGTTGTTATGTTGATCTAGACTAATGATCTCCTCAAATACGTAATTACTAATCATTTCTATTTGATCATCGAATAACTAAACACGGACCGCATCAGACTCATTTCTATTTCCATTTCTATTTGATCACATAATATACAAATGTTGTAATACAGAAAATTAGACTTTTACTTTCTACTTTATACAAGGAAGAAAGTATCAATTTGTGATTTAAATAAATAAGTAAAACTCTAAACAAAATTCCTAACTTTATCTGCATTCGCACAATATCAATTGGAGATGCTAGTTTCCACCATATTAGAGAGAACACATGAACTCAAATTCATTAATGTGATTATATATGATAATTTAAACTTATGAAATTCGAGTCTTAAGAATTCAACATATATAAGCTCACACTCTCACACGATTACTTACTTATAATAATAGGAGATAAACCTATAGAAGAAAATAGAAAAGCAACTGCAAAACTGTGACACAAGTGGTTGAATCTAACGAACATCATAGCTTAAAGAAACAAGTCATTCTTGTGCGTCTTTTGAAGATCGACTGCTCCCATATTTGCGAGCGACATATGCCTCTAATAACGTATCCCAAACCTGCAAAAATATGCACAAGATCAGTTGAATCTCTTAGCAAAAATGATTTTGTTCCAACTACATGATTATCTAGTGTTCAATTTCCACTCACATGTAGCTCTCCCTTCGAGCCACCAATAGCGAGCAAGAAAGGGTTGTCCACGGAGAAGGAAATGGAGAAAACCGCTCCCTGGTGATTATCGATAACAAAGATTACGAATGGTTAGTAATAAAGACGCAGAAGCTAATGAGAAGCAAAACAAGATTTTTATTCTTTGGTTCTTACAGCTTTTGGTTTGTGTGAAGCAATACATGAAGGCTCATTGTTTGAAAGATCCCAAAGCTTTACCGTTTTATCCATAGATCCCGTAGCCAAAAGCTGTCAATAATGGTGAGAACTGATTAGAAAAACATAATATGAAATGCTACAAGGACATAAATGAGAGAAAGAGAGATGTACATTGGGTGCAGAAACGTTGTATGCGATGGAGGAGACTCCTTTGTCTTGGTCATGTGCTTGGATAGTGAAACTTGGTTTTAAATCAGAATCTGAACCTGACTGTGCGGCACGTATATCAAAACCTTTCACGGTTCCATCCTCGAGACTTACCTTTAGAGGTAAAGGAAACAACAAAATGATTAATTTGAATAATGTCTTAAAACCAACGATTTGATCATCAGAAGAAAAAGAAAAGTGTAATGTACCACAAAGGAGTGCTCGCTATGAGGATCCCAGGCTAAGCTTTCGACATCAGACATGACAGACCATTTAAAACCCGAGTGTGAAGGTTGTCTTCCGTCTTTCTGCAACATAATATACAGAACGATATTAATAATCATTTTCTGAAGCAAAAGATTAGAACACACGAAGAAAGAACAAACACAGTTACCAATACAACAGTTTGATCAAACGACCCACTGAGAAGCACTTCTGGAGCATAATGGTTCCAAGCAACTGCTTGAACCTATAAATCATACAAACATTAAACCATGAGAACGCCATAGAGTTTAGGAATTGCTTATTCTAAAAAATTTAGTAATACCTCCTTTGTATGATGATCCATAGTCATCTTACATGTTCCAGTAGCCACATCCCAAACCTTAACTTTTTTGTCGGCACTAGCACTAGCAAGTATATTCCTTGTATCCAATAAATTAAAAGCAAATCAGACACGCCTAAAGAGAACAATAAAAATTCTTTCAATTATGAGCACTAGTAAGTAGTAAGCTTGAACATACCGAAACTCTTTGTTCCAAGCAAGACCAAGTACTGAATCAGTATGGCTACCTTCTTTGTATGTCTATAATGAAAGAGACGGCGACCCACAAAATTAAATTAATGGATATATAAGTGCTTGCCATGAAATTTATAAGCACTAGAGACAGATGAGTTTGATGCACCCACCTGTTTCTTTTTCTTCTCTTTCTTACTCTTATCTTTCTTATTCGTCTTTTTTTTACTTACCAACGTCTCCTCTATCCCTCCTAGTTGTATACAAGGTAGCACCTCCTCCCTCTGAAGCATTATAAACCTTATCAATAGACTCATGATTGATATAAGCAAACATAAATACAGAGACGGTTAATTTTACATACAACGTCAAGATCCCATATTTCTATAGTCGGTGAGTCCTTTGAACCAATAGCAACAAAATTCCCTGCCAATGACAAGGCAAAAAAAAGAATAAAAATGGTATTTCACCATAAGATTGAAATATTCTGCTTCAGATTGACAATAAAAGTGTGCGCTAACCTTTTTCTCCTCCTTTAAGAGGACAATCAATCCATGCAGTACACAATGGAAACTCCGGAATAATTATGTGATGATGAACATACATATTTGGAGAGCCAGATGATTCCTCGTACACATAAACCTGGTTATATATACAGCTTTCAGATGAGCCCTAAAGTTCAACATTTATTAACCTACAGAACGAGAAAATTTGACCACACCTCTAGATGGCTGACTTCATCTTCATTCCTGGCGCAGATGATCACTGAATCGGTTGGCTTGATTGTCGTGTCATCAATATCTTCTTCGTCATCATCATCCTGAAAAGACCAAACATTTACACTGTATACAAAAAGATTTTAACCACGATTAGTCTCTAAGGTAGATAGAAACAGTGAGATGGCTTACCTCAACATCCTTGAGATATGGATCCATCTCATTACTAGGATAATATAGATCCCCAAGCCCAGAGCTGAAGAGTTCAATTCCTGACTCCAGCGAAGCAAAATTCATATGGAGAGTGGAAAATTTCTGTTCTAATCAAAATTTTCACTTTGTATATTTGCAGAAAAAAGACCAAAAAACCTATAAAATTGAATGTGTAAAACCTACCATCATCCTCTTCGTCATAATTATCCATGTCAAGCTCTTTCAAGCCATCAGCTACCTCATCAACCTCCATTGAATGAGAAGCAATCTTGCTTTTGGAAGATTTACCCAAAGCCTCTGCTACAGCCTTGGCACGATCAACTTCATCAATCTCATTTCCATCTTCGTCAATCTCTTCTTCATCCTCTTTACCACCGTCCACCAAGCTGTATTCATTGTAACCAAAGTTTTGTATCATCATCTACTCATCTCCTAGATTAGAAAAACAAGACCAATATTAAGTGAAAAACTCAATATATACCTTCTCTCAAAAGCTCCACTCTCAATGAGCTCTTTGATTTCATCCTTTGAAGGAGGTTCAGCAACATCAGGAACAGCTTTTAGATTCCCTTTTGGTATCCATGACAGTGAAGTTATCATTCTGCAAAAAAGTTGCAAACTGAATTAAACAGAAAGAAATCGGAGATAATTAAATGAAATCATCCAGAGAGAAATTCATCAAATCGGTGGCAATCAAAGGCCGGCCTTTCATTATTTGGGTACAGTGATTTGATAAAAATTCGATAATTTCATAAAACTCGAAGAGCTCTGAAAAGAACCAGAGAGAACTTACGTTTAGAAACGAGAGAAGAACACCGCGTAGAACGAAAATGAGCTACAAACAACGTAAAAAGAAAAGAGATTTTGAAGGTTTAGGGTTTAAGAATCAAAAGGCTTGCTTCAGATGTTTTTAGTTCTCGAGATAGCGGCGCTAAGCGGCGAAGAAGAACAAACAAATTATGAGGAAAATGCATAAAACACCCTCAACTATTTAAATGTTTCATTAATAACCTTAAAGTTCAAAATCTCACATAAAATCCTTGAAACTTTCGTAAGATACAATTAAGCGCCTACAACGAACCCTGAGCCTAATTTTGTGTGATAATTATTTGGGCCTAATTTTAAGCCAATAAAGCAATTCAGACAATTGGACATTTAAAGTCGATCCACTAAGCAATTCAGTAATATGAAGATAGTCCACTTGAAATACAACTCATAAGTTTCGTGCAATTAATTAAGTCAAAGTATTTGCGGTCTAAATTCTAAAACTACACTGTCGTGTTTTACGTACGCTATAAAATGATCACATGTGATCGTCAGTTGCTCATTGACTTTTCTGTTGGGGAGATTAAGCAGCTTCTTCGACATATTTTCAACCATAAATTACTGATATTTTTTCCCATTCAAAATGGTTACAAAAGTCCAATTTGGCTTCAATAATTTATATGAATCTCATTATAATAAACATTCCAAATCTCAAATCGAATTTCCATAGATAATAAGAAAGGAAGCTTCGAGAGATAAAATAGATTCTAACTACAACTTTAGCCATAAAAAAAAACAGAGCTCAAAACATTCTCTTTTTTTTTTTTTTCTCCCTATTACCTTTCATCATCACACTGGAAAAAGAAACCAAAAAAAAGAAGGAAAAAATAAGAATTAATTATGATAAGAGAGTTGATTGATAGCAAACGACAGTAATTCTTGTCTGAAATCATCTGGTTCTTGAGTTTCCAAGTGTGAGTTCTAAATCATCTGAAACGCATTCTCCATGAATCCTTTCTCCTTCCCAAGGCTTCACCATTCCAATTGCGTTACAACCAAAGGCAAACTCAGCAGCCATTCCGTCAGCCATTGGCACATCAGAGTTTTGATCAACACCAGCAGGAATAGCTGGAGAGCAATTTCCACTTTGTCCAGGAGTCCACATTGGTGAATTACAATCTCCCATTTTTAAAGCCTCTTTATCAAAAAACGGGTTCCTTGAAACTAAACTGAAAGTAGGAGAAGAAGGTCCACTCTGTGGAGTTTGCATTCCAGAGAGCCATCCAGAGTCAGGGATGGTTACTTGATCACGAGTAGGGCTTCGAGCCAATGGTGGCGTCACAGGAGCGCTTATGGAGCTTCCATGGAAGAATGGAAGCTTGGAAGGTGAGTTTGATGACAGGTTCTTGAGCCAAGGGATTAGTGAGTTAGCATCACCAAATGGGTTTGTAGGACTTGGGAATGATGAAGATGAAGGGCTTGGATTGTAAGAAGCACGAGGGCTATGTTGATACGATGAACATGGACTCGCTGAAGTTGAACCATTCATGAGTTCCATTCGATCCATTGGTTTGCAACCCTACACAAAAATTTATGCAAAATGTAAGAGATCTCACTAACATAGTCACGTTTTTTCTTTTCACATAATGCAAAAGCTAGTGAAGCAACAAACAAAATGACATTATGATTGATAATTGAAAATCTAAATGCACCAAGAAAATATGTAAAGTACAATGATTTTGTTTGGTTTATAATGGTCAAAGAACAATTTTTGCTAATGGATCATAAAGATATCAAAAGAACAATATTTCCCAATGGATTCTTTACATAAAAGAGAACTTAAATATTTTTTTCATTTTTTTTCTATGATGTGCAAAGCTGGTGAGCACGAATAAGAAGACACTATCACTGATGGTTGAAAATCGAAATGCACCTAAGCAGAAAAAGTAACTAAAGAACAATGATTTCTTTGGTATATAATGGTCAAAATAACACTCTTTGCAAAGAATATCACATGGATTAATTACATAAAATTTAGTTTATATATAATATCCATTTATACTAAATTCAAAAGCTGGTGAGCAACGAACAAGATGACACTATAATTGGCAATTGAAAATCCAAATGCAACTAAGATAAAAATAAAAGGAAAAGAACAATGATTTCTTTGGCATTTAGTGGTCAAACAATGAATAATTCCATTCTTTTTTTTCCCCACACAAGCAAAACCAAAATATCATCATTAGATGTTGGCATAAGGGAAAGCATTCCCCAGATTAACCATTGATTAGTTAAACAAAAATTAGGAGAATTTATATATTGATTTTAAACAATAAACACTCATGGAAACTATTGGATCACACGAGTAGGAATCCAAGTCTCTTTTTCGTAGTATTTTCTTGAGAACATTCAGCTTTTTTCCTTGTAAATACTAAATCCGAAGCTACATATGTAATATGTAATAAAATGGAAGGACTATAGTGCAAGTGTGAACGTAAGTCAAAAAGAAAAAGGAAAAAGTTTATGATTTAAGAAAAAAAAACAAACTAAATTGGAATTTCAGAGAAAGCGTCAGTCTGAAAAGGAGAAAAACCATGTGAGCAGGAAAAATAAAAAGTCATCCTCGATCGTTGTACTAAGGAATCCAATTCATTAACAATGGCAGCAGTATCGTGAAACAGACGTGTCTTAAAGTGTTGTATTAAAGCAAAAGGTGACCAAAGAAAAACACAAAAATAAAATTTTCATCAAATCTTACTCCTAATATTTTCAATATACCTTACAAAAAAAGAAAAAAAGAAAAATGACCAAAGTGAAAATGACAATAGTAACCCAGAAGAATTATTATTAGACCGAGTGATCGTAAGGGTAAATTGGTCATTTACAAAATTCTTATCTGAAAGTGAACAGTGAGTGTGTGTAATCGTTGAAGCATGAGCGAATCTTAAAACATTCATGCTTTTGTGTAAGCTCACCGGAATAAAGAAAAAACGGTTTTGATCTGACGTTTTGCAATTACGACTAAACCGGTCAAAATTAAATCACAACCGTTCGGTTTTCTCCCTCAAAATGAAACGCTCAGATCTATTCACAGTTCTAATTAAACCTAAAGTCTACGAAAGAAACGTTAAAATCGAATTTCAGGATCGGTACCTTGCGATAAGTGGTTCCGTCGTCTTCTACAGTCCAACCTGCTTCATTGCACAAAGCTTTTAGAACTTCGTTATTATCGCAGTGTTTAGGGAGCTTGAAGTTTCCATGAATCCGAAGTCCTGCGAAGATCTTAGCTGCAATCGCGCGTCTTCGTCGCTCTCGGCGTTTGTTGTTTTCTCTCTCTTTCCAAGTCGGCGTTCGAGTCCCCGACGTCATTTTTCGATCACCGGAATTTGGTTGAAAAACGACGTCGCTTCTCTGCTTAACTTCTTCCGATTTTTAGCTAGCAGAGATAATAAAAACTCTCGCCGGTGAAGTCTGATTTTGGCGCTTTTTTATTTTGTTTTTATTCCTTTTTAAGATATCTGATTCTGAGAGTTTTTCTGGTAGTGAATATTAAATGAAGAAGCACTTAGCAGGGTGGAGGAAAACAAAAGGAGAGGTCGGAGTATGAAAAGACTGTATTACCCTTCAAATATATTTTAATTCCACACGCGTACCCCTTATGTGTTAACACGTGCTCAAGCTTTTTAATAAAGCAGAAAATGGAAAATATGTTTGACTTCAAACGACGACGTTTTGGGTTTAGATTATTGAGTTACATTCTTTTATGTCCGAAACTGAAATTACAAAAAAGTCAAGAACATCAAGCTACATTAATAAATTACATTACAAATATAATAAAATCTAGCTTCTATAATGGCTATATTTATCAATTTAGCTATGTTCTTATCTTGTGACAGCAATTTTCCAACAACAGACTATCAACATCTAACAATTAATATGAATAAAAACATTTTATGTTACTAATCTATATTAAGTTAAAGTAATTACTAATTAAGTAAAATAATTACGAGTCCCAAATACGTGGCAGAGATTGCGGCATATTAAGGACCATCTGTTCAATCAGTGTCCCATTGTTTTGCTACAGTCATTTCCTCATTCGTTAGTGGATTAATAATCTCTGGTTTCCTCGGTATGGTATCCATAACCCACTTCTCCTTAGCAATCCTTGTCGATGCTCCATTTCCCAGCTTCTTAAGTAGGCCTTCTTGTAACAATTGCCGACCATATAATGTACTCTGCCAACCAAAAGATGGTCGTGCACCAATATTACACTCTAAGAAGGCTTTATTTCCGAAGTATTGCTTTTAGTCTCTCATGAATTAAACTCAGCAACTTGCTTTTTGAACCTGTGAAGCACTCAAGTAACCCAAGGTACATTCCATCGCCACTCTCCTTTTCAATCCCCAAGATCTGTTTAACTCTATGTTTAGTGTCATCTTTGACCTTTGTACCAAAAAAGACAGATGAATTTGCATAATTTATAGCTTGACCTGATGCTTATTCATAGAGAGCCAAGCATGATTTGATTTCCTCACATTCATTAGGATCAACTTTACATAGAAGGAGATTATCATCGGCAAACAAAAGATGATGAATGGCTAGACTAGATGATGCTACCATAACCCGTGAAGCTTCCTAGTTGCTTCAACTCGGTTTAGAATATGAACAAGGGCTTCAACACAGAGATCAAATAGGAAGGGTGATAGGGGATCCCCTTACCTCAACCCTCTTTCAGGTTTGATGAAGCCATAAGCTTTATCATTAAGCAGTACCGTATATGTAATAGTGGACACACAATACATTATCCACCTTACCCATTGGTCTGTAAATCCCATCTTCCTGAGAAGACATTCGAGAAACTCTCATTCAACTCTATCATAAGCTTTAGACATGTCCGTCTTAGTAGCCATGTAGCTTGTTGCATTCTTCTTGTTGGTTCTAAGTGCATGAATAAGCTCATGTGCAATGAGTATCTTATCAGAAATCAGCCTCCTGTATACAAATGCTCCTTGTGTTTCTGATATAATGCTTGGGAAGATCTTTTTCAATCAGGAACAGAGAATCTTGGCCATAATCTTATAGTGTATGAGACACAAACTAATCGGACGCAACTAGATCATCTTCTTCGGCATAGAAACCTTTGGTATAAGGCAAATTTGGGTGAAGTTCTACTCAGCTGGAAATACTGTTGTTTCGAAGAATTGTCTGATCTCCTTGGTAACATCTAGTCCGATAATATCCCAACATTGTTGGTAAAATTTTGTTGAGAGACCGTCTGCACCAGGACATTTATAGTAGTTCATTGCATATATTGCTCGCTTAATCTCGGCATCAGTAATCGGTGACGTAAGTTGCTCATTCATGTTATTTGTAACTTTGGGTTCGAAATCGGCAAGTAGCTCTTCAATACTTTGTGGTTTGGCACTCATAAACAACTTACCGAAATAAGTAGATGCGACTTCCCCCTTGGATCCTTCTGCAAACTGCTCGTGATTATCATCATCAAGGAGCATATGGATTTTGTTTCGAACTTTCTTGTTTTTTACGCTATTGTGGAAGAATTTAGTGTTACGGTCTCCCTCTGTTAGCCAATGTTCCCTGCTTCTTTGCTTCCAATACTTTTCTTCTTCCTTGAAAGCTTCACTTAATGACATTTTAATCTTGTGCATTTGATAATGATCTGGATATGCTTTGGCAATTTGTTCCTCCATGTTCTTCTTCAGATCTTGAATAGTTGATGCAGAGTTTGTATTCACTATCTTCTTATACTATGAAAGTTTCCTACGACAGTTGGCTATTCTATCTGTAATAGGTAGATCTCCTCTACTGTCATTTTTCTTCCAACCGACCATTACAGTATCTCGAAAGTCCGGCTTTGATATCCACCTGTTATCGTAACAAAATCTTTTTTTATCTACCCTTATGTTTTCCTATGTAAAGAACGTCAAAATTGGCCTATGATTCGAGGTCCACATCGATAGATATTCTGTACTCGTTCTTGAAAACAGTCGAAACCAACAATCGTCGCGAAACATCGGTCTAACCGGCATTGGATCCACACTCCATCTCTCCGGCCTGCTCAAGAAAATGTGTTGCATATACTATAAGTCTCACTTAATTAAGCTATTCTTGGACATTATTATATACCACACTTGTTACCCAACCAAAAAATATTCGTACTATTATTATATAGTATATAGGATTTGTTTGTAATATCAGCATCTATGAATTCTTATAATGAAACAACAATTTGTGTTCTTTATCAAAAATAACTAAAACAAATTTGTGTATTGTCTACACATGCTTTTTATTTTCCGACACTAAATATTTGTACTATTTATTATCCGACACTAAATATTCGTACTAATATCGACACCTGCCTAATCTATATGTGTGAATTATATAGACAGGAACAATTTACTACTTCCATGTATATACTACTAGAAAACAAAACCAATATATATAACAAATTTCAAAACTTTAAAATATAATTTTGATTACGTGTTGGTTATCTACTTTTTTTTTTGTCAACTCAATTTATAAACGAAGATAATAAGATTAATGTCAAAGTACATCATCAACAAAAATTTGATTTCTGGCTCAAAGTCTCACGTTGCGCGCAAAAAATCTATTTTATGGTTGAGGATCCTTGCAATCAAAACTACTGTACACACTCTAAAAAGGCTCCGCAATCTTGAAAAATCTTCAATATAAAGGAAGAAAGCTGACCAAAATAAAAGTTCATCAAACATCTTTATAAGTTCTCAGCATCCACTATAAGCAAACTATTAACTCGAATTTACTATTTGAGTTTTATTTGTTTTCTTTCCGTTAATAAATACTGAGTGTTTATATAGAAAACTAACAATCAAAACAAAGGACTTTACTGAAAGACTCAACGAATAAAATGATAATTTTATTTGTTGAAAACCGAGCTATTTTTGATATAATACTAGCTGTTTCTTTTCTAAGTGTGTTTTCTATGATTGCCAATAACCTCCATATTAATTCTGATCTTCTATTTATACACTGTCTTGTCTCCTATGGTTTTACTTTCTTCCGGATTAAATGAGATTTGATCGTGCATTTATGACATTAAATATCTTCTTAGATTTATCAGGATAGTTTTCTTTCGTGGCAGTGCGCTGATTTAGTTTACAAATTATTTTTTCTCGACTGGTGGATAAACTGAGAGTTTGTTGGACCCAGCTTTGCCTCATGTTTCTAGTTTTGGTTATGGGCTTGAATTTGCTGAGGTTCATCCCTCATTAACACAGAGTTTAATTTCTTTCTATTGCTTTGTCTTATTCTATGTTAATATTATAACACATAATTGAAAATATTCTATATTAATTTATGACATTGAAATTTTGGAATGCATTGACGAGATAGTGAACTAAGCACATACGTGTATTATAGACTAGTATTGGAAAAATAGCGAGTGAGAAAAGTTTACAATTGATAACGAACTAAACTTGATTTGGTTTAGGTAGATGATGTTTTATTCTGGTTGTTTATTTTTTTTTTCTTTTGCATGGAGTTTGTTTAAATGCAAAATATTTTGGTTATTTGGTAAATGTTTCACACTACATGTATAGTGTCATTTATTTTATTTGTATCAGTTTTAATTGATACAACTGCTATTTACATCATTTATAAAAATAATTTTGAAAATGATGACACAAATAATTAGTGTCAATTTAAACAATTGATGCAACTATTTTTACCATGCTATACGTAATGTTTCGTACGGTTGTAAAAAATATAATAATATTATCATTTGTTATAAATGATGTTAAATGACGATTCTATACAAATGTTTTTCTAGTGTTTTAATTGACAAAAGACCAAATTTTTACCGGTTTCAGGCATTAGACTAAACTTAAACTCGAAATTCCTCCAATATCAAAATAAATGACAACTAAACTTTAGTATATTTCAACAATCATTTTGGTCAAGTGCTTAATTATCTACTTTGTAATATTTTCTAACTGAAATATAGTTTTGAAAAATTGCATAACCGAGTTTATCGATCAAATGGTTTGATAATTTCTTTTTTCTGGTAAGTTTAAAATTGTATGGATATAGGAAAAAAAGCCTTTGAGAGGCAGCTCTTTTCTCTCCTCTAAACCCTAGAAGCCGCCTCCTTCTCTCATCTCTCTGGTCACTACCGTTGCTTTACGGTGGCCGGAGAGGGCATTTGTCTTTAACTATTCTTTTCCTTTCTCTCTTTAAGCTAGGTTTCTCTCCCAGTGGCTGGGGTTTGTACCAAAGGCTTTTTCTCGGCTCATATTTTCAGATCTCGCCTCGTAGTTGTTGCAGGGTCTCGGCATAGATCTGGTTGGAGCTTTGTAAATCCGGTTATGGCGTGGATGAAGCCGGTGTCGACAAGGTGGAGCTTTCTGGAACCGGTTCTAGCGTGGACGAAGCTGGCGATATGAGGGCTCCCGTCCATCAATCCGTCGAACCTACTAGGAGCGGCGATGGTGTATCCCGGTGAAATTGGATTGATAATTTTTTTGGCGAAAGTGGGCTACGTTGGTAGGTCGGCGAGTAAGGCTATCATTTTGAGGGCAACGATGGGACTAGAAGGGATCTCCGACGATGGCCTTCTTCTCCAGCGGTCTTGAATAAATTTTTGGTAGGGGACACTTGAGATTGAAAGAGACCCTCAGAGGAGGTTCCTTTTCCCTCTCTTCCCAGCGAATTTCTCGGAGACCACTCCTCTCCTTCCAGACGGGCTCGATGTTTCCAAAAGTTGTTTTTGGTGGCATCGCGTTTTGGTGGTCGGCGGTGCAAGAAGCTTTTTCTCCTCGGCGGCTACTATGAAATTAGCGTTTCATGAGTGAGTTTATGGACTTTTAATGGGCCTTTGATTTTTTCTTGGCCCAAAATGGATTGGACCTATTCTTTCTTCTTTTTTCTTTCTGTTTTTAGTGTCTGTATTTCTTATGTGTTCTCTCTGTAATTTCTATTTTAATATGAAAATCCTTTATCAAAAAAATTTAAAATTGTATGGGTAACAATTCTGTGCTTACAATCAGGCAAGACGTGGCTTTTGTTCAATCAAATAAAATACAAGTAAAATAGTAATTAGTAAAGTCAATTATATATAAAAATTACTAACGGAAGCATCTCGACAACGTACAACTACATAAATCTAATTGTGTACTCCAATTTGTCTTACCATTTTGTTGTTCCATGATTATTATATGTTCAACAAAATATTCTAATAAGATTTTAGACGTTAAGCCAAGAAAAGAAGGCATGATAGTCACAATACTAAAGAAATGCCATCACATTTTTTTCATTTTTTAACATTGGATCACAACAAGCCGATTCATTAGCCAAATTTTTATATAATATAGGCAGTAGGACTCGATTTCTGGTTGTGCCAGTGCACATATCTTATGTGAACTTACCACATGCCACTAAACTAAAGACGATTTGCAAATGCCATCACATTTGAATATTCAAAACGAGACCTTTCGATTTCGTGCTCTCCAAAAAATTCATTCTTTTACCAAAAATAAAATAAGAGAAAGATTTTTCTAATTTTTACTTGCAGACCAATATTATAAAAAAAATCACAAAAGATAACAACGAATTTTCTAACGGCCATAAATGATTTTACGTTCACAAAAAAAAAAGATTAAAAAGATTTGTGTGATCTTTTCTGTTATATCCATTGACTATTTGACATTTATATAATTTGTAAAAATAAAAACAGCTCTATCATTATCTCATGGGCTGATTTTTGATAAATATATATTTTAAAACAAAACAAAAAAAAAATTCCACCAAACCCAATCCTTGCAAAACAATGAAACAGGTGTTGTGTTGCAATTCGTACGCGGCTTCATCAACCTTTCTGGAATCAAAAGCTAAATCTTAAAATTATCAATTCCCAGAAAATTTATATGGTTCTTCCATTGTTTCGTTATTTTCTTTCGAGGTAATAACGCGTTTAATCTTCTTATCAAATCAATAACTACGAAACCTTTGACGATTCTTCGTGAATCACCACCGGGTCAATCGACTCGTTTACTTTTCTTCGGTCTTTTCTCTACAGTGTCTTATATCTTCTTTGATATTTCCGCAGCAATAATGGTACAGAACTACAGATACAGAAGATTACAAATCATTGCTGTTTGAAATTCTTTGTCTGAATAAAATAAATACCTAAGTCCGGAAGCTCTTGGGTTCGAGAAGTTTTTTTCTGATTAGGTGAGATTTAATGTGAAAAGGGATCTAGATTCGTTGAATTTCAGAAGGGTATATGGTTCAGGGTTTTTGAGCAACTGTTGTTTTATTAGCTTCATTGTTAAGCAGTGTTGGATTTTTGGGGATTTCTCTCTCACTTTGTTGAAGTTTGATGCTTTTTTGGAGGGAATTTTGGGTTTTGGTTTTGAATATTTTTTTCTAGCTTTTATCTTTGGTTCTCGAAGCTTATGTTTCTGCTTCTTTTAGAGTGATTGTAAGCTTTTTGTGACACTAGATCAGATCAAGGTGTTGAGAGTTACAGTTTTTTCGGGGTTAAAGATTTGAAAGTGTTGTAGAGATGGATGAGAGTAATCATGGAGGTTCATCAAGCTCACTCCCTCCTTTCCTCACTAAAACATATGAGATGGTTGATGATCCTTCGTCGGATTCAATCGTCTCGTGGAGTCAGAACAATAAGAGTTTCATCGTTTGGAATCCGCCAGAGTTTTCTACAAACCTTCTTCCGAGATTCTTCAAGCACAACAACTTCTCAAGCTTTATCCGTCAGCTTAACACATATGTAAATAAATTCTTTATGCTTTCTGAATTCTGATTGTTTAAATCAATCATCTTCTGGTTGATTTAGTTTATAGATTAGTTTTGTTGCCTTTGTAAACTTGGTTTTTGTTTGTAGGGTTTTAGAAAAGCTGACCCTGAGCAATGGGAGTTTACGAATGATGATTTTGTGAGAGGTCAACCTCATCTTATGAAGAACATTCATAGACGCAAACCTGTTCACAGCCACTCTTTAACTAATCTGCAAGCTCAGCAAAACCCGTTGACGGATTTAGAACGACTGAGAATGAAGAACCAAATCGAGAGATTGACAAAAGAGAAAGAAGGATTGCTTGAAGAGTTACAGAAACAAGAGGAGGAACGAGAAGGGTTTGAGATGCAAGTAAAAGAGCTTAAAGATCGGTTACAAAACATGGAGAAGCGTCAGAAAACAATGGCTTCATATGTTTCTCAGGTACTGGAAAAACCAGGGCTTGCTTTGAACCTCTCCCCTAGTCTTCCTGAAACGAACGAACGAAAAAGAAGGTTCCCTAGGCTCGGTTTCTTGCCCGATGAGCCGATGTTGGAAGAGAACCAACCATGTGTAATAATTAGAGAAGAAGATTCTACAAGCCAGTGTTCACACAAAACAGAGCATCAAGTGGAACAGTTAGAGTCATCAATAGCGATTTGGGAGAATCTTGTATCGGATTCTTGTGAGAGTATGGTACAAACAAGAAGCATGATGACACTAGATGTGGATGAATCATCTACTTGTCCAGAAAGCCCTCCTCTTTCCTGCATTCACGTAAGTATCGATACACGTCCTCCTTCTCCACGGATCATAGACATGAACTCTGAGCCAGATGTTTCAAAAGAACAGAACACCACCCTTGATGCTGCTGCTGGTGCTGCTCCTCCTCCTCCAGCAACAGGAGCCAATGATGTCTTTTGGCAGCAGTTTTTCTCAGAGAATCCTGGCTCAACCGAGCAAAGAGAAGTTCAATCAGAGAGAAAAGACGATAAAGCTGATGTTCGTAGTGAGAAATGTTGGTGGGATTCAAGGAATGTAAATACAATTACAGAACAGCTTGGACATCTAACTTCTTCTGACAGAAGTTGATAGTGTCAAGATTAAATTCTAGTCTGTTTTAGTTACTTGTAAAATAGAGTTTTTTTTTTTTTATTGTCTTCAGTTATAAATATTTGGATCTGGTACAGCTCTTTATCATATCACATGTACTTTCATAGTTCATTGTAGCAGACTACTCTGTAACATTTATCTTTCAGGACTAGGAATGTATGGTTGGTCTTGAACAATCTCCAAAGATGATATCTGGAAAACTCTTGCTGCTCTGACTCCACGAGATAATTGCCTCCTATGAAGGATCATCCACTGTCTCATATGCTTTGGCGAGGAACAAAATATAGTGAGCTTAATAAACTAACCAATCAGACCCTCTTGCTATCCCAGAAGGTTCTCCCCGAACGCTTCCCTTTTTATGATCAAAGCCCTCAAATAGTCAAATATATGAACAGTCTTTTCCTTTAGTTTGAAATCAAACAAAAATCTTTTCCTTTAGTTGTTTTGTGAGAAAATGGAACCTTGAGAATTTTCAGATCCCTTTAGTTTGATGTTTGATATATTCTTAAGAAATATATTCAACAACGTTATTGCATAACGGAATAAGAAGAAGAAAATGAGTGCTTGTTCGTCAACTCCACTGCCGATTCTGTCATTTACAGAGAGAGCTAAATCTATATCGGAGATTCAACAAGCTCATGCCTTTATGCTTAAAACCGGTCTTTTCCATGATACGTTTTCTGCGAGTAAGCTTGTTGCCTTTGCTGCAACGAACCCAGAACCCGAAACAGTCTCTTACGCTCACTCCATTTTCAATCGACTCGAGAGCCCTAACGCCTTTACTCACAATTCCGTTATCAGAGCTTATGCTAATAGCTCTACTCCTGATATTGCTGTTAACATGTTTCGTGAAATGCTTCTTGGCCCTGTTTTCCCTGATAAGTACAGCTTCACGTTCGTGTTGAAAGCGTGTGCTGCTTTTTGTGGGTTTGAAGAAGGAAGGCAAATCCATGGTCTTTTCGTGAAGAGTGATTTGTTGTCTGACCTGTATGTGGATAATACATTAGTTAATGTCTATGGAAGAAGCGGTTACTTCGATATTGCGCGTAAAGTGCTCGATAGAATGCCTGTGAGAGATGCTGTTTCGTGGAATTCGTTGTTGAGTGCCTATCTTGAGAAGGGTTTAATAGAAGAAGCTCGTGGGTTGTTTGATGAGATGGAGGAACGGAATGTTGAGTCTTGGAATTTTATGATTTCAGGTTTTGGAGCTGCGGGATCTGTTAACGAAGCGAAAGAGCTGTTCGATTCAATGCCGGTAAAAGACGTGGTTTCATGGAACGCAATGGTTACTGCATATGCACATATCGGTTGCTATGACGAAGTTTTAGAGGTTTTCAATGAGATGCTCAATTCCACAGAGAAACCCGATAATTTTACTTTTGTTAATGTCTTATCTGCCTGTGCTAATATTGGATCCTTGAGTCAAGGTGAATGGGTACATGCTTATATAGACAAGCATGGGATTGAGATTGAAGGTTTTTTGGCTACAGCTCTTGTGGATATGTATTCAAAGTGCGGGAAAATTGATAAGGCTCTTGAAGTGTTTAGAACTACTTTAAAGAGAGATGTCAGTACATGGAACTCAATAATTTCGGGTCTAAGCGTCCATGGTCTTGGAAAAGAGGCTTTAGAGATCTTCTCAGAGATGGTGTATGAAGGTTTTAAACCAAACAGTATCACATTTATTGGTGTTCTGTCGGCCTGTAATCATGTTGGTTTGTTAGATCAAGCTCGCAAAGTTTTCGAGTCAATGAATTGCGTTTACGGGATTGAGCCAACTATTGAACATTATGGTTGTATGGTGGATTTGCTTGGTCGGATGGGAAAACTTGAGGAAGCAGAAGAACTTGTGAACGAGATTCCAGAAGATGAGGCTTGGGTTATACTACAATCTCTTCTTGGTGCCTGCAACAGGTTTGGTCGAACAGAACAAGCAGAGCGTATAGTAAATCGGCTACTGGCATTGAATCCACATGAGAGTTCAGGTTATGTTCAGATGGCAAACTTGTATGCCTCTCATGAAAGATGGGATGAGGTTCTGGAGGTGAGAAGAAAGATGAGAGCAGAAAGAATAAACAAGAAGCCTGGATGTAGCGTAATTGAAGTCGACGGGGTTGTCCATGAATTCTTAGCTGGTGAAGGACTAATAAGCGAATAGAACTCGGTAATCTTCAAAAATTATATTCGTCTTATTCTGTCAATTTTATAGAATTGTTATCAGTATCAGGAGATTTACATCGTAAAAAGTGATTCAGAAATCAGAATGATGAATCATGCACATATCTTTATATCCTTATCCTACACCAAAATTAATGAAAATTGAATTCATTATGCACCTGCTGAAACACACTGATGATCATGTCATGATATTCATCTGTATTGAGTCTGAGGTAACAAACGAGAAGCTTTTTGAATTCTTCAGCGCGATTGATACCATTCTCCATGATCATCTCTATCATGGAATCTCTGAAATCCTTCTGAGGATTGCTCGAGCACTTTACTACTGCAAAGCTTTTATTCCCCATTCCTCCATCTTCTGTTGCTATCACAAGCTCCTGCTCTCGAGCTCTCAGTTTAGCCTTCTTCATGTCTTCAATAGCTTTAACTCTGCATTTTTCAGATGCTCTTGGTGAAAAAACTCTAACCTTGCTGTTTTCTTTTGTTCCTAGTCTGTTTAGCTCCCTTTTTAAGTACAGAGACTTCCTCTGTTGGTCAGCCTTCAGCTTCACTTCTCTTAGTTTCAGCTCCTTGAGCTTTTTCCACTGATGAGCTGGTTGTGTTTCGGTATGACCAAGAATCACTGAATCCACTCTACTGTAACTTCCTGTACCTGTCCTTCTCGCTGTTCTTTTCGCCTTGACCTCTGCATCTTGTTCTGATCTCTTTGGCTTTGGTTCAAGAAGCCTTTGGTCACGTCTCTCACATTTCTGCTTATCTTTGTTTACTTGAATTCTCGGCGTCATGATCACATTTCCTTTGTCTTTATCCATTGCATCTACTTCCACAAAGCCACACGTCTCTCTTTGGAAATCTCTTACTTTTGTCCTCACACTGCTCATTATCTCTTCAAACTCCATATCTGCAGACCTTGTTGAGGCGTTCTCCTTTTCTATTGGTACTGGCTGAAAGCTTTTGCTGCTCTCATTAATATCGTTTTGACGTTTAGTAGAACTCAAGGAAGATTCTGCCGACATGTTCTGACTAACTTTAATGTTTTGCTTCTTCTCTTTTGCAGGTTTCAAGTGAGAAGAACCACCTGATTTTGAAAACCAAGAAACAGGAAGAGCATGAGACAACCCGGAAGAAGAAGACGATGAAGAAGAAGAAACAGGTTTCTTTCTTCCCCATCTCATCATTCAAAACGATCGAAAAATATGAAGAAGTTTTGTGCCTTCTGTGTTAGCAGTTTCTTATGATGAAAATGAAGAAATGTATCTAGAGCTTAGGTCTGTAATATGGTTAGGTCGTTGTGTTTAATAGGGAGATGAAGATGTTATCTTAACGGATAAAAGCTAGTTGCAATTTGAAAGAAAAAAGGAACCAAACCCGCCTGAAGAATCCTGTGACCACTTTTAGCCTAAATAACTTTTTCTTTTATTGGTTCTGTAATCTCTGGGTATGTTCTGGAATTTATGCAAAAGTGGGGGACCGATTTTATCTATCAGAAAAACCAAATTTCATTAATGACAAAGACTTAGGCTCTATTTGTCTCTCTTTCTCTTCTTTTGGAGTAACGTGACCGACCCAAGAACCACAAGAATCATCTCATCTTTTAGTTTGTAGTAGCTGTCTTGATAAATATTATCATTGAGGTCTTATATCATGGAATCTAGTGGCTTTGCAATGGTTTACATGACTACAACCCCCTTATCAGTACAGTACTATTGGTACCGGTCCCAGTCTCTCTGGTCCTATAGTTCTGAGAGCTGTGTTTAGTCATGAAGAAGGTAACGTTGATGAATTTAGTGATGTCTCAAAGTTTGAGATTTTGTGAAGTTTTGAGGAAGATGTGGTCCAAATCTTTAGAAGAAGAGCTAAAAATCTCTCCATATGGATATATCACCTACCTTGAGGTATGGTTTGTGTCATCCCCCACCAACTTATATATCATTTTAATTTCATTCTTTTTATAAAAATAATTTAATCTATATAGTATATACATCAAAATGGGGATAGAAAAGGTTTAGTTTTTATATGTTTAGATTCGTTTGTTGTTTGTTTCTCTTATATTGTCAAGACCTGCCATTGAAGCATTCGCCAATTTCAGGCTCTTTTACTTTCTCATCTCAAAAGGAATAAAAGAATAGTACCCCATACCGTATTTATTATTTATTTTCTTACCAAAATGATAAAATACAATTGTAATTATTATTATTATCCTCTAAGATTTTTTTTTTGTAGACTAGTCTTATTACTATCAAATAAGACAAGACGTTATTATATCATGGCTTCTCAAAACTTGGTGTTAGAGACGATACAAACGTGTTATGTATTATTGATAATAATGAAAATCACATGTAAAAATAATATTGTAACAATTAATGAAAATAGTAAATATTACAAATTTATTTCGAGTTTTTTTTAACTAACATTTAGACTATATAAAATAATTGTCATCTTTTAATTGATTAGTTTACTCGATTTTTTAGCTACTAAAGCTAGGTTGAGCCATGATTTATGTTTGTAAACTTTATATATCTAAGGAAACTTATAACTAACAATCTGTTGGAGTACTTTATCAAAAAAAAAAAAAACAAAACTGTTGGAGTTGATCGGATGATCCATTGATGCCAAATATATTTATTAGGATAATGATATTCCAAATATCTTTGTCGAGTTTTGAACCAACATTCAATATTTCAACGACTAAGAGAGTTGAGTCACCCTTTAGTTTTGACTGTTATAGTTTGAAAACTTGCGTTCAATAGACAATTCAATGCTGAACTTATTTGGGGAATAGTATGGGGATCCCTAGTAGGCCAAAAAATCACTCGTTTGATCAGAGTATACTTTATTAGCACAGCAAACAGTTTCACAATTAAAAACCGAACCGATATACTGAACCGAATTTTCGGTTCAATTTCGGTTCCTAACAAAAAACCGTTCAATTCCAATATTTAAGTAATTTCTGGTTTCGGTTCAGTTTGGTTTGATTTGATTCTAGTACTGAAACTAATTAGCACTAAAAACATTTTCGTTGCTTTGGTTACTCTTTTTGATATTTTTGGTTCCAAATAATCATATTGTTTTCGGGTATTTGGTATAAAGTAACTATTCGGAATCGAACTAACATTATTTTGGATCTAATTCGATTCTACTTATTCGGAACTAAAGTCGAACTGAATTTTTGTCGCTACCGGTACCTATGAAAGTACCACATTTCCAGAACCAACCACTCGAACCATGCCCACGAGTATATATATAGTACAAGTTATTTTGAAGATATTGAAGCCACAAAAGTAGTGAATGAATATACAATTTGGTCCTTGTTGAGGTTGTTGCAAACGATCACCCAGAATTTGGAGTATGTACAAAAATAAAGATCTCAACTTTTTTTTACCTCGAATTAACTCTTACGAATGGTTTAACAGTTAAATCTAATCCATTTATTTGTGGTATAGAACAGATCCGAAAAAATATACTGTAAATGGCGAAGAAGCTACATTAACTATGAATATGATTACAGTAAAATCTGCATATTGATTGTTCAAAGAACAAAAGCACCCTTATCTTGATGGAGATCTCGTCGACAAACATTTCCCGCACGACACGAGCTTCAATAACGAATGTGGTCTTGCTTTTCTTCTTCTCACCTTCAACCTCGTGACCTATCATTCCAAAGTTACCATTTTTCAACCAAAAAGTTCTGAAATTTACTGAAGATAAAGAGGCTTTTGTTTTTACCTTACGACGTGGTCCTCTTGAGGATTTCCAGCATAACAGGCTTCTTGATGTGGGTTCAAGTCTCCTATAAGATAGAAAAGATTTAACAGATTTACTTTAGCATTTTCTATCTAATAGAAATTGATCTATATCTTTAAGAAGTTTGATTATTTGTTTTGGGATTCTTACAGGTTCTCTTGTTCCAGCTTCTCAGCGATGGACACGGCCTTGCGTTTAGACCAACCATTTTGAAGGTTGCATCCGTCAGCTTGCTGAATCACATGAGCCAACGAGACCTTACCTCTTACTATGCTTTGGCTCTGGTTCTGACTCTGGCTTGCTTCCAAGTGCTTCCTTCTAGCTCTGGCTAACGCAGAAGAACCAACTCTCTGTGTTCTCTCCTCTTCCTGCTGCTTCTGTTGTTGTTGTTGTCGTCTTTGTCCATTAGATTCTGTAACTTCAACAATCTCACTTCTACCACTTCCATCAATTTTGTAATCGTGGCCAATGAGGGCTAAAGATGATGGAAGGCTTTTGTCTTTCACAGGTTGGTGATGATGATACTGCCCGTTGTTTCTTGAGTCTCTCTTTGTCTCGCATCTGATCTCTATAGTGACAGGAGACTGAAGAACTGCCTCAAAAGCTTGCATAATATGGCTACGAAATTTCTCCGCTGTGGATTTGGTTAACGCCGAACTGAACATTAGATGCACAGTAGGAGCTGTCATAACACCAGAAAACAAAATTTGGCATCAAAAACTTTTAGAACATCTAATCAAGATTCAAGCTTCTTGCTACACCTTTTAAAACTTGGCATAAAAGCTTTTGAACATTTAAAAGATTCAAGCTTTAAGCATGTATTGTGTATTTCACTACACCATCAAACTATGAGCATGTATTAAGATTCAAGCTTTTTCACAATGGAATGCATTACCTGAACCGAGACTAAGAGAGACAATTTTTCCTTCCTTATAAAGAAACTCTCTCAAACCGTTAACTCGAAGCTTCTCAATAACCTCTAACCAAATTTCTTCAACAGCAGGTCGGTTTTTTCTACTATCTCCTCGTCTTCTGTCCATTCCAGAAGTTCTTCCACCTGCTGCATCACTAGAAGGATCCAGATGGTGATCTGAGCTTTCTCTACCTCCGTTGTTCTCTAATGGTAATGGACTACAAGTAAAGCTAGTATCTGCAGTGGACGAACGTTGAAGCAAATAGTTCTGATCAGGAGCCAACTGAAGCAACGCGGCTGTGAGCCAAGTCAGTTTATCGTTTGATACTCTCAGCTGTTTCTCTGCCTCGGATAATGTCTTAAGGGCCTGCCTGAGCTTCTCCATATCTTCCTTAGGTACTAAAATTGGTGAACAAAACAAAAGGTTGGATCAGAACAAAAATACAAAAACAAAGCAATTTAGGTAGGCTGGGAAATGACGAAACTCACATGGTTGTCGTCGAAAAAACTTTCTTTTGTGCCGATCTTTAGTTAAATCATAAGTACCCGCAAGAATATCAGTTATGACAGTTGCAAGCTGGGACATTAAAGCCAGTGGTTCTACACTTGTTTCCATTATTGTTCTCAGATTCTTCACAGTATTTACAGTATCTGCAGATAAAGCTAAATCAAGAAGATCCACTAATTTCTCATCAGAAACAAGCCCAACCTGAAAAGATTAAAAGAGAATTCAATTCAAATTTATATTAAAAAACTCTGACTTTCGTTTGGTTTATCGTGAGAGAGAACAGTGCTTACCAGTTCCTGAACTAAAGAAACAGAAATCCTCTGTCCTAACAAACTTAGCTGTTCAAGAGTCATCTCAGCATCTCTTAACGAACCATCTGATCTTGAAGCAATAAGCTTCAATGCATCTTTATCTATCTCAATCTCTTCATTTGATGCAATCCCTTGCAACGAGTAAACTATATCCGCGTCCTTAAGTTTAGGAAAAAAGAATTTCTGGCACCTCGATATGATCACATGAGGCAAAACATCAAGACTAGAACACACGAGAATAAAGACTACTCGACGTGGCGCTGCTCGATCCACCACTTTGGACAGCGCATTCCAACAATCAGATGACAAGGTATCACAATCATCGAATATGAACACACGAGGTGACTGGGATGAAACCATCACATCACCATCGAGTAAATCTATGATGTTCTCAAAGTCATAATTTCCGACAGGACCCACTTCCCGAATGTTACAGCTTTTACCCATTTCATGTGATACACATGAACTGCAAGTGCCACAAGGCTTTGGGTGTTCCATGGAACGACAATTCAAAGCCCTTGCAAATATTCGAGCGCAAGAGGTCTTTCCGGTTCCATTTGGACCGTGGAAGACATACAAAAGCCCAAGCTTTCTTCTTGCAACTGCGTTTGAAAGAGCTTGTACCACCAGATTCTGCCCCACGAGATCCCGGAAAGTTTTAGGCGTGTATTTCTCCGTAAGACTCTGATGCTGATGCCGATGACGAGCATTTCTATGGCTCTTCTTCATGTGTTTTTCCTCCCCTGAGCTTCCTTCTGAAGCAAGATCAGAATCTTCTTCGTTCTTAAGTAAATTGTCTGCAAAAATCCCTAACTCCCCTGAGTAATCGTGCACCCAACCTTCATTCTCTGCACTATCAACTAGTAAGGGAAGAGCCTCACCATCAGAACGGATAAAAGAGCTTGAGTCATCATCCGATTGTATCATCATCATATCAGAACCATTTCTCTCGTTGGTTTCACCTTTCCTTCCTTTCGAGTCAGACATACCACAGGACAAACTCCTACCCGCCTTATCGAGGAAAGTTTTCCCTCGGTGATGAATCCTCGACCAATTAAACGGAATTCCACAGGCCTTATTCCTGTTCTGTTCCCCAAATCCCTCTTTGTCTACCTCATGCTTCTCGCCTTGAGGCAATGTGTTAGAAGCAACAGACATCTCACTCTTACCACCACCTGTATCTCCACTCTTACCCCGAACTTTCCTAGTACCTCTAAATTTCCGTCTTTTAGGGCGACTCATTCCACCCGAGCATCCCCGAGTAGAAGTACCAACACCACCACTTCCATACCTTACCCTTGGGCGAACATTAGATGAAACCACATCATCACTATCACCAACAACAACCTCGTTTAACTGATCAGACAGTGTCTTAATAATAGCATCATTCATCCTACTAAGCCTCCCACTAGCTTTTGATCCCGAATTCCCCGAAGCAACACAATGAGAAACAACCTCATTCAAATTATGATAATCATCCCCAACTCTATAACTCTTTCTACTAGATTCTTCTCTCTTCACTCTCCTACCACTATCCCTTTCGCAGCTAACCGGACCCATCCTTTCATCAGAAGGAGTCACTTTAGATGTTCCAAAGTTCACAACAGGTGAAGAACCACTCAAAGCAGACAACCTACGATTAGACTTCTTTTGATCAACAGATTTTTTTCCTTCTTGATCTCCTTTCCTCGGAAGCAAATCGATAACCGAAGGTGGCGTATTCCAAGCAGGAGGGCTCGCAGAAGGATCTCTAAGCGAGCGTGACCTTTGGAGAACAATGAGGTCTCTCATTAAGGCACGGTCAGTTAAAACCGGACTCTGCTTATGCATATGGTTCTTCAAGTGAATACAGTTGGTTAAATGGATGTGGTTACGAAGATGCTCACCAATATCTCCATTTGCATCTTTCAGAATTCGATTCCGAGTTGAAGAAGATGAAGCAACCCTTGTCGTCGTTGTTGTCGTCGTCATTTATTCAGAAGAAGAAGAAGAGTTTTGCCTCTTTCCTCCTCTGAACCTTGCACAAGAACCAAATCGAATTGTATCTCATTTTGTTTCCTTTGGGGGAAAACTCGAAACCAAATCTTCTCAACGTTCCAAATTTGAAATTATCTTTTTGTACAAACTAAGGCAATAGCTTTAATGGCACAGATACTTCACTAGAAGAACCCTAAAAATTACACCTTTTGAGTCTCAAATCTCAAAAAAAACAAACCCCACTCCCAAATCAATGCTAAATTAGTGAAATTGAAACTAGATAAGAAAGAAATAGAAAAATGGAAGCTTTCAAGCTCTGTTACAGGTTAAGAGAGAAAAACCAGGATGCAAAAGGATCAAAATTTCTGCTTCTTATGCAGTAAAGATGAGTACTTGTTTCTCATTAATGAAGATGAGTGAGAGAGATAGAGAAATTGATGAGAGTGAAGAAAAAAAGAGGCAAGTGGGCATCGTTGTTAGTGACCTCATAAGCCACAGAACAACAGAAATCAAGAGAAAGAAGTAAAAAGCAATAAAACGGCAGTGTTTTAAAAGCAATCACAGATCTCTCCTCTTTCTGCACCAGACTTTCACATGCAGATTTAGTGAGAACTGATGGGGTTTCTGGAGAAAACGATGGCTTTTTGGCAGAGAGCAGAAACCTCCGTTTTGGATAGAGGGGTTTGTTGTTTTCCTGATTCTAGAGAGAAAGAGAAAAAAGGGAATCTTGAGAGAGAAAGAGAAAAAAAGGGAGATACATCTGTTGCAGACACGAACACAGAGGCATATAATAGGAACAAAGACAATAAAGAAGTGCTGTTTGTAGGAGAAAAGCATGCAAGTGAAATCATGATCTTTATTTTCTTTATTCAAAAGATTTAAATTCAAACAAAGTTTGCAAATTTTTTGATATGAGATACCAAAAAGTTACGACCTTTGAGCTAACGCTACTTGGTGAATTTTTATACCGATTTAAAAACTAGTCGTTGTAGTTATTGACATTTATTTTCTTGTCTATGTTATTTTAGTATTTCGTCGTACTATGATGGGGTCATTTGGTCGCTACAATTGTTTGAATGCTTCGAAAGATCAAATAAATACTTTGAAATAATTCCCTAATATTTAATGAATTTGTTAGTATTATTTAGTTATGAATATATGGTTAGAGGAGCAGAGATGTCCACTCAAACTAGTCAGATCTTTCTACTCAACGAAATAGTAATAGCACAAAATAAAGATCATATTTTCCTTTTAACCATGATGAAAAAAAAAAGAAGTAAATTTCGAAAGCTCTTAATTTGCATTCCTCATTTGTTTTATTTTGATAAAAGGTCGATAAATATTCGGAGTGAGTACAACGCATCGGTTAGAGTCGTTTTTGGTCACAACGTTTTTGTTAACAATTCTGTTCAGTTCTATGTCGGTGCTAACGTTGTTAGTAACAGAACACAGAGATAAGCTTATTTCTTCTTCTCTTGTAAATATATGTGGTACAGGGAAATGAAAGAAATACAATTTTTGGCAAACAGTTAAACTAAGTAAATGTTTTGGTAAACTGGTTTTGAGTTTGATTTTGGATTATGGTTTGGATCAAATAATACTACTCCATAAAATAGTAAAATGGTTAGTGTCAAATAAGATTCCAAAGCAGCAATTATTAGGCAAGAAAACAATGAAATCGGAAACGACAAAAGAAAGGTAAAAAAGCTCCGGACGGTAACTATTACGGTCAACGTCGTCCGATCACGTGCGTACATTGAGACTAAGACTAAGATCATCATTGAAATCAATTTAATATGTTGTTTACTGCCGATATTATCACTAATTATTTCTTTTGAGAAATGATCACCAAATTTTACATATACAACTATTTGCTAAAATTATATGAATAAGTATTTTTATTAAGTGGTTCAGTTTCTATTTATATAAAATTTTCTATCATAATTTAATTTTATAAAATTATGTAATCCCATGTAATATTATTTAGGGTTTGGTAAGATATTTGGGTTATAGATCGAATATTGTCGATCCAATTACTGACTAAAAAATTACATTCTAGAATCTTATTAATACTTAAATGACTAATCATAATTCCAATTCAATACGGAAAAAATAAATTGGATACAAAGTAAATTTAATATTCCAAACTATGAATATCAGAAGTGAAAGAGAATGTATAAGATTATATGTGGCATTTAGTTTAGTAGCATATAGTAAATCTATTAAAGGTATATATATTTGTATATTTAGGAATCGAGTTTTATTATCTATATTATGTAGAAACTTGGCTAATAGATCGGTCAGTTGTGGTCAAGTGTTAAAAAAAAAGAGAAGGCATAAGATTCAGATAAAAACAATAAATAGAAGAAAGATGGACAACTCTCCACCGATTTGGTGGAATGATGGCCATATCACGTGTGTTTTACATCTCTCATGACTCTTGACACATTTTCTTATATACTACTACATAAAAACATATCATCATGGCTACATGTCTAAGAGATCAATTCAATCTTTCGGCCCCTGAAATATTTTGCATATTGTGTCCATCGATCTATATATTATGATGATACTAGTCTATGTTCAATCAGAACCAAACTGGTTGACTATATATGACATTTTGTTTGAAAATCAACTTCTTAAAATCATCTAGTCTAGTCTTCTTGTATGTGAGTTTTTTACTTTTCATCGTACAACTTCTGGGACCAATAGAAATTGTTGGACAGACTTTTTAAGACCAAATTCATATTTTAAGTAATGGTCCCAAAAACCAAAAGCTAGGCTTTCTCACATTGAGTTAGATTTTTCTCTTTAGAAACTTTTCTATTTGTTTTATCGCAGATATACAAAAGAAAGTCGAAACATATATAAGTCACATCATTAGTGGACTCTTCTCAAATAGTTTCTAAAACGTTGTTAACATTTATGTTTGGTTACATGTATTTATATTGATTTCATGATACAGATAGGTCATAGGTGACGCTAATGTGGATGCTATAAATTTATCAACTACTTTGGAAAAAAGTTGAGAATCGATCGGCACGGCTCGTGAATGAGATTGAAATGAACAACTTTAAGTAGAACATCGATTGTGTTCATGAATTGACAGACTATCAACCCAATCTAGTTAAGTTATAGTTATGGTAACATAGAAGTGGTTGTTTCTACTAATTCTATTGATTCACTATAACTTCTTTTTGATGTTCTAGTTATATAAAAGGAAATTGTATAGAGAACTACAACTGATATCAAATTAAATATTGTGAGAACATATATGATTATTACAAATTATTGACTATGCGATTAAATTACAGTGTATATAAATTTTAATATAATTAAATTTATAAAAGAAATAAAAATTATATATAACTCAATAACTCATATATATTGTTGTATTTCACTTAGTTATTATCTATTTTTATTAATAAAACTACAAAATGAAACCGCGTTTTATCGTGCGGTAACTTATATTTATAAAAAAATTATTTTAAATAAAAGATTGAACCTAAAGTGGAAAGCAATAAATTCGAAAAAAAAATTAATCGTCATATTTTTTGATAAAAAATATTTTTTTGGATAGAAGTAATCGTCATATCTACAAGTATAAAAACAAATTAGAAGATAATATTATCAATATACTTTGGACAATAACTTGCTATATGTTTATTGCTTATCTTGAGAAATATACAAAGTTTGGAATCAAAATAAATTTGGACAATTTGATTTAAACAAATAGAAAACTTACTCGGGTAGTAATTTAGTTTGTGAATTGATGATGAGGAATAAACAATTTTTTCTGATGGTTAATTTTGAAATATTATGTATTGTCCATCAAAGAATCATGAACAAGATCAATTTTTAATTGTCATAGTTAAAGTTATTAGACCATCTTTAATGGTTCACTCTATTTTTCTTCTAAAAATAGAGTTATCTAAAATTAGACAAGGGTTTGCTCAAATGGTTTACTCTATTTTTTTTGCTCTAAATAAATATTTTAATTATATTTTGTTTTACCATTTTATTACTAATTTATAAGATATCTCTTTACTTTACAAATCAACATATTTTACCCAGTTATATTAAATAGTCAATAACAAAATTAGTAATAACCATACTTTCCTTAAAATAAAATTTTATTACATCATATAAAATAAATTTTTTAAAATTTTGTACTATGTATATTTTGATCAAATAATTTTTTCAGAATAAAATAATAATATAGTATAAAATTAAAGAACCCTCTTGTAAAGAAAAGTTATACTCTAAAAAATAGAGTCCTCTAAATTTGGAGTAAAATATATATATTTTTATTTTTAAAACAAAAAATAAAGCACCATTGGAGACATTTTTTTTCTAAATATAAAGTTTAGAGTAAGATTTAGAGCACCATTAGAAATACCCTTAAAAACAAATAACTTCTACATAATTTACAACAAAAAATATATATAAATAGATTTGATCATATGTCTTTTTGTAATTATTCTTTTGGTTTTTCTAACATCTGTAATTAAATTTTTTATTACAAACTAAAAAAAAAATTTAATTCCTAACAATTAATCTATATATTATTTAACTATATATTTTAGTTTTTATATAATTTATGATGGATAATTGATACTCATATTATTGTAGATCTATTTCAAATAAATATATTCTTTGATTTGATGTTTATATATTTTAATTTACAATAATATTCAAGTAATTAATTATGAACAAAATTGGTTATAAATAAATGATTATATAATAATTTCTCTGTTGTGTAACACAAAGATTAATATAACCAACGATAATAACTTTTACCAAATTGTTAAAGAATAAAAAAAACTAACAATTTTTATGGTTATGCTTAAATTTTATATCATATTTAGCAATAGTAAAAAATGTGTTTCTCATTAAAGTTAATATCAAAAATGTGTCTTTTCAAAAAATTTATTATACAAAAGTTTTCTATTTATGAAGAAGTGATATTAAAAAGTTTAGTATGATTTTTATGAAATATAAAAAAAAAATTCCAAAAATAAGAACAATAACTACTTTGTAGTTAATTATTTTATGAAAATACACTATATAAAAAAACTAAAACTTAACTGCAATAGAAGAAGAAATAAGTATTAGTTTACAATTGGTAAATAGTTTGTGAATGAAATTAATATTAAGAAGGTGTCTTTTCAACTATTTTTAAAATAAATTTTCTATTAATATATAAAATGTGCTATTATTAATTCTTGTTATAATAACTTTCAAGAATTAAAAGAACAAGAGATTATTATTTTAATTAAAATAATTATGAATGAAATACAAAACCAATAAAACAACATGCAACACAAGTTAAAAGAAACAATTTAATCATGAAAAGAAAGCTAATCAGTTTTAAAATTACACTTATATAATAGATTTCTTTTTTCGTCACAGTTATATAATTATTAGAAAAATATAAAGTTGAAAAAATTAGTTTAAAAAAAAAAAAATTCTAGATAAATGCCTTTAATATGTTGAAATGGAATTAAGACTCTTTTAATTTCTTGAAATAGTAAAAATCACAAAAGAGAAGTTACGATGAAAAGATACAATTATAAATACATCTTTAAAAAAACGATGAGCTATGGTTAAACAAAATCACAACTGAAAAGACACAATTTAATATGAATTATGGTTTAATAAAGTCAAACATCAAAACAAATGTGGCGTTTATGTTGTCTTTTGGATCATGAACAATGTTAAAAATAAAGGTTACATGATGTTGATACTAAAAAAAGTCAGACAATGAATAAGTGTCTTAAACAAATATAAAACTTAATATTGAAACAATTTAGTTAGTGAAATTATAATGAAGAGTAGATGTATTTGAAGTGATCTTCAATTTTTGAATTTTGTAAAATATGTTTAAAATGATAGAATAACAACACTTAAAATAACATAATTTTGGATTCATCAAAACTAAAAAGATAGTACAATAACACTCAGTAAAACACAATTTTAGATTAATCAAAACGAATTATGAAAACAGATTTCTAAAGTGAGTATAAATAGATTCCAAAAAGTGTATTTAAAAAGATGTCATGAAAAATTATAACCATGTTATAACATATAAAGATATTTGTTGGCAAAAAAATACATTTTCTCTTAATGAAAAGTTACAAATAAATAAATACAACTAAAAATAAAAAAATATGAATGAAAAAATATAACAAAAAACTTACCTACGAAAATTACAATAGTATAAAAATAATCAGAAAATTTTTTTTTATGGAAAAATACGAGTGAAAAAATACAATTGTACATCCTTTATCAATATTGTTGTTATTATTATATAGATTACAAAAAGAAACGAGTGACAAGTTTAGAATGCAATGAACTAATATGAAAAGTAAGTTGATAGACACATCTCTGACACATTAAGTTAACGTTTTATGTTGGAAAGTATTTTTGAATCTCGAGCCCAAACTGATGCTTCCTTGCTTTAACACTTGCTAACTTGCAAGAGTAAGAAGAGAATCTTTATCCATTAACTAAGCTCTACTTTGTTATAAAGTTATAACCCCTATTATATGACATTATATTCGAATATTCATAGGTATATAGAAGTAGCTGTCGCACAAATAATAGACTTTGTCGAAAAAACTTGAAGATGGAAATTTACAACATCCAAGTGTAATAATTTCAGCATCCAGAGACCTGAAACCTAAAATTGCTGATCACGTGCCCACCATTACTATCTTGCGGCGGCCCATTACTAGGCTCCACTTGTCACTTTCGTCGTCTTCAACTTTAAGCAAAACTAACCTTACTCAATAAATTCACCTCAGACATGTTTTCTCTTTTATGTTTGTAAACCCCTAACAAAACTACGAAGGCTAAACAAAAGCTATTTTTTTTGTTACATAATATTAGGGGTGGATATTCTGGTATTCCAACTTGATCGGATCGAATTTTTCGGATTTCAGATATTTTGAATTTAGGCAGAAAGAATCCGATCGAATATTTTGTAAGTTCGGATCGGGTTTGAGTTTAAGAAGTTCGGGTTCAGGTCGGGTTCGAGTCTGTAAAAAAAACCTGATTAATATCTGAATATATATAAATTTCGGATCCGGTTCCGGTATTTTCAAAACCCAAACAAAAATGTGTTTATGTATCCGGTTCGGGTATTTTCAAAATCCAAATAAAAATGTGTTTATGTGTCCGGTTTGGGTCCAACACATTAAATTTCGGTTATTTTCGGTTTATTTCGGATTTCAGATTTTATCCGAACCTGACCCAAACCCAATTTTTTGAATCGGGTTCGGGTTTCAGATCTATTTCCCAGGCCTACATAATATTATATGATATTATTGGCTTAAGAGCTCACTTATTTCATACAAATCGTTTTCATTAATCATCTTATTTTACTTTCAAATTTTGTAGTCGCATTTTTATTCTCTAGTCCTCAACTTCTCACTTCTCAGGTATTACAGTTTACTAACGTCTCTTAGTTTGGACACATATCAAAGCGAGGTTTGGACAGAGATTTGTTGTGTCCATAATATTTATATTTACACATACCTTTCAACAGCGTCTGTAGTCCAACGGTTAGGATAATTGCCTTCCAAGCAATAGACCCGGGTTCGACTCCCGGCAGACGCAATTTCCTTTAATTTTTAACTTTAATCATATATCTGAATAGTATCTCAAGAACCACCGTATCGGTTCTTCTGTCAACCGGAAATCCAAACGGTTGAGACTTCCTCACGTGTGTGGTCTCTACAATCTCTATCGATTTCACAGCACAAAAAGCCTATCGCGCTTTTCCGGAAAAATCTTTCAGTGTAGAATTGTAAGAAATGGAGATTTCGTGTTCACTCAAGCTTTCATCGTCGTTATCTCCTTCCAACATCAACCGCCAGGTTACTTCTTAATTTCTCAGTTTTTGTTCTTTGATCTTAAACTTCGATTTATAAATTTGGGATTGCAATTTCTTAAGTAATTCGAAAACTTTTCTATTGATTCTGCATATTCTTGTTATAAAACTATTGCTTGCAGGGTTCCTCGTTAAGTATTGATGTAAAATTGTCCAAACACTCTTCACTTCGTAAACCGTTTCTCCAACTTGATGATACAAGCCGACGTCTTCGTGACCAACAAGCTTCACATTCACTCAATCTAAGGTCTTATAGAAAACAGATTACTGCGAAATCTGGCTCTCAAGGTTGGGACTTTGGTAGATTCATCAAAACATTGTACTTCTTTAATGGAGCACCATCTCCTCTAAAGGTATATTAGCGTTTGATGCATTGAATGAGGTGTAATATAGCTATTTGAAGTGTAATTAATTGTTTGTTTCTTGCTGGTGAAGTTTGTTTCATCAGTGTTTGAGAAACTTACAAACGGATCAACGGAGGAACCTGTCAACCAAATGGAAACTACTGGAATCATACTTGTGGCTGGAGCTACGGGTGGTGTAGGGAGAAGGATTGTTGATATCTTGAGGCAAAGAGGGCTGCCTGTTAAAGCATTGGTACGATTTTTTTTTTTGATAGATTTCTAGATGCTTGTGTTCTGGAATGTCGGCAAAGTCAAAATTATGTGTGAAACTTTCACAGGTTAGAAATGAAGAGAACGCTAGGAAGATGTTAGGACCTGACATTGACTTGGTGAGACATTCTATAGAGACGTTCCACATTAATTTTCTTGGTTGCTTTATAGTTATAAGATCATCGATAACTATCTGCATAACTTTCAATTTTCTCAGATCGTTGCAGACATTACGAAGGAGAATACATTGGTTCCTGAAAAGTTCAAAGAAGTGAGGAAAGTGATCAATGCTGTTTCTGTTATTGTCGGGCCAAAGGAAGGAGATACACCTGAGAGACAAAAATACAATCAGGTAGGTGAATTTCTTGAATGGAATTTCCACTAAGCTATGATTTTTATACTCTGGCTTTGAGTAAGACTCTAATTGGATACGGGTTTTAAATGCAGGGTGTCAGGTTCTTTGAGCCAGAGGTAATGGGACTAAACGAGCATTTTTTTGAGTTTTTTTATAATGGGAAATTCAGTGCTTAATAACATTATTGACTGTGTATCGTGGTGATACACAGATAAAAGGTGACTCTCCTGAATTAGTGGAATATGTTGAAATGAAGAACTTGACCAATGCTGTTAAAGATGGTGTGGGACTTGAGAATGGGAAGCTTTTTTGGTGTTGGGGGTGAGTTGGTCCGAGTAACTTTACTAGGTTTTTACAAGTTGACATGCCATTTTAAGTCTTACCAATGTTTTTCTTTAGATAACACTTTTAAAGATCTACCTTGGGGAGCCTTGGATGATGTTGTAATGCGAGATGTCAGCAAAAGTAACTTTCTAGTAGATCTAACTGCTGGTGAAAATGGTGGACCTACTGGGATTTTCAAAGGTTTGGTTATATAACAACTGATCTACTTGCCGTTGTTCTTTTCTTGGGGTTTGACTTATATAAACATAACATGTTTTGTTAGGAATTGTTTCAACGACAAATAATGGCGGATTTACAAGTGCCCGAACCAAGGTAAATGGTACGAATTTAATGTCAAAATCACTCCAATCTCTCTTATCATTTGATATCTCATTGAAGCATACGAGTCTTTGCTTATAAATTGTTCCCAGAACTTTGTCGAGGCCGAGAATGTCTCTGCATATGACGGTCTAGAGCTAAGACTGAAAGGGGATGGACTCCGTTACAAGCTTATAGTTCGGACAAGCCAAGATTGGGATACTGTTGGTTACACTGCTAGTTTCGACACTTCACCAGGCCAATGGCAATCTGTAAGTAAAATTACTTTTGTTATTCATTTTCAATCTATTTTTGTGGGTAGATCAATTACATTTCTGTTAATTCAAATTGTAGGTACGCTTACCTTTCTCATCTTTAAGACCTGTGTTTCGCGCACGTACAGTGACAGATGCACCGCCTTTAATGCTGGCAGTATCATTTCCCTACAGGTTTGGTTTTTATTTTCTATCGACCCTCTTAAGCCATTCATCCAAAATGTTTGATTCGATATGGATTTTCTTTCAGCTTATGTTTAGCAAATTTGAGTACGACGGTAAGCTTAACCCAACTTTCAAATAAGGTGTGATTTAGTTTCTTGCCCTTTAGAAATTAAACTCTCACTAAACACTGAATTGGCATTTTATTATTTATGGTTACAGGTTTGTTCATGTTGGTTCTGCGGGAGTTACTAGACCTGAGAGACCTGGTTTGGATCTAAGCAAATAACCCCCGGCTGTGAGATTAAACAAGGAGCTTGATTTCATCCTCACTTACAAGTTAAAGGTTTTCTCTCTCTACACTCTTCTTTGCAGAAAATTGAAAGTGTCGTTTTCACATGATTTTATAGCTCTTTTGTTTTGAATGAATAGGAAGAGGATCTTATAGGCGACAGCGGGATTCCTTTTGCAATTGTACGGCCCTGTGCTTTGACAGAAGAGCCTGCTGGAGCTGATCTCATATTCGATCAAGGAGACAACATTACGGTATTTCAGTTTTGCTTTCCTTCGAGACCAAACTATGTTTTAGTTAACTAACATAACCAACTTCGGCTTTATTTTATAGGGAAAGGTATCCAGAGACGAAGTAGCGCGTATATGCATGCTGCTTTAGAAAGCCCGTATGCTTTAAATAAAACATTCGAGGTTTGAAATAAATAAATTACGGATCAAATCAAGTTTCCATTTTTTGGGTTTTTTCTTGAAGATGTTCTTACTCAGTTGCGCTATTTTGTGTTGTTTGTTTCAGGTTAAAAGTACAGTTCCATTTAGCGAGCCATTCACGGTAGATCCGGAGAATCCTCCACCAGAGAAAGATTACAATGAATATTTCAAAGATTTGAAAGATGGAATCACCGGTAAAGAAGCTTTAGAACAGAACATTGTTGCAGTTTGAATCAGGTTTCCTCTACTTTTGCAACATTCAGTTTTGGTTTCTTCTGTCTGAATAATCCTTTGAAAAGTACAGAAAACAAAAGAGATTGTGTAGAAAGCTGTCTGTGAATTCCCATATAAACGGATTCGTACATTGTAGATCAGATATACAAAAGCTTATTCACACCAACAATAAAGATTGTGCCTTTTGATACGAGGAGGTTCTAAAAGATTCTGAAATTTCTCTGCCATCTCCTTTTCGGTGAGAATATTGCCTTGCGGCGTAAGAAACGCGGTGCGTTGAATCGGTGGAGACCAAATTCCGCTTGTCTGGCAATCGAACTGAAACTCAGACACGTCTATGTACTTCTGTAGAAGTTTGTCTGAAACTGGTTTTGGTACGTTCTGAGTTAAAACAGAGAAAGACGAAGATGGAATTTCAGACATTCTTTTTCTTAAAATGAAAAGGGTTTCATGTGAAAAGGCTTGATGAGACTTTTATGGTAAGGACAAAATAATGGATTTTTGTTTTTTCTTTTTTCCTGCTAATAATGGAAGATGAGTGGAGAGGAGCACAGAATATCTTGTCTGCAATTTTCTTCCCATTCTCTCCGTTTTGTTTCTTTTTAATATACAGATTCGTTTACAAGTCGTTGAGCTCTTTTGACATGGCAAAATGTATATTGCTGCAAAGCTAAATAAATATTCAAAGATTGAGGGAATATATGTTTTATTTTGATATTAAGAAACTTATATGGCCCATTGGGTTGTCTAACAGTATAACAAAGTCCACTGTTACCAGATAGAGCCACACATATTTCAATTTGATAAGATCATCAATTTTGGCAAAATGTCATTATGGTAAAATAAAAATCATATTTTTTTCAAAACTGAGAGTGACTGAATCATCGCCGTTTACCAATGTGAGCATGAACACCACCACTTTGTGACATTTTCTAGAAAATTATACCATTTAACTATATTGATACGAAATCCCGAGGAAATTGTCTGATCTATCCCTAGTTTTAGAGCGAAAACTGCTACAGATCTGACTAGTGACGCATGGGTATTTTAGTAAATTCGTTATAAAATTTTCACGCAAAATTCTTCAGTGATTGTGTTACAGCTAGAAAGACAGCAGTCTTACTTTTTTTGTAAAATCTCCCTCTTTCTGTGTAAATCTGAGGAAAAAAGTTGAATCTAAAGAGAAAAAAGTTGAAAGAGATAAAGCGAAATCGAAGTGAGCTTTTTTATCGTAAAATTCGCACCAAGTTTTTGTTTGAATTTGTTCAAATTTCTCGGATCAAAGGGCAATTATTTTTTTCTCTTTTTTGTTGAATTGTGAATCTCGTAACTCCGTGAGCAGTGATAATGGCGGGTTATAGAGCAGATGATGATTACGATTACCTTTTCAAGGTGGTTCTGATCGGTGATTCAGGTGTTGGAAAGTCCAATTTGCTTTCTCGATTCACCAGGAACGAGTTTAGCCTCGAGTCGAAATCTACGATCGGGGTCGAGTTTGCCACTCGTAGCTTAAATGTTAATGAAAAAGTCATCAAGGCCCAGATTTGGGATACTGCTGGTCAAGAAAGGTCTAAGCTCGGTCTCTCTAATTTTCGTGTTCATTTCTTCATTTCTCGATCTGGGTTTTCTTAGGTTTTGGCCTTTAGATGCAGTGGGAATTCAAGGCCAATCCATTCTGTTTTTGGTTTTCGAGAATTATAATTTTATGTTAAAGCAAACAAATTTAGGATAGAACTAGTATTTTTCTGTAGATCGGTGAAAACTGTGGCGTTTATGGTTTGTTCAATTGCCAAAAGAAGTCAAGTGGAGCGTAAACTATGCTTAAAAGTTTCGTTAGATCTATCTCGGATGATCTTGGAATTAGTTCAACATAGAGAAAAAAGCAACCTGTGATTGTCTAATTACTGGAGTCTGGAGGTGAAGTGATACACTGTGTCTGTGTGTAAGGAGAGATCCCAACAATTATGCTTTAAGTTCCCAGCTTTGTAGAAATTCTCTTGTTTTGCTGGGTAGTTCGATTGATCAGTGGCTCGATGTCATTCTGTGTTATCGTAATTGCTTTCATAGGTAGAGAAGCTGGGATCTTTATTTCTTCATTCTGATGTTTATGTAATCTTAAGGACTGAGTTTAATCGAAGATTGGTTTCCTTAATAGTGAGCTTCTACCATTGAAACTAAAAAACTAATTGCTTTGAAGTCTTCCTTGTTGTTTTGGTTATTCTTATGTGCTACCTTTACTGTTTAACATAGTTCCACTGACTAAGTCTTTAATGGGGTTTGACTTTCTCCTTTGTCTGCCATTTTATAGATACCGAGCTATCACTAGTGCTTACTACCGAGGAGCTGTTGGGGCGCTTCTTGTCTATGACGTAACCCGACACTCAACATTCGAAAACGTTGAGAGATGGCTAAGGGAACTCCGTGACCATACTGACCCAAACATAGTCGTGATGCTTGTGGGAAACAAATCTGATCTTCGCCATCTTGTGGCAGTTCAAACCGAAGATGCGAAATCTTTTGCAGAGAATAAAACACTCTACTTCATGGAAACCTCAGCACTTGAATCTACTAATGTTGAGAACGCATTTTCTGAAGTACTCACTCAGATTTACCATGTTGTGAGCAAGAAAGCAATGGAGGCTGGTGAAGATTCAGGCAATGTTCCTTCCAAAGGAGAGAAGATCGATGTTGATGTTTCGGCTGTGAAGAGAACAGGTTGCTGCTCAAACTAAAAGACTTCAGATTGAAGGATTTGGTCTGTGTGCTCAAGCTGGTATCGTTTTTTATTTATTTTACATTCAAATTTCCTTTTTTTAGGTGTTTGCTTTTTGTAGGAAACAAATTATGCTTTGCTTTGCTTGAAAATTGCTTAGCTTTGGTTTGATTCTTTACCGGTTATGGGATTTTGTAATTTAGCCGGTTCTGGTCTATGGTTTATTCAGCTTGTTTTCTTTTGAATCCGAAAAATTCTCTATTCCGATAATCTTAACTGTCAAGAAATCATCTAATTTTGTTTGATCAATTTAGAAAAAGAGGAGATAACCAAATCCTAAATTCTCGATCATCGATTCAGCCTCTTCAAATAGAACTTCTTGATAACATTTATAATCCATTTTTAGAAATTATAGTTTCTCGTCTGTTTGATTTTTCTTGACTCCTAAAATGTAAAATAAAATAAAAATTCCATGTAATTTTTTATTTATTTCCTAAAAAAATCACGTCGTCAGTAACGCCGAATGATTATTCCGTTACTATGATGACGGATTCTACGGTTTCCCGCCAAGAAAATAGCCCTAAGCAACCTAACGACAGTAACGGCGAATTTAAACATCTATTGCTTCCCGCAAACTTTCAACCGGATTCTTCCGAGGACGAGAGCCGCGAATTGCCACAGGAGAATCGAATCCTAAATATAGAAGAAGACGGAGGAAACATCTACGATTCGGTTCCATCATTCTCGTGGGCGAAGTTATGGAAATTTACAGGACCTGGGTTTCTCATGAGCATTGCTTTTTTAGATCCAGGAAACATTGAAGGGGATTTACAAGCCGGAGCAGCTGCTGGGTACTCGCTTCTATGGCTTCTTCTATGGGCGACGCTAATGGAACTTCTGTTGCAGCTGCTCTCGGCTCGGATTGGTGTCGCAGCAGGTCGACATTTGGCAGAGATTTTCCGGAACGAGTATCCATCGTGGGCGCGAATCTTGCTCTGGTTCATGGCGGAAGTTGCTTTGATCGGAGCTGATATTCAGGAAGTCATCGGAAGCGCAATCGCTCTTCAGATCTTGACCCGAGGGTTCTTACCTATCTGGGCCGGTGTTATCATCACTGCGTTTGATTGGTAAGCTAAATTTGAAGAAACAGCTTCACATTTTGGGAAAAATTATGTGTTTGATTTGTGTTCTTGTGAAAACAGCTATTTGATTTCGTATCTGGAGAATTTAGGAATGAGGAAATTAGAAGCTCTTTTCGCAGTTTTGATTGCGATAATGGCTCTTTCGTTTGCTTGGATGTTCAATAAAACTAAGCCGAGTGTAGAAGAACTATTCATAGGTACTTTATAACATATATATGTAAGGTTCAGTATTATCTCTATTTGAATCCCATTTCTGATTTGCTTTTTATTTGATGACTTGTGGAAAGGCATTATTGTTCCGAAACTCGGATCAAAGACAATCAGAGAAGCTGTTGGAGTTGTGGGATGTGTAATAACGCCTCACAATGTGTTCTTGCACTCTGCTTTAGTGCAGTCTAGGAAAACAAACCCAAAGGAGATTAACCGAGTTCAGGAAGCTCTTAACTACTATACAATCGAATCACAGCTGCCTTATTTGTCTCGTTCATGATCAATCTGTTTGTAACAGGGGTTTTTGCTAAAGGGTTTTATGGAACCAACCAAGCTGATAGTATAGGCCTGGTTAATCAGTTTATTAGCTGCTGGACAAAGCAGTACTTTAACTGGGACTTACGCTGGACAGTATATAATGGAAGGGTTCTTAGATCTTCAGATGGAGCAATGGCTATCAGCTTTTATAACAAGAAGCTTTGCCATTGTACCTACTATGATAGTTGCACTTATGTTTAACACATCCGAGGGCTCACTCGATGTTTTAAACGAATGGCTCAATATTCTTCAATCAATGCAGATTCCTTTCGTCGTTATTCCTCTTTTGACTATGGTTTCTAACGAACATATCATGGGTGTCTTCAAAATAGGACCTGCCCTCTGTTAAACTCATGAGCTCAAATAACGTGTGGAACAAGAAGCAAAATGAATTAATCTTATGGTTAAGGAGCTGGTCAGATCCTAAAGAGTCTTGTGAGTATCATTCATCATTCTAGAAGACAAAGAAAGTCAAATACAACATCACATGACCGTTGGAGCCAATTCCCTACTTTGGACAAGCACCTTTTCTTCTTTACCAACTTGTGAACGTTTAGTTTACCCAAAATAGATTAGGAATAGATTAGGTTTTACTTAGTCTCTATATATATATTGTATAGTTCTAATTGTAAAGAAGCAAGTGAATAAAACACTTCTCCACACTACTACACTCACAGCCGTATAAGGCTTCACACTTATCTTCTCCAGTTTTAGTCTCAAATCTCATCAATCTCATCAATTTCTACTATATTTCTCATTAAACTTTCATGGTATCAGAGCATAAGATCACTTGTGACTCTTGTTAATCCGCTGAATCTTTCTTTCTTTCCATTCTCATTTCAAAATCTTCATTGTTGTCTTGAAGCTTTGCTATTAACCGTTGGGTAATAGAGTGTTCTTGTTGTTTGTGATGGAAAATTTGAAGTCTTTGGGTGTTCATAAGAGTTAACTATTTGTTGTGGTCAAGGACCGTGAAAAGTGTGCTAAGTGGCCGAGGGCTTTGGGCTCATATTGAAGTTAGAGCTCCAAAAAAGGCGGTTCAAGCTAGTGGAAAGGCAAAGGAAGGTGAAGGAAGCTCGGGTGTGGTTATTGCTGTAGGTGAAGATGAAGCAAAGTGGTATCAAGATGACCAAGTTGCTCTTGTTATCATACAAAGCTCTCTTGACCCAGCCATTCATGAAGCCTACTCCTATTGTGAGAATGCTAAACACCTATGGGACACTCTCAAGAAGGTGTATGGAAATCTCTCTAACCTCAGCTGAGTTTATGAGGCTAAGAAGGCTCTTAGTGACCTCATTCAAGAGGATATGGAGTTCACTCAATGGTTTGGCAAGTATAGATCTCTTTGGGCTGAACTTGAGATGCTTAGGCCTCCAACATTGGATCCGGTGGTGCTAGGAGAAAGACTTGAGCAAGACAAGGTCTTTGGACTCATGTTGAACTTAAATCCAGCTTATGGTGATCTCATTCGTCATCTCTTGAGGCAAGAAAAGCTCCCAAGCTTGGAGGAAGTGTGTGGCTTCATTCAAAGGGAACAAGGATCTCGTAACCTTTTTGGTGGTAAGGGGGAGATCGTCTTAGCTAATAAGGTGACGTTTAGGCCAGAGGAGAAGAAGATATGGTTTTGTGACCATTGCAAGAGGAAAGGACATGGCAAGGATCGTTGTTGGATTCTACACCCTCACCTCAAGCAAAATCGGTTTGACAAACCAAAGGCTAACTTTGCGGCTGAAGGTGTGGAGGCTCAAAACAACATGACCGCAAGCTCTTCTTCTCAAGTGGCTGAGGGAAAGGCTATGGCTGTGACTCATGGTGACTATGTGAAGAGATCAGACCTTGATGAGCTCATTAAAGCCATCAATGCCCTCAAAGAATCTGGTATCTCTTATCATGCTTCTAACTCATCGGATTGTCTCATTGTTGATTCTGGTGCTTCTCATAATATGATTAAGAACCCTAGGTTGCTTAATAATTTAAAACCAACCTTAGGATATGTGGTTATTGCTGATGGAAAGAAGGTTCCTATTAGGGGCATTGGTGATTTGAAATTGTTCGATAAAAGTTCCAAAGCGTTTTATATGCCTTCATTTACCTCTAACTTGTTGAGTGTTAATAAGACTGTTTGTGACTTGGATTGTAGAGCTATATTTGAGCCTAATGGAGTTTGTTTTCAGGATATTAAGAGTGGCAAAGTCCTTGGAGAAGGAGTCACTAGAGACAGATTATATCTTCTTGAAGATGTTGAGAGAAATCCGATTTTACCTTTACCTATTTCATGTTTATCTAGTTCTAGTTGTAGTAATGAAAGTGTTTTGTGGCATGCTAGACTTGGTCACCCTCATTCACATGCTTTAGGATTGTTGTTGCCTAGTATTTCTTTTAAAAATGATGATTGTGAGGCTTGTATACTTGGAAAACATTGTAGATCGGTGTTTCTTAAGTCTTCAACCATTTATGAACATTGCTTTGATTTAGTACACTCAGATGTTTGTGAATCTAGAGAGCATCATAAGTATTTTGTTACCTTCATTGATGAAAAGTCGAAGTATACCTGGTTAACTTTGTTGCCGTCAAAAGATAGGGTGTTAGAGGCTTTTATAAACTTCCATACTTATGTGACTAACCAATATAATAGTAAGATTAAAATGTTAAGGACAGATAATGGTGGGGAATATAATAGTCATGCCTTCAAACAACACTTAGCCAAATATGGAATTGTTCATCAAACAACTTGCCCATACACTCCACAACAAAATGGTATAGCCGAGAGGAAGAACCGTCACTTGATGGAAGTAGCAAGGTCTATGATGTTCCATACAAATGTTCCTAAGAAGTTTTAGAGTGATGCTGTAACATCCGCATGCTATCTCATCAATCGAATTCCAACCAAAGTCCTTCTAGACAAATCACCATTTGAGGTATTAACCCAAACTAAGCCATCTATTAACCACTTAAGAGTTTTTGGGTGTGTTTGTTTTGTTTTAGTACCAGGTGATCAAAGGACTAAATTGGAAGCTAAAAGTGTTAAAGGGATGTTCATAGGATATTCTACAACTCAAAAAGGATACAAATGCTATGTACCGGAGACAAGGCGTGTACTAGTGTCCCGTGATGTTAAGTTTGTAGAGACAAATGGTTTTTATGACAACAAGGATTGGGAAGGACTGAAGGATCTCTCTCATTCAAGTTCGGACAGATCTGCTACCTTAAGAGGTCTTTTGGAAATGATTGGTATTGTACACTCGATCACAAACTCGAGTGACCCAAGATTGAGTGATGACAAGGATGATGTTCCAATTGGTACAACTGGTACGATTGGTTCAACTGGTACGATTGGTACAACTGGTACAATTGGTACAATTTTAATATGTCTGAATGATGGTCAAGTAACCCACAATGTGGATGATGGAGATCATACTGAGACCATATCCGATCCGGTTGATCTAAGTGACGATCATGAAGAGGAAGTGGAGCAACAAGACATGGCTGCAACTGGTACTCAAGAAACCACCATGTCACCAGGCCCCATGCCTCTAAGGAGAAGCAAAAGGGTTCGGAAGCCAAATTGGGTTAACACTCGGATATTTTACAACAACAACGCAATGGCTCATCCAAGTCAAGTTGTATGCAATCTAGTAGCCGTTCCACCTGATCATAAAGCGTTCATCACTCAACTTGATCAACACCATGTGCCAAGTACGTATGAAGAGGCTAAAGAGCACAAAGTTTGGCGTGATGCAGTTGGTGAAGAATATGGTGCAATGGACCGCAATCATACTTGGGATGAGGCCACTCTACCTCTTGGCAAGAAGGCTGTGACTTCTAGGTGGATATTCACCATCAAATACAAGAGTGATGACCAAATTGAGAGACATAAGGCCAGGCTTGTGGCAAGAGGATTTACTCAAACATATGGAGAGGATTACCAAGACACATTTGCTCCGGTTGCCAAACTACATACGGTACGTGTTGTGTTATCCTTAGCTACTAATCTTGATTGGGATTTATGGCAGATGGATGTCAAGAATGCATTCCTTCAAGGTGAACTTGAAGATGAAGTGTATATGCATCCTCCACCGGGATTGGAACACATTGTGGCACCCGGAAATGTTTTGAGACTAAGGAAGGCTATCTATGGCCTTAAACAATCACCAAGAGCTTGGTATCACAAGTTGAGTCATACCTTACGAGATCATGGGTTTAGGAAGTCCGAGGCTGACCATACTCTCTTTACAATACAAGGTAAGAATGGCATTGTTGTGGTTCTTGTGTATGTGGATGATATTATCATCACCGGCAATGACAATGAAGGCATCAAAGGTATCAAAGAACACCTTAAATCTGTTTTTGACATTAAGGACTTGGGAGAAATGAAATACTTCCTTGGCATTGAAGTGTGCTGATCCAAAGAAGGTCTCTTCTTGTCTCAAAGAAAGTATACACTTGATCTTTTGAATGAGGCATGTGATATAGGTACACAGACAGCCAAGACTCCACTTGAGGATGCCTACAAAGCAACGTGCAAGGGGGAGAAAGATGATGAACCATTTGAGGATATACATCAATACCGGAGAATGGTCGGTAAGTTGATCTATCTTACAATAACAAGACCAGATTTGTGTTTTGTAGTGAACCAAGTGAGCCAACATATGAAAGCTCCTAAGATGGGTCATTGGGGAATGGTGGATCGGATCCTTAGATACCTCAAAGGGACTTCGGAGCAAGGCATATGGATGGGAAGGAATGAGAACACGACTTTTGTGGGTTATTGTGATGCGGATTGGGGTGGAGATAGACAAGACCGCAAATCAACTACTGGGTATTGCACGTTCCTTGGAGGCAACCTAGTGACTTAGAAGAGCAAGAAACAAAAGGTGGTGTCATGTTCAAGTGTTGAGGCTGAATATAGAGCTATGAGGAAGGTCACGGATGAGCTTATATGGCTAAGGACACTGCTTAAGGATTTGGGAGTTGAAAGTGATGAACCGATCACAATGCATTGTGATAATCAAGCTGCCATCCACATTGCATCGAACTCAGTGTTTCATGAGAGAACAAAGCACATTGAGGTTGATTGTCACAAGGTTCGAGAGAAGATGGAGCAAGGAGTGATCTTACCGTGTTACACAATAAGCTCGGATCAATTGGCTGATATTTTCACCAAGGCTGCAAGCTCAAAGGTGTGTGAGTTTGTGTATTCCAAGCTTGGACTAATTGATATGTCTAAGATGTGACAATGATCCATACTCTTCTTCCCTTAGTTGGTTTTATTCTAATGGGATTTCCACTAAGGTTTTTAATGAGGTAGGGAGTTTCAACTTTCAAGCTTGACCTTAAATGATTCACATTACGGTTTCACGCTTGAGGGGGAGTGTTAAACTCATGAGCTCAAATAACGTGTGGAACAAGAAGCAAAATGAATTAATCTTATGGTTAAGGAGCTGGTCAGATCCTAAAGAGTCTTGTGAGTATCATTCATCATTATTCTAGAAGACAAAGAAAGTCAAATACAACATCACATGACCGTTGGAGCCAATTCCCTACTTTGGACAAGCACCTTTTCTTCTTTACCAACTTGTGAACGTTTAGTTTACCCAAAATAGATTAGGAATAGATTAGGTTTTACTTAGTCTCTATATATATATTGTATAGTTCTAATTGTAAAGAAGCAAGTGAATAAAACACTTCTCCACACTACACTCACAGCCGTATAAGGCTTCACACTTATCTTCTCCAATTTTAGTCTCAAATCTCATCAATCTCATCAATTTCTACTATATTTCTCATTAAACTTTCACCCTCGAGGTAAGCCAGTTTTTTTTTCTCTTCTCGCTTGCTGTAATGTGCTTTCGATAGTAACGAGACACTTGGGATCTTTGCAGAAGCTAGCGTAGACTGTGGCGGTGTTTGTGATGGTAATAAATGGGTATCTTCTTCTCGATTGCTTCATTAGTGAAGTGAAAGGGTTTATTTTTGGAGTTGTGGTTGTTGCTGGAATCGTCGGATACGTCAGTTTCATTATCTATCTCGTTTCTTATAGAAGTGCACAATCTTCTTCTTGGTCGAGCTTAGAAATGTCACAGAGAGTTGTTTCCACAGAACCGTAGTAACTCAAAAGTCTTCTAACTTTAGACATCTTCAACCAAAGAACTTAGGATGGTTCTTCTGCATTTGCTCGACGGTTTGATTTGAGGCAGTATGCCAAAGGAAACCAGAGATTTGAGATGATGCAAAGCCCAACTCTGTTAGAATTGTAGATTTATTTTTGTTGTAACATTGCAGAAATAGAGTTGAATTACTTTAATAAACATAGACGTTATGGGAGAAAAATAGATAAGTGATGCTAAAGAAGTTTATTTTGATCAGCCTTTGAAGCTCAAAACTTAATAGGGAAGCAAGACAGCTTTTTTGGTTAGCCATTGAAGGAAGACATTTTCTTTTTATTTTGTTCTGACATGTTTTTTTTCTCATTAAACGATGAAAACAGCCAGTCAATTAATTAGATTGAAAAAAAGCACTAAATTTTCATATTCAAAGGTTAACATTTTGTTATTTGTTGATAAACAACTCAAAAATTTAGTCATGTATTACAATTTAATCCAACTTAACTAAATTTAAATATTTATATACTATAAAAAAATGTTAGCTTGATAGAGAAAGTAAGGGTGACGCTTAGGAGACAAGCAAGTAAGAAGTATCTGCCGCTGGTTAGAGAGAAAGATATGTGTCACTGCTTTCAACTGAAACTTTCCTTCACTTTCCCGCAAAATCATTTCGAAAAGTCTCAATTTTTATCTTATTGCCAACGACACAGAGTCTTGTGTTAGCTACCCATCAGCTTTCTCAGAAAACCGGCGAAAGAAACTTCTCAATTTCCGATTTTTCACAATTCACCAAACTTTTTTTCTTAAAAAAAATTCTCCCTTTTTCATCTCTTACAAAACCTCCACTCCATGGCTTCTCAAACTCGTTACCCATCCAAATCTCAACCCTTACTTTGGGTTTATTTTCCTTATCTCTCTGTTCTCCAATCAGGAGAAAGCGAAGATGATGGAGTCTACGTCTCCGATCTGCAACACTTGCGGCGAAGAGATTGGTGTAAAATCAAATGGAGAGTTCTTTGTGGCTTGCCAAGAGTGTAGTTTCCCGATCTGCAAAGCTTGTCTTGAGTATGAATTCAAAGAAGGTCGAAGAATATGCTTGCGTTGCGGCAATCCTTACGATGGTAATCTGATTTTTGCAACAAGGTTTTTCTACAAATTTGCAATTTATATAATTTTGGTTGTTTTGCTTTTTCAGAGAATGTGTTTGATGATGTTGAGACAAAGCCATCTAAAACTCAATCCACCGTAGCAACACACATCAATAACACTCCTCAGGTGTGTACTAGGAGTAGTTGCTTTTATTTTATGTCTTGATAGATTATCGCATAAAGTGTTTTAACTTTTCTTGAATTTAGCAGGATTCTGGAATTCATGCTAGACATATAAGTACAGTCTCCACAATAGACAGTGGTAAGAACTAAGAAGCAAACACCATTATTAAAAAAAAACTTTAGTGAGGTTTAAATAGTTTAACTAACTTGGGATTGTGATTTTTTGCTGAAGACTTGAATGATGAATATGGAAACCCAATATGGAAGAACAGAGTTGAAAGCTGGAAAGACAAGAAAGAAAAAAAGATTAAGAAAAAGAAGAAAGATGCAAAAGCTGGAGAAGATCAGGCTCAGATTCCTTCCCAACAACACATGGAAGACATGCCACCGTAAGCACAAGCTCGTACAAATAAAATATACAGTTATGTTGCTATGCTTTGGTGAAATGATTCTTGCAGACATTCACCTTGAGGTAATTGTTGGTCTGTGCCGATTGTTTTCTCAGGAACACAGAGGCTGGTGCTACAGATATGCTTTCGGTTGTGATTCCTATTCCGAGGACAAAGATCACTTCATATAGGATTGTCATCCTCATGCGATTGATCATCCTGGCTCTGTTTTTCAACTACCGGATCACGCATCCTGTCGATAGCGCTTATGGTCTATGGCTAACATCTGTGATATGTGAGATCTGGTTTGCTGTTTCATGGGTGTTGGATCAGTTCCCTAAATGGTCTCCTATTAATCGAGAAACTTACATCGATCAGTTATCAGCACGGTACATATATTTCAAAACCATTATATGCTCAATCTGTGCCATAGTAGCAAATCATTAAGTCTTTTGATCATAACTTTGCAGATTCGAAAGAGAAGGCGAGGAATCCCAGCTTGCAGCTGTAGATTTCTTTGTTAGTACTGTTGATCCACTAAAAGAGCCACCTTTGATCACAGCAAACACGGTTCTTTCGATCCTAGCCCTGGATTATCCAGTGGATAAAATCTCTTGCTATGTATCTGATGATGGTGCCGCAATGCTTTCGTTTGAGTCTTTGGTTGAGACTGCAGATTTTGCTAGGAAATGGGTACCTTTCTGCAAAAAGTACTCAATCGAGCCACGAGCTCCTGAGTTTTATTTCTCACTCAAAATCGATTACTTGAGGGATAAAGTTCAACCTTCTTTTGTGAAAGAACGTAGAGCCATGAAAGTAAGTACATAAAGGCTTCTAAATCTTTAAATTAAGCTCGTAACTTTTATTAAGTGAAGCTTTTCTCTCTTGTAGAGAGACTATGAGGAGTTCAAGATCAGAATGAATGCTTTAGTCGCCAAGGCTCAAAAAACACCAGAAGAAGGATGGACAATGCAAGATGGAACCCCTTGGCCCGGAAACAATACTCGTGACCATCCCGGGATGATTCAGGTTTGCTTCTTATAACGTTTGACCTGAAAGACTCTGCCTTTTCTTTATGGATATTTGTGTCTATGAAGATACTTGTAGAATATTCATCTCAATCTGTTATCTTTTTTCCTGCAGGTTTTCCTTGGATATAGTGGTGCTCGAGACATTGAAGGAAACGAACTTCCAAGATTAGTTTACGTCTCTAGAGAGAAGAGACCTGGATATCAGCATCACAAGAAGGCCGGGGCTGAAAACGCATTGGTAAAAACTTGAAATTTTTGATCTTTCTGAATCGAGAAATAACATCAAATGTTGTAACATAACTTAGTGACTCCGTTCTTTGTAGGTAAGGGTGTCTGCGGTTTTAACGAATGCTCCATTCATTCTCAACCTTGACTGTGATCACTACGTCAACAACAGCAAAGCCGTGCGTGAAGCAATGTGCTTCTTAATGGATCCTATTTTTGGTCAAGACATTTGCTTTGTTCAATTCCCACAGAGATTTGATGGAATCGACAAGAGTGATCGATATGCTAACCGTAACATTGTATTCTTCGATGTAAATGATCGCAAAACTCAAACTCATATGCTTATATATTCAAGCAAGATTTTTGTACTTTCTTCTGATCTTTTGTTATTTTGATATTTGATGATTCCAGGTTAACATGAGAGGGCTTGATGGTATTCAAGGTCCCGTTTATGTTGGCACAGGTACTGTCTTTAGAAGACAAGCACTTTACGGATATAGTCCTCCTTCCAAACCAAGGATTTTACCGCAATCTTCTTCCTCGTCTTGTTGCTGTCTAACCAAGAAGAAATCAACCCAAGATCCATCAGAGATCTACAAAGACGCTAAGCGAGAAGAACTCGATGCTGCAATCTTTAACCTCGGGGACCTTGATAACTACAATGAGTACGAGAGATCGATGCTGATTTCACAAACAAGCTTTGAGAAAACGTTTGGTCTCTCTGCAGTTTTCATTGAGTCGACTCTTATGGAAAATGGTGGTGTTCCTGACTCTGTAAACCCCTCTACGCTCATCAAAGAAGCTATTCATGTCATTAGCTGCGGATATGAAGAGAAAACCGAATGGGGAAAAGAAGTAAGTTGTCTCTTCAAATCAAAGTTCTTAATTTTACAATCTGTGGTGAATAAATTCATAATCTTTCATTCTGTTTATGCAGATCGGATGGATTTACGGATCAATCACGGAAGACATTTTGACAGGTTTCAAGATGCATTGTCGTGGATGGAGGTCGGTTTACTGTATGCCACTAAGACCCGCTTTTAAAGGATCTGCTCCAATCAATCTATCAGATAGGCTGCACCAGGTTCTGCGTTGGGCTCTTGGCTCAGTCGAGATCTTCCTTAGCCGGCATTGTCCTCTCTGGTATGGTTGCAGCGGAGGCCGCCTCAAATTGCTACAGAGATTAGCTTACATAAATACTATTGTTTATCCCTTCACTTCTCTGCCTCTTGTTGCTTACTGTACTCTTCCTGCTATCTGCCTTCTTACCGGAAAATTCATCATCCCAACGGTAACTTTTTCATAATGATGTGGGCATTTGGTTATTCAGTCCTACTTATGCATCTTGAAACCTAATGATTGGATTCGATCTTTTGTTGGTGTTCTTTCTTGCAGCTATCAAACTTAGCAAGCATGCTGTTTTTAGGACTCTTCATATCAATCATCTTAACAAGTGTTCTTGAGCTTCGATGGAGCGGAGTGAGCATCGAGGACTTATGGAGAAACGAACAATTTTGGGTAATTGGAGGTGTCTCAGCTCATCTCTTTGCTGTTTTCCAAGGATTCCTCAAAATGCTCGCTGGTCTCGACACAAATTTCACAGTTACATCTAAAACTGCAGACGACTTAGAATTCGGCGAGCTATACATTGTCAAATGGACAACACTCTTGATCCCTCCGACCACACTCCTTATAGTCAACTTGGTCGGAGTCGTTGCTGGATTTTCTGATGCTCTTAACAAAGGTTATGAAGCTTGGGGGCCTTTGTTTGGGAAAGTGTTTTTCGCCTTTTGGGTGATTCTTCATCTCTATCCTTTCCTTAAAGGTCTTATGGGAAGACAAAACAGAACACCCACCATTGTTGTTCTCTGGTCTATCTTGCTTGCTTCTGTGTTTTCCCTTGTTTGGGTTCGTATCAATCCTTTCGTCTCCAAAACCGATACGCCCTCCCTTACTCACAATTGTCTTTTGATCGATTGCTAAGAGAAGCTGTTTTGTTTTTGTTTTGAAGGATTGATGATCTGTTTTTGGTTGCTTTATTCATTATCCTTTCTTGTGAGAGAAGTTATCTCATATGGTTGCTTGAACTACAAGTTAATTAATGTTCTTGTTCTAGCAGTAAGCGGTAGCCTTTAGATTTCTATTGTTTAAACTTTCTAAATGCTACAAAAGCATTATTCTCACATTCTTAAAAAATCAAAATGTATCATATTTTTCAAATTATTCAAAGTTTGGTGGAATCTGTCTCGTATAAAAAACAATAACAAAATTGAAACAAGTAAAAAAAAAATACAAATCAGATTCCATGAACAAAAGCATCAATTTCAGGCTGAGGAATGTCATCAAGCAAAGAGTCAATGCTACAACCTTCCTCAAGCAGCTTCTCATTAAATCCAAAATCATCAGTAAAGACACATGCAGGCACAATCCTGTCTTGTCCATAAATCTCTTCTCCCTTATTATTCTCCTCAGTCGCAACAACAACATCCTTCTTTTTATTACTCTCTCTGTGTCTTCCTCTTGCAGGATCAGATGAAGCTGACAAAACTCCCAAATTCAAGCTCTTGATGTAATCCTGCAAAAGTGAAGGTCTTGGATACTTAGATCTACACTTTCTTTTAGAGAATTGTCTTCGTTTTGTCTCGTTCCCATGGTTCTTAATTGAGTTTTCTGTTCTTCCAGAGAGTCTTTTAGCAAACTCTGCCCATTTGTTTCCAATCTCTTTGTGAAATTCTATTAACACTCTGTCCTCTTCTTCACTCCATGTTTCTTTATGCAGCACAATTATCAAATTAATACCTCAAAATCATTATCTTTAGTTTCCTCAAAATTACTAGTTGATACCTTTATGTCAGGTCTCAAATGGTTATGCCACCTTTCTCGACATTGTTTCCCAATCCTTCCTGGTAACACTTGAGCTATATGCGACCATTTACGCAATCCATATTTCTCCACAAGTTGAATCAATATCCTATTGTCCAAAACAATAAAGCTTATCATAACATATAGAATTCATGTTAGATTTATTCATTAAGCTATGTGAATAACGAACCTGTCTTCTTCAGCAGTCCATTGTCCTTTGACTAAAGTTGGCTTCTTCTTTTCTTTCCATGATGATGATGAAGAAGACGACGATAACTTTCTTGTCAATAAAGGTTTGGTCTTGTTGAAACTCGTAGATTTATAACAGTCATTATCTGCAGAAACACATGAAATTTCATCTGGCATTATGAAGTTGACAGGTTTGATGAACTCTGTAGGAGGATAATCAAAAGGGATCATCCTCATCATCATCATCATCATCATCATCATATTGTTTTGCTCCAAATCCATATGTTCATGTTCATCGACCAAATTAATCTCTTGATGATGATTACGAGTGAAGTATGAATTTTCCGCAGCTTGGAAATGGTGATTCATCAAATGTGGTTTAGATTCATAAAACTCGACCATATTATCTTGGTAAGAGCAATGCTCGAAAGGAGCATTATTGATACAAGACGAAGTCGTTTGGATACCAAGCAAAGAATTTGAAGATGATGAACCATGATGATGATGATGATCAAAGTGATGATCATGATCAAGATGGTGAAAGTCTTGAAGAAAGCTTGTGGGTTTTGATTGATGAACAACTTCAAATGGAAAATCTTCTTCTTTCATGTGTTCTTCTTGATCATGTGTGAAGATGTTTTGGTTTAGGGGAACAAAAGCACTCCGGTTAACGAAATTCTCCATTTTTTTGTAAAAGGAGAAAGAAAAAAAACTAAATAATTAGTAAAAAAAGTGAATTATTTTTGGTTTATTTTTGTGTTAGCTTTGTTCTTTCTCGTATATGTATGGTAGGAGAAGAAAGAAAAACATTTAATGTATGATTTTACTATGGCCATTAATTTTAAGAAATTGAAATCTAACGTTTGGAGTTTGTTTGATAGCATTAATTAGTGTGATTTTATAAACTGAATTAATTAATTATTAATTTTCTCATATGCTAAGCCATTTTAGTGTTATTCTTATATCATGTCTTAACATAAATGCAAGGAAAATATAAATAAAGTAATCTCAAATATTTTAGACTTGTGTTTTAGTTAAAAGGTTTCCTTGAATAAATTTTTTAGATTTAGTTACTAAATAAACAAAGTATCCTAGTTATATTTATAGAGATGATATTATATATTTATAGTTCAAGTTAAATCTAAAATATTTTCATTGAAATTTAGTAGATTGAAAATGATGTAAGAAAATGTGGGATAATAATCTTTGTAGACGTTACATTTTAGGTGTTGTTGAATTTGGGGTAAACATAGTTGAATGTTTGTAAAAACGCTACTAGGAATTTAATCTAGTTTTAAATGTATTAATAACTCATTTATTGTAGATATATTTATTTGTGAATTTAGTTATTTTCATAAAGTTAATTAATTTAGTCAACAAAACAAAATGTAGTAATCATTTTAAATGCCAAATTAAGGAGTGTATTAAGACCATTTAGCTTCCAAGGTCTACTTATGAATCAAAAAATAATCAATATCTTCTTTTGCATGTAAAAAAAGAATAGTCTTATGTAGTAGTAATTAGATGTTGGCATTCTTAATTTATTATAAAAGTTTGTGTTTATCATTTAGTTTAATATATGAAACTTTATCTCATGCATGATCTTATATACGTAGCTCACGTAGTTGCTTGATGCATTAATTATGTATTGTTATCTTCTGTTTGCACCAAAATTAAAAACAAATGACTTTGTGTGTTTGTATATGTATATTGATTGAGAATTTATAAACTAACTTTTGTCAAAATCTGAGAAAATCAAACGGTTTGATGTTCTTATTCTTAGATTAATGTCAGATTATTTTCTATGTTTAACTCTTAAACAACATCCTTACAAAAGACCAAAGAAACAACATAAACCTGAACCAAAAAAATTAGATACTCGTTAGAAGAAGGTAAAGTTGGAGCATCACAAAGCTAATGTCTTGATAAGAATGATTAGAATAGTTTATTATCAGACACTAATTATCAGAATAGTTTTTTGTACTATTCACAAAATAAAAGTGTGGAAATGTCTTAAATTTTCTTTTGTGACGTTTTTATTACGAGAATACCATTTGGATTAAATGTTTTTTACTTTTTTTTCTTCGTTTTTATTACGAAAATGCCATTATAATTTATTTTTTTTGCAAAAAAAATGAATTTTTTCAAAACTTTTTGAATTTAAAAGCGTTTAAGTTTTGTAGGTTTGTTGGTTTATTGTAGGTTTTGTTTAAAGGATTGTAGGTTTGTGTGAATTATTTTTTCCAGATACGTGTAGTAAAAACGTGTGACTTGAGTTCTTTCTGGCACTTTGTGGCATTTCTACTTTGAGGTGTCTAAACTCAATAATTAAATTAAGGATTTGAAACATAGATCTACAAAACATGCAAATTAAACCTACGAAACATGAGAATTAAACCTACAAAAATAAGTAATAGCTTGAATGAAGATGAAAAATAGTGTCTTCGTTGACTACGTCGTTTTGTAGAAGAAGAAGGTATGTGTGTTTTAAATGTTGGAGTAAATAGTCTTTAAAACTTCAAGGTTTTATACCCAGAAAAACCTACAAAAGAGGCACGAAAAACCTAGAATATACTAAAGAAAAACATACAATGTAGAATAACTAAGTCGTATGATAACATGAGAACGACGAAGTAGGAAAACCTACAAGACGTATAAAAGTAAACCTACAATTAGAGAAGGATGTCTTACACATATAAACCTACAAAACGAAAGTATTAAGTATTGAAAACGAGATACATACAACAAAAACAATATAAATGAAAAACAAACCCACAACAAAGACCTTGGAAATAAAAAATAAACCTACAATGAAAACCATAGAAACCTACAACAAAAAATCTTTAAACCTACAACAAACAAAAAAAAATTTACATAACATGAGAACTAAGTCAAGAAAGAAAAAAAATTAATCCTACAAAACCTATAATGCATGATAGATAAACGTACAAAGAGAAGGATATCTTGCAAACTTAAGCCTAAAACAAATAAAAAACAAAACCTACAAAACAAAAAACTAAATCTACAACAAAGGCGAACACAAACGTACAAAACAAATGTTTTAGAGTTCCGTACAAGAAATGTCAAATAAAGTTGAACTTGTAAACCTACAAAACCAGGAGAATTTGACGAAAAACCTACAACAAAGAAACTAAACCCATGAGAACTTAATCCAGAAAATTTAACTTGTAAACCTACATAACATAAGACACTTAAACCTACAACAAAGAAAAAATAGAAACCTACAACACTAGACAATGAAACCTACAACGTTTCAGAATTTTTTTGTAGGTTTTTTGTCTGATGACGTGAAATTTTTCATTAAACGCAATTTCGTAAATATTTTTTTCTTTTCAAAAGAAAGAGAAGTAAAACGGTATTATAATCCCGAAAAGATTAGAATTATAATAAAAATCTTTTTGGATTATTATAGTCAATTAGGAATGACAAATGAGTAGTTTAGTAATTCACCCCCTGATATAATATGTTTAAAGTTTAGAAAATCTGAAACTCCAAGATAAAAAAATAGAGTTGCGTTTTGTTTATTGATATTAGTTGGAAGAAGCTAATGTCTTGATTTAATATGTTTAATGTTTAGAAAATCTGAAATTTCAAGGAGAAAAAAGAGTTGCATTTTGTTTATTGAAAGTCCTTATTGTATTCTTAATTTTATATTTTATTTTTGCAACCTCTACCAAGTTCATGGCGTCGATGGATCTTGAAAACCCTACAACTTTAGATATTTCAATTTTCGACAAAATTGAACTGAAATGCTCTGTTAATTCCTTCTTCATGAAGAAAATCCTCATAAGAGTAATTGTATAGAGACTAACACAATACTTTCCAATCAGAAACTCTGCCGATTGAATGCTTCCAATTAGTTTTATTAACGGCATCTCCAATGGTACTCTAAATTCTACTCTAAACTTTATATTTAGAGAAAAAATCTAAAAATAGAAATCTTTATATTTTACTCTAAATTTGGAGAATTCTATTTCTCTTTCTATTTTTGAGTAAATTTTTTTTTTACAAAATAGTCTTTTAATTTTTAGTGTATTATTATTTTATACCGAAACAAAATTATATTGTCAAAATATAGATAGTACAAAATTTTAAACAATTTTGTTTATGTGATGTAATTATATAAATGGGTAAAATATGTTGATTTGTAAAGTAAAGTGATATCTTAGAAATTTATTTAGAGTAAAAAATATAATAAACCAGGAGCAAATCTTTCTTTATTTTTAGAAAATTTTATTTTTAGAAAACTTTATTTTTAGAGGAAAAAATAGAATAAATCATTGGACATGGTCTAAGGTTTTCTATTTTACAAAAGACTCACTATATTGAAATTACACTCACCAATCTAAACTAGCCTTACACATACACTCGAACACACTTAGAGATTTTTTCTCTCTTGAACAAAACGAAATCACTCTCCCAGTCTCTCTCATAGCCTTTTATAAGCGTTCTCCCAAACCTAAATTCTCCCAGAAATCCTACGAAAATGTCTCATAATATTGAAACTTTACCATTTGAGAAATGGCAACTAGATTCTATATATGTCTCTGGCTGACAAGACTCTGTTCTGACGCCTCAGCAAGTTGGTCTTCTCAGTCATTTGTCCAGCGCATCTTCTTCTTCACTCATCTCTTCTTCTATAGATCAAACACTCGTCATCCAATCATCTTCAATAAGAAGTCATGCCCAAAGTTATAACACACAAAACTATAACTAAAACTAGTTTAAAACCGAATTTATTCAAGGAGTTGCATTGTCTAATGTGATATTATTAAAGATTTGGATTATTGGATTATTGATGAGAATTAATAGATTAGATTGTTGATAAAGAAAAAAAAGCTTAAACTTGTATTAATCAAAACACCGTTTTCCTTTGTTTACTACATCATAAAACATTACAACTAATATTTTGTCAAACAAAGATACGTTAATTAGAAAGTAATCTTCCTCCAATATACAAATACAATATTCATAAGTTTTTTTCCTGAATCTGATTTCTGTTTCAAAACTTTTACAAGAGCCTTTATGGAAATTATCAAAAAAGATGATTCCTATGATATTCTTCTTGTCCCCATAAAAACTACATTGATGCTAATCTCGATGAATTCCCTATCTTTTACATGATCCACTCCAAAGCAGAGTCATAAATCATCAGCTAAATTAGAATGTTTAATAATGTTATATAGTTTTTTATACATGATACAATGAAACAAAGAACATGTTAAGCTACTTAAATAATTCATGATAGTACAACTCCAATAATGTTTTTTTAACTATCTAACTAATGTGTTTCTAACCTTATGACTTCTGTGAGTTTGATTGCATTATCTTTCAATTATTCATTTTGTTTGGCATAACCAGCTTGTACGGATAATCATAATTTATTTAATACAATTTATTAAACTTGTACGAATTACCTATTCCACAAGTTTTCTTTTTTTCCTTTTCCTTTAATGGATCACAAACAATCTTTTGTACTTTTTTTTTAAAATCAGATTTTTCGTTTTACATTTGTCAAAATTTCTTAAATGTTAACACATAACACAAATTACAACAAAAGAATCCATATCCACAACCATAGTTTTTACTAAAAAGCCAAAAAAAAAAACGATAATGTTCAACACAAAAAGGCAGTTCAATGTCTGAAATTTTTTATATAATTTAACCCCAAAAAAAAAATTATATAATTCATGAAATAAAAAGTATAGAGGAAGGGCAAGATAGTAATTACACAAAACAGAAGGCTAATCTTATAACTTATACAAACCCCAACTGGCACATGAACCATCTTTGAAAAATCAAATCTTTCTCTTCTTCTTCTTCTTCATCTTCTCTTCTTATACTTTCTCTGACACTATTCTTCTTCTCTCTCTCTCTCTCCACCATGAAACCTCCGTCATTGTCATTACCGTTACTCCTCCTACTCCTCCTCCACCTCTCAGCCACCATCTCCGCCGCTCCTGCTCTTTCCCCAACTCCTTCTCCGACTATTTCTCCCATTCCTCCACCTCGCAAAACCCCATCCTCCTCAACCTCTCCATTAGACCCAAAACAGCTCAAAGCCCTCGAATCTTTCCACATCTCCACCGTCAAAAATCCCTGTGACCACCGTCCCTCCTCCAAGTCCCCCTCCTCCGTCGTTACCTGCGACACTAGCTCCCCATTTCGCCATGTCACATCTATCTCTTTCACAAATTGCTCCTCCGATCTCTCTATCTCCTCCGCAGCTCTTGAAGCTCTCTCATCATCTCTTATATCTCTCTCTTTCGTAAACTGCCCTTCCCTTTCACCTCCTCCACGTCTCCCCAGCTCTCTCCACTCCTTCTCCGCCGTCTCTTCTTTCCTCCGCCACCGTAAGGGCCTCTCCGGGCTCTATTTAGCTCGTCTTGTTAACCTCACTGACCTCACTGTCTCCTCAATCCCTATTTCCACTTCCGGTCTTTACGTCATCCTCGGAAATATGGACGACATCACTACCCTCACAATCTCTAATGCTAATCTCTCCGGAAACATTCCTAAATCCTTCCACTCAAATCTCACATTCATTGATTTATCAGGTAACTTACTCAAAGGCTCAATATCCCCTTCGATTACTCGACTCACCCATCTCAAAAACCTAAGTTTATCCTCAAACTCGCTTTCCGGCGTGATTCCCGACGAAATCGGCGACCTACTTTGGCTAAAAACACTATCTTTAGCCTCCAACAAGTTATCAGGTCCAATTCCAGATTCAATCTCGGCGATTCCAGAGCTTTCACACTTAGATCTGAGTGGAAACCAGCTAAACGGCACCGTTCCGAGATTCATTTCGAAGATGAAGCATCTCAAGCATTTGAATCTCGCTAACAATTCTTTCCATGGAGTTCTACCATTCAATGCGAGCTTCATCAAGGCACTTGAAGTGTTCAAAATCGGTGGAAACAGTGACCTTTGTTACAATCACACTGTTTTGTCATCGAAGATGAAACTGGGTATTGCTAAGTGTGACAAATATGGTTTGCCTGTATCTCCACCGCCGCAAAAAGAAGATTCAAATTCCGATTACGATTACAATGACGAAAATGACACAAGTGAGAAGAAAAAAGATGAGCATCATGGTCCCAACAAAGTTGTGCTTGGTGTTGCCATTGGACTTTCTTCGATTGTGTTCTTAATCATCTTCATGATTCTTCTCGCCAAATGGTGTCATTGATTCAACAAAATTTGTAAGCTTTTCCTCTCATTCTTTAGTGAATACAACAGAAAACAATAAAAGAAGAGAAAAAGCCTTAATCTTTGAGAGTGATTAGGGTTCTTACGGGATGAAGAAGAGGATAGTGATTTTTTGTGATGAATAACCCAACCGGTTCTTCACACCAATCTCGGTTTAGCTTGTTTTTTTGTTGGCTATTTCACTTATTTGTTTTCTTACAGCTTTTGTTATTTTACTTTGATTTTACATCTGTGTGGGTAATTAGTGGCTCTTCAGGTTTTGTTGTATTTTAAATGTATGTGGTTAAAAGGATTATTTTGTAATAATTATTGAATTATTCTTATCAATTATTTTCTTTAACAAACATTGTTCCACATATGTTGTCTTCCTAGTTCGTAGTGCTAGAGGTTTTTCTTGTGAACAATATCTGTAATCTCGTTATTGTTCGTGAAATGAGTAAAATTGAAAAAAAAAAAAAAACAATTGTTCCACATTAGTTGTGATCCAAAAAATAAACGTGTCAATGGTTAGTACCTTGACCAAATTATAAATGATTAAAAAGTTTTTTAAAACTTAAATAAAGAAAAATGAAATATCATGGTTTTGTTTTCCTTTGAAGCAATGATACTATCATGAAGAAAAAATATTGAGTTCCAACTTGGTCATGTTCTAATTGCTTCTATTCAACGAAATCATCAAGACCGGTCAAAAAGTAAACCGGGAAAAAAATATGATACATGGAACATTTCAAGTTTCACCAGAAACCTCTGCAAGAACAATGTCCATCTTTAAACTGATGAAACCGGTTTGAATCTCTTAGGACAATCTCTGTTCTAGTTAACTTGGACATGAACTTGGCCATTTCATGACAATCTCCACAGACTCTTAGATTCTTAGTAACTCTTATGATCTTTCCATGTCCAGAGCTAAGAATCCCTAATGCCATTGCTAATTTCTCACTATGACCACACAAAGCCTCTTCCTTCTCCATCTCGTCTACATCGATCAACGCGTATTTTGTCTGCGGTGAACACCCTTCTTCTATCATTCTAGCTCTTACCCTCCTCAAAAAAGCTTCAATCTTTTCGGTTTCCGGGCTTGAACTATCTCCAGCTACAAAGATGTTAACTCTACCCTTTATCTCTATCCAACTACACCCTGGATTCTTCCTCAATCCGCGTTGGCCTATTCTCCTTCTTAGCCTTTTCACTTCTTCCCACTTCTCAGCTTCCGCGTAGATATTCGCCATGAGTACATAATATCCTGTGTTCTCTGGTTCGAGCTCAAAGACTTTCTCTGCTACTATCTCAGCTAGTTTAACATCATGATGTATCCTGCATCCACATAGCAACGCTCCCCAAATTGTAGCATCTGGCGGAATTGGCATGTTCTCAATGAACCTATAAGCTTTTGACAAGTTTCCGGTTCTTGCAAGCATGTCGACTATACAAGCATAATGTTCTAGTGTTGGCTCGATCTTGCATTCATGTCTCATGATGTTAAAGAATCTCCATCCTTCATCCACTAGTCCTGAATGGCTACAAGCATACAATAAAGAGACAAAGGAAATTTCGTCAGGCACAATACCTGCTTGTCTCTTTTGATTGAAAAGGGCGATCGCTTCTTTTCCGAACCCATGCATCCCATATCCAGCTATCATCACAGTCCAAGAAACAAGATCCTTGGAAGCAATATCGTCAAAGAGCAAACGTGCGAGTAACAACGCTCCACATTTCGCATACATGTCTACAAGCGAATTAGCAACATGCCGATCAGAGAAATACCCCCTTCTCATGATGTAACCGTGGACCTCTCTGCCTTTATCAAAAGCAGAAAGACTTGCACAAGCTGGAAGAACACACGCCACTGTTCTCTCATCAGGACTAAACCGTTTTTCTTCCAACAGCAAATTGAACAGGCTTAGAGCTTCATTGGCGTAACAGTTCTTTGAGTACCCACCAATAATGGTGTTCCACGAGACAATATCTTTCACACGCATCTCAGAGAACACTAACTCCGCCTCTTCCATGCTTCCACATTTTGCATACATATCCATCAGAGCATTCGATACAAATATATCAAATCCCATATCATTTTCTTTGATCCACTCATGGACTCGCTTACCTTCGTCTAATAACTGATTACGGGCACAGCAGTTTAAAACCGCAGAAACAGTATAAACATCAGGGCTAATACCTTCTTCCTCCATTTCTTTAAATAAGTTCACAGCTTCACCAGCCAAACCTTCCCTAGCATAGCCAGCAATCATTGAAGTATATGACACAACACTTCGATCACTCATCTCCCTAAACACAGCTATAGCAGATTCTAGATCACCGCATTTCGAATACATATCAAGCAATGTGTTACAAAACCGATCTTCTCTACTGAAACAAGCTTTCAATCCAATACTGTGGACAGCTCTACCTAAAGAGATTAGATGAGAATTAGCACATCCGGCAAAAACGCTAACTATAGTAGCCAAATCAATCTCTATTCCTGACACCAACATCTCCACGAAAACAGATATCCCTTGTTCAGCTAATCCGTTTGATACATACCCATTAATGATAGAATTCCATGATATGACATCTCTTTCAGTCATTTCATCGAACACCTTACGTGCACTATCAACTCTCTGGTGCTTCAAATAAAACGTCATCAGAGAATTCGCCACTGAGTTAAAGTCACCAAAACCTGATTTCACGATATAACCATGAAGCTGCTCTCCTCCATTAACACTGCGTAAAGAAGAAAAGCTCTTTGAAATGGAAGAAAAAGTATAGCTATCCATTTCAACACCCGAACTCAGCATTTTCTTGAAAAATTCAATGCTCCCACTAAAATCTCCAGATTTTCCAAGCTCATTCATCAAGATATTCCAGAACAATGTTTTCTCGATCCTTACTTGATCGAACACTCGACTCGCTTCTTTCAAATCCCCACAATTTGTATACATAAGCGCGAGTTTCGATCCCAAACTCGAATCTACCACGTACCCATTACGACGAATAAAGGAATCAACTTCTTTACCATTCTTCAGTGATCTCGAATCCGCACACAGCTGAAGAACAGAGCATAAAGTTCTCGGATCAATATCCCATTTTCCAGATACACGAAGAAGTTTCACGGCGTCCTCTAGATTCCCTGCTTCGCAGAACCTCCGTAATCGAGTGTTGGCATCGGTTAAGCTTCGATCAAATGTCGAAATCGAATTCGCATAATCCGACACTGTTCTCAACGAGGCTCTATTGAAAATCACATTTCTTCGAAATCTAACGTCGCTTCCAATCTCCTTCCGGGTTTGAAATTGGTGACAGGACAAGAAACAGAAGCCTGACGAAGACAAATTCGCCGTCAACATCGCCATTCTCTATCTTCTTCTACTCATCAGACGAAAAGCGCGGGAAGTTTGTAATGCTTCTTCAGTAAAAAGTCTTTCGGCAAATTAAGTATAGTGAAAGCAAAGCAGGCGGTAAGTCCATATAATATATATAATATATGTGCATTTGTATAATCAGGGATCGAGTTTCATCATCTACATTATATAGAACTTAGCTAATGAGTTTAGTGAAAATAAAGTTTAGTGAAAATAAAGTCCACTCGATAACGATGTTCAAAAAAACTAGTTTTTCTTTTTAAGCAACAAAAACTTCAAAGTGTTGGCATTTATGGTCCACAGTTTTTGCAGTGCTGTAATTGGACCCACATATAAAGGATGGAGTTTTGGCTGGGATTTTATTTTTTTTTACTTTGTACTCTAGTGACGAAAGAGGCAAAATTGAGAATTGTCGAAGAGAATCTCTGATTGTCACTTCATTGTTCTGAGGAAAAACAGGAATTGAAGCTATGGGCTTGGCTCTTTATTCTCCTTGCGCTTACCCGTTGATCAAACAAGGATTCCGGAGAGCTTCATCGGCCAACCATTTATCAGGTAATTGAATCTTGCGGGAGCTAACAAAGTATAAGAGTTTATTGGATTCTAGAGTTCTCTCGCCTTGGAGTAAATAGAGATGATGGAAATATGATTGGAATTTTGCAATGCAACCATCTTAATGAGAGACTTAGGAACTGCGAAAACCATTTTAATATGTACAGCTGACTAAATTTAGACAGATTGCAGATACTCCTTCACTGTCGTTTACATTGCAAAACTCAAGCTTTGAGCAAAGTCTTTCAATAACAACAATTAATGGCGTTCGAAGAATCCGTCTTTTCAAGAAAGGATCTGTTTGTTGCAAAAAACCGTCTGATAGACGAACCTCAAACCCGAGTAAATCGAAGCAAGAAGAAATCATTTCTCTTTTGAAACGAATTCAATCTTCGATCTCAAAAGGAGAGTCTCGGGGAGTTGAGGAGAAGGAGAACAGCAATGAGTCTTCTGAGAACAAGTCACTAACCAAAGCTGTACTCGACGTTCTTGAGAAACAAAGAAAGAAAACTGAAGGTAATCAGCAATTTCTTAATCAAGTTCCAAATCAATGTTCTTGCCATTTGTTAATGTAACGAGCTCTGCAGCTGTCGGAGATACTGATGTGCAGCAGTCACCAAAGGGACAAGTTAAGGTTCTTCGACCACCGTCTAGTTTCGCCAAGAGAACTCCTATACCTTCTGCTTCAGGTTCAGGAGGTAAGCTTATAGAATCAAATATCAATGAAGCTTTAGGAGAAATGACAGAGAAGGAAGAGAAAGCTTCATTGATCGAAACTATGAAACTTGCAGAGCTCAAAGAGGTTGCTAAGAAAAGAGGAATCAAAGGATACTCAAAGTTGAAGAAGAGCCAGCTTCTGGAGCTGCTAAGAACATCCTGATTAGAAAATTTTAGCCCCCATTTTCTCTGACATACAAGCTAGACAACAGAAATGGCTTGGAGTTGTTTCAACAGTTTATCATGTCAATTTCAAAAGTCTGAAACTTGTAAAGTTTGGTTACTCTCGACTCCTTGCACATGATCAAACTAAAGTCTAAAGGAGATTAAAAGTGATAACAGAAAATTCCCCCAAAAAACATGGTTCATACCTCGAAGGTATTCTTAACCAACTTAACTCAAAAAGGTTACCACAAGAAAATTTACCATCCAGAATCGTAAATGTAAGAACATGAAACGGAGCTACCACAAAACAAAATGAAAGAAAACTTTTCAACCAGTGATGTTCTGGGACTTGTTGAGGATAACACCTTCATACTTAACTTGGAACCACTTCATGGCATCATCCTTTGTAACTCTATGTTGAATCCCAACGCGAGTCTTGCATCTACGGCGACGGGCAACACGGTATCCTGGGCGTTCAAGAACCACGTAGAAGTCCATACCATAGATACCAGTAGAAGGATCATACCTAAGAAATTCAGAATGATGAGAATATTTTTCCAGCATAATAGCATCGGTTTGTGCTTAACCAGCCCATATGTCCTTAACACAACACTTACTTGATTCCAAGATCAATGTGCTCCTGGATACCGAATCCGAAGCAGCCAGTATCACTGAAGTTTCTCCTCAACAGCTCGTATTCTTTCACTTTCAAGCCACTCTCAAGAAGCTGCATTGCCTTCTCGCCTCTCACAGTGACATAGCACGCAATCTTTTCATTACGCCTAATACCGAAAGACCTCACAGTGTACCTTGCTGTTTAAACAAAACGTACATTCCAATCAAAACCACACACATTAAACCCTAAAATCTTAGAATTACAAATATAACATATACGAGGTTCTAAATGAATGTGCTCACATACCCTTGGAGAAGACAGGGGTTTGACCACTGAGCTGTTCCAACACCTACAATCACCAAAACCCTCGATGCGTAAGGGTTCATACCAATTGCAATTTCTCAGTGAATATGTCAATGAACTAAGCCCGTTTCAGTTGTTCGCAACTTTCCTAGTCAGTGATTATCCTATGGGAAACAAAGAACGAACCTTGGAGGCACGAGTGAGACGATCACCACTCTCACCAACAGAGATATTAAGAACGAGCTTCTGGACCTTAATGTCCCTCATAGGGTTCGAAAGCTTCTTCTCGGACGCCTACATCACGAAAAAAAAAAATTGAATCCCAGAAACAATAAATTTGAATGAACATAAGCAACATAACAAAAAATTTAATCTGTAGACTGCCAAAAATGTTGAAGAAATGTACCATCTCAAGATTAGGAGTTCAAAATTGAGGAAGAGGTGTAAAAGAGTGGCAGACGAAATACGTCGGCCGCGTCGTGAGATATTATATGGAAGCCACTAGGGTTTTCTCCTTTAGGTTTATGACGAAAGTACCCTCAATTTAGGTCAATAAAACAAAAATTCTAACTCCGTTGCCGGGACTCGAACCCGGGTCTCTCGGGTGAGAGCCGAGTATCCTGACCAGCTAGACTACAACGGAATTAATGTCTTCTCTTGCAATTACAGATAATTAAATATTACATTAGCTCATGAGGATAACATGTTGTGAAAAGTGTATTGAAACTAGAATTTTAGGTGATTTAGGGAGGTTTAGATTTTGATAGATTTGGAAAGACTTTAGTGAGTTTTCAGAGTTATTTAGAATATGATTTAAGTTGATTTATTTTTATTTTTTTAATAGATAGATGGTGATTTTAGAGATTTATTATAAATCACATGATGATTTTAGGAGATTTGTTATAAATCAGTTCCTTTAATTTTTTCTTTATACTTGATGCCTTGATGAGTTTTTCAGAATGTTGAAGCAGTTTCTTGAGAAATTTGGTGAGCTCGTTGGGATTACAGATGCTAAACCCGAAGAGTTAAATAATGTGATAGAGAACACTGAGCTTCTGATAGTAGATACTAATGTGGTTGAGTTAGTTCGGGGAGATCAAGCTGGTTATGAGATACGTAAACTGGTTACGAGAAACAGTCTTGTTATATGATATATGGATGAAGAAAAGCCCGGTTCAACGAGATTTTAAGTGTTTGAGAATACAATTTTAGACAAGGCAAACAGAAAAAGGTTGAAGAACTCACTCGTCAGACTTCCTCTGATGTTTGGAGGAATTGGCATCCGTGTTCAATAGCTCGATGTTAGTGTTTTTTCAGACAGCGAGACAGTTGTATAGAGAGATGTAAATGGTTGTGACAAAGAACTAACCTTTCGTGGGGTACTTACTACAGTGGCCTTTAATATTTTTGTTCTGTTTTTTTATTGTCTTGATGAAACATACAATGAGTAGTATATTCTTGAGTCCAACGTTTTGGCAAGGTTTTTTTGTTATAAATTGCTACATATTTTGTCTATACTCGTCCTCACCAACAATCTAGCTATTTAAACAATAGATCAGATGCTTTGTAGTAACTTGAATCCTCAGCATAACCCTTAATTAGAACAAGGCCTTCAATATTTGCGGTTCTTGTGGCTGGTTTTTGGTAGCTGTTTCCGAGCTATGCACGGCACTTCCAAGAGAAATACCAAACTCCTTACTCTTCGTTTGAGTAATGACAATATCTTTAATCTTATCCGCATCAAGTTGGTTTATGGTGACCTCTGTAGAATCAATCTTTGGGATAGGAATCTGAATCTTGATGATAGGAAATGAGAGTGTGATGGAAAAAATTTGTATTGATGCGTTTCATCATAATAACACATATTTCGAAAATATTGTTACGAAGTTATGACGATTTGTAAATGGTTACAATACAAGTGTCACAAATGCATTTTGGTAACAAAAAGGTCACAATATACTCATGACAAAAAAAATCTAGTAACAATTTTTCCATAAATTGTTACGAAATAGAGTCATAATGATTTGTAATAAATAGAATTCGTAACAAAATTGTATATAAATTATTACTAATATTCATAATCACAAATATTGTAAATTGAATTGTTAGGACCAATGATATTTGCTGAAAAGATGGTCTTAACCGTCTTTGGTGGCTTGATTCTGTTGTAGATGACACGAAACATAACAGACGACATTCCCGGTTATGAATAATTTACAAAATTCTTGTGAATTGATGCAGCTGCTCATGAGGCTCTGAAGATATTTCAAACAGAACAAATATCTCTCTGCAGCGAACCTCAAATCAATTCTTCAAGGAATCGAGTGATCATCACTGATTCACCATGTGGCTAAAAAGACAAAGGTAGGTTTCATTGGTCGAATTCCCTGCGTCTATTTTTTTTTCTTCCAAATCACACCTTAGATGGGTGAGTTTTGAACTCTATTCTTTTAACTAAAAATCTGCTCAAAATCTCTCAAAATCAGTTAAAGTAGTTGTCTTTAGAAAAATTCTTATATTTTGAATAACAAATATGATTTTGATAAATCATTAATTAAATAATAGAAAATTATGAATTATTTTAAGTGATTTTATATAAATTCTAAATTGAATAACAAGTGATTAAAAAAAACCAAAGTCACCTAAAATTTTAGTTTCAATACACCCCTCTTTGTGTTACTTTAACTGTAATGAAGATCTTTAGGACAAGAAGGGTATACAACACAATAGCTGAGTACTGAGACAATCATTGTGCAGAAGACAAGAGATTTAACTGTAATGAAGATCTTTAGGACAAGAAGGGTATACAACACAATTGCTGAGTACTGAGACAATCATTGTGCAGAAGACAAGAGTCTTTAAGATTTGCCTGCCCTTTGTAAGAATGTGAGTCATAAACAGACATTTTTTAATAAAATTTGGTGATGCGGACAAAATAAGTGAAGACAACAAACATTCAAAAGCAGAAACAAAAAAAAACAAAGCAACCCCTTAAACTGCAGAAACTCCAGCCTTTCCTCTTCTGGTAGACCGATGAGACACTTGATATCGGTTAGATTCTTCGCCTTCTGCTCAAACTTATACTATATAAAAATCTCTGACTAAACTCATTTACAGATGCAGAAAGAAAAAAGGAAAAGAAGCAAAGAGGATATTGTAATTTTTAACCAAACTTAAAAGGAGAGAAAGAAGAAGATACAGCTGGAGAGTTTTTATGTTTTTTGCGAAGTTGGGGAAGTCGGTTAGTAGCAGCTGGCTTTGATCATCAAACTTGTCTGAACACAAAAACTTCGAATTGTGTCCTCCACGTTGCCTTCAAACTACTACCTTCTGGTTCGTGTACATTATATATATAAAGTTGTTGTCTTTTGATGATCCTTTTATGTTCCAGATTGATTCAAGAAACTTAGACCCAACTGTCTCTTGATATGGTCTGGAATCAACTTGTTGACCAGTTCAGGTGATGCTCCGGCTACCTCTTGTTTGAAGTTGAAGAGAGGTGGAAAAGGCCGTCCATTTGGTAAACGGGCATTTGGTTCTCGGAGTTCATCAAAGAATGGATGTGCACAAGCTTCAAGCTGAAATAAGAGGAAGACATTATATATACATATATATATCATTAAGCATTCAGTTAGATTCTTAGAAACAGAAGGATATACAAGAGAAATGCTCACCGCTGTGCATCTAAGACTTGGAGAGTATTGAAGAAGCCTTGATGCAAAATCAATTGCTTCCGGAGGCATCCTTTTGTGGAATATCTAGATCAAAATGAAATTATGGTAAGGTTGATGTGTGAGGTGAAAGTGAAACAAGAATGTATGTAAACCGGAAAAGCACAAACCTTGTGCCAAGGATGTGCCTTTATCTGCGGAAACCTAAAGTCTGTGTAATGTGGATTCATACAACGGATTTCTTCTCGAGTTGGTGTACCAAGAACCTGTGTCCAACAACTTGAAACAATGAGGATTTGTAGCCAACGAATGTAATTTACCAAATATCTTAATATTGAAGATTCTTACTTTTATAATTTCAACGAGTTGATCAACTGCATTTTCTCCAGGAAATAATGGCTGAGATAAAAGAACAGATATCATCACAAGGAGTCCTAACGCAAGTACAATGAAATTTAAGAAGCTGGTTACTAAATAATTGTTTACCTGACCAAGAAGAAGCTCGGCAAGAACACAGCCAGCAGACCAGATATCAATTGAAGTTGTGTACTCCGTGGCACCAAATATGAGTTCAGGTGCTCGGTAAAAACGTGAACATATGTAAGAAATGTTGGCTTCACCTTTAACCTGAAGGAAAAGTAAATCAACAGTAAATGACAAGATCACACAAAACAATAACTCTACAAGTTGAAAGAGTTTATATGTCCCAAAGACTTACCAGCTGTTTTGCACTGCCAAAGTCACAGATTTTGACTTGATGAGTTAGAGGATCAACCTGTAAAAAGAGACCAGAAGAGGTTCATTAACAAAGAGAGAAACAAGAGAAGAAAAAACCATAGTTGAATCTTGGATGTAGAGCATACCAGAAGATTTTGAGGTTTTAGATCTCTGTGACAGACTCCAGCAACATTGTGAATGTAGGCAAGTCCTCGGAAGATCTGACATAACAAAAGGAATAATATCAGAATAAGAACAATCTAAAGTACATACAGTCTTATAAACAGAAGATGTGAAAATGTGGTGTTACCTGGTACATATAAAGTTTAACATAGACAAGCGGCATTCTTTGGTTTGCGGTGCTATAGTGTTTCAGAACTCGATACAAGCTCTCAGGGACATACTCCATAACCAAATTAAGGAAAAGCTCGTCTTTACTTGTGGTCGAAAAGAAGCAATGCTTCAAACAAACCACATTTGGGTGATCCATCACACGCATCAACTGAAGTTCTCGGTTCTTGTATCTTCTATCTTGCAAAACCTTCTTTATCGCCACGGTTTCTCCAGTCTCCAAACATTTTGCTTGGAAAACTATTCCGAACGAGCCAGTACCGACAACTCGCTCCGCCATGTAACTAATTGTCTAACAAAAACATTAGAAAATATATAGTTTAGTATCAAATCTTGCATATATATCAAAGTATTTGTTTGGTTAAAAGCTTAAAAATACCTGTTTTGGTTCGCCATTTTGTCCGCCGATTGTGGTGGAAATTATGTGACCAGTGACTTGATCATGTCCATCAACTACAGCAGCCGGCATCTCCTGTGAAAGACAAGCTTTAAGATCAGCAAAAACGCAAGTAACCGTTGATTCGCTTAAAATCCTTTATCACAAGCCAAAACAATAATGCTTGTCTCAGAATCAAAAAGCTAAAGAAGCAAACTTTATCCTAAAAGAGTAGTTACGAAATAGCCGTTACGCAAGTTAGAACTATATATATTATTGTCACGCGAGAAGAAAGGTAAACAATAAAATAAAAAGTATGTAAAGAATCAAACAAGAATGAATCTAAGCTCAATTCTGGATCTAACAACTTGTATAAACTGTGGATTAATCACAGATCGAGACAAATAGGTGTGGATCGCCCCAAAAGAGCTAAAATTACATCAACCTAGTCTCAATTTTACACAAACCAGGAGATACAAAAATCAGCTCAAAATTAGTTAGGTCGACCAAAAAAACGAACTTTTTCTCAGAAAACCCTTAAGCAACCATGTCTGGAGCTCCGAGATCTCAAAGTTAACTCAAAAAGTAAAAACAAAAAGCACAAAACTTTCAACAAACCCAGAACTCAAAACCCTTCAACTTCAAGAGTACTAACTAAATAGATTTCTTATCCCAAAACTTCCATAACAACAAGATTCATCACTAATTTTACGGTAAAATGTGGAAATCTTTCCATCGGAAAGAAGAGTCCCAGAAAGAGAGAAAAGGAAACACAAGTAGCTTACCTTATCTTCAGCCATGGCGATAGAGACAGAGAGAAGAGAAGAGAAGGGGAATGAAAAGAGAGGGAGAGAGAGTGGATTTGATTGAGAGAACAAAACGAGTTTCAATCAGTTTGGTTGGTAATGATCATGGTGGAGAGAGAGATGAGAGAAGCCGCAAGATGAGAAAAAAAAATGAAAGAGAGAGAGAGAGAAAGAACAAGACCATGTGAATCCAGCTTTCTTTCTCGCTCCTATCTCTTCGCCATCTTCTTTCGTATTTTATTTATTAACTCAAAATTACGAGAACATCCTCGAATTTGTTCTTAATTACGCAGACACGGACTCTTTGTAGAATTTTCATGATCAAAGACATCAAACGTTGTGTTCAGTCAAATTTGATTCCCTTGGTTAAGGTCTAAATTGGAATTTCACTTATTTGATAATATGTTAGATTATTGTATTGTCAATTTCTCATTTTCATAATTACATACTATATCACTTAATAAAGTGAATGTAATAACAATATTGTTATCAATTCGTATGATTAGGTTATAGATAGAGTTTTGTCGACATAATTCGTTCGAAACCATTAAGTAAATTTGTTATCTTGAGATTAATTACATAATTATAATCTTTAGATATTTTTATGAAAATAATTTAGTTAATTGCAATTAAGATTTTGTTTTGTTCATAGCTCTAAAATCTATTTATGTAGCTAGTGTTGTTTGAGACCAAACATAAGGAATCTCAATTAGGTACAAAAAAAACACATTGTAAGTGAATAAATAAAAAAGGTTTTGGGACATGATGAAGTGGAACAAAATTGTCAAAGATCCAAGTTTGACCATTTGGTGGGAAAACTTCTTTTTTGACATTCATGAAAGATAAAAGCATTTATGTTTCTTTGGTCTTACCTTTTTAATGTTGTTTCATCTTTTTAGCTAAAAATTTAGACTTAATTAGGCCTTTACTTATTGTGTTTTCTTTTATACATTTTAATGTATTATTTCTGAAAACATCAATATAAAAATCAATGATGATAATGATAGCAGTACAAGCATTTGCAGAAGACAACAAGATAAATATTAATATAAATTTTCTTTTTGTTCAATTATGCATGGGACATACATACTTTTGGCTGTATGGATTTACATTACATTTTATGTAGTATCTTCAACCACATTAATATAGATGTCGATATACAGTATTATCCAATCGTATAATATAGTATTGTATGCCAATTGAATCATTATTTACGTTTATTCATTGCACTATTTAATGAGATTTAAATGATTTCATAATTTCACTTTTCAAAAGAAAATCCCACTTTTTTTATACTACAATAGAAAGATGAATGAGAGTGAATTAAAGTGGTCTCACTCGATAAGAGTTTGGTCTATCTTTGTGTGTCGATAACAGAATTTTATATGAACAACAAAAACAAAAGTTGAATAAAAGATATAAGAAACTATATAATAAAGTTAGGGAACTTGAAAAACTCTTGAGGTATGCGAAAGCTCACTATAACGTGCACCATGTGACGAGGTTTCGAGCCAAGCCAGAGAATGAGAGGCAAAGTTAAGTATAAAGAAGAGAATAATGATTGGGTTCGTATGATTGAACGAAATGAGAAAGAGAGAAATTATAAAATTAAGTATAAAGTAAACCAATCGTAAATCATAACCTGTTAGAAGCATATTCTTAGTTTGCCCATTGAACTTTTGGTCATTGAATATAGTAGACTTTTCTGAATACGAAAAAAGAAGAAGAAGAATTTATAAAGCAGACTAATTTGTTCAAACATATATAAAGTCAGTGTTCTTACGTTAAAACTAAAATAGTGTCAACTCATTGATTTATACATGTGATTTTCAGTCTAATCTCTATCTCTAACAAAAATATTATAAGTTCAAATTTATTTAATAGAGATAATTTACACTTAGACCGTAATATCATTAACGGTTAATCCAGACCTTGAAAAAAATTACAGGTCAAATATCCGGAACTCTTACCATTTATTTACCAATATATCATAATAAAATTTTACGTACATCATTGTGATATTAGTTTGTAAAAGTTTACAAACTTATATAATAAAAAAATATGATTCATAGTATAATAATTATATTGAAAGTTAGGGTAATTTGCATTAAGTATACATAGTAGGAATATAAAATTAAAAATAGAAATGAAGAAAATAAAATTAATATTAATGGATGAAGGTGGATTGGTCAAACCTGCAAACTTATTTGCTCAAACTTCTTATAACTCATCTTCTTCTTCTTCTTATCTGTCATTTAAAGAAAAAAAGGATTTTTGTTTTGTTTTCAAAGACAGTTTCTGCTGTTATCGAATCTATAGTCCTTACACTGCACCTCTTTGTTTTGGTCTTGACAGTTTGATTGATTGGCTAGTAACTTATACAAGTCTAAAATCGAATAAAACACCAAAATAGGTACACCTAATTAATTACATTTTCCCACAAATTTCTTATTTTAGTTAATGTATTGCAGGCGACAACAAAAGTTATAAGTTTACAATAGTTGAATAGATTTTGGTTTTGTTCTTAATATGTTTTGGAACTTTTTGTTTTGGAACTTCATATGGGCCCTTGCTGAAAAGACAGAACTCATATAGGCCCAAATAACTTTTGCTTTTTAAAAGGCTCTTCAACAAAACTAAATATGGACTTTTTTTCTTCTAGTTCATGAGGTTTGAGGTATCTAACTATTCGTATGTAAACCCAAGCCCAACGGAGACTTCTCATGGAGATTCCACTTTTGTTTTTTTTTTTACTATTTCGCAAAAAACTACTACAATCGAGATAGACCTTTGGCTGAATTTGGGACTAATTACTAGTCTACTACAATTTGTTTGCATGCTGAAATTCAAGAGTGATATTTCGGATTTGATTCCTTTTAATTTATATAAAAATTTGGGTAAGAGGCATTTGCCTCTTTTGTTCAAAATTAAGAACGGCCTTTTTCACCACATATTCTATATAATTCATAAAGAATTAACGTGTTCACCACATTTTCTAAATTAAATTCATAAAGATTTAATACAATATACGTTAACCTGTTAAGAATTAATATTGTCTGCGTGCAATTTACGAAGACATGCATGTTTTTTTATTTGAACTTTACAAAAATTAACAAAACTTTTACTAAAGATAAAAGTCATTATTCAATTGTTAGTATGAAACATTTTGTACCAATACTCAGAAGTACTGAAAGGTAAGAAACCACTATTTATCATAGTATAATTTTAGTTAACAAAATAAAGATTATAAAGTTTCAATTTAGATCTAAGGAAAATCTATCTAAAATAATATAAGATACATCACTATCTTTCTACATAGACAATCTAACTTTTATTTATTTATTTATCATATGATAATTGCCCTTGCTTATAATAAAGTCTTTTGACCAACTATTACGTACATTTAACACATACGGCCTCACCGACCTTTTTTCAACACGCGTTACAGTAGATCATTTGACTAAATTAATTAAGAATTTATTGATTAACATAGTTGAATTAGTTTAGAGATTTGAAAGAGTTATTAACCTAATTAATAATTAGAGCATTTCCAACCCATTCTATTTTCCCATCTAAACTCTATAATAGAATAAAATCATCTCTAACTTCACTTTACAGTAGAGTTAAATTATTTATATTTACAAAATAGTATTTAATTTTTAAAATGTTATAATTATATATTTAATTAATAGGATATAGGCAAATTATTACACTTTGATGAAATATTCAATTGTAAATAATTAATTTTGTCATTAGATTATAGATAATGTATTTCATAAAAGTATTTTTATATATAATTAATTATAATTTTAGAATAATACAATATTTTAATTAAAAAACACAATAACATAAGTAAAATTCTAATGAGTACCAACATTAAAAATTAAAATAGATATATTAAACACAACAAAAATAAATAATTTAAGTATCATCATGCATAACATGATATCGATGATGAACTTGATTTTGATGCGCCAATTAATGTTGCAATAGAAATTTTATCTCCTAAAATCGAACTAGTTAAAGATGATAATATATTAATAGTGATGTTTAAAAATCTACGTATTTTGTGTAATGTAGTTTTTTTTATGTAATAAATTTTTTAATTTTAATAATATCATAATTTTATTTATTAATTAGGTTAATTATATAATAAATGAGTTAAATTAATAATTTTTCTAATGTTTGAAGAAAATAATAAGTATATTATAGAAATATGTTTTTTAGAATAAAAATAGAGTAATGAGTTGGAGATGGTTGGAGAGTTCATGTGAACAATTTAGCTTGATTCCGTAATTTCCGCGACTCTATGTAAAAGACAGAAAAAAAGTGTTTCATGTGGTTTGGTTTAATTTAACAGCTGTCCGAACATCACTTTCCACCTGAGTTGAGTCCACTTACATTAAAGCAATCGTTCAACGACTGACACGTGTAAAGCACATCAACAATGACGTCATCTTCACGCCACGTGGATTATGTTGGTTGGCAGAGTGTGATATTTTATACGAATGAGTAATAACAATGTACGATCTAGATTCGTCTCGAGACCTTCAACTTCGCCAAGTGGTACATAATTGGTGTATAAGAGGCATGGCAAAGACGGTTGGTAGGAAAAAAAACACAGAATACATGCAGCGAATAATACAAAAATATATATTAAAGAATGAATTATAATACAAGTTGTAATAATTTATCAATTTCATCATCAACATTATCAATTGTATGATATTTTTCTTAACGTGAAATGATGATCTCACTCGAATGATCATCGCGTCTTATTCATCGTATGTAATTCCTACTTTATTAGAATAATTTAGAGTTTATTATTACAAGTTGCTCTTGTTTAACTTGTTAATTCTTCTTAAGTCTTGACAGTTGCCTCCATTTTATTTTTTTGAATTTTAACAAATTTATATCGGGAACTGATTAGTAATTATTGCAATCCTTTCAATCTTGGCGATACAAAAATCATTTATATAAAATCATATTTCATTTAGAGAGAAAACTCATAAGCATATTCCCAAATATATACGGCGACGATATAAACAGAAGCAAATGCTATTTTCGGTGAATCCCTAAAATAAAGGAGAGAGAGACACTTCGTTTTCTTCATTTTCTCACACAACATCTCGAAATTCACAACGAACGAGAGAGAAGAATCAAACGAATCAACAAGGGTGAGAAATTCGAAATCCGAGCGAGCTTGACTCGCCCTGAATCTCGATTTCTTCACCTTGTTTCTTCGTGGATGATTGATTCCCCTTTACTCTCTTCTTCCTTCTTCTTCTTCGTCAAGACCTAAAAAAACGATATTTACCCCTAAATCCCTTTAAAGAGTTGTAATTGCTTCATCCATGGCGGATAAAATAGCCAGAGAGAAGTCTTTACCAAAGGATAAAAGCAGCCCACAAAATTTAGTCCTTGGGAGATATGAAATGGGTAAGCTTCTCGGCCATGGAACCTTCGCTAAGGTTTATCTCGCTCGAAACGTTAAATCAGGAGAAAGCGTTGCAATCAAAGTAATCGACAAAGAGAAGATACTCAAAGGCGGTTTAATCGCTCATATCAAACGCGAGATCTCGATTCTTCGCCGTGTTCGACACCCAAACATCGTTCAGCTCTTTGAAGTCATGGCGACGAAAGCGAAGATCTACTTCGTGATGGAATACGTACGTGGAGGTGAGCTATTCAACAAAGTAGCTAAAGGTCGTCTTAAAGAAGAAGTAGCTCGTAAGTATTTCCAGCAATTGATCTCAGCTGTAACTTTCTGTCACGCGAGAGGCGTTTACCATAGAGATCTGAAACCGGAGAATCTTCTCTTAGATGAAAATGGTAATCTTAAAGTCTCTGACTTTGGACTTAGTGCTGTCTCTGATCAGATTCGACAAGATGGGCTTTTTCATACGTTTTGTGGTACTCCTGCTTATGTTGCTCCGGAGGTTTTAGCGAGAAAAGGTTACGATGCTGCTAAAGTTGATATTTGGTCTTGTGGAGTCATCTTGTTTGTGTTAATGGCGGGTTATCTTCCGTTTCATGATCGGAATGTTATGGCTATGTATAAGAAGATTTACAGAGGGGAATTTAGGTGTCCTCGATGGTTTTCGCCGGAGCTTTCGAAGTTGTTGTGTCGGCTTCTTGAGACGAATCCGGAGAAACGGTTTACTTTCCCTGAGATTATGGAGAATTCTTGGTTTAAAAAAGGGTTTAAGCATATTAAGTTTTATGTGGAAGATGATAAGCTTTGTAATGTTATTGATGATGATAATGAATTGGATTCTGAATCGGATCAGGATTCTACGGTTTCTGAATCGGAGGTTGAGTATCTGAGGCCTAGGAGAGTTGGGGCGTTGCCTAGACCGGCGAGTTTGAATGCTTTCGATATCATATCGTTTTCTCAAGGATTCGATCTATCAGGTTTGTTTGATGACGATGGTGAGGGTTCAAGGTTTGTTTCAGGAGCTCCAGTGACAAAGATTATATCAAAGTTGGAAGAGATTGCTAAAGTTGTAAGCTTTACAGTGAGGAAGAAAGATTGTAGGGTAAGTCTCGAAGGTTCGAGACAAGGAGTGAAAGGTCCATTAACAATTGCAGCTGAGATATTCGAATTGACACCATCGTTGGTTGTTGTTGAAGTTAAGAAGAAAGGAGGAGATAAAACCGAGTATGAAGAGTTTTGTAACAAGGAATTGAAACCCCAATTACAGAATTTGACAGCTGATGAAGCAGAAGAGCCTGTGAAGGTTTCAGAGGTTAATGAAACCGAAACCACGATCCTGAATTCTCCACCTGTTTGTTTCTTGCCTTCTGACACTGAATAGATAATGAGAAGGCTACAAAACCAGAGATCATGAGGGCATGTATACGGTTTTTGATTCTCCAATAGGAGTTTTGGTTTTGTTATCTGAATTTGGAAAAAAACTGCTTAGGGTTGGTGAAAGTTAGAATCGAAAGATGTAACATTATGTTATATGTTAGAGAAAGATTGAGTTATGTTTCTTACTAACCTTTTAGCAGTTTTTGTTTGTTTGTTTGTTTGTATGGGGAAATTGTAAACAGTTTCACATAATCAGATCTTTTGATATGTATAAAAACAATGAAATGAATAAATAAAAAGATTTGTTGGTTTCCTCTTTATATAAAATCTTCTTTTTGTTATCTAAATAAAGGGTTATGTTTCTGTTTTTGGTTCGCCTTTTATTTGCCAAAATGAGTAAAAAAGAAAGTGAAGTTTTTATTTGGGGTACTATTAGGAATTTAATATCTATTTGTGGGTAAATAAATTGACAAGAGCCATGTGAAGTGTTTGTATGTGTTTGGTTTATGAGTTGATTGCATTTTGTCTTTTTCTTGGAAATGATTAGATTTGACAATCACGGATACACAAACTGTTTCTCTTAATGTGGCCAACCTTGTTCGATTGAACATGTGAGTATAAAGCATATACGTTGGTGATTGTGATTGTGATGTTGATGAATGATGATTTGCATTGATGATATTACTAACTTGTAGCTTCCATTTTTGAGAGATTTTGTTTGAATGTGCTTAATGACGACCATCACTTTGATCTGTGTTCTTGGTTTCCCCCTATTGCTAATTAAAAATTTAAACAAGGGAATATTAATTTTTGAGATTTTAATTTATGTGATAAGGTTCCTATTAGTCTGATGGTTAGAGCATATTCAATAGTGCTTTAAATTTCATTTTAAACTCTATATTTAGAAGAAAAAAAATATATCCAATGGTGCTCTATATTTCGCTCTAAAAATAGAGATATCTATATTTTACACTAAATTTGGAGGACTCTATTTCTTTTTCAATTTTTAGAGTATAAGTTTTCTTTACAAAATAATTTTTAAATTTTTAGTGTATTATTATTTTATACTGAAACAAAATTATATGGTCGAAATATAGATAGTACAAAATTTAAAAAAATTCTGTTTATGTGATGTAATAAAATTTTATTTTAAATAAATTATAATTTTACTAAATTTGTTGTTGACTGTTTAATATTAATAAGTAAAATATGTTGATTTGTAAAGTAAAGAGATATCTAAGAAATTAATAATAAATTAGTAAAACAAAATATAATTAAAATATTCATTTAGAGTTAAAAATAGAGTAAATTATTGGAGTAAATCTTTCTATATTTTTAGAGAAAAAATAGAGTAAATTATTGGATTATGATGATCTAGTTAATGATTATGGCATATAGAGTTCGATTTCTCTACTCTACAAGTTGGTAGATTTAATAGGAGTTTTAAGGGTTGAGATAAGATATGTATCGAGATTTGTTGATCTAATTATTGTCAGAAATTTATAAGTAGTGAATGATAAAATTAAAAATATGTCAATTGGGGAAATATGAAACAAAAAGTTTATTCAAAATTTTATGGTGAAAATTTTAAAAATTTGTAATTGCAAGTGGTGAGTTTGGTGACCCAATTTACTAACACAACCCACATGTCCCCATTAAAGCCCATATGTAGTTATCTTTTTATTTCAATAAAAACTTTAAAATGAATAAATTTTGATAATTATTAAATTCATTGAACTTAGAATATACGGAAGAGCAATACCATAGAAACATTTACCAAAAAATGCCATAGAAACACAGTCTTTGTCATCAAATGGGATGTCGGGCATTATTTTTTCTGTCTTATTATTGGGACGATACGGGATTTTTTCTTTTTTAATTAAAGAGATTTTCTAAAACATCTTTCAATACTGCCAACTCATAAAATAATAATTAATACAATACTAATCATTTTAAAGAAAGAACATAATAAAAAAAATTGAGAATAAAAGAAAATGTAATAAGTGTTGAGTTTTTATCAGTCTAACCAAAATATATGGAGTTCTATTTTACCTAAGTGCATGCGGATATTAAAATAAAAGTTTTGAGAATGAGTTTGACTATAGATTGAAATTTGTCGATCTAGTTGTCGACAAAATAAGAAAAAGAAAAAACAAATAGAGTACATTAATTATACATAGAGGGTATTATTAAATCTATATTTTAGAGAAATTTTAATGACTTGAAACTAATGGAGGTTTTGAAAGTTTTATATATTTTTGCACAATTTTAAAGATTACCTAAAATCTTTTAATGAGTTTGCCTTAAGATTTTCATAAAAATATTTGGAAAGTTTTGAATACTTTTATAGATTCTTACATCTATAAATTATTATATAAAATATATTTATAATATGTTATAGAGTTTTAACATTTATTGTATAAATTATATTTAATAAAAATTATAACTTGTGTCAATACTTTTCTCAAACTTGAAGGTATGCCAAATTTTATTACTAATTATGTTATTATTATCATTATTATTATTTCGAGATTTATTATTCTTGATTTTTATATTTTAAGAAATTATATATATTCGTCATAGTGAATGACTTTGAGAATCACTAATCAAAATTTAATACTTTTGAAGATTGTATTTTGTAAAAGAAGAAGTATGGAATCAACTAACCAATAATACAATATTTTAATTCAATGACTATATGAGATTCTTTCATAAAATTTGAATCACACAAAACTCTTAGAAACTTTATAAAATCATGAATCCAATAACTCTAGACTTTTGTAGAGTTTTAAATTTTTTTGATTCAATAACACTAAATTTTTTAATAACATTTAAATCTCTACAATTTTATCTAAATACATCAACCAATAACACCCCTTATGGAAAAATTCATTAATTACAAACTTACAAATAGTTTTGTCTACTTCTTTGTCTTTGGATTACTGTATAAAGTCTTTTTTCTATATTTAAACTTAAAGTGATAAAAAAAAGTTCTGAACCATAAAATCGTAATATGATGAAAATTATCAAAGATCTTATATATATATGTCTGTGTGTTTAACTCTAAAATTAGTCATTCTGATAAATTATATTTAGTTTAGTTTGGATTCACATAGTTTAGGTTGGAATAGGTTTGAAATCACATAATTTGGTATAAGAAATTAATTTACTAAAACTGTTTTATACTTTAGTTCGGTCTCCATCTATCTTTCCTTTTTATTCAGATTATTTATTACTATACAAAAACTTTCCTGGTAGAATATTATTTAAAACATACATATATACCAACTAAAATATAGTAACAATTTTAGACATAGAGATTAAAACATTATAGATATAATAAACATACATATATCATAATAATATATATATATATATATAATATACATATATGTGTATTTACCATGCATTATTTTCTAATTAAGTCAAACACGCAAACAAATAATTTAAACTTTTATTTTCTAAACCATCTTAGTTTTCTAAACCAATGTGGATTTTGATATATACGGTATTTATTTAACTTTGGGGAATTAGCAGAAATAAGATATAAAAAACTTAATAATTCAACTCTATATGACAAAACCCTAAAGACACTAATATTCTAACATAATTTCTAAATATTGCCATTAAACCTTTTTCATTTAATTTTTTTTCTTCACTCATTCTATCTTCTTCTATTTCTATTTTTAATATAACTTTTAATAAAAAACTAAATCAAAATTAAATTTTTCATTAAAAATATCTATTTGATATAAAATATTTATTTGCTTTTCTATTTTTCTTCTTCTCTTCTTCCTACTTTTACTTATCTTCCTACTCCTTCCTATACTTTACCTCTTTTTTTTCTCATTATTCTTTTCCTCTTCCTTCCCATCCTCTTCATCATCCTCCTCCTACTCTTTCTTATGTTTCTCATCTTCATTTTATTTCCTATTCTTATTTCTTTTTTCTTTTCTGTTTCATCATCCTTATATACCAAAAACCCATAAAAAAGTCTCTCGAGAATTTCATCGAACACCTCTCGGACAACAAAATTCCTAGCATCTAGATTCAAATGGCCAAGTTAAATCTAGCATTAAAACTGCCTAATATGAAGGATCTAACAACCTAAGCATCAAATATCAATCATCTAAACCTATGATATACCTAACCATCAACCATCATAAGGATTATTCACACATCACAACAATGGAAAACAAAACAAAAGATAGAATGAAAGACATAATGAAAGAGAGATAAGGAGAATAGAATATCCAATTGATTCAAAAGAATGATAAAAAATTGATCATCCAAAGAGTCTACAAGATTTTTATCCAAAGCCCTCACTCTCAAAGTGTTCTTGGTAGCTTAAAAATAAAAGAGTTTCTAGGTAAAAATGAATGAAAAGTCTCTTAAAAATACCTTAACATTCGGGTTTTAATGTGTGAAGACAAATTTGGGTTGACCCGGGACAAACCGGGTCAAATAAACTTAAGTGAGTCGAGTGCACGCGGGGTCGGGTCCATGAGGTTGGGGTAGGTGGCGACTTGAGGTGCATCCAGAATGGCATCGATCACGTGTGTCCGAGGTCGGGGTCTTGAGGTCGGATCCGGGCCCGACGTGCCGTGCATATAAAACTGTCTCACGTTAGTGCGTGTGGCGTCGGGGTGCTGAGGTCGGATTCGGGTCCGACGTGCCGAACTTCCAGAATGGTCTTCACGTCATGCATTCTATGTCGAGGTGCTCCAGGTCGGGACCGGGCCTGATGTTCCGTACGGCTAGAACGGTCATGTGATTCGTGCGTCCCGTCGGGTCCATCAGGTCGAGGTCGAGGCCGATGTCCCATCCTCACAAGTCTTTTTTCTTCATTTCTTCATGTTTTACTCAACAAACTCCATAGCATGAAAATGCATCTCCTCCCAAAGCCCTCAATGCTTCAAAGAATGTTCCAATTCACCTAAAATGGACTTAAAATGGAAAATATGCGTCTCGATCTATCTAGAACTCTAAAATGTAAAAATAAAACAAAAACTAATCTAAAATGAGGGTTAATGAACGACAAATGATATGAAACGATGCAAAATGATAGTGAAAACTAGGCTAATATCTACATATATCACTTCCGAACCAATTTACACCCTTTTTTTTTAATACAACCTCATTGATGCAACTCCTTGTTTAAACTCCTCATCCACCTAGATCAATACCATCATAAAACACGCAAAAATAAATAAAACGAAAAAAATAAAATTATGTACAAGGATACCATGAGATTGCCTCCCAAGTGCGCTTGTTTTACATCTCAAGCTCGACGTCGTGCACCGCTTTTTATGTGGCAATAGGATTGGAAAGTGGAATCTTCTCCACTAACGCGTCCTGAGAGTCGACTAAGTAAGCCTTGATACGTTGAAAGCTTGAGTCAACCTTAATGTTCCCTTCTTTAATCACACTCTCAATCCGTGGAGTATTAGTCCCAAACTCTCCATACCCAATTACACCACAGAAATTGCTTCTTCGTGTTTTGATGGGATATGAGACATTCTTGTTGATCTTTTCAAGTACCACTCTCTTGTTGAGGAAATCTACTGTTGCTGCAACCGTGTTTAAGAATGGTCGTCCTAAGATAAATGAAATCTCACAGCTTGGTTCCATCTCCACGATTATGAAATCCGTTGGTATCGTGCATTCCCCAATCTTAAGTGGATAGTCAACAAACTTTCCTACTGGATATTTGGTGGATGCATCTCCAAATGAAAGGGAAGTTGTATGCTTTTTCATATTAGCAATTCCCAGCTTCTTTACTATCTTAAAGAATAACACATTCACGCTTGGACCCGAATCACATAAAGCATCATCAAAACTCTCTTCCTCAAGGGTGCAAGGGATTACAAATGTACCTTGATCCTCTCTTTTAGGCAAGACCTTGGGTTCTAGTGGTCTTGGATCAAGGTCTCCATTGTTTGCCAACAGCTGCTCAACTTTCTCTCGGTTCTTTAAAACCGCTCTCATGAACCTTACTTGAGCTTGAACCGCATACAAGTTCTCCATATTTGGCATTGGAACACCAATCTTACTCATATTCCCCTTGAATTTAGAGAATACCTTCTTTTGAGCTTTTGTGAGGAAACGACCCGGGAATGGAAGTGGCGAAACATAATGAGGAGGTTCAATAGCTTTGACCTTCTCTTCCTCAACTTATACAAGTGCCTTTTTTTTCTCGTTGGCACTCTCTTCAATGTGCGCAATAAGCTCAACAACCACCTTCTTATCACTACTCTTCTCAACCTTAGATGCATCTCTTGTGATTGTAGCAGCCAACTCAACATGTTTAGCTGTAGAAACAACTATCCCATCATTACTCTTCCTTTTGACGACAATCCTCTTCATATCTTTTTCTTTACACGCGGCAACCCAATTTTCATATTCTTCACCGTCTCCATAAACAAGTCTAGCTAGCTCGTCTAATTCTCTCTCATGCACATCGTTGGAGGTGATGACATGACAATTTTCTCTTGGGTTTTGTTAGCGTTTTCCGGGAAGCTTACCGGCTGGTCTTTGGCTTGTAGAAGCAACTTGAGCAATTTGGTTATCAAGGGTTTTCAAGTGAGAATATATTTCTTCAAACTTGGCTTGAGATTCACTATGACTAACATCAATCTTTGGTTCAAATTTTTCAATCCTCTCCGTCAATTCTAACTGTGCTCTTGCTTGTCCCTCAATCATTTGTCTCATCATGTTTCTAATATCATCTTGCTCACTCACTTGAACCTGCGGAAAGTTCCTTACCTTTGGATGTCCAAGAGGCCAGATGTTCATTTATGTGGAGTACAAATTCAATGGTCTATGACACGGAACTCCTCATTGAAACCTCCATGGTGTATTTTGAGGTTGAGAAGGATTAACATATGGCTTTGGTTGAAATTGGTTTCCTTGAGATGCTTTTGGTGGATAGTATTGGTCTTGAGGATTTTCAACATTGTTGCTCCTATAAGAAAGATTGTTGTTCCTATAGTTTTGGTTGAATAAACGGTGTTGGTAGCTTTCTTGGTAGTTGTTTTGATTTCCCAAATAGTTAACCTCCTCTTGCAGACCCTCAATACCATCGCAAACTCCCTATTGATATCCTTGTTGATCTCCATCAACTTCTCCTACATAATTAATGGCCTTTTGATTGACAAGGAACACTTTACTCAACTTGTCAATCTTATCATTAAGCTCTTTGTACCTTTGATTATCCAAGTCTTGATCTCTCATGTTTCTATCATACTCTCCTCCATAACAAGCTTCACTTTGGGCGAGATTCTCAATCAATTGTTTTCCTTGTTCTACCGTTAAGTTGGAAAAATATTCATAGCTAGCGGTATCCAAAGCACGTCGGTATTGCTCAAGAACTTCTGTATAGAAGATTCCCAAGAGGTTTTCTTTGGATACACCATGGTGATGACACTTTCTTGTATACTCCTTAAGTCTCTCTCATGCTTCATAGAGCTTCCTTGCTTGAAACTAGTGATGTCGTTTCTAAGCTTAGCGGTCTTTTGCTTGGGATAAAACTTAGTGATAAATTTCTTTTTCACATTTGTCCAAGTAAAAACTAAATCTGAAGGCATATTCTTTTCCCATTGTGAAGCTTTTTTCCCAAGAGAGAAGGGAAACAAGATCATTTTGATTGCATCCTCAGGAACACCATTCATCTTTACCGTTATACAAAGCCTCTCAAATTGATCAAGGTGATATAATGAATCTTCCAAAGGCAATCTGTTATATATGTGATTTTGAGCCATGTTGATCAAGCTCGACTTCACTTCAAAGTTGTTGGCAACTATAACGGGAGTAGGAATACCATGTTTAACCTCACTCAGATTTGGCTCATCAAAAGCTCCTATCGGTCTAGCAGCTAGTTGTCCAAAACTTGGAACTTGGTGTTGAACCCCAATACCATGAACATCTTTCTATGGAGGTTGCTCATTACCTATCCCTGGTGGGTTATAATGAAATAAAAGATAAAAAGATAGACATAATGAAATAGAGAATAGATAGGATCAAGAGATTCTTCAAATAGATCAAAGGTATGATCCAAATAGATCTCTAGTATTCTCTCTCAAACTCTCTCTCCAATATATCCTAAGTGGCTAACAATAAAAAGAGTGATTAAAGATGAAAAGATGTCTCAAAAAATCCTAAACATTTAGAGTTTTAATGTATTAAAACGGATTCGGGTTGACCCGAGACAAACCGGGTCAAACAAACTAAAGTGGAAAGCGTGAAAGTGACGTCGGGGTCATGAGGTCGAGGTGAGGATCGACGTCCCGTGCTTCCAGGCTGCTTCGGGTTATGCATTCTTGGCATCGGGTCCCTCGGGTTGTGACGGGTCTCGACGTACCGTGCGTCCACAAGCATTGTCTGTGTGTCCGGTGTCGGGTGCCTCAGGTTGAGACGGAGGTCGACGTCCCGCACATCCAGAGTGCTTGGCTCGTGCGTCTTGAGGTCAACTGCCGTGGGTCGGGTTGGAGGTCGACGTCTCACACATCCGCGAGCCTCACGGTCGTGCGTCTCGGGTCGAGTGTACCAGGTCAAGCCGCGGGTTGACCTCTCTTCTTCTTCAGTCATTTTCCTTCATTTCTTCATGTTTTACTCCACCAATTTCCATAGCACGAAAGTGCATCTCATTCCAAAGTCCTCAATGCTTAAAGGTATGCTCCAAATCATCTAAAATAGACTCAAAACAAAAAATATGCGAGTCGATCTATCTAAAACTCTATAACGTAAAATGTTCCAAAAGCTAATCTAAAATAAAGATTAATGAATGCTAAATGATGTCAAATGATGTCAAATGATGCAAAATGATAGTGAAAACTAAGCTAATATCTATATATATCAAAACTAAAGTCTTATATAGATATAATATGATAGAGAACACTCTTAACCTAATTTATAATCTAAGTATTAAATGTCCAAAGAGCCCAATATCCCAATACTCCCCGGTAAGCTCATATGTGATAACATGTGTGAGATTAGACAAGTCTTCTATCCAGCTGTCGGATCGTCATAAACGTTCATACTCGGTCGTAGGGTCAAAGCGGCTTCAATACCCACATGTTAGGTCATCGACACTTATACCCGGTCATAGGGTCAAAGCAGCTTCAATACCCAGCTGTTAGGTCATCGACACTTATACCCGGTTGTAGGGTCATAGTGGTTTCAATATCCTGCCGTTAGATCATCGACGTTTATACCCAATCGAAAAATCGATAAATTACAAGTTTGGATCATTCTTCGAACATCTTGTTCATAAAGAAGAAGAAACTTGTGTAATTAGATTCAAATGTATCACCACCAGATCAACATCGTATCCCTTAAGAGTCATCACCATATTATGTTAACACGCAATATTCTTCTCAAGCAATTAGATAAGTTAATGGTGACCAAAACAAAAAACGTAAACATCACGTCTTTTCATCTTCTTCGTCTTCGTACTTTTTCTTTCTTATTTTCTTTTTTGGGTTTTGTAGATAAGTGTACAATTAAAGAACGAGAAACCTAGATATTAAGAAAGAAAAATTCACGAAAACTTATATGGTCTTTTTTTAAGAAATAAACAAAATAGTGTAAAGAAAAAAATTAAATTATTAAGAAGTAGAAAACTAATTTGGAGAAATTAAAAAAAAAATGTAATGACATAATCGAAATTATACGAAGAAGCAAGAATAATTTGGAGAAATTTGTAGAGAGAAAATTTTGAGAATTATTCCACCTATTGACCGTTAATGAATTATTTTAGAAACAATCCCAATTTATATAGATCAATATAAGTGCATGAAACGTGTGAAATAACATTTTAGAAACTCGACAGAAAATATAATTAAAAACAAAACAATAGTAATTTGTTGGTAGAAATAGGTTTGGGGTAAAGTGTAAATTCGTTAGTCATAAATTCGATTTCCATGGCACGAAGATAAATTATTAGAAAATTTAAAATCAGATTATATTTGTATTGACTTATCAAAGATTAGTTGAGATTTCGTCCAGATCCAAAATAACAAAAAAAAAATGATGGTGTACATGATGAGCGAAGCATCACAACTTATTTGCATTCATAACAAGAGTCCCCTAGTCTCCATTTATTGGAGCTTTTGTTAAAAGACAAAAAAGCTTATGCATGCAACACTTTAACGTAACTCAGCCTCACTCACTTTCATAAACACATAAAGACACTTAAGACAAAATATTACACAACATTATACAATATTCAACTTGAAACTCATGACTCTCTCATCAACAAGTGGCTGATCTCTTTGACTCTCCTCCTCCGTCTCTTGCGGCGGTTTCACACCCAAAACTACGCTCTTCTCTAACTCTTCCCCACTATGCAACGAAAAGTGTAGTCTCTTCCCAGCGAGTAAAAACTCTGCCGCTTGAACTGGCGTTACAACTTTCACTATCTTCCTAAGCGTCTTAAACCTTAAATTATCAGCTTCATACATTAAAACCGCCATAGACTCTTCATGCTTATCAAAAGCATCTTCCACCGCCATTTCATCCTCATCCACCAAATCCGTCGTATAAGCTGTGACTACAATAGGAATATCAGTAACATTCTCTTGCAAATTCACAGCTTTCTTTGTTATCTCATCTTCTTCCTTTATCACTTTCATATGCAACTCATTGATTTTCTCAAGCTGTGTCGCGTTAAGATCACTCAAAGAACCATCAAAATCCTGACCAACTTTCTCATCGATTTTCAGAAGGTACTCAGAGAGCTGAGATTCAGCTTGAGTTCCACAAAGAGCGTAGATAACTCTAATGAAATACGAAGGACGATAAACTCCCATCCACAACAAACCATTCTCTAGTGAAGAGTTCCAAGTTGGTGCAAAGTAGCTTGAGAAGCTTCGGTGAGAGAGCTCTGATCGTTTTTCAGCATAGTTTTCGAAATCATTGACGATTTTACCAACGAGTTCTTCGAGATTGTAATCATCCTTGCATCGATGTTCATTTTTGAGTGCTTCTTTGAGATCAACGACGTGTTTAGCTTGTAAAGTCATCCACTCATAGTAACAACATTTTTGAAGTTGTTCAATTCGATAAGTGCAAAGAGGAGTATTTGCCATTTCTTTTATTATTATAATAGATATGGTTTAATTTTTTAATATTATAATTATAATTATTTCTTGTCGTATACGATGGGATTTTTTTTTTTTTGCGAAATCGTGTTTTAAACTTTCTTCTTTTTTTTTTTGTCACCATTTCAAACTTTCTCAATAGAGGATTTTATCTCTTGGAATGTGGATCTTTGCTTTTACACGGAAACAGACATGAGGCACTCATATATATACTAGCGACAAAATAAGTTTGGACCTATTGCATTATGTAAAGTAAATTTTGAAGATACAAAATATCTTGGCAGAAAAATCAAACACAAAATAAACTTCTTTTTTATCCGTAAAAAATAATAATCGTATTTATATAATATTCACATCACATAACGCATGCATCATGTCAATTGAGTTTCGACATCATGTTAAAATTCTTAGAATTAATGGTAATTTAAAATCAACCAATTCAATAACAAGAAAATTAGCACATGTCTATTTATGTTATGGAATTGTAAAACAAAATTTCATTCGAAAGTATAAACATCTGGAAGCATATATACAAAAATGTGACATTTCATTAATTGTGTAATTAGTAACAACATAGCAGACACACACATTAGCAATAATTTTTGTATAATTAGTGATTGAGTTGCTTTGAATAACAATCAAAATAGCACATATGTTAACGTATTACTTTATGTTACATTTTGTTTTAGATATAAGATTTTTTCACAAAAATTAAGCTTTGACGGTTAAAATTTGTAGATGAGATTGTAAAACACATTTTTAAATCGGAAGTACAAACATCTAGAAGCATAAATTGTGTAATTAGTAACAAAATAGCAGACACACTCACATAGAATTGACTGTCTTTATTTTTGTAACTTAAGCCTATAATTTCTTATATATATTGTCGGAGATAGTAATAATTTTAGTATAGTAGGGAAATTTGTCTCCTACCATTGTTGATATTAAACTTCTGATTTTGAATACTTTCTCAACGCGGATGCACATGAGCCTTAATTACGTGCAACCATATTAAATCATTAAATAAAATTAGTACTTGTTTTGTATTAACTAATATCTTAGCATACAATGTAGAAAATTTAATCACAATTTTTAAAAATATATATCTTAATTCTATAAATTAAAATATTTATTCATGCAAGTTTATCCACCAAAACAAAATTGATTACTTTGGCTATAATGAATATATCTAAACAAAATTTTGATAAAGTAGATGACATGTGTATTACTTTTCTATATGTACGAAGAAAAGAGAAGTTGTAGTAACTTTTTGTTAGGTAACTAGTAACTAACATAAAAAAATTATGTATTTAGTTTTGAGGTAAAATCTACACCTCTCTCTAGACAAATTTATGACTCTTTTGTGCATATCTCTATTCATATTTCTCGTATCTCTCATCCCATCATCCTCTCTCTGTCTTTCACGTTTCTTTCTCTTTCTCATTTTCATTTTTTTTTCTTTTTTTCTTTTTTAGAAAAAAAAAACAAAAGCCAAAAGAGAAAATTAAATCAAAGTTTTGTTCGTTAGCTCTGCTTCTTAGTCTTTTCTTCGTTTTTGTGATGGGTTTACTACTAGTGAATGTACTTTGTAATCTTTGTTTCTTTTGTATATTAATTTGCTTAAAAACCTAGATCTCATATATTTCATTGTTTTATGGTTTGTTAGGTTAATGTTAGAAAAACATTTCATACATTTTAGCTTTTTAATCTCCATGAACTTTTGTTCACACTTAATTTGCCAAGAGTTTGAGATTAATTTCATCATTGTTTATCTTGAGTAGATCCGAACATAATCCGACTCACTGAGTCAAAAACGACTCACTAGTTCTTAAAGGTTGTCGAGTTAGCAGATAAAATAAGTGTTAACGGACAATGGATGTTATTAATGAAGACTCAACTAAACATATAAAACTCCCATTCACAATAATGGCCGCATTATCGTCAGCCTCGAGTAGAATTTGTGAAGGTCTGCCAACCTTTTGAACACGCCCTCTTGACGACTTTTATTTTGTAGATTCGTTATAATTTTTAAAATTATCAACAACAATCATAGGTAGAGTTGCAAATTAGTTTTAAACACCCACGAAAAAGATGAAGATGATTTGACCGATAACTATTACTTTAACTGATAACTATTATTGTATCCAATAACTATCCAATTATCAGTTAATTTATATGTTATCTACTGATGTAAGCTCCCAAAACAATTGCCATCATTATTTAAACTCCAAGATACTGATTTAAACCATCATCATTAACTGATAACTATTATTTTATCCGATAACTATCCAATTATCAGTTAACTTATCCGTTATCTATTGATCTAAGCTTCCAAGATACTGATTTAAACTATCAAAATTAACTGATAAATATTATTTTATCCAATAATTATCCAATTATCAGATAATATATATAGTAATAGTTAATAAATTTAGAGACAAAACATTAAATGCATTGTCTGCGTTGTCCAAAAAAAAATTTCTTTAATTTTTTGAATGTTAATTTGGTATAAACACACAAATGAGCCATTGTCATTTACTTAATTAAAATATATGTCAATTATTTAATTAGTTTTCAAATAGATGTTATTTACCTAATTCTCTCTAAAGAAAATGCAATAACATCGATCGGGTAATTATAATTGACTATAGTTTTCACTTTTCATAGTCTTCTCTCAAATCAGTAAAAAAAGAAAGTGAAAGTTAAATACATAGTGTGGGTCATGTCGTTTTAAGACTATTCCGACATAACAACCGTTAATTGTTGAAACTTTATTAATGGTCTTAGTTGGACATGGGACACCTCAAATTAAACTTAATGCACGTGACTCTCCAATTCACTTAACTTACTCTTTCTCATTATTGCTCTTATTTACTAATCCCAACAACTTTTCATTTTACCTTGTCAAAGAGATTCTTTTTATTTAATACTCTAATTACGACAATTGAGCTCATTTTTCGGATTTGGTTTGACATTCCGGTTCTAATTTATCTTCACGCAAGTAAAAAATTTGGACAGTAGCATCAATATTTATTGATTTTTTTAAAAGTATAAAGTATGCAAACATTTTGTGTTAGCAGCATAAGAGATTATAACTTTCTGATAATTAGTAACAAGTCTTTACCAAACATATCACTAGATACAATTATATTCCAATATTAGCAAGTGCAATAATTAACTACCTAATGCCTAGAGAAATGTAAATTGTCTTTAATTCAAGCATAGTGTTGACTAAAATCTATAAAATAATAGTTTGATTTGTTGTAACGTATATATAATCAGTCATGTGATTAGTTCAAAAAGGTAATAAAAAAAGTCGATCTTACATTTATAGATTTGTTAGGTGATTTATGGGACACATCAATTAATTAATTATTATTCAGAGTATTTGAGTAGGGCTGAGCTGTGCATTTGCCTGTCTCTCTCTCTCTCTCGCTTATAATTCCCTCTTCACATTACTTCTTCTCTGCAAATTTTCAGATGTCTTGTTGTGTGGAGCAGCTATGAAGATGAAGAAGATGGCTCAGATCTATGTTATTATTCTCTTCGCCTCTTTCTTCTTAGCTGGTCTTACTCACTCTTATCAGTTCACTTCCAATGGCGATCTCTCTGACAATGAAGTCCGGTTGATCACACAACGTCGACTTTTCTACTACCGTGACCAGTTAGGCGATCGTGGTGAGAATGTCGTCGTCGATCCTTCTCTAGTTTTTGAGAATCCTCGACTTCGAAATGCTTACATAGCTCTTCAAGCTTGGAAACAAGCTATTCTCTCTGATCCAAACAATTTCACCACCAACTGGATCGGCTCTAATGTTTGTAGTTACACCGGAGTTTACTGTGCTCCGGCGCTTGATAATCCTCGGATCCGTACCGTCGCCGGAATAGATCTCAATCACGCAGACATTGCTGGTTATTTGCCTCAGGAGCTTGGTTTGTTAACCGATCTCGCTTTGTTTCATGTTAATTCAAACCGGTTTTGTGGAACTGTACCGCATCCGTTTAATCGGCTTAAGCTTTTATTCGAGCTTGATCTCAGTAATAACCGGTTCGCCGGACCATTCCCTGCTGTTGTCCTCCAGTTACCGTCGTTGAAGTTTTTGGATCTACGGTTTAACGAGTTTGAAGGACCTGTACCTAGAGAGCTCTTCAGCAAAGATCTAGATGCGATTTTCATCAACCATAACCGGTTCCAGTTCGAGTTACCAGATAATTTGGGAGATTCTCCGGTTTCTGTCATCGTTGTGGCGAACAATCATTTTCACGGTTGTATTCCGACGAGTTTGGGAGATATGAGGAACCTTGAAGAGATCATCTTCATGAACAATGGGTTTAATTCGTGTTTACCTTCTCAGATCGGAAGGTTGAAAAATGTAACAGTATTTGATTTCAGTTTCAACGCTCTCGTTGGGCCGTTACCGGCGAGTATTGGCGGGATGGTTTCGTTGGAGCAGTTAAATGTGGCTCAGAATAGATTTTCTGGTACGATTCCGGCAAGTATTTGCCAGCTGCCGAGGCTGGAGAACTTCACTTTCAGCTACAATTTCTTCACCGGAGAGCCACCGGTATGTCTCGCTTTGCCTGGGTTTGATGATCAGCGTAATTGTTTGCCGGCCAGACCTGCGCAGAGATCGCCGGGACAATGTGCTGCCTTCGCTTCTCTTCCGCCGGTGGATTGTGGATCTTTTGGATGTGGCCGTTTTTCTCGGCCACCGGTTATTGTCCCGTCCCCGCCGACAACACCCTCTCCTGGTGGCTCTCCGCCTTCACCCACTCCTGGTGGCTCTCGGCCTTCACCCACTCCTGGCGGCTCTCCGCCTTCACCCACTCCTGGTGGCTCTCCGCCTTCACCGTCTATTTCTCCTACTCCTCCGATCACTGTCCCGTCTCCTCCATCAACTACGCCAAGTCCTGTATCACCTGGTCAACACTCACCGCCATCACCATATCCTGGTCCTCCGGGTGTAGGCCCGTCTCCGCCCTCACCTCCTACTTCCCCGTCTCCGGTTTATTCTCCACCACCTACAGGATACTCTCCTCCCTCACCACCGTCAACAGGACACTCTCCTCCCTCACCACCGTCTACAGGACACTTTCCTCCCTCACCACCGTCTACAGGACACTCTCCTCCATCACCACCGCCTACGGGATACTCTCCTCCATCACCACCGCCTACGGGATACTCTCCTCCATCACCACCGCCTACAGGACACTCTCCACCGTCACCACCGCCTACAGGACACTCTCCACCGTCACCACCGCCTACAGGACACTCTCCTCCATCACCACCGCCTACGGGATACTCTCCTCCGTCACCACCGTCTACGGGATACTCTCCTCCGTCACCACCGTCTACGGGATACTCTCCTCCGTCACCACCGCCTACGGGATACTCTCCTCCGTCACCACCGTCTACGGGATACTCTCCTCCGTCACCACCGTCTACGGGATACTCTCCTCCATCACCACCGACTCACTCGCCTTCACTGCCACCTCCCCAATTCTCACCCCCAGCACCAGTCCCTTACTACTACAGTTCACCACCACCACCACACTCCCCTCCACCACCGGTTTATCACTATCTATCCCCACCACCTCCACCAACGCCACTACATTCCCCTCCGCCACAATCCCCTCCACCGTGCATAGAACACCCGCCGTCTCTACCTCCGACCGTCCACTACAGTCCTCCACCACCACCAACGGAGCATTACAGTCCTCCTCCATCACCACCGGTTTACTACTACAGTTCACCACCACCACCAGCCGTCCACCACAGTCCGCCGCCTCCGCCAGTAATTCATCATAGCTCACCACCGCCCCCTCCAACATACGAGGGACCACTACCGCCGATCCCCGGAGTACCATACGCTTCTCCTCCACCGCCACCCTTCTATTGATTATTTTTCTCGGAATTATCTCAAACGGGTCCCAACACTTATGCCAAAACCTGAAGCTGAAAACGGTGTCGTATTCAATAACACTCATCACATTTAATGGAAACATGCACACGGCGTCGTTTCACCACTTCTAGCAAAGCGACATTAAGGTACCTACATATGGTGGTGGGTTTTTTCTCTGGAAATATTTATTTCGGTGAAAAAAATAAATTGGAAAAAGAAGAAATTAGGGTTTGAAGGAAAAGTTGTATGTATAGAGAAAATTATATTATTATGGAGCAATCCATCTTTATGCTCCTTATATCTCTCATTAGTGTTTTTAGCTAATTTAATAATCATCATTGTTGCTTAAAATTTTATGTTTTTTTCTTCTTCTTATTTATATATCTATCTTTTTGGATTTGTTTATTTCATTACCGCAATTTTTGTTTTTCTTGTATTTTGATGTAGCAGATGATCCGAGTGAAATGTTTATGTATTATTGATCTGAATAATTCCGATTCGTGCATGAAACTTGTGTGTGAGTGAATCCAGTATAAAAGTGAGCATAATTGAATCGGGTTCAGCACGAAACGCATCGTTTTGGTAAGCAAGTAGGGCCACTGTCACATGTGTAGCGCACCACCTGACTCAGTGACTTTCACACTTCCAATTTATTACTCCATCAGATCATTCATTGCCCCTAGTTGATTTTGGGATTTGTATTTCTGATTAGTTATGGAGTTAGGATTTAAATACAATATATATTCTAAGTGAATATGTATAGGATTCAACTCGTAGAAGTGCCTCAAAGAAAAAGCCAAAAGATAAAACTTTCCCTATAAATCGCTACGACCATAAATATATAGCGATTATCCTAAAATCTAGGAATTGAAACATTTTAGTAGTAACCACAAAGCAAAACAAAAATTCTGTAAAAAGAGAAAATAAATATAATGCCAAGATCAGTCGAATCTTATTGTTATTATAATATAAAGTCTGGTCGACGACTACTAATCTTTTTCAACGGATTCATCACCACAACGTTCTAGCCGGCGACGTTCTCTTGATCTTCCCCACTCATGCATCGCAAAATGAAGTTTTTTTCCGGCGATAAGAAAATCCACCGCTTGAATCGGCGTTAAAATCTCAATGATCTTAGTCAAAGTGGTCAACCTAAGCTGATCTGCTTCAGCCAATAAACCAGCCATATCCTCTTCATACTTATCAAGCTCACGCTCCACCGCCACGTCAGCTTCTCCGATTACCTCTTTGTAAAACGCCGCGACGGCGATAGTCGTATCTGCCGTGTCCTCTTGCAAGGTCGCTGATTTCTTAGTCAGCTTGTTCTCTTCCTCCACCGTTTGCAAATGAAGCTCGTTGATCTTGAATAATTGGTCAGCCGTTAGACCACTCATCGATTCCTCTCCTCCGTCGATTCTGCCACGTGTCTCGCCCAGAGCAATGCTAAGTAGATCTACGGAGCACCAACATATATGAGTAGCTTTTCTTTTTTAGTTTTTTTGGTACGTATATTATTAACTTGAGAAATCTAATTTTTTTACAATATAGAGTAGAATTTCTAAACAGTATGAATTAGTAAAAATTTCCGGTTTCAAAAATTATAGGTTAAATTTGACAAAATTCGATTAAATAATTAATAACCATTTAAAGTTCACAAAAATATTATAAATTACCAATATTATGTTTTAGGCATATTTATATATATATATATATATATATTAAGTAAGATAATTTAGTAATCTAATGTTTTTTTTTGTATTTTCGTAAACTTGAAATTTTAGTAAAATTCATATATAATTTTTATATTATATTATATGTATGTAGTGTTATAATTATTATCAATATGCATTCAAAAATTATTATTGATTTATATGTAAGTATTCTCAAATGTTAAAAACTTAATGTTTAAGAAATAATAAAAATTAAATAAATACTTTATTAAAACAATGAACTCTTATAATATTCTTGTTTTAAAACAAAGTATGTCAGAAAGAATTAGGGACTAAATATATCATACATAATCTATTTTATCCAATCATTTCTATAAATTAATGTCATTAGAATTTTTTAAACGTTCAAATATCCAACATTGTTATATATCCCTTTACAGTCATTTTTTATATTTTATTTTAATATCTAAATTCCAAGTGGTAATACTTTGAATACTCAATAATTAAATTCTAGCTTGAATACTAAATTCCAAGCTATATATATATATATATATATATATATATCCCATAGACTCTACTCTTTCAATCTATACATAATCCTCAAAAATAGTCTATTTTCTTAACTTCAAAACGTTCCGTCTTTATATTTATGCTAAGTAATTTTCCAATTTTCTTAGTAATAGAAATAAGTAAAATACAATAATAAATACTCTAAATACTCACATATATATAGCTTGAAAGTTTGAGCATATAACAAAACAAGCTATAGAAAAGGTTATGGTCTTACCATCAAGGTTGTTGTTACGAAGGAAGTTGGTTAACCGGTGTTCGGTTTGAGAGCCACACATGGCGTAAACGAGTCGTATAAACGAAGAAGGACGACAACCACCCATCCAAAGAAGTGCGTTTTCTAGACAAGTGTTCCATTTCGGTGCAAAATAGTTCGAGCTATATTGACGAGAGTGTTCCGACCGTTTTTGGGCGTACTCTTCGAACTCTTTGATCGACGTTCGTATCAAATCTCGAAGCTTGTCATCGTCTTTTTCACCGTTGGACAAGGCTTGTTTTAGCTCCACCATGCGTGTTGCTTGTAAACTCATCCATTCGTTATAACAATCTTGTTGAATTTTCGTTATGTTTGAGTTCGGATTCGGATTCTCCATCAATTTTGTTTGGGATTTTGTATATTTTGTATTGTGTTTAGTTTCGTTTGGTTTAATATAGTTTCAGTACGAAATTTGCTATTTAAATTTTCCGTGGAACCACGATTACATATGACTTTGTCGTTTTTCTAAAATAGATATTTGGTACAATTGTTTGGTCGTTCTATTATAGTCAAATTTAATTTCCTTAATATATGAAGTAACTAGTAAGTAATTGGTTGCATGGTCTTCTCTCATCGCAAGCGGTCATCATTGTAGGCGGAAAAGAATAAACCTCCTCGCCTAAGTTATCGAAGTCCAGGTTCAATTTGATGAAAAGTAGAAAAGAAATTCAAATAACGACAAGCTGTAACAATAAATAATATATTTATATAGTAGACAACGACAACGAAAATTATATTGAAATTTTATAAAATTAACACTATTCAAGTAGCTGTATTAACTGCTAATTAAATAGTGGATGGATTGGATGGAAGATTATATAGTAGATATTTTCTTTTTGAAAAGTTGATTGATAAAGAGCAATATATAACCAATCATTCAAATTCCCAACCTCTAAACATCGAAGTCGAATTTAGATAGAAAATGTATATATAACGATCAACCACTTCGTCTACCATACTTCTCTAGTTAAATAAATTATAAATTTAATATTCAAATATAATTCAAAAAAAAAAATTTATTATCGCAATATATTTGTTAGAAGATCTCATATACCTAAGAATAAAAGAAGTGGAAAATATATGGTCAAATGCCTGTATTTTGTTACTAAAACTCGACTATAAACCCATTTATTTACAATATAGTGGTTATGATAAACCTACTACACTAGAAGAAATTTTTTTTTTTAGGATGTCTAACTTTATGCTATAGATTAGATTTTGTCGAATACAGTACAAAAGACAATATGTAAGTTTACTCTTTTTTTCACCCACTTTCCATTATCTTAAACTAAAAGATCTTTACTATGCAATTTGTATTTTTTTTACAACATAAATGTAAATTTAGTCATAGAGCTTGCAAATACAATATATTATATATGAAATTGAGAAATTTAATAAAGGCTCACTGACGTTAAGCAGACTTACGCGACACAGAGCATCTCCATTGTCTTCTTCTTACTTCCACCTGCTGTATCTCTGCACTCACCGACTCATTTGCTCTCCACTACACATTTATTTGTTGGAAATCTCTTTTTAATCTGATTGTTTTCTTTTGCTTATTTATTAATTCCAAAATTTTCATACCTAAGAAATTATGCTTTAATATATCCACACCTTAAAACAAAAACAAAAATAATTTAGATCTAAAAGAGGAACGTATCATTCAAAAAAAGAAGTTTTTGTTATAATTTACTAAACATTTTGTATAAAATTAGTAAAGTTGTTTACTTGTTTAAAAAAAGATCAGTAGTTACATAAGGATAAATATGGTAGAGTAAAATTGTTTCTATATATAGTAATGTGAATCTGGACACGTAGCTTAGTGAGGCTCCTCCTTCATGAGTTTTTGTGTGGGCTCGTTGACACGTATCATACGTGTCTCGTTTTCCGGTTAAGTACTAAATACAGATATGTAACGTTTGACGTACTCCATTTGCTTAGGATCAATGACCGAGATACTTTCCTCTAGAGACTGAGATAATCTCCATGTAAATTACTGATTAAACTTAATTAGTTTATATTGAAAATGAATTTATTTACTTTTATGTACATGAAATATTGAACAGTTTACATGATCCAACTAACTATATCTACCCAAACTCGTATTCAACTAAAATAATTCGGATCATATACAATAAATTTAATAACCGAACGAAAACCAAATTACATGAAATTCCGAATTTGACATAACCGAATTAAATTGGATTGATTAAAACCAACAGAATTTACATTCCCATTTCTCCTCCTCGACGGCGATTCTGATTATCCCAACAGCGAGCCTCCCCAACGGCGATTCTTCCTTGTTCGGCAATGACTGCAAAGGTAATTACCTTTCTCCTCCTCGATGGCTATTCCATCTCTTATTCACTCTTGGTTTAATTCTCAAATCGATCTCTTGTTTTCATTTTCTCCTCAGCTCGAATCTATTGTCCTTGCTTTTCTACACTGGAATGCCGCTCACGAAGTACAACACGCTTCAGAGGGGCCGGTTGTAACTATCTGAAAAATATTCCACTCCTTCCAGTTCTTACGTCTCCGATGAACCCTCCAGATCCCAAGACTCCTCCACAAGATGAAACTGTCGAAGATGAGCGACATGAGAATGGAGGAGGTGAAGATGAAAATGTAGAAGATGAGTGACACGAGAATGAAGGAAGTGAAGATTAAACTGTTTCTGATGAGCGACACGAGAATGAAGGAAGTGAAGATGAAACTTTAAGAGTCGGAGACCATGTTGGCGATGAGATTGGAGTAGATGCGAGTGAAGAAGAGGATAGCGAAGAAGAGGAGGAAGATGAAACTGTAAGTGGAATAAAATTCTTTGCAAATTTAGTTTTTTATAATAGATTGGAAATTGATTGCTAACTGAAGAAGATAGGTTATTTAAATTTGATTTGGAAATTGATATATGATTTGATAGGATCGAGTTTGCTATTATGATCTGTTTGGCATTTTGCTTGATGTGGATAATATGATTTATGATGATCTGTGATATTTGATTTGAGAAAAATGTAAAATGTGTGATATTTGATTTGTGTTTTATTGTCGTGACCAAGGGAACTAGAGTAATGGCTCCGGACATGCATTTGCCATCAACAGAGTGGACCAAGCCTATCAGAATTGCAACAAGATGCTATGTTGCAAAGGTGGTTGAGACAATAGAGGCTGTTCTAGACATCTTCGAGAAGTAATGGTTCTATGACCACCTTCAGTTCCGCCATTTTTTTCATATGCCGAAGGATGCTAATTACAAAGCGATGGGATGTAGCTTCTGTTTGCTAGGATCGTGCGTATAGAAAAGATAAAGGAGGCTTGGTTTGTGGTTAATGGCGTGTCAATCCGCTACTCAATGAGTGAGCACGCGCTGATATCGGGACTTCACTGTCATGAGTATCCTGAATGGTATAATAAAGAGTGGATTGGAAGTCTTAGCTTTGTGAAGAAGCACTTCAAGAACAGAAGAGTAACACAAGAATTGGTTGAGAAAAGATTTTTGGCAATGCAAGAGCCTACACATGATAAGTTGAAGATGGCTATCTTGTTCTTCTTAACCGCTGTAATTAAAGGAAGCGAGAAGCGAGGTGAACATGCAACCCGGGTGGACTCCTTCCTTACCAAGATTGTGGTTGATCTCGACGCTTGTTGGAATTTCCCTTGGGGTAGGTATACTTTCTTTGACAACCTATCATAGATCAATCGGATGGTGAAGCTCTTTGGAGGTTTGTTCTAAAAGCTATGATATAACTTTTGTCATATAACTGTGATCTAATATGTTCTAATGTGATATATTTTGTTGGTAATGTAGCTTCTTGCATTTGAAGCAATCCCTTGTTTGATGAAGAAATTCCGAGTGCCTGTTAAAGACGCATCAAATGGTTGTCCTAGGATGTGCAGAGCAAGTTAACACATTCTTCTTTAAAAGGATATAGCCTTCAAGAAATCAACAAGACACTAGGTGAAACTAAGGTTTGTGTACTTGCCTATTGTCTGAACTTTGTTGTTTAATGTTTTATGAAATGAATTCAATTGAATTGAATTGTTGTGGGTACTCGCAGAGGATTGCTAGTATTCTAGTACCCAAGTGGGAGGAGCGTAATTTGATCCCTGAGATCCCGGAAGAAAATGATGAAGATGATGCGGTAGTTGACGGTTGGTATAGGCGTCTGTTGGTTGATAACAAGCAGGTACACTTGGGAGGGATGTACAAGGAAGACATTGAAGTTAGGAAAAAGGCAAGGGTATTAGCTGAGGCCTCACATGAGCAAAGGACATCGACTGTTTTGAAAGAGATGACTGCAGTTATGGAATTTGGTTTCAAGCAACTCTCTGCAAAGCTTCAAACCATTGATCAGAGATTGACAGTTGTAGAAGATTCTGTCAAAGAACTCAAAGAACCCTCTACTGCTGTTAACGTGCATTCAAGAGCTAAAACCCGTTCGCAAGAAAAAGGAAATACAAGGAAGAAGTCAGAGGTGATGAAGCCATTCTCTGGAGGTCAACGCATGAGACCAAGGAAATAGTAGAATGTTGTCTCAGGCTATAAGTTTTGCTTAACTTTTTCATTTAACGGCTAGTAGGCCTTTTTTGGTTTCTTAGGCTCATTTTAGTTACATAGACCTTTAACTCTTAAGCTTTAAACCTTAACTCTTTTAATTAACGGCTAATGGAAAAGAATGTATTACTTTTGTGCTTTGGATCTTGCCATTTATAAGATAACAAACCGTACATGAAGGTTTATCACTTATTATATATACGATATTACAAATCGTAGATAATCAGTTTGGAATCTGGATCAAAAACAGAGAAAAAGGTCTTCTCAGGAGTGAAAGATACAACAAACATATATAGAACAATCAATTCTAGTCGTACATGAAGGTTCTTTAACAACGATCAATATACCAGAGCAAACCTCTCTTAGTTATTACTAATTCACATGTGAAGAAAATTATGGTCGCTTTATAAGTTTCAGAGCATCTCAAAGAACCGTATATCATCTTGTTTAAAACCGAGAGCAAGAATTATAAATTAGTAAAGAAAAGAAAGAACAAGATGAAATTTTAATTAGGTGTACCATAGCCATTCTCTCAATAAAGAAAGAACAACACCATAGCCATTCAATAATTAAGCAACACAATAATTAAGAACGAGAACATAATCACTTACCGTTTCATACACACTTACCGTTATAACACATAACACACTTACCACACATAACACAATAATTAATAACATAATCAAGCATATCCGGATTCACCTTCTCCTTGTTTGAAACACCATAGTCATTCTCTCAAATTCACGCACCTTCTCTTGAAGCTCCTTGATATCATTATCTCGTTTTGCGATTTCCACCTTTAGGGTCCTAATCTTAGCTCGATTGTTAACAACATTAGACCACATCATACGCAGGTCAACACGCTCACTGTCATGGTTGGAGTTTGTGTAGTTAAGTCGGTAGTTCAAAGACTTTATCTCATGCCTACGATTGATGTTTTCTTCCACCATAGCCTCGTCCCACTAACATCGTAGGTGAAGACCTCCGTCCTACATAAAAGAAGTGAGTGTCAAAAGACATGAGATTACATATGGCTAGAAGTTGGACCGCGAGAAATTTGTGTGAACGGTACCCGGTTAAGGTTGCATATGTAATACTTTCTGCCAACATTTGGACTTGTTGTCTCAAATTTAGTGAGCATGGTTCCGCTACTCTAGCATCTTGTTGGAAGCCCACAACGAGGTCCCGAATATTCACAGAATAAGTCTTTGTCGTCGTTGCTCTCACTGTCACTGTTGTTGAAGCCATAGTCATAACCCAGAATATGTCGAGACATCTGCAAAAAAGGGATTAGAAGTGAGTACCTTTGGTAATAAGGTGAAGAAATGGTTGGAAAGAAAAAGTCAAAACTCAAAGATAAGAGGTAGTCGATTTTAGGATCAAAGATAAGAAGGAGTCGATTTTAAGCTCAAAGCAGAGGCTAGAGTGAAATGATAAAAGAGATAAGAGGGATAATCTAAAAAAATTGAAATCTGAAAATATTGGTCTTGGTTTGGAGGGAAATCCAAAAATTTTGAAATCATTAAAAAGACACCACACACATTTTAGAAAATTTGGAGTAGTGAAAATAATATGGACACAAATATGCTTGGCAAACTCAAATTTCAGTTTTCAATTTTGGAGGGAGAAATTAATATTTTTGGATTTTGGAGGGACATTTTAAATTTTTTGAGCAATGATAAAAAGTTTGATAGTGTACTATTGTGCCGTGCATCTAAGTGATTTAATCATAAGATTTTTAACAAAATGTTGGTTTTCTTACACATGAATAGAATAAAGAAGCAAATTATTTAAGTTTACGTTTTTAACTTTCTTCAAATTGTTTACGTCTTTGTTTGATAATTGAATATGGACACAAAGCTCACAAATTCACAACTATTCACTCTTGTTTTTGTTTGAAGTAAACACATTTTATAGAATTCACTATATAAGAGTAGAAACATCATCATATAGGTGTATCTAATAACCATTATTTAATTAGTGGAATGATGAGACAAGTGAACTAAACTAAATTTTAATTATTTTCTTAAGTTAATATATGTCATTTTTATCATATAATTATATTACAATGTTAGGTGGATAATTTCATATTATATTCATTCAAACATTTTTCTATTGATGTCAACAATTAGATTGACAAATTAAATTTGCTCCACACTTATATATTATATAGGAGATTCAAAAAAGATTTAGAAATAATTTTAAAATATTTTTATATAATCTAAAACAAGAGTGAGTAGTTGTGAATTTGTGAGCTTTGTGTTCATATTCAATTATCAAACAAAAACGTAAACAAGAGCTTTGTGGCCCACGAACAATTTGAAGCTCATCATGAAGAAAGTACATGCACAAACTTACACGCAAGTGTGGTCTACTATCTCTCATGTTTAGTGTAGCTTGCGAGAAAAAAAATGTGAGTCTTGTGTAAGTTTGTGAATAATATTCAATCTCACTTAACTAATAGGCAAAATGATATTCACTATAATAATATTCACTTTCACTTACATAATGGGCCAAATTTGTGAACGACATCATAATATTCACATTCACTTTCTTGTAACTAATGGGCCAAAATAGGTAATGAGCCACAACACATAATGAGCTAAGATATGTAATGGGTCATTCGTTCACTACATATATTAGCTCATTATGTTGGCATATACGAATGACCCATTACATATATATTAGCTTATTGCATGACCTCTGCTACTGTTGAAACACTCTTCTAAGTTTAGTCATGGTGTAGTCTTGTTACTTGTTCTTCTATGTCTTTCACCAACCGAATGAAATCGGTTTTCTTGATGTCGTCTTTTCTTTTTAGTACAACGTGGAGGTAAGACATCCATTACAACAATATTTTCTGGAATCCCAACCCACTGAGATATATCTGGGACTGGATATAACGTCCGGGAATACGCCAACGTCCACACATCCATTACATAATACTTTGAGCATAACTGATGTAGATATTTATCTTCTCTCCTATTTGGATTCTTCATGTATATGTGTAGAGCAGCTATTGCATGCACACAAGGATACATGTCCATGTCAAAACGCATACAAGCACAAGTTTTATCCTCCAAATTACCAAATATGACTTCCCATCTCGTCCAAGGACTATGTACTCACCCTTGAACACATTCAGTTCTTGCACGCCTAAGTGTGTCACCTTTTGGCACATGCAATGCAATTCATTCTCCACAAATAGAACCAATGTATGTGAGTTATGTACTCCAGCACAATCATTACAATGTGTGTTAAACCACTCTCCCATTTTCTCAAGAATCACATCGATCATGACTAGTAAAGAGTACTTCATAGCCTCCTTGAATATGCTATTTAATGATTTTGCACTATTTGTCGTTTCTATGTTGTACATTTTTTCAGGAAAGTAACACCAAGCTCATTTGTCCACGTCTACACTTTCATCCAAATAATCAGCTACTTTAGGATATCTGCTTCTAAATTCTTCATACTCCCGCTCAAATTAAGCCTTTGTATAAATCTGACCCAACTCCCTAAATCTCTTAGCAACACTTTCTTTGTGGATGTTCGAAGTCTTTGTTCTCACATTCTGAGATAAGTGAAATATACAATATCCATGTTGTGATCTCGGGTACACTTTAGTAATTGCCTTGATGAGGCTAGGATTTCTATCACTAATAAACACCAATTCTGATTCATCTAGCACAACACTTTTCAACATAGTGAAAAACCAATTCCAGCTTGCATCTTTCTCACCATCAAGTACAGAAAATGCAATCGGGTAATGATGATGGTTCAGATCCTGAGCAGTGGCGAATATAAGAACACCGCCATAAGCATTTTTAAGAAAATTTGCATCAACACAAATCACTTTCCTCATGCCATTATAACCCTCAATACAAGCTCCTAAAGTGATAAATAAATACTTGAACCAGTTTTTTTCATCCAAAACTAATTTTGTCACTGTACCAATATCGTCTGCTCTAAGACAAATAAATAGGATGGCAACCTCCTATAGTTTTCCTCCGGATTTCCACGCACAACACACACAACTTTATGTTTTCCTCTTAAAGTAGTTCTATACGACAACTTCACTCTGACTTTGCCTTGCACAACACCTACAATAGATTGAGCAGATGGAGTGTCTAACTGACCATGATAATATTCTTTCAGAATTTCAGCAACTAAATCTACGAATCACTTCCTTTTAACATTTGATGTACTCGCCGATACCCGAGAAAAAGAATGCATCTTACGATACCTTTTCACCGACCAACTACCATCACTTCCTTGTGGCCGTGATACACGTAAGTACCAGTTACAATCTTGTTGACGACATCTTACAACATATCTCCATTTATCTGAGTTCAATACATCATAGTCAAAACACAATTGATGCGATGCCATAAATACCAAATCATCCACTTCCTTTTGGCACATGAATTCTTGGTTTACTTCTAGACCCGTACCATCCTCTCATTCCTCAACACACTATGATCCTTCTACTCCTTCTTCTCTATCACAAGGTAATTCAATACGATCATAAGGTCCATATCCATCATTTTCCACGTCGACATTAAATAGAACCAAATCTTCATTTTCTATATTTTCCCCAACACCATCATTTCCAAACGGATCCTCCTCATCTTCTTTTCCTTCCTCGTATACAGTAATGACATTGTTATCTCTACCATCATAGTTTAGACCAAATGAACTTTCTACTTCTCTTTGTATATTTTCTTCAAAACACTTCTCTATTTCAACATGCAAAATACTTCATAGTTGACCCACATTCATGCTACATATATAACTTTTGACATCCTCATCGTCCAAAATATACGATTGTTTATTTGCTTCCACAACCAATGGGATATAACTCATCTTTATCTTTCCCCTATTATCAACACCAAGCTTTTTTCTTATCATTTCCTCTAAAACTGAGTAAGTTATATCCTCAATAGCCAATGTCTTGAACGTTAAAGCATAATAATTAGCACCCTTCGAATCCCATCGATACCCATCATCGGTTTCAACATAACATCCACCAATATCTAAATGAATGATTGTAGTAATCATTGTATCTGCCAAAAAACCATGATACAAACAACAACATTAAAAAATAAGCGGAAGACACTATTTTTCTGTTACAATAGAATGACATTATTTGTCTTCTATAAGTATAACTAGTTATACAATTGTATTGTTGAATCTTTTACCCTATTTCAATATCTTCACGTAGATCTTGTATTTATGCTTCACACTTGCTCGATTCTTATGTCTATACGTAGAGGAAGAAAGATATCATAAGAAATAAAGATAAAAACGTAAACATGTTGATACATGATCCGTTCGTGAAGAATGAAGGAGAACTCACGTTTTATCACGTCGCTGGATTCGACGTCGGAGGCGGACGGAAGTCAGAGACCACAGTAAGAGAAGATCAAATTACGTGAGAAGAAGATGCATTTAGAACTCACGTTGTAACTCTGTTTTTGTCTTCATGAAGGAGATAAAGAGAAAGTGTAAAGGGTAATAATGAAACCTTAATATTGGTTGGTACAACTAATAAATTGTTTGGTTTAAAACTCGTACGAACAACCCTCCAACCAACGACAATTATTTCTTTTTTGCTTTTGTTTTTTATTTATTTAATAAAATAAAAATTAAACTGGTCCCACCAAAAGAGAAGGATAACGTGAAGGATAAAACAAAAAGATGACAGTACAAGAGTAATAGAGTCACTTGAGGAGTAACTAAGTCAACTCTTCTTTAACTAAGAGTATCTCAGTCATTCACCCATCTGTTTACTGCACTCACATGAAAAATCCTCATATCCAAGCAAAGCATATTCAAACCAAAACTCTGATCATCAGAACCAGTTCTGAGAGAGGATAAAAATTACGACAGTTCCAGATTTATATATAGTTTTTAAAAATCATATTTTTAAAGTTTAAATATGACTGATTTTTTTCACTAATATTAAATTGAAAAATATATAAAATAAACCCACAAAAAAAGAAAATTCTAAAAGAAATAATTTATAAGTAAACTGAAAATTTGAAGTTTAACTTTGTCCAATAACTTATATTTAAACTATCACTGCTGATCACTGAAAAGTTTATTTATTTATTTTAGTGATAAATATCATTAATGCATTTGGGCTAGGGTCTTGACCAAAAATAAATTATGGAGTAGACCTCTCCCGTGTATTACTTACATATTACTACTTATATTTCAATCTAAAGAGTTTTAGGCAAAATAAATTGTTTCTTATTACTTATTATAAAGTGTTTTACATATATATATATATATATATATATGTAAAATTAAATGTATTTTATTAGTTGTGAATATTAATATTCTGCAGTTTTTATATGATTGGTATAATTTTATTAATTTAAAATATAATATAATTTAATTGATAAAAGTTTAAATTTCTAAATATACGTGTTTTAAACAAAAAGTTTTATATTTTAAAACAAAGTTAGTAATAGATTCAAACGGTTTAATGTTTTTTTAAGTTTGGTTTGTCCTATTTTTATCAGTTAATTTTCTTTCTAAGATTCAATAATGATTTAACTTTTTTTTGTTAACAACGGAACTGAAAATACCTAGTACATAGTCTAGTTCACTTTCCAAAATTCTATCATTAATTAAATCATTTATCAAGAAGAACTCGTAATTTTTTCATTTATTATTGCGTATAATTTTTTACTTTTTTTCCAAATAACTCTAGCGATAATTTAACTCAATACAAAAGCTCTCTCCCTCGTAACAGTATAACCTACCGTCTCTTTCAACAATTTCTGACTGGGGGCGACGCACCCTCGTCAGCTCCCCATGGTCCCCTTTTCATTATCTTTTGTTTAACTTTAGCCAGAGTTGTTGAGTGTCACCGGAGTTCTGGGTTGCAGGTTCACCGGTGTGGTCTCGCTTGCTGATATTGTTTCGTCGGAGAGAAGGTCTTCGCAAGGGGTTGATTTCACGCGAGCTTGTTTCTTGAAAATGTAGCTTTGCCACAAGGGTGCTCGTCGAGGAGAGTTGTTGGGAGCCTCGCAGGTCCCCGCCATGTGTCTTTAGGTCCCGTCGGTCACCGCCTCGCCTCCGAAACCTGTAACTTTACCAATATTCTACTCATCTGTCTTCACCTAGTCTAATTTGGTTCATGCTCTTTATATCTGTCCGGTGTAGTTTGTTTAGTTAATTTAATCGCAGTTATGGTTTGATTAAGATTATTAAGGATAGTTTTGGTTTAATTGCTTCCCCTTCTTGAGCTCGATTTTCCTTTCGGGTTCAATCTGTTGTTGTCCTCTTCGAAGTTTGGTTTCTTTTGGTTGAGGTTTTGTTTTCTTCTTGTCTGCACTTTCAAGATTTGATCGAGGTCTAATCCTTTCATGGTTTCAGTTGAGGTGTCAATCAGTCATTCTTCTTTTACTTCGCCATTACCAGAAAATTTGTAGGATCTTATTTTTGCTGGTTATAAAGCGTAGATCTTCATTCATGTTGTGTTCTAAATTTCTATAGGAAGTTTTAGTCATCTGCTTTGGCCAAATTTACTTGGTGGTGTTCAAGTTCTATAGTTATTTTATAGAGTTTTTTTATTGTTAGTAGTTCTTTTTAATATTTGTTAGGGTTGTTTCCCATGGTTTATTGATGGAAATCTTCCGTAAAAGAAAGAAAAGAAAGCTAATTTATTGCTGTATATTTTCAAGGATTATAGAGTTGAAGTGTTTGTTGTCTCTGGTTTCCTCACTCAACCATATAGATTTATTAATAAAACATAACAGCAAAATTATGCATACAATACAACAACGACATGATTGGTCTACTTGAACCACATAATATAAAGGTCACACACGCAATCATGTATTCAACAAGTGCATATTGAAAACGCTATATTGGTTGAAACCTTCATGCGTGTACGATTGATGGAAAGACAATGAGAGGATACTTGCGGCAAACATCAATACCAGATGCTTCTACTAAATCAGGCTTATCATCTCCTGTTGCTCCCACCTCCAGTCTCCAGCTGAACCGTTTCACAAGGTTGGCTAATGTCAATCTAGCCAATGCCATAGAAAATCCAATTCCGGGACAAAGTCTTCTTCCAGCTCCAAATGGAACAAACTTGAAATCACTACCAATAAAATCCAAATTCGAACCTAAATGTCTCTCCGGTCTAAACTCTTCTGCATCATGTCCCCATATCTCAGGGTCTCGTTGGATTGCCCAAGCATTGATTATCACCTGTATAAGAACCAAGTCCATCATTTATTATTACAATCCAAACTCTTATCAACTCTTATGTTTTAGTCTTGTCGGATCTGATACAAAGATATTATACCTGTGTCCCTGCAGCAATGTCATATCCATTTAATTGGACATCTTCATTCAATAGTCTGGTCAATAATGGAGCAGAAGGATGTAACCGTAAGCCTTCTTTGATCACGTCTTGTAAATAATTCGTTTTTTCAACTTCTTTCTCCGTTACATTTAAATTATGTGTCGAAACTGAATTAATCTCATCTTGAAGTTTTTTCATAACCTTTGGATGTCTCATTAGCTCGGTCATTGTCCATTCTAGAAGCGATGACGTTGTTGCTGTCCCCGCAAAAAACAAATCCTGAATAACAATAATTATTTAGCTATACATTGATACGTAACAATTTGGGTTTAGCCATAACGGTTGAATTAAGTTTGAAAATAGTAGCTTGTTGAGTAAGCTACTAATTAGATAAGACTAAGTTTATTATGTTTAGGAGTTCTCTATTCATAATTTCCTATTGTGAAAAGGAAAAAAGTTAGTCTTATCTATATAAGATGAAATTCCAAGGTGTGGTATTGATCTAAGAGTTTGAGAATTGAGAGTTTAGGTTTTAAGGAAATTTCCTAAGCTAATAAAGAAGAGAGTTCTTTATATTTCTTACATTCTTAATATTCGATATTCGTTAGATACAACAATTGGTATCAGAGCGAAGGTTTGATTAAGGAGGAACCTTGATTACGAGAGGAGAAGCTACACGTGAGGTGTAACAATCATGGGGGATAGTAAAGCGATTGTGCCATCAAAGAAGAAAGAAGGAGGAGGGTCTTCCTCAATACAATGTCCAATGTTGAATTCAACTAACTACACCGTATGGGCTATGAGAATGAAGGTGTGTCTTAAAATATCTAAGGTGTGGGAAGTTATTGAGAATGGTACAACCGAAATCTTTAATTTTGCAAGTCGGTGAGCTAGACATGGCAAAGAAAGTATGGGAGGCAATCAAAATACAGAATATGGGAGCAGAAAGGGTTAGAGAAGCAAGATTACAAACTCTCATGTCCGAGTTTGATCGTCTCAAGATGAAGGATTCCGATAACATAGATAGCTTTGTTGGTAAGCTATCTGAGATCTCTTCAAAATCGGTATCTCTAGGAGTAATTATTGAGGAGTCAAAGTTAGCGAAAAAGTTTCTTAAGAGGAGTCAATTGAGCAAGTACTAGATCTTAATACCATAAACTTCGAAGATATCATAGGACGAATTAAAACCTATGAAGAAAGAATCTTCGATGAAGAAGAAGAAGCTCAAGAGGAACAAAACAAGTTGATGTATTCTAATTCGGAGGAATTACAATCAAGAAAATAATGGAGCTTCTAGAGGAAGAGGTCGAGGTCGTTCTAGAGGAAGAGGACGAGGAAGAGGTAATGGCGATCGTGATTTATCAAAAGTTAAATGTTATCGCTGTGACAAGTTAGGACATATGCTTCTAGCTGTACGGATCGATTACTTAAGCTCCAAGAAGCACAAGAAGGAAGTATAAATGACGATACACAAGATGCGGATGAATTCTTTATGCATGAAGTTGTGTATCTCAATGAGAAAAACTGCATACCAAGCAATTTTGAAACGAGTAATGGAGAATACACTTGGTATCTCGATAATGGAGCGAGTAATCACATGACGGGAGACAAGAGATACTTCACGAAAGTTAATGAGTCAGTGACGGGAAAGGTGAAGTTTGGTGATGATTCCCGCATTGACATAAAAGGGAAAAGTTCGATTTCTTTCTTGGATAGAAACGGTGAAACAAAAACCATGACTAATGTATATTACATTCTGGGTTTGAAAAATAATATCATTAGTCTCGGACAAGCAATGGAGTCTGGTTGTGACATTCGTATGAAGAGAAATTACTTGACAATGTATGATCGAGAAAGAAAGTTAATTGTCAAAGCGAAAAGATCACAAAATCGACTTTACAAAGTACGGATGGAAGTCAAAGAATCGGAAGCTCTTCTTGCCGAGGTAAGTGACTCAAGCAAGTGGCATGCAAGGTTAGGACATGTTAATGTTGATACTTTGTCAAACATGGTCAAGAAAGAGTTGGTTAAAGGGCTTCCAAAAGTCGAGAGTGAAAAGAAAGTGTGTGGATCATGTTTACTTGGGAAGCAAGCGAGACAAGTGTTTCCGAAAACAACTCTTTATCGAGCTGAGAAAGTATTAGAACTAATTCATGGGGATCTTTGTGGTCCAATATCACCTATAACAACCGTTGGAAATAAGTATATATTTGTTCTTATTGACGATCATTCGAGATATATATGGACGATTCTCATGAAAGAAAAGAGTGAAGCTTTTGGAAACTTCAAAAGTTTTAAAACCGTCATCGAAAGGGAAACAAAAAAAAGGATCCGTGTTTTTAGAACTGATAGAGGAGGAGAATTCTTGTCAAAAGAATTCAAAATCTTTTGTGAAGATATGGGAATCAAAAGACATCTTACCGCACCATACACACCTCAACAAAATGGAGTTGTTGAAAGAAGAAATAGAACATTGATGGAGATGTCAAGAAGCATGATGAAGCATATACATATGCCAAATTATCTTTGGGGAGAAGCGGTGAAGATATGGTTATGCGAAAGTAGAAACTCCACAACTAAAGAAACTTGATGATAGATCTAGTATCTTGGTCCATCTTGGAACCAAACCTGGGACTAAAGCATATAGATTACTTGATCCGATTACTTAAAAAGTTGTGGTAAGTAGAGATGTTGTTTTTGATGAGTGAAAAGGATGGAATTGGAACCTCAAAATTTCGGAGGAGAGTAGACAAGAAGGAAACTTTGAGGTAATGAGTGGTGATTTTGACTCTACAATTACACGAGTTAGCGACAACAACGAACATGATGGAAAATAAAATAGTACAAGTCAAGATTGTATAGGTGACGTGAAGCAAGAAGAACTACCATCTCATGAACAAGAATCATACGAATCTCAAGAACTAGAACATGAAACATCTCCGGTATTAAGACGATCACAAAGGCGAGTTTCAAAACCTAAACATCTTGAAGACTATATTTTACTTGCTGAGAAAGAAGGAGAGATGTTGTTGTTAAGTTTAGAGGATGAACCAAGAACATACGGTGAAGCTAAACAATTAAAGGAGTGGATTCTTGCTTGTGATGATGAGATAAAATCGATCGAAAAAACAAAACTTGGGATCTTGAAGATCTACCGAGTGGAATTAAACCCATTGGACTCACGTGGGTTTTCAAGATCAAACGTAACTCCGATGGAAGCATCAACAAATACAAATCGAGACTTGTTGCTAAAGGATATGTACAAAAACATGGGATAGATTATGATGAGATATTTGCACCGGTTGCAAGACTTGAAACAATAAGGCTTCTCATTAATTTATCCGCATCATATGGTTGGGAAATTCATCATCTCGATGTTAAAATGGCGTTTCTTAATGGTGAGCTACAAGAAACCGTTTATGTCACACAATCGGAAGGTTTTGAAGTTAAAGGAAGTGAGAACAAAGTCTATAAACTCAAGAAAGCTTTGTATGGACTAAAACAAGCACCAAGAGCTTGGAATATCAAGTTGAATCAAGTACTTAAAGAGCTAAGGTTCGAAAAATGTAGCAAGGAGCCATCGATGTTTAAAAGAGTTGTGTCTCACGAGATCTTACTTATAGCCGTTTATGTAGATTATTTGTTTGTAACCGGGACAAACAAGAGAATCATTGATGAGTTTAAAGAGGAGATGACAAACAAATTTGAGATGAGTGATTTAGGTAAGTTAACTTACTATCTTGGAATAGAAGGAAAACAACTTGGTGAAGGTATAACATTATCGCAAAAACGGTATACTCAAAGAATCCTTGAAGATTCGGGAATGAGTAATTGCAATATGGTTCATATACCAATGGATGCGGGTCTTAAATTGTCAAAGTGTCTCGAAGAAAAGGAGATAGATGCCACGAAATATAGAAGAAAAGTTGGCTGCCTTTGATACCTTTTACATACGAGACCCGACTTGTCATATTGTGTTGGAGTTTTAAGTAGGTATATGCAAAGTCCAAGAGAATCACACGGAGCTGCCATGAAACAATGCTTGAGGTACTTAAGAGGCACGACTACTCTTTTATTATTCTTCACGAGATCCACCACGCAAGTACCAAAGTTGATCGGATATAGTGATAGTAGTCACAATGTAGATCCAGATGATGGAAGAAGTACAACGGGACACATCTTCTATCTAAGTGGAAGTCCGATTACTTGGTGTTCACAAAAGCAAGAAACCATTGCATTGTCTTCTTGTAAAGCCGAGTTCAGGCTGGAACTGAGGCTTCAAGACAAGCAATTTGGCTTCAAAAGTTATTGAGTGAAGTTATGGGAATAACTTGCGAAAGAGTGATCGTAAGAATAGACAACAAATCCACAATAGCTCTTACTAAGAATCTGGTGTTTCATGGAAGAAGCAAACACATACATACAAGGTACCATTTCATTAGAGAATGTGTTGAGAATGGACAAATCGAAGTGGAACACATTCCCGGAACAAAACAAAAGGCGGATATTCTAACAAATGCACTTGGAAGAATGAAATTCAAAGAAATGAGAGATTTCATTGGAGCTCAAGACATAGAAGAAGTTGACTTCAAGCTTAAGGAGGAGAATGTTGAATTAAGCTTGAAAGTAGTAGTTTGTTGAGTAAGCTACCAACTAGATAAAACTAAGTCTATTATGTTTAGGAGTTATCTATTCATAGTTTCCTATTGTGAAAAGGAAAAAGATTAGTCAAATCTATATAAAATGAAATACAAAGATGTGGTATTGGTCTAAGAGTTTGAAAATTGATATTTTAGGTTTTGAGGAAGTTTCCTAAGCTAATAAAGAAGAGAGTTCTTTATATTTCTTATGTCCTTAATATTCGATATTCGTTAGATACAACAATAACTAGACTTCATCCAAAATATATAAGTCAATCATTTAATTAGATAAATCATCCTTTTGTATCCTACATGTATTACATATTAGGAATATAAAATTCTAATTCAAGACCAATAATTATGAATTGAACGGGTCAATGATCCAAACTCATCATCTCCACAATACTACAACAAGATGGATCATACGTTTTTCAGGCCAACCTTGAATTCGGGCCAATCTTAAATTTTGATACCACATTAAAACTCATATGCTTCTAAATCAAAACTTATTGACAATAAGTAAAATATTTTTTTTTGTTGCCAACAATTGATCGACGACGCCAGATCCATAACCTAAAGCCCACACCCTCAAATTCATTTTAATCTATTAGTGTAGTAAGAAAGAATTGAACCTAGTACCTTGAATCATTAACTGGATCATCCTAACCACTAGTTAGAGAACAAATCAGCAAGTAAAATGTTTCTTAAACTTTATATATTAGATTATAATAATCATGTGAGATATTTTTGATATTCTAGACATATATTGCAAATCTATTTTTCCTTAAAATATGTAAAACGAAAAGGAATGACTTGTCTTACCTTGAGAATGAGTATTGTGTCACTTCTGTCAAACTGAAACTTATTTGTTTGATCGTTTTCAATCCATAGCAACGTATCAACAATATCCAAAGGCTCTTGGTGATTAGCATCAACATGTTCTTGCACTACACTTTCTAAAAACCCATCTAACTTGCCATTTATGTCCTTCATTTTATCATCTATGCCACGAATCGTATCAATCCATGCCAAACATGGCGTGAAATCTCCAAAAAAGAATTTGCCAAAAAACTCAGAAGATGTCATCAGTAAGTTCTTATCAATTCCACCTTCTTCGCTGTTATATTTTCTTCCCAAGATGATTGTGCATATGACATCATTAGTGAGAGTCAAAAGAAGTTTGCTTAGATTTACTGATGAAGATGATGAACTTGCTTCTTCTAACTTATTTGTCATTACTTTGATCTCTTCTTCTCTTAGGTTTTCAAAGGATCTAACCATTTTGTTGTTGAGTAGATGCACCATGCATAGACTCTATAAATAAAGAATAAAATAGAAAAGTTCATATCAGAATTTACATTAAAATCCTAAAATCTCACTTGTTTTTTCTCCATATAACTCTGTACTAATTATAATTATATATATATATTAAATCTTGTGATTGAGATTATTCGACTAATGACTTTGATATAAGGATTTGACCCTTCTCTACTACAAGAAGTAGATTAGAAGGAGTTTTAGGCTATCAATCCGACTTTATCAATCCAATTGTTACCATAAATATTTGATAAAGTAATTGATGGAAGAAATTAAACAAACCTTCTTATTCTTCCAATCATCTCCGCAAGAAGCAAAGATAATATCACGACCACCTTTCATGAAGATATCAACAGCTTTTGTTTTCTGGCGTTTTGCGAACTTAAGGTCGTGTGTTTTCATGATGTCATGACATACATCAAGACAAGAGACCACAAGAACAGGGACACGGCCAAAATGAAGGAGCATGAGTGGTCCATATCGGAGGCTTAAGGAATGGAGAGACCGGTGAGGATTAGCACTCATCTGGTGGAGGTTTCCGATCACCGGAAGCCGCCATGGAGACGGTGGTAACTTACGTTTGGTGGTGATTTGTTTAAGGAGTGGTTTTAGGAAAAGAAAAGCTAGGAAGGTGGCTAATTAAGCACAAAGAGATTAATATCATGTCCATGTTATTATGTTTGATTACTCTGATTTTTGAGCACGCACTGTTATTTGTTTTAAAGGGTTTAGGATCGTCGCATCAGCTTATCTGGCAAATGTAAATATATAAAATGTATGGTTCTACACCAAGTGGGGTCTTCTAAAAATCGTAGTTCAATCATTTGATTTTCGTTTCATTTGGAGATCACACATATATATATATGACGGTTAAATAGTACTTGCACTATTTTCTCAATGATGAAATTTTGATATTTCAAATATATATATATATATATATATATATAATTTTTACTAAATGGTAATTGTAAAATTATACTGAATGCAGAATTTGGTAGAATTATTTTTTATGTTGAATCTTGCAGAATTTCTTAAAATCAAATGGTAACAGCTGAATTTTGCTGAATGTGGAAACTGACGAAATTTTTTTAAATAATTAGATCGATAAATCTAATTTATAGCCAAAATTTACTCTAGAATTCTATTTAATTTATCTTTTGTAGTGGGTTGAACCATTAATACTAAGTTCATATATTAAAAAAATGAAAAATGAGCTAAACCTAATCCGAACCAAAATAAGTGAAATATGAGAGTGATCATACATCTATTGTTTACTATTCACATTGTTTGTATTTATCCAAACAAAGAAAAATTATTGAGCCAATAAGTTAATAATTGTTTGTAAATTATTTTCATAATGAAGCTCAAAATCTGAATGCATTTCAAAATTTACCATTAACATTTTGACAAAGTAATATTTAAAAAGTAAAAATTAATATTTCATATAAGTTTAAATCATTGCTTTTGCTTATGAACCATCTCTTCACATTAAAATATATGTAAAAACAATACAAAATACAAAAACCCATTCAGACACATGTAAATGTACTAAGAAAAATACAAAACACAAAAAAAAAAAAAAAAACATGTCAAGACCTATTCCACAATATTTTTCCACATCATTCCACAAACCTAAATAGTAAATATGGAAATAAAAAATTGTGGAATTAAAAAATTTCACATTCCACAAAATTCTTCGTACACCAGTTAGGGCATTAGAAACAAAAATAATAATTAGAATATCTATTTTCAGAAACAAAGGAAGTGTGAGTTTGTTTTTTCAACTAGCCTAAAGAGTTTTTAATCCCACTATTTGGCAACAGAAAGAAAGTTCGAATTTTGATGTCATATTATTTATAAAGAGAACATTACTACCACTGATATACGTATCTTTGGTGAAAAGAAGTGTGAGTTTAGGTCTAGAACTCTATCATTAATTTTTTATAGGATTATTATTTTCATCTTTCATATAACCGTAGAGTAGTTATTCACAATAATGAATTAAACTAGCGCGAAGACTTTTTATTTAAAATTGCAGGCTGCTAAATTAAATGACATTAAGTTTTACCCGTTGGAAATAGCTCAGTGAATTTTAATATATGTATTAGTAAGGTAACAGACAAAAAATATTGTATTATAAATGAGGACTTTTTATAGCCTTTAAAGGCTATCTCAACAGTGATCAGAAGGTAAGGTGTCTTTTTAAAATACAATTAATTTTAATATTTAATAGGGAGACATAGTTGGCAATTTAGATTGCTATTTGATGTGATATAACATCTATTTTTGCCTTAAACAGTAGTATAGCCAAATAAATTAAAATGTTATTACATCAAAATAGTCCTTGTTATAGATAAAGATAACACACTAGTAAGGCCCATGTTTTGTTCAAATACCGACCACGAAAGTTATTACCCCACCAGCTGATTTGAACAAAAACCATAGTTTTTAGCATTTCTTGATTTGTTTATACCCAAAAATTAATATCTCTAGATTGTTATATAGTCTAATATAGTCAAAAATCATACTTTCACGTTATGTCATTGTACCAGACTCGCTCTTGATTTCTTGGTTTGGTATTAAAATGTTTGATGATTGTTGTCTCTTTAATATTTTTACTGTATATAAGTATATAATAGTATCGATCCCATCGTTATAGTTGACATTTACAGAACAATAATACATAATACTAAATTGGATTGAAGTTTTTTTAACGCTGAAAAAACCTATACTATAATAATAGGTGTAGTTGGGTAATATTTGTCACTTTATCCCCGAAACTAACCAAAACATTATTGAAAGTCCTTTAGCCAAATATATAAACTAGCTAGTGTGTGTTGTTTTAAGTTATATTTGTCTTGTATCTTTAGCAAAATTGATAAACTAGACCTAACTTGAAAACGTGAAAAAAGAATATCATTTGCTAAAATATGTTACATTTTAGTTCATGTTAATTTCTTAACGAAATGGGAAAATTCCATTCTTCACAATAATATCAAAATATATAATTTGCCTGACAAAAATAAATTAAATAAAAATTTATCAGTTGATTTATCTAAAAAAATTCTTTTAGTGCTATAGTCTAAATTATTTTTGAAGAACCATAACAGTTCGAAGTGTTTAACTTGCTTTAGCTAAATGTAAGGCAGTATGTTAAATCTCTTTATTTCTTTTTTTTTCGATTTATATTGAAAACTAAATTACATATATGTTGAAAAACATGTGCTAGTATTTTCAAGTGATATTTACAAAACAAGTTAAATTAAATAATTTCAATCTGGTACTCGAATCTGCTGTGACCAAATTTAGTTTAGAAATCATGAACTATATATTGATCATTAAAACCATAATTGATCATTAAAACCATAATTGATCAGACAATTAAATGCGATTGGAATAAATTTGGTCTGATGCATGCCTCCTAAGTAATCTATATATAGAACTATAACTTAATTTAATTTTAGGTACCGGAATTAATTAATTAATTTGTCTTCATGTTAAAAAAAAAATGTGTTTTCATTTTTTCAACTATCTAGTAGTATTTTATCTCATTATTCCACTACATAAGGGGTGACAAAACAAAGTCATCCACCAAGACAATTTTATTTTTTGTAAGCATCTCCAAAAAAACGTTATATGACTTCAAATATAAAGTTTATCATCTTCCAAAAGAAGTTCTAAAATTTCAAATTTTGAAATTTTGATTAGTGCACTCCATATTTGAAGTTTACAATTCAAAACTTCAAATTTGAATTTTTTTGTTTTTATTAGCATTTTAGTCCGTAAAATTTTATATTTTAATAAATAATTTAATTAATTATGATGTTTTTTTTGTCAACAATGAGTCACAACTGGCCGACCCATTAGCCAAATTTTTACATAATGTAGGCGGTGGGATTCGATCCCTAATTGTGCAAGTGTGCATGTCTTAGTGAACTTACCGCCTGCTACTAGACTAAAAACCACTTACAATTATGATGTTTATAACTTAAATCCACACATATATATATATACACATATAATTTTAATATTTTATATGTATGCATATAATTTTGATATTTCATACATATATAGTTTTTGTATTAAGAAAAAAAGATAAATATAACACAACAATTATATTACATCAAGCAAATTTCACAAGATAAAATGACAAAATAAAATAAAATTATAAGAATACATAAATATTATACAAATAGAATAGTACAATTAATGGTTTTTGTAATATTTATACATATGTTTTATAGTTGATTTTAAAAAATTATGGTTTTAATTAATTTATGATCAATAATAAGGACTATAATGTAAAAAATAAATAAAATTTTGAAGTTTTGTTTTAAAGTTTTTTTGTTTTTTTTAGAAACAAACCCAATTGAAAAATGAAGTTTACTGGAGATAAAATCAGAAACTTTAAATTTAAAGTATGTGAAACGTAAGAAATGAAGAGTGTAACAACAGGGAGAAATAGAATAATAAAGAAAGACTAATATGTAGGCAATATCAAGCTTAATTAACAAAAAAAGAAACAAAGGTTATAGGCAAAAATTCGAAAAAGATGTCTGAACCATCATAAATCCAAATTCTCATTTCTCGGCTAAACCCAACCTATAAAGTGCTATCTTTTTCTTTAGGTACTGAAATTTCTCTAACGTACAATTAAACCCATAAGGCCATAACCCATAAAAATTGAACCCAAGAGAGCTTATTGATACTGCTGTCTTCTGGTGAATATAATTGCTCTATACCTCTCACTATATGAGCTTAATATACTAAAACATATTTTCATATCAATTATCAACTAACTATATGTGTTTTGCTTCAAGTATGCAATAAGAAAAATTGGCTTCCATAACATTCCTATTTCCTAATGTATTGAGTTAGCATTTTGATAAACTTTTTACCGACCTGATCATCACACTATGTAACAAGGTTAATGGTTTCTTTATAAAAATAATAAAAATATAATTTCCTAGTAGATTTGATTTGATATATAAGGTCCAATTAGTAATATCTTTTAAAACTACTATTTAAAAAAAAAGAGTGGTTGAAATAGAAGTCGTTTAAAAACATATAACGGTTAATTAAAATGATTTTTAAATAACGATCGTCTGAAGATTGATATTGATTGGTAACATTTAGTGTTTGAATAGTGTAATAAAATAAAAATTAGTATGTAAAATTTAGTTTTAAATAATTATGTTAAAAAGTGATAATAACATAAAAAATTTTAAAAAATTGATATAAAAGTAAAACTACAATTACTATTTTTAAAATAATATTTTTATATTAATAAATAATTATTTTTCTAAATATAAATAAATAAAATTTCTTCTTAAACCATAATGTGACTCATATACTTTTCTAAAATTATAATTATGCATAAAATGTAAAAATAAATGATTGTTTATATTTTATAAATGATAACTTTTTACTTAACAATCGTAAATAATTTTTTTAAATGATTTAAATAAGTCCAAATAACCGTTTAAAACGATCATTAAAAAATATCATTAAAAAAAAACAAATATATCATTTTGCAAACTATCTATAAAGATACTCAAAACATAGAAATTACATATACATAGATGTATATGAGTAGAGGTTGACTGGGCGACTTACGTGGAAGATAACTTCCACGTTGACGCTAATGATGGCTAATAGAGAGACATGTGCATCTACGTGAGCCATCTGCTCTCTCTGTTACCTGTCGTTTCGAGTCTCTCAGAGGTACAAATCCTTAACCCTTTGAATTTCCATTCTTCTTCGCTTTGAAGAAAGATCGATCTTTACCAATATTTTATTATTTCATTAATTTTTATCGATTTTATCAATACACATCAGTTTCTGTACCTGTTGATTCTATGCATGAATGTTCCCATTGTTATTTTTCAAAGATAATAAATATCACTGGTTTAATTTATAAATATAGCATGAGAGAATTTATACCTATATCGATCATAGTATAAAATTAATGGAAGATAATGTAAATTAAAAGATGTATTTAGTAATATTTGCAAAGCGTCATATACTTGCAGTCGGCGAGTGATGCGCGTAAGCCATGCAACTCTTGTAATCTCCCTTCTCTTCCAGCTGTTACGTCTTCTCTTTCAATGTTTTCATTTTTCTTTCACTTAAATTTAGTTCTTTTTTTTATAGATGAGTGTACGTATATTTACACGTATAATTAAGTATTTATGTACATTGAATCTTTACATAAATATATATATATACATACATACAATTTTATTACAAATTTTATTTATTACGAACTATTGTGATTCTATTCCGTAATGATATGTGATAAAATTGTTATTAAATTTATTCGTTACAAGTATATTTTGATATTTTTATTACTAATATGCATTTATGACATTTATATTGTAACTGTTTACAAATTATCACAATTTCATAATAGTATTTTTATATTATGACAAAATATTATGTATCAATACAAATTTTTTCTTGTAGTAATAATAATATTGTATAAAATATAAGGCATGATAAGAATCCACCATAGTGACTTACCAAAAAATAAAATATAAGTAAAATCATATTGCGACCACTTCAGTTTTTAGTGAAAAATCAGTTTATATTTGTTTGATGCTAATCTATTTATTTGCTTCATTTTAAATATTTCGTCATTCCGTACGTAGTGTTAATAATAAAAACCATGACGATGTTAATATTATAGTCGATAGAATCATAGAATATATATGACTATTGTTACTAAAATAAGGATAAAATATATGATTACATACATATGCCTGCACCTGCGAATATACGTACATATATGCATTAAGTGTATATATAGATTTACGTAAGTATAAATATTGTCACAGAATTGCTAAATTTTATAAGAAGAAACATAACGAGTAAAATTATAAAGAGCAAAATGAGAAACCGAGTAGAAGAGAAGTTTCTAGAGTTCTATGAGAATTGGGTTAATCAACTTGAGCAATATCTTCATCAACTTTTAATTGCTCATAACAACATCAACACTCTAAGTGAGATTGAGCTTCGAGTTTTGATATCTAAGCTAACCACACATCACAAAGCTTATTATACGACCAAATGGGCAGCTATAGGAGAAGATGTTTTAGCTTTCTTTGGACCCATTTGGCTGAACCCATTAGAGAAAGCTTGTTTTTGGTTAACCGGATGGAAACCATCGACGGTGTTTCGGATGCTTGAGAGGCTGAGGAAGTCGTGGAGGCCAATGGTGGTTGTGGAAGCTCAGGTGAAGAAATTGGAAGAGCTAAGAGTTCAGACGGAATTCGAAGAGCAAAAGATTGAGAGAGAAATGGAGAGGTATCAGGTGGGTCCTAGATTGTATCCGTACGGATCTTACATTTTTTAAAACTTTTTATCATTTTTCAAACATTTGAATTTTTTTTTTTTGGAATTTCCGAATTTGATATTATAGAAAATTGGAAAAAATGTGTGTCAAATTTAGCATGATCTTGTTCGCACATAATGTAAATCTGCTACTACTATAATATAGCGGATAAGAATCGAATTCTGGTGTCAAATCATTAGCTGGATCATCCTAACTTCAAACTGAAAGCAACTCGACATATATATATATATATATTAATATCATTTTTATAGTAAGCTACATTAAAATTTTTTTATTCATCTAAAAAAATACAACATTCTTGGTTGGTAACTAGCAGATTTCTGCAATTTTACAATTACGTTTTTAATTTAATTAATATTATTTTTCCCTTACTATTTTCATAATTATAGAAACGTAAACTGTAAAATCGCCATTTCTATGATTTTTTTTACTTTAATCAAGTATTTTTCGTTTATCCTATAATGACACTCCATACTCCATAATTATTGAATTGCACGTATAGTTTTGCAATATTGCCATTTAGAACAAAAATTAATTAATATATGCATATAAATAATTCTAGCTATGGTTAATATTAGCAACATAATCTTGTAAATCAATTCCTTTTAGCTATATACATATTTTAACAACTTATTAATAAACTTGAGACTGTCTTTGATTAGGTGGCTATGGCAGATCGGAAGATGGTGGAGTTAGCAAGGCTTGGATGTCATGTCGGAGGAGAATCGGCGGTAGTAGTGGAGGCGGCAGTGAAAGGATTGTCAATGGGGCTTGAGACGATGGTGAAGGCTGCAGATTGTGTACGGCTTAAAACGCTTAAGGGTATTTTAGACATATTACCTCCGCCGCAGTGCGTTGAGTTTTTGGCCGCTACGGCTGGGTTTCAGGTTCAGTTACGTCGGTGGGGAAACCAAACACATAATATCACTCACTCCTATGATGATTACTGATCATCTTTAGCTTCACTTACCTAAGGATAGTTTCGTCTTTTTCCATGTCTTTTATTTTCTTCTTCTCTTTTAATTTAATTACTAACAGAAATAATGAAAATATTTTAAAGAAAATTTGTATGAAATGCCATTTTTATGTTTTTAATGATGTGAAATGTCTTTTTTTTACTTTACACAAAATGCAACATTTCATGTTTTAATTTTTGGAGAATCCATTTTTGGAGCATTGAATTGTAACATCGTTGTCCACGATGGATCATGTAATGTCCATTATAGATAGCATTGTATGTTATGTCTATGGTAGACCATATAGATGTCCACCGTAGATCGCAAATATATGTCCACCGTAAAATTACTATATATATTCTTGGTAGATAGTATTATTGTCCACCATGGATAATTCGCTATATTATGTCCTTACACGAAATACACATTTTGTTAAAAAATGATATTTCGTGTAATGTTCAAAAAATGACATTTCAGATAATTAAAAATATAAATGTAGCATTTCATACAATTTTCTCATATTTTAACTTTCTTTTTTTGTTTGCTAAAAAAAACTTTATTCATTACCATTAACCTTAATACTTATTACATATGATAGATTACAAAAGATTTTAAACATGGTGCCAAGCGTTATGTTTCAAGTGATGAATCTGACGATTAAATTGAGCTAGTAGACACGTATGATTCCTCCAATCTTTGTCGCACATAAATTTAATGTCGATAAAATGAACATTGCCGGAGAATCTATCCGAACAACGTAGCTATTTGTTCATCGGAGATGACAAAATACTTCAAAAGCAAAGAGGAAAATAAAATGTAATTTCAAGGCATGAAGTATTAAAAGTTACAATTTTATACATAAAGGTTAAAAAATATATAAGCAAACTGTAAAAATTATAATTACACACATATATATCTTCGTCACAAAAATAATACGTCCAATTCATGATATATACTACTATGCATTATACAGACACATATCGAAACTCGTATATATCAAGATTGTCGAGAAGGCAATGCTAATCAAATCAAACTGAATGTTGAAGAATCAAAAGCTCATATAAAGAAAACTGATCCAACAAAAGAAGAAGAAAAAATTTGATACAATGTGTAAGAGAGAGAGAGAGAGCAGCATTGAATTGAATAGGAGAAACCTCTAATTGGTCAAGTTGCTTCAGAGGACAAGATCTCAAGTTCTGCCCACCAAAGAGGTGATGATCTTGGAGTAGCTTTTTCAGGAGATATGTCAATCACTTGTTTTAATTGTTCTGCTACATCTTTCATTGAAGGTCGATGTCTTGGCTCTGTTTTCAGACATTCTCGTATCACATCGCATATCACTTCTAGCTCTTCGTCTTTGAATGTCTTTAATGAAGGATCTATCATTTCTCCTAAGTCGTCATTTTCAAGATACTTTGATGCCTGAAAACATGGACCAAACCAAACCGTTAGTACATATGGACTGTGTTCTATGCTTTTTGTTTTCTATATAGAGAAGTAGTTAGTGTTTATATACCCATTGCTCGATAGATCCGTATTCTTCTGAGAAAGAGAGCTTTCCAGAGATTATTTCGAGCATTAAGACTCCAATGCTATAGACATTAGTCTCTGGTTCTGGAGGTAGTAGCAATGACGCGTGCTCTAAGTCACCACTCACTTGTTTTTTCGGATTTAGTCTTGCCTCTAAGTTAAAAGGAACTTCAGAAACCTGCAAATTCAGTATGACAAATCTTTTTTAATTGCTCAAAGACAACATCTTTAAAACAGCATCAATGGTTGCTTTAAAAACAAAACCTTGGCTGCGTAGTCATCAGTTAGGTAGATTTCTGATGAGTTGAAGTCTGAATGTGCCATTGGTGGGTTCATCTCGTGCATATGTTGCAGACAATAAACTGTTCCCATTATTATCCTCATACGTGCATTCCAATCAAGATGCTCCATCTCAGTATCTGATAGGCGGAAAACATTATTTACAGAGAGAGTGAAACCGATATAACATCATGAGACCGAGACTAAAGTTCTTACCGTGCAAATGTTCGTATAGGGTTCCATTTGGAGCATATTCAAAGACCATCATCCTATTAAAAGGCTCATCTTCTTCGCAATATCCAATCAGATTCACAAAGTTCTTATGGTTGATCCGCGACAGTGTATCAATCTACGAAAAGACATACATTAACTCCAATTCAAAAGAATGTTTATAAAGGTTTAAGAAAGAAAAACTAACCTTTCTACGGTATGCCATTTCCATGGCTCTTGTCCATTCTTTAGATTCAGAAATCGCGGTTGAAGCCACAGCTATCTCAACACCACTTGACAAAGTTCCTTTATACACAGTGTAACCGTCAAATGTCTCTATAATGTTGCTGAAGTCCTCACAAGCTGTTTCTAGCTCAGACCGATTGAGCTTCGGTACCCCTAAAAAATTAGTCATGTTCTTAGTTTCAATGTCAATGTTTCTAAGAGAAACAGAGTAAAGATGGAAAACAAAGAGAAGAAGATTTTACCGGTAACAAAAGCTTTCTGCAATTGTCCACTCAGACCAGTTTTCCAAGGTCCTATGCTCTTTACAGCTCTTTTTCGGCAACAGAATATAACCGCCATTATTATCAGTAAACCGACGAAAGAAGCAAGCGCAATAATCACATAAAGCCACACATGTTTTGATCCTTTTGACTTTCTATCATCTTGTGGCTTGGTAGTTTCCTCATCAGTAGAAGGTGAAGGAGGGACTAAAGGCGGTGTTCTCTTCTTTGCATTCTTTACTGCAGGGAAAGATCCACTGCTTAGAGGAAACGCTTCAGTTGCAATACTCGGAGAAGGACTAGGAGCGGAAGGAGCAGGCTCAGCCGCCAAATTACTTGTCTTCTCGAGTAACTCACGTCGTTTGAAGGTATCAGTTTCCTCCAAGAAACCTGCAATTGAAATCTTCAAGCACTACTCTTTTCTTTCTGCAATAAAAAAAAATCAATCCAATATGTTTTGGTTTACTTGGGAAAGCTTTCAAGAAACGTCTGGTGGTTGCTTTGATCCGGAATACAAAAGCCTCTACGTTTTTGATTCGAATGAAACGGTTGCTTGAAACACTATCAATAGACATAAACGGTTAAGATGATTAAGCAAGGTAAAACACTCTCGGGAGAGAATCTCCATTCTAGATTATCCTAGTTGTTGTTTAGATGAATCAGAAAAAATTGCAGAGCTTACCAATGTCCAAGCTTTCTGTTTGCACAGCCGAGAGAAGATAACTTTGGACTCTTATTTAACCGGACGTCATATGGCGATTGAAGTCTCAGAATCTTTATGCTCTTATCACCCGTAAATTTGTTACCAGAAAGCAACCTGGATCAGTCCAATAAGGTCACTAATCAAACGAAAATACCATAAACTCTTTTCAATATATTTGTTAAATACTCAGCCTTAGAAAGTTTAACTCACAAGTGTTTTCGCGATGCGTCATTGCTTAGCTCAGGTGGAATTTGTCCGCTCAAATCATTATCTCTCAAATCCAATACTTCCAAGTTTTCAATATTTCCATACTCCTTTGGAATTTCACCATAAAAATGGTTCTTAGAGAGTATTCTGTAATAAAAAGAAAGCAGTTTAGTCCAGAAAAACCAAGCAAGCATCAAATAAAACCGTAGTTGAATCATCAAAGAGAAGCTGTAGAAGAGATCCTTACAGAGATCTTAAGTTACTCAATTGGCTAAGCTCTGGAGCTAGCGTTCCTTCCAAAGAACATCCACTAAGATCCCTATAAAAACACAGAGATCACAAGAAATCAAACACTTAGATAGAGAGACACTAATAATCTGATTTTCTCATAGATTAGTTCTAACAGAGGAACTTACAGAGTCTGCACTTTACCGTCAACACAAGTTACCCCTGACCACAAGCAGAGATCATTACCAGAAACATTCCAAGTTGCAAGAGTTCCATGAGGATCCGAAATCACTTTTTCCCGGAATTTCAACAATGCAAATCCTGTAGTCATCACAAACTGAGAACCAAAACCCTAAACAAATCATTAAAACAAGAAGAAGAAAATGGGATAAGAAAAATCTAACCTTGAGAATCGAGGGACAATGAGAGAGGAGCTTGAAGGCCAATGATCAATAAGAAGAAGCAATGGAAGTGTAATCCAGAACCCATTATAAATAAGGATTTTACAACAAAAAAACTATGCTAAGGAGTTTTCCTAATTACAAATCAAAATCCAAAACACCCATTTCCCAGAAACAAATTAACAAACTATAAAACCAAACCAAAAACAATAAAATTAAAAGAAAAAAAATTGTTCTATATATTACAATTTACAGAAAGCAGAAAATTCACAGATATCAGGGTCCTTCATCATCTTCCATGAAAATTGATTTCACAAAACCCTTTTCATCAGAGAGTTAATCTCTGGGATATAACAACTCGTTGTGGGTCTTTTGATACCTGAGAAAATGCAATAAAAATTTGATATTTAGATGAAAATGATCAACAATAATCATGAAAGGGAATACCTTTTCAAAGAAGCAATGTATATACACCCTAAAAAAAATCATATTTTTCTACTGTTGATGAAAAAAACATAGCAAATTACGTAAAGGATCAAACAAATGATTGCAAAAGTTTAAAACTTACAGTAAAAAAGGAATTCCTCAGAATGTGAACAATGTATAGTTATGTTTTCTGGAAAAGAAGAAGAAAAAAAAAACCCAGCGAGGGGTAGGGCAAGGGAATGTTGGTGAAGGATTGTAGAAATCAAATATTCCCAGAAATCAATGTTGTTATAATAAAGAAATCCAAATTTTTGAATAAAAAAATCGAATTCCTTGTGTTTTTTTTTGCAGAAAGATGATGATCTCAGAGTTTTCTCTCTTCGACCATCTTTGGTCTCTCCAGGGCCAAAGGGTGGTGCCTTCTCTCTCCTCCCTCTCCCTTTTCTTCCCTTCTCTCACAATTTGTATTTCCTTCTTTTTTTTATTTTAAATGATTTAAAGTTTTATAAAAACACCAATTTCACAACCCTTAAAATTCCTTGTAGTTTTGGTATTCGTTTCCGTATTTTGTAAATTAAAATTACATACGTACTTAAATCTTGAAAAAAAAGGAATTATGAAGATGAATGAATAATCGTGTATTTTTAATTTAGAAAACTTTTTTGATTTTCTTATTAAGACAAGAAATATTGATTTCGACAGTAGGATGGGACCTACGAGACGTGCCTGCCTGACTTATACTTTAATAGTAGAGCCGGCAATAAAATAGTAACTCTTTCTGACCGTTGGATAACATTAATCTAACGGTTTTCAGATCATTCTGGATACTGACCAGTGAGCATTACCACACAGGATAAGTGTTGCTTCAGTTGATGTGCATGAACATCATCAATATTTAACTACATGCCTCCCATCACTTCTGCAATGTCAAACAATTGCATTTAATATATTTTACTAAAAGTCAAATCAACGATGATGTTAATAATTTTTGAAAAAATTTCGCTGGAATTGGTTTAGGTACTCATCGGTTTAAATTTGATCTAACCGAATTTTTTTGTAGAGGCTTATTGAACCAGCCTGGTTAAGTTGTGTAATTGCCACAAAATCCATAATTAATCAAACACCAATAACATTAGGTCTTCAATTACAAAACATGTGGTCTTAAAAACAAATGCCACATTTATAATTCACACACAGAAAAACTGAAAACAAATAATCAATCTCATGGTAAATTCGTGTTGCCTTCAAGAAAAATAAGAGGCAAAGATTTTAATCTATTTATTACATTAATTGAATTGTACCATTGAAAAAATTGGTCTCTGGTTTTATGTATTGTGCTGGCGAGAGGGATGAACAATCATCTCCTGCAAATAGAAATTTTACAGAAAAAGATGTATTAATTAAAGAGGTCCAATGAAACTATATTACAAAAGATTATTTTAAAGAATTTAATTTTTGTAGAACTTGGCAAAGAGTATTTAATACCTGAGAATAACGAGCGTGATCATTATGAACGTAAGATGTTTTAACAATCGTTTCCCATTTCGTAGACTCAAGAACTTTTGGATTCACTAGTTTCTTCGTACCAGTTTGACCCAAAACGACGCCGTATTGTCTGGGGTTCACCGGCGGGAGAAGGTTGCGTCGGAGCCAAGGACGAGATGGAGTCTCCGGCAATGGTGGAGGAGATATCTCCGGTGTATAATCCGGCGATGTTTTGAGAATAATTCCTGACTTGGACTTTCTTCTGTTTACTTCCTCTACAAGAAACCTCGAATCGGGCATTATCGTACGTTTAGCCCTAGACGGAGTTGAAACGGAGTTTCTATACATTCTGATTTCTCCAGAATTTGAATAGTTAGGCAGAATTTCTCTTTTTGCTCTTGTTGGATACAGTTCTTGAGACTTGCTTATTCCTCTGTTTAGCCTTTTGAAGCTCTCTGGAGTTCCGAGAAAACCGGTTTCCGAATGAGAGGTTCGGTACGGAGAAATAAAACCGGAAAGACGCCTAGTTGACCAGTCTGGTAAACCGGACTGATCACCCGAATGTTTCGAAACCGGGTTTGCTCGTGAATCTAAAGGAACCGGGTTAAGAAACTTGAATGAGTTCTTCGCACAGAGCCTAGGCAAGAATCCGCAGGCCTTTTTGGTAACATTTGGGCAGATCTTGTTATCACCATGATCATCATCATCATCTTCATCCTCATCTTCGTCTTCATCGTCACCATAATCGATGTTTAAATCGTCATAAAGACTCTGAACAATGGCAAAATGTTCATGTTCTGCAGCTAATTGACTTCTTTGACGAATTACAAGAGCTTCTCTGTTCGGAATGATTTGCTTCTGCTCTGAAGAGTTATAAGAAGATTGATGTTTCTGATGTGTAGAAGCCATTGCTTTGGCAGCAGGCAAGAATCTCGACATCATAAGATCGAGACTTTGTCTAGATTTCTCTTCAATGTCAGATTTCTCACCATTGTTGTCGATTTCGCTAACTCCACTTGTGCTGCAATTAACAGAGAAGCTCACATTTGAAGAAACCGTATCCAAATCTTCATCTTCTTCATCGGTTTCTAATAAACCTGATTCTTGAATCAATGTAGCCATGTCATCTTTTGGTTTCCCTGGGATTTTCTCCCACACAAAAGGAATTGAAGCTGCTTCTGTGAGATGATCAAAGCTTTGGTCTGGTAATACAAAAACCGGCGATTCTTGTTTTGTGCTCCGACAGGATCGAAGTTCAGGTCTTGTAATCATTGTCTTCTTGTTCTCTGATTCACTCAAATCCTCTGTTCTAGTCGAAATCCGCCTTATTGATGGTAATGGAGCATACAGATTCAATTTCTTCCCTTCCATTCTTAGACCAAAAAGAAAAATTAAACAACAGAAGAAGAATAAGATAGAGATCAGAAAACCACTGATGTATTTGAGAATATAGTGTCCTTATTAAAGTAGTAGACTATAAGAAAATGAAAATTATAAAATAGATTGGAGATATTGTAAATATAATTAGATCACCGAATGTCTGGCGGCGAGATTGAAGGCTGGAGTTTAGGGATTATAGTATATGAATGTAAAAGAAGTGTGTGACTTAAGAATTGTCAATAAAAGAGACTTTAAAGGTAAGAATTTTCTCTTTGATCATTTTATTTCATTCTTAAAACAATTTAAGTGTTATTTTAATATTTTCCGTCAGCAAAATTTATGTTTTTTTAAAATTTGATTTAATATGATTGAGCTTATAACAAATCCCATCCCCCACAAAGATTTGATTGAAATATAATGATGAGATCAACCACTTTTGTTAGCAAACGGCGTCGTTATACAATAGAAAACAAGAAGGATTAGACAAATCCTCAGGCAAAAACGTGATGGAGTGGTTGTGTTTTAAGCTTAGACTGTTCTTTATAAAAGTAATGAAACACATTAAAAATGACAAAATTGAAAGAAAAAAAAGACTTTAATGTGAGGCAAAGAAGAAGCACTAGTGTGAAGTGGACCAACTTCATTGGTAATGTTAACACATGTTGTTCTGTCCTTTTCCGAGCCACACAACGTTTTATCATGGTGCACTAATTTTCTTTATTTTCTCAATGTACCAATTAATTTGTTCAAAGTCTTTAATGAAAAGTCTTGGGATTGCCTCGACGGCGGTTGATAAGACTCGATTTAAGAGTATTAATTATTTAAAACTATACTCAACATTTCCCCAAAAAAGAAAATTCTTAATTGCTGAATAACTGGCCTAAATGGTAAATAACTCTTCAAATGTCTTTCAAGATGTAGGCTTTATATAACACACAAATTAGCATTTGTTTTTAGGCTATATAGCATACCTAACTTTTAAATTACATGTGGAGATTCATTTTTTGGTATTAACTCCCAATAGGTTTTTTATTTTAAAAGCTAATCTATAAAACCCAGTAGATAATATGAAAAAGGTAATAAAATTTGTTTTTTATGGTAAATTAACATTTCCTAAAAACCAATTCTCCAGAAATACTTTTTTTTTTTGGTAAAAATGTTAAGATATTATACCATTTTTTCAATTTTTGAAAGAAGTACATGGATTACTAAGAAGGAAGAATAAATGAAAGCTACATAAAAGACGAAAATACAAACGATCTGAGATACAATTACAAGACAACTCCAGAAAGATGAACCGCCGATACAGTTTCAGTAGAGAGAACGATGAGATTGCCACGAGAGACCCGGCCGAAAGACAGCCCCAAAACTCAAACCTAGCGACTCCTACAACTTTCCACAAAGTACCTGCATGAAACCCGAACATGACCACTGCAGCTATCAATACCGAGAGGACCCTAATCGGCGAGTCTAATCCATTGCTACTCTAGAACTGAACCCGCAAATCGAAGGAAACAACATCGAGAAAAAACAGATTCACAACTACCAAAACCCAACCGGAGCAAACAACACTCCACTCTAGCCCTAATATGGGAAAATCCCCAATTTATCTAACCTCGTAGTCCCAATCCATCAAACACTAGATTTAGCCGTCATCTAACTAAAAACTAAAACGAAATGATATAAGTTACATGAGCTTAAGGGAGAGATGAGGAAGGAGATATTATCGAGATTCCGATGAAATTCCGGTGAGGATGACATCGTCAGCGGCGGTGGTGATGACTGATCGGACCATGGACCCATAGTGGCAAACATTGTCCTCAGATGAATAAAACTCGGCGGATCTGGTCTGAAGCCTCACCATCGGACGAGATCTGTGGAGATCTTCGGCGAGTTACTCAGAATTGAGTTCGCCGCCTCACAACCCGTCGTGACACGCAGAAGGAGAAGAAGGGGAGACCCATCACGAGCATCTTCTCGCACCACCGTCGAGCACTCAAAGAAAACACGGTGAGCTAAACCGGAGAGTGTCTAAAACGTGCTACACGATATGTCGGTTGAATCAGCGACGACGAATGACCGAGAGGAGAGGAAGATCAAATAGCAGAGTCTTTTCTCGGCGGCGGTGAGACCGGCAAGCCGCATGGAAGGGAGAACGATGGTCATAAGAGAAGAGTTCGAGGAGAGAGAAAAAGTTTTGAGAGGAAAAAGAGAGAGAAAATTTAATATGTTGTTCAATGCTAACCTAGCTCTAGAAATATTTATAAGTAAATTTAGGTAAAAGTAACAAAAAATGTTGTGTTTTTCTTGTTTATATAGATTTTAGAAGTTAGTCTTTAAATTATGGGTTAAAGTAACAAATTGAGTTAGACTAACATTTTTTAATTTTAATTTGTGTCAACTGATTAGGGACAAACCAATTTGATTTAATGTTCTTTATTAATTTTAATACATAAAATTGAGTACTCGAGAAAATCCCATTTAAAATTGTTCATCTCTTTTCTTTTAGTTTTTTTTTTTTGGAAAAGAAAAAGTGAAAATAAGTTTGGTTGACCAAAATCCCTAAAATTGCGGGAATGAAAAGGACAAGGACATAAGTATCCTTCACATGGCAGCCACTCACTTCTGCCCCACCAACACACTCAATCTTTGTAAAGGCCCAATAGCCCATTTTAGTTAGGCCCATTTCCTGACCCTTCATGACAAGAGACTCATCATTCAAATCGCCACAGTTTTCTCTTTTCAGCAACTTGTCAAGAAATTGTATATATTTCTCTATTTCTGATTGGAAATAAAAGAGGCTACCATTAATTATTTATGTGCTCAACCTTTTACCATGCCAAATTACATAAAACAACAAATAGAAGACTAATAATAGCAATCTTATAACCTTTTCTCGGTAAATGTATGAATTAAATTATTAATTCTGCTTACTAATAATGTGGGACATCTTAATAAAATACCAAGATTGATGAAATAATAGTATGGGACATTGATGAAACTAATGATATAATCATGCATAATAAATAAAGAAAAAAGGTTTACCAACGACATAATCAATTATTAGAATGTCATGTAGTTGAGATGAATCTGCACTGCTAGCATCGTCGTGGTTTAGTAGTGTTGGAAAAAGGATAAGAGGCAGCGATTGTACGTTACTCGATTTGATCCCCATAAAATTAAAATCACACTTTACGTAGCATTTCAAAAATATTTACCTAATTTCCTCTGGTTCCCGAATATAATCGACATTAAAACATCGATCATACATTACCTGAATTCGAATCATCCAAATTATCAAAAAAAGAAAAAAAATGAATCCTCATGGTGGCCAGCAATTCTTCCATACAAAAGATTTTGTAAGATTCTGAAGTATTTTTTTTTTCTTTTGTTATGATTCAAACTAATGTCTTCCCAAACTGGCTTTAAACTCATTTGTAATGAACGAGTTAAGTTGACAAAAACTATATAAGTAATTGTAATAGTGTTTAATAGTAACCTTCATTCTATTTCCTGATTTATTTATTGAAGAAAACAAGGAAAGAAACATTTATAAGAACGTAAGAAAGAAAACATAATAACGTTTTATTCAACGCTAGAACGTAAAAACTAATACAAGGATTTATAGCAATAATAACTATAGTAATAATAATCATATAAATCTTACTCTATCATCTTCTCAGTGAGCTTAGCAAGTGATGAAAGATACGTATCTTCTTCACTATTACCTTCAGGCACATCCACCACGTAACTTTCCACCACCACCGTCTTCTCCGCCACATCATCCGACGAAGCAACCACCGTCGTCTTCGATCTGTAATTAGCAAGCCTATGGTTACCACCGATGATACTAACCACCATCACGTGATAGCTCATCGTCTAGCTCCTCAAGTCTCTCAGTTTTGAAATCTGCCGCAAGGCCGGAGACTAAAGTCACGTCCCGGACGGAGCCTTTGCCTCCTCCTTCTTCTCCGACACCGGAACGCATAGTGCAACTTTTAACGAAACGTTGATAAGCTTGTGGTTTGTCGAAACGACGTAGTGTGGACCATACTAGTGGTAATGGTGCTTCGATGATCTTAACTACACTAGAAGGACATCGTTTTCCTTCAGAACTTTCCATTTTCTGTTAAGAAATTTTTGTAATAATGATTTTGTCTTTTATCGACTTTTATTTCCGTGTCGTATCTTTAGAATTTTCGTATGACTTGTTAAGTTCTAAAGCGTGTCGAACGAACTACAAATAAATGAAGGCAAACACCGCCTAAAATAATTTTTTTTACTATTGAAATATGAGAATATATATGCAGTGCCGTGTATAGGCTTACGGAAGCCTTAGGCAAGCTATAAAATATATAATATTTTTAGAATTTTATATGTATGTTTTTTTAATATAATTTTGTTTTATCAATAGAAACAATCTATAATTTTAATATAGTAAGATTTAAAACATTATAAAAAACATTATAGAAAATTCTTTTGTAAAAAAATTATAGTAACATAACATTTTTAACCATTTAAAATTGCTTATAGTTGTAGAAAGGAAAAATAACATTAGCTTTGCACATAAATTGTGGCCTTCAATGATATAAGAAAAAAAAAAATTGTGGCCTTCAAATTTAATAAAGTTTAAGAGGCCTAAGGCAATTGCATTTTTTAAAACTAGGAAGGCACGACTCTTTATATATGTATATATTATAGTATTATATGTAATAGGGAATCTCTGGTGACATGATCTGATATATATGTATATAGTATAATCGAACTCAAAAGTTTCACATTACATGAGGAATTCGTTAAAAAATAATATAATTTCTTACGAATTCGTCATGTAATGTGAAACTTTTGAATTCGATTCGGATTTATCTTACTATATACTAACAAAAAATCAAATTACGATATAATTAAACTACGCAATATATATACACAGATATTTTGTAAAAAATAATTAATTCATGTCGGTACGTATATTTATGAAGTTTTATTTATGGTTTGTATATAGACGATCGATATTTATAAATTATACTCAATTATGCATGCATTTTTTCTTACACAAGAAGCAATTGCTTATAGTTAGAAAAAAGAGTTACTACATTTCTTATTTTCGTTACTTACAGATTCTGTTTTATTACATAGTCTCTAATTAGACACAAGTCATATTGCCATCAACGATACACTCACCTTGTCTATAACTCATTTAACAAACCTTTTGTATATTCGAAATTTTCTTTTGTTTTAATATCTTACTTAATAAACAAAAAAATATAAACTTACAATCGTATGAATAAGATTTAAATATCTTACCAACTGATAAGATTCCCTAATTTCATGTATCAGTTTTTTATTTTTATTGCCCAATGCATGATAATTATAAGTTATGTTGCAATTTATGTAAGAAAACTAGTAAGTCGTATGTGAAGTTTAGTCTAGTGGCATATGGTAAGTCTACTAAAAGTATGTGCACTTGCATGTCCAGAGATCGAGCCCTACTAGTTACACTATGTAGGAATTTGGTTAATGGGCCGAATCAGTTGTGGTCTATTGTTGAAAAAAAAAAAAAACTAGTCTGTTTATTTTGGATGTTTGCTGCAGCATTAATTGTTTTGAGAGCTAAATATAGATATGTGCCCAGGAGCTAAATTACAGATCTAATTTAAATCGGAAAGCTCACTATTGAACTTTAGCGGAAGATACACTTGTTTACAAACCAAGAAACCCTTTAAGATTCATATTCTTCTCTTTGAAACCATAATTTTCATGACATTGTTTAGAAACCAAGAACGAGGCGCCTATCCATGATCCTCTTTGATGGGTGCATAAAGAATGTTTGAACCGAAAGTCCGTACAGTTTCGTGAATAAGAACCAGAATAATTCATTCAATCATCTCCCCAAAGTGTCAACTAGCAAGGACAAGGATAAACAATCTTTTGGACTGACCCTAGCTAGGTTTAGGTAGCTACTAGACCAGAATCTCTTGCGTAATATGAAGATTTTAAATCTGAATTTTCATAGAAATATCTGTGAACAGAATCATGAACAGGTGACGAAACAGAAGCGTCCTGGAGCTGTACCATTTGCTTTCCTCACGTAGTGTCGAGATATTCGTTTATTGTTTGGTTAGAAACAGCTCGAGACATGCTCAAAGATTCACATAAGAAAACAAGTGACCATTCATATAATTCATTCCCTTTGTCTTTACGCAGATATCGTCTAGTTGGAGACAGACTGGTTAAAGATGTATGGTTGTCTTCTTGGAACAAACATCCCTCATGGCTGGTTTAATACCCTTTCTGTTGTTGACTCTATGTTTTTATCTAAGTATTTGTTTTTATCTAAGTACTTGTTTACAAGTTTCTATATATTATACAACAAAATCGTCAACTTTTTGACCATCTTATCAGCATTATGCATTGACAAATTTTCTTGCAACTGAATCAGCTACCTTTGTTATTAAGATACAAGAAAATTCAGCGATTTAGTTGTTCAACATAAGATAACATGATGCTTGACGGATTTTAGCCAATCAGAAATTACTTAGAAATTTCTTTGGAAGTACCTTCTGTCGAAAATTTCATCACATTTTTCATTTTTTATTTGTTTTACTAAAAAAAACATGTGTACAGTATTAGTAATATTAAATCATTTAAATAAATGATTCTATATAGAGTCACTTATTAACAAATGACTCATTATGTAATTTAACATCATTTATAATAAATGACAATATTTTTGTATCTTTTACAACCGCATGGGACATCAGATATAATATGATGAAAATAGTTGCATCAATTATTTAAATTGATACTAATTATTTGAGTCACAACTTTAGAGTTATTTTTATAAGTGATGTAAATAACGATTGTATCAATTAAAATTGATGCAAACAAATAAAATAAATGACACTATATGTCTAGTTTCTTGTAGTGTTTGTTTTTATCTAATCAAGTAAATAATTTCTTTTCTCCACATCAATCTGTTTCTACCATTGCAAGTAAATTTGTTTTCTTGCACAATAACATTATGAAAAAAGTTAGACGCAAGTTAAAGTCTATTTAAACAATTACGTACAAATGAGAAGTTGCGTTCACCTAAAATTTTGATTATACTTTGTTTTAACAAATTTAAAAACCTAATCAATACTTCGAAACTCATGAATGACATATAAAGAACCAGCTACCTATGCAATTTTGGTGTTATATAAAAACAACCTTAATCGTAATCAGACCAGAACCCCAAGCCATGCATCATTATTAAATACTTTGGTCCATGGCTAATATATAGATTAGCTGTAGATATTAACTTAGGTTTAACTAAAGAAGTTCGTATATTAAATGACAACAATTATATGCACAAATAGCCTCTTTCCGGGAATCTGGGGTTTTTAAAAACACTTTCTACCGACTCGATGGTTTTAGCTTCTTGTGATTATCTAAAGACAGCTTGTACGCATCTTATTCATTTATCATCAACATGATCAATTCCCGGTTTGATCCTAAGTTCGGTTTGCAACATAATTTCTAATTTGGTAATGGTAGTTTAACTGGTTTCCTTCTATTAAGAACTAGTTAAGCAGTCATTAATGTAAATTAACTCTGTGGCTGTTTCTCATGTTTTCACTCGAAAATCCTTTTATAACAAATTAAAATATATGTACATATATATATATATATGCATACGTATGTATATCTACATTTATGAAGTAATGCTTAACTACATATACACCAATACCATACATGTAATGCAAGACATACATACCTATGTACTTGTGATCATTCTAGCATGTGTACCATACATCATGATGCATGCAACGTACAGGAAAAATATGTCACTAAAATACATTCTAATAACTAATAACAAACAATAACATTCTAACAGTTGGGACACACTCTAATAGCTAATAACAAACAAAAAGAACTTACATTTTAAACATATTTCCTCCCTCAATCATATGTGATTTTGAGTACCAAATTGGTATATATCAATATGTGTATATTATATGATGGAATCAATCACTCACTATTATTTAATTAAATCTGATATTTCAAATTTTGTGGTCTAGATATCCAGAGGAATAATTCCAATTAAATAAAAGATCATATGAAACTTGAAAATTATTTTTAAAAGAATAGAATTTAAAATTGCTTACCTATATTGGGAATTTTTTTTTAATATGATAAATTATCAAGTGGAGGACTGATTATTAGTGGAAGAGTTTGCAACATCCTTCTTAGCAACAACGGCGTCGTTTTTAGTCTTCCTTCTCTTCTTCTTCCTGTACGGAATTCCACGAGCCTTGGCTTGAGATTCTCTTACTTCCCTCAAGTGAACTCGGATCGACCCGTTTGCAAACGGGTTAGTATCAGGTGACCCGCCTCCATGTTCCTCATAAGCAGCTCTCAACCGTCCGATCAAAGCATCTAAGCTTCCCCAAGCTTGTTTAAGAGGACACGTGCAAGGTCCTGGTGGATCAGGTTGTCCAAAGAAGACACAAGCTTGGTGATGTACTTTAGTCTTACCAAACTGGTCCAAGTACCTGAGGAAACTTAACACGTGCGTGTAATCAAATTGAGACATCATCAACGGTGGATTTTGTGATTTTAGGTATTGAACAAACGTGTTCCAATCGCGGCGTTTCTGCGATTCGTAGCGGCTGAGTGGTTGCTGCGGTTGAGGAGGAAGTGGTTGTTTCGGGTGGGTTGAGGAAGAAGATGGATGATCCGGTGGATCTTTCGTCGGTGTGTGATGATCAGAAGACATTATTAGGGAATTCTGATTTTTTTTTGTTTAGTTGATTTTGTTTGTTTGTTATTATATTTTTGGTTATGAGGAAATTGAAGGTTTAAAAACGAGAATAAAGTAAGGGAAAGAAATAAAGATACGGAGACATAATGGAACGAGGTGAGAAAAATATTCAATTATTCAAGATAAAATCATTACTATGTACATAAGTGACGATAAATGTTTATCATTTCATGTGAATATCAAAATCTTCATTTTATTCTAAAATATGTATATATATTGCAGCAATAATGAATAATAAAACAAAAAAATGATGAATTATTCCCTTTTTAGCTAATCTTTTAGTTTACCAAGTCTTGCATTTTTATTATCATATATCATTTTATCTCATTTCATATATTAGTTACTAGTTATACGTAGTAATATTTAAATAGTGATAACTACATATACAAAAAAAAATAAGTTAGCAAATATATATATATACAAAATATCATGTACATAATTACTTGGAAATGTGAAAGCTCTATTGTTTTTACAGAAACAACATTTATATATGTGAAGGGCCAATCTATATAGTTTAACAATTGAAGAAGATCCACTCAATGAGATTTTATCCCTTTTTCATATATTTGATTACATATAATATGATTTTAAATTTTGTATTATGTTAATGTTAACGTTCACACGTTACTTTCTATGACTCCTTGTGTCACCATCCTAATAAAATTGTTTATCAACGTACAAAACAATTCAGATAATTTATGCTACAAATTAGTAAAAATTATTATTATTAGTATTATTATTATTATTAGTATTATTATTATTATTATTATTATTATTATTATTATTATTATTATTATTATTATTATTATTATTATTATTATTATATGTCAAAAAAGAGAGAATAATATTTCAAACGATGGGACCCTTGAGAAGGTGCTCTCCTTCCTTTATAAAAAAATTATTCTAAAATATCAATTTTTTTTGTTATTTAATTTGGTTTGTTAATTATATGTTTTGGCCACTGATGTGGCTAATTAATTTACACACTGTTATGATATACCCTTCTTTTAAAATTCCTTAAGAAAATATTAGTTTAAGCTATCCATTGTACGTCTAGCAACCAAATCAATCATTATAAGTTTTAATAATGATTTATTTTTTAATTTCTTCAACTTGCTTAAATTAGTGGCTATTGTTGAATTATGTAGCCTATTATATCTATAATAACTTTATACGAAAGAAATATATACTATAATAATAATCATTATTATACACAAATAACGTTGATAAATGATGATGACCTTCATTATCCTAGTCGTAGCATTACCCAATAACAATGAATCAGTGAGTATTATCCTAGTAAGTTTTTCTTTGTGTTTTTTATTAACTGTTTAATTTTGTTATGATTTCTACAAAAGTCCTCTCGTGCACGTGAAATAAAAGTTTCCTCAATATGAGACAAATAGTGAAACCAAATTCATATATTAGCATATACTTTGTACTGTATATTTAGATGGAAATGGAATATCAATTAAAATAACATATCATTTTGTTGGTAAAATAACTAAAATAAGATATCTTAAACGATACAATTAGTGATTGCTTAAGCAAAAATGTGTCTGAAAGTGGACGTCGCATAAGATATTAATTGGTTTCCATTATCTTACTATGAATGCTAAAAAAGAACAAAACAATCTTTTCCTTTAATCTGGCTTTAATTATACTTATTAATGTAGAATGAATTCATTGCACTATTACATGTTTGAAATGAACTTATAAATCAATACGTTTGATGATTGATATATATAACTATGGTTGCTCAATGGTGATGGACAAGAAGTACAAGTTCGAGTGATAAGTTCGAAGACAGTAAAACCAAAAGAAAGACAAATACCTAAAAAGCATGAAAATAATGAAGTAAAAGAGAAGACATAATAATTAAAGACTGGAATATAAATTTGATATACACATTTAGTACCCTCTGTCAGGAATAAAAATGTTGCAATTTCAGTAAAATCTAGATTCCGGTTCACCGGAATCTGACGAGAAAGAAACCCTAAACATAAAAGCAAATTTAGACAAGATTTTGTAAGAGAAGATCTTGTGTGGGTCAATATATCTTTCGATATACTTTTGTCCAAAATTCCACTCGATACAAAAATAAAATCACGTGGACTTGGGTCCATCTGTTTTTTCACCTGGGATCAAATCTATCGTATTATTCCCCAATTGTATTTTTTGGCTCATGACAAGAATGAATTTACTTTTGGTTAAGAAAGTTACAATTAAGAATGTTTTTTCTTTTTGTTAAAGTTATAACAATGTCTTTCAATTGTATTTTTCTTCTGTATTTTGACACGAAATGATGCCGTAAGTTATGACTAATAATTATTCATCTTTAAGCTAATGGTAAGAGAAACCATTAATTGGAATTAATGCTACTCCATTGTAACCTTTTACTTTTTAATTTCAATAGGCTATTATATAACAATTTATACTATGTTCTCATATTGAGAAAACGATCTTCCATATCAAATCTTTCAAAATTAATTTTACCTATCATTTAGCGTATGATTCATGTATCTTTGCAACCAAAATACTTTACGAATACAATAATTAGTTTTTGTGCAATTTTAACTTGTATCTAAAAAATGCAAATCAATTTCACGAAATAGAAAATAATTAATCATATATACAAAAAAAAAGATTTTATTTTCTCCCTATTGGTCTACTTGACAATAAGAAGAGTGAAATCGTCTTTTAAATGGTTCATGAGGCAATTAACTTCTTATACATTCCAATCTTTTTTATTTCTCAAATTAAAACTCCATAACTTGCATTTAATTTTCATAATTGTAAGTTACATCTATTAAATTCACTCATACAATAGTCCACATTAAATTTTATTTTTGTCAACACTAGGCCACAACTAGTCGGCCCATTAGCCAAGTTTTTACATAATATAGACAATAAAATTCAATTTCTGGATATGCAAGTACATCTGCCTTTAGTGAACTTACCATCTGCCACTAAACCAAAAGCTACTTGCTAGTCAACATTTAATTTGAAGAGTTATATAAATTTTTTATTCTAGGCTTCGAGTAATCTTTTGGATTAGTCTCTCCACTGTTTTGGTACCTTGGGTTTGGTTGAAGAAATTTCATTAATACAATAATCTAAGCGTCCAAAACGGTGAATTCTATAGTTTAATTTTCTGCCTCAACAAAACGGCTAGGTTGGAGTGAAAATCTCTTTTCATTGATCCAAATGAAAATGTTTTTTACATATTAATTTTAAAATGTGTAACTTAAGATTTTTTTCAACTTACCTTTTAATGCTTCATAATTAATATTTAATTAACCAAAAATGTAACTTAAATATTTTTAAACTTCCAAATGTAAAATAGTTTTTACTTATTTTTTCATTCAAGTTAAAATGCTTAACATAAAACTTTCATAACTTGACTGTTACTTTCTTTTTAACAAAGATATTAATATTAATAAAACTCCCTAAAACAGAAAATAGTTTACCAATAAAGAATTACAAGTTCATTCTCTAATATAATGAGCGAGAATATCAACTTTATAAAGAAAATGATCTGAAAAACTATTCAACCTTGAGAACTCTTCAAGATAGAGAAAAAAAACCGATCACTCCTTAAAATTGGATACCATCTTCAGGACATCAACACAATCTGTCGCCATCTCAATTTCATGGAATTATAGAGAGATTAAACTTTCCATCACCCATAACACTACTTTAATTTTAGAGTGAAAAGCAGAGAGACTTATTCTAATTCCATGGGCACCCGAACACATTTCTTCAGTAGAATTAGGGAAGCAAAGCTAGCGAATGTCTGAACTTGACTACTACTTTAATGATGTCATTTTAGTTCTCCTCTCATAATATAAAATTATCAAATTTCACCAATTTAATGATCTATTTTCAAGTGTAACGGAAAACAAGTTTTATTATACTGAATTTAAATTTTGACGAAATGGGTACCTAAATATCTCAACTATATGGTTCATAACCCTTACTTAACTAATTACAAAAAAATGTAACTGAAATATATCACAATTCACCAAATAATTGGTATACTATCTGAATCAATTTTTATTTTTTTTGTCAACAATTGGATCGACAAGACCCGATCTATAGCCTAAAGCTCACCCTTATAATCTTTTTTAAGCTACCATAATGCAGTGGGTAGGAATCGAACTCTGGTGCCAAATCATTAGATGAATCATCTTAACCACCAGAATAAGAACAACTCGACATCTGAATCAAATTTTAAACTATACAAAATATATAACCAACTTTTTTTTACAACATTAGTTGTCCACTTTTCAATTAGTTTTTAGAACTCTTCTTTAAAAGTATAATGAAATTTTTTTTACTCTACTTAATTAAAACTTTGAAATGATTAAGTGATAGGTACTAAGTTTTTGCAACTCACACTAATATAACCTTTTAAAATGATTAAATAATAACCATTTCAAAAACATCCTCTTCCAAAATGTAAGAAAAAACCTTGTACTATTCCATAACAAAAATAAATTTAAACTTTTATCTAATTATATTTACACATTTTTACTCCACAACATTAAAAGAAATCATCAATATATAAACTATATTCCATATTTGTTTCAATCACTCTTTTTTTCTATTCACCTATTGTAAGCAATAACATTTTTATATTAAGTATTGGCTTTTTATATATTTTCGATTTAACTACAATTTACATAATCATATACATAAGAAATCTTTTATTTCTTTCAACCTATTATGTTATTTTCCAACATAATCATCTATATAAGAAAATCTTTTATATTTAAATAATTATATGTAATCGTAAAGAATTTGAGTGTGTTACATCTAATGTCCAGGAAAAAGAAAGAAGAAAACGGTCAAAATGTAAGTAGTAAATTTTTTCTTTCTATTAGGTGTTGGATTCTCTCTGTTCAAGATAATTTATCCATTACAAGTTATAAAGAAAGAGAAAGTGAAAGTAATAGTTGTAAGTTAATATGAGTACTCTAATGACTAAGAGGAACAAAATGTATTTCTAATATTTATAACAATATGTATATATGTTTCTGTATGAGATAAACCTCAAAAACTCTTTTTGTTGTTGATAATTTAATTCAAGTTGAATCAATAAATGAGTAATTGAAGTCAGATTTTTGGGTTTGTCACCTTTTTTATGTAATCTATGATTTATTTAAAGTTTGAAAATATAGTTTTATGTTGGTAGTCATGATGAAGTATATTAAACTTCCACTACAAGAAATTAGATATGTAGTATCATTTTTTATTTTTTTGCATCAGTTTTAGTTGATACAATCGTTATTTACATCACTTATCAAAATAATTATGAAAGTGGTGACTCAAATAATTAGTGCCAATTTAAGCAATTGATGCAACTATTTTCATTATATTATACGTGATATCTCGTGCGGTTGTAAAAGATACAATAATAATGTCATTTATTATAAATGATGTTAAATTACATATAATATGTCATTTGTTAATAAGTGACTCTATATAGTATCATTTATTTAAATGATATAATATTATTGATGCTAACACATTTTGTTATGTAGTGTTTTATCATGATGGACGAAGTAAACTGTAAGATTGAAGGTATAAAGGAATATGTATAAATTGACCTAAATGAGAAAAACTCAAATATGTCAACTAATAAGGTTAAAATTATATATTTTTTTAAGATGGGTGGATTCATTAGTTTGTTATATCATTTATAGCACATCTTGGTGATATGAATAAGCAAAACGAATGAGATGGTGTCAAAGAAATTGGTGAATATATGGATATTAAAATTGGTAAGTACATACATTTTCAAACTTTCTAATGTTTAAATTGTGTATTCTAAATAATATTTACTCTAATCCTTAATTCTTATACGCCTACAAAACTTCTAAATTAATGTCCAAATTTTGTAACAGAAAATATATTTAATACGTTTAAATGATATAAAAATTAGGTAAAGGAATATATCTCACATGTTAATCTGATGTAAGATTGTGTAATATATTTGATGATATCTACTCTAGTGAATTTTACAAATATTTTTAGGAACTTTTAGAAAACTCCCAAATTAATTTAAAAATTCTGTAACCAATATTTTTACAAAAATGTGTTATAATCAATAATTCTAACATATAGTTTCAAAAATCGCCATTTAATGTGTAACCAAACAAGTAAAAAATAAATTTTTATAAACAAATATCACTTTACCCACTTATATATTGATACTTATATAAAACTGTTATAAAATGATAATACAACAACACATGCATATGCCCCACGGATTACCACCTAGTACAATAAAAACATAAAATAAAATTCTTAAAAATTTAGAAAAACATTAGAGTTCTTAAAATTAAAAACAAACATTAAAGTGCAATACATACATTTCGACTTGAACACAGCCATACTCATACAGTAAGAAAAACATTATACTAACCTCTGAAAGGTTGAATCCTAGAAAAGTAAAAGCTAATACAGTAAGAAAAATATTGTACAACCTCTGAAAGGTTGAATCTGAAAAAGGTAAAACCTAATGAGCTGATGTTTTATTATAAAAATGTCAAAAGTAATCTCATATTTTATAGACATTTCCATGCACTTGTCCGGAGAAAACGTCTGATTTGTTCTGCTACCTCGTTCTTTGCATCCACCTTCTATGTCCCTTCATTTAGTTCTAATTTTTATCCTACATTTTTTACACTCCTACCATGCTTGTGACATCCAATCAATTTTCATCACAAACTACATCAATGCCTAGAATACATCCCATATATTGTCCATTCTAGACGTCCTGGAAACACGTTCGATTTCGTACCATATCATATCACAACTATCATTTTTGCCTTCATTACCAAACACATCTTATGAGCCAAATATTTCCTGAATTGATCTCCACCAAATGAAGCACTCACTCTCACATTGGTGGCATGTGTCATAATTTCAAGATTAAAGATATCATCCATTACCACATTCACCAGACGTAGCGAACGAACATCTTCTGCTTCATCCAACCAATTAAAAAACCAGCGGCCAGAGGTATTTTCGTCATTTCGGTCTACCTCTTTCTACCCCAAAAGAACTAAAACAAAAGGAAAATTGATAGGGGGTATAGGACACAATTTTAAATTAAAAAGGGGCATAAGACAAAAATCACCCTATTTTATATTGATTTATGATATTTTGATTTTTTTTTTTTATGTCACATTAGTAAATTGAAAAAATGAAAATATGAACATAACCTTGACTCGAAAATATTGTGGGTTTTGCTAGCATAAAGTGTTAAAAAATGAAGAGTTTCTTCTCCATAACTATTTAAAGACGCAAAGATAGAAAAAATTGCACAATTAAACTTAGTTAAATATAATAAATTTATGGATACTAAAAACTCGTTCTGAAACTAGTAGTATTCAAAGTGGTATAGAAGCTAATATGCAAAAAACCTATAAGTTTTTTTTTTTCTCTGTCATCTGTTGAATTTTCTAGACATTTTCACATCAGCAGTATGTCAAAAAAATAAAATAAAAATCATTTTTGATATGGCTAATTTTGTGTTTGTAAAATCAAGCAGTGATAAATGTTTATTTTACCAAGTCGTCATGGCTCATTTGGTTTTAACGATTCTTTTCGAACAAATGATTTACATTCTAATAGAAATTGCTGTACAAATACAAATGTTTAATTCCTCAATTTGTAAAATAAATAGTTAGAAAAAAAAACATAAGTGCCCAGTCCAGAATCTGATTGAGACTAAAAACTATAGGGCCATATATGACATTATCTCAGGCCCATTTAGAATTAATTACAGATGTGTAGTTGTCCGAAGAGATTTCAGATGTAATGGGCTGAATTAAAGACTGACTCACACACATAATTACAAACATAAGAATCTAACTTTGGTCTTCTCTAATAATTATTCATCAGAAACTTTAATTAGGCTTCAAATTAATAAAGAAAAGAGTCAAAGTCATATTTGTAATTAATTGTCACAGCTTTTATTCATTAAACTTCAGTTTCCATTTTCTGCGGGAGAGAGAAAGTGAAATAGAGACAATGCCGTTGGTGAGATTCAAGATACGGAACGAGCTAAGCTTAGGTGGGACGGAGCTCGACCGTAGCGCCGCCGTGGAAGATGAGGAACCCAAGGCGATTCTCGGCACTCTTGAAGTCGCTGGACTTATCGGCATCCTTCGTCAGTTAGGCGATCTCGCCGAGTAAGTTTTCTCGTCTTCTCCTTCTCGAATGTTATATACACACACAGCAGATTGAAATTTGTAGCTGATTTTGTTGGTTTCTAAGCTGTTTCCTGTGATTAGGATGACTATTAGCTCTTCAGTTTGATCTTAGTTCGAGTATAGGGGATTCAGTAATATTCTATACTTTGATTTTCGTTAGGGCTTTTGCAATGTTTTGGGTTTAAAAGCTCAGTTTGTAGACCTAGTAACTAATAAATTGTCTCTCGAGTAAGTGCAGCGTTCATTAGTTAATGGTTATCTGATGTCCTGGAAGTACCTCAGCATACTTAACTTCATTCTAAGACATTTGCTTTAACAGTAACAGTTGAAATGAAGTAAAGATTACTAATTTATCTGGACTTCCAATCTATGGATAATGAGAAATTAAAGTTTCTTAATGGGAACCAGGAAAACTGAGGTTTTGGTTGTTTACATGGGAGATACAAATGAAATAGGATTGTGCCTTTTGTTAAAAGACTTCAATCTCCTGTTATCAAAATCCTTTTTTTATCTTTCCCCCATGAAAAAAACATAAATATGCTCAAAGCACGAATGTCAACTGATAGAGAGTTCTTTAACCAGGTGGCATTTCTTACATGTAGATTTTCCGCAGAAGTATTTAACGGCATACAAGAAGAAGTGACTGTTACAGCATCTCGCTGTCAGAAATTGACAAGCCGTGTTAGACAAATAGAGTCAGCGCTTTCACCTCTTGAAAAGGCTGTTCTCTCACAAACGAGCCACATACATTTTGCATACACAGCAGGTACGGCTTTACTCTCATCTGCAAGCTCCTTGTCTTATTTTTGATTTTCTATTGTGGAGGTTCTCTATATCTGCATATCTGCAGACCACTTTTGTTGTCATATCCTGCACCTTACTTGTGTAGAGAAATGAAGCTTATATAAACACAGTCTTTCGCTTTTTGCTTCTGTTGTAGGCTCTGAGTGGCATCCTCGGATAAGGAATGGACATAGTCATTTTGTTCAGAGTGATTTGCCACTGTGTGTTATGGAGAGTTACGAACAATGCAGAGATCCTCCTCCTCTCCATCTGCTTGACAGGTAACGGACAAGCTTTTAGTTTCATCCTAATATAAATAGAAGTTAATGCATCAGATCTTTACTATAAAATGGCTCATTTTCTTCCTCCTTTCAGATTTGCTGTAGGTGGTCCTGGATCATGTCTGAGAAAATACTCAGACCCGACGTTCTTTAGAAAGGATTTAAGCAACCCCAATAAAGCAGATGAGGTCAAGGTACATAAAGATCAGGCTCACTGCAAAAGAAAGGTTTGTAATTATCTGGTTGGGTTTTGGGTCATACTGACTGAACCATTTGGAAAATTTCTTTTCTGCTTATGAACTTGTTTCGACTTCTTACAACTGTACCTTGTACCACGTTGACTCGTAAAATAACCTTGTTATTTGAAGAAAATATGATTTGTTAGACATCTCAAGTGCTATGGTTTATTTATTCTTTTGCTTTTTGGCTGTCTTCAGCTGATTTTGTACCTGATTTGTGCTCTGCTGAACTGACAGAAAAAGAGATTACCACAAAGAAACATTTGCCGATCAAATGCAGTGTCTACTTCTGATGAAATTAATGGGTGGGTGATTTTAAAATTTAGACTTAGTACTTCTCGTTCATTCATATTTTTGTATTTGTTGTGTACTTGAACTAGACAATTTCATTTGTTGACCTGAATTTTGTGCAGGGCTCATCTCAGTTCGCTAACTGATGATAGACAAACAACTTCTCAGAGCACGTCCACAGTGGACATGCTACGTAGCTCTAATTTGCAGGATTTATCTGATGTTATAGACCAATCTCATCTGCAAGGGCAGCCAGATGCGCAAGAACAAAGTGAAGCACAAGTACAATCAGATTTCCAAGAGTCATCAAAAGCTCGTGATTCTATAACTGGTTCAGGTTATATCGAGTATGTCATCAATCAGAGTCCTGTTGATAGGCCCAAAGTGAAGCTAGTAGAGGGTTTTCTGTCTGAGTCCTTAGAACCTGCTGATAGAATAGGTTCAGTTGTTCCTAAAGGGTGCCCCTCAGAAGACTTACAAGAGACTTGTACTTCTATTGTTTGTGATCAGAAGAAAGAAACACTTGAATCTGTGGTGGAGAAAAGCAGCAAAGATGAAAAAGTGTCAGAGATACATGAGTCCAAATTTGGCCCAGGAACACCAGACCGGGTAAGGCAAAATCAAAGGGAATTTGGTAGGACGTATAATTTTTTTGATGAGGTAGATATTGTGGGAGAAAAACAAAGTAAGAGCCCGGGCAACAGTATTGATGGAACACCAGGAATTAAGAACGAAGAAGAAAACAAGAGTGAACAAGGGAGTGACACTGACGAGTTTGTGGATGCACGTAATACAATTGAATCGGAATCAGAGAGTGATCTTGATGGAACAGAAAAACCAAAACTGGAGCATTATTTTGGAGATATTAGTACTTATTGTTCGGAAGATGCGATCAGTGACAACAATGATGGTTCAGAAGATATTCTTTATGAACAGATGGCACATAATCCACACAATGACAACTCTCTAAATAAATCTAAATCTTCTTCAGGATCCTACCTTCCTGAAGATGCAAATGTCTCCTGTTACTTGTCAGATCCAGTGTGTGGGAAAACTCTGTCTCAAGATGAGGCTTTTCAAAAACCAAGGGGATTTTTTCCCATGCGCCCGTATTTATGGGCCGAAGAAGCCTTTCCAGAAATAATGGCTTTGGAAGAAGAATCTGTTGCCGCACTTGCAGGAGATTGTGCTAATGAAAAGATCGCATGTGAAGAATCTATTTCTGCATGCCCGTCTCTGAAAGTTGCTACTCCTTCTGGAAATATCTTGCTGGAAGAACATTTGGCCAACTATCCATCTTTCGGGGAAGCTGAACCCCATGAAAAAATCTTGTCAGGACAGTCTGTTGCCAACAATCCGTCTTTTGTAAAAATTGTCACCCACGAAGAGATCGTGCCCAAAAAATATCTTCCCGATCAGTCTTTGGGAGAAGCTGTGCCTGACAATGCGACCTGGGCAGAAGAACCTGACACTGTTAACTCATCTTTTCGTAAAGCTGTTCAAGACAACAAAGTTTCAGCAGAAGTTCTGGATTCAAATAATTATGCGCCAGAAGCTAATTCACAAGAGAAAATCCCACTCGAAGAATTTGTTGGCATATATCCATGTTTGACAGAAGCGATTTCTGATGAAAGGTTCTTGACAGGAAAACCAGAAGAACCTGCCATAGCAAGTATGTCTCTGAAAAAAACCACGCCTACTGAAGAATTTTTGCCAGAAAAACCTTTGGAAGTCTATCATTATTTAGCAGAATTGCCTAAAGACAAGATCTTACAAGAAAAATCTATTAATTCTACACATCCATCTTATGCCAAAGTTCCTTCAGAAGCAAATCTATCACCAGAAGTTTCTGATTCCACAAAACTGTCTGTAGCAGACTCTGTTCCACAGGAGCAAATCTCACCTGAAGAATGTGTTGGCATCAAACCGTGTTTGGTAGAAGCAGTTACTGATGAAAGGCTCCTGCCAGAAGAACCTGTCACCACATCTCTGTCTTTGACAGAAGCCGTAACAATTAAAAAGGTCTTGCCAGAAGATCTTTTGGAATCATATCCTTCTTTGGTCGAATTGCCTGAAGAAAGGATTTTGCAGGAAGAAACTGATGATGCCATACATCCATCTGAAGCTGGTAGTGATAAGGAAATCTCAGCGGAGGTTTTTGCCTCTTCAAATTTGTCTGTGGAACCACAGAAGCATATGTCACTCAAAGAATATGTCGTTATAAATCAGTATCTGCCAGAAGCTGTTATTGATGAAAGATTCTTGCCAGAAGAACCTGTCACCACATGCCTAACTAATGATGCTACACGTCCTCTTTCTGAAGCTGTTAGTGATAAACAAATTTTATCAGAAATTCTTGATACTAAAGATTTGTCTGTGGCAGAAGCTGAAGATACATATCATTCATTGGCAGACTCTGAAGAAAAGATTTCGCATGAAGAAACTAATGATGCCACACGTCCTCTTTCTGAAGCTGTTAGTGATAAACAAATCTCATCAGAAATTTTGGATACCAAAGATTTGTCTGTGGCAGAAGCTGAAGATACATATCATTCATTAGCATACTCTGAAGAAAATATTTTGCATGAAGAAACTAATGATGCCACACGTCCTCTTTCTGAAGCTGTTAGTGATAAACAAATCTCATCAGAAATTCTGGATACCAAAGATTTGTCTGTGGCAGAAGCTGAAGATACATATCATTCATTAGCAGACTCTGAAGAAAAGATTTCGCATGAAGAAACTAATGATGCTATACATCCTTCTCTTTCTGAAGCTGTTAGTTATAAACATATCTCATCAGAACTTCTTGATTCGAAATATTTGTCTGTGGCAGAAGTTGCTGTGCAAGAGAAAATCTCACTTGAAGAATTGAATGGCATAGATTCATGTTTGGCAGAAGCTGTTCCTGATAAGAGGGTTTTGCCAGATGAACCAGTCACCACGTGTATGTCTTTAACAAAAGTTGTGCCTATCGAAGAAGTCTTGCCAGAAGAACCTTCAGAAGCATATTCTGTGGAAATTTTTCCTAAAGATAAGATCTCACAAGACAATTCTGATGATGCCACACATCCATCTTGTGCCCAAGGGGAAAGTGATGAAACCATCTCGCCAGGAATTCTTGATTCCACAAGTTTATCTGTTCCAGGTGAGCAAATCACACTAGAAGAATTTGTTGGCATAGATATGTGTTTGGCAGAAGCTATTCCACATGAGCAAATCACACTTGAAGAATTTGTTGGCATAGATCCATGTTCGGAAGAAGCTTTTCCTGATGAAAGGGTTTTGCCGAAAGAACCTATCACCTCATGTCTTTCTTTGGCAAAAGATGCGCCCATCGAAACAATCTTTCTAGAAGAACCTTTGGACGTGTATCCTTCTTTGGAAATATTAACAGAAGAAAAGATCTCGCAAGCAGAAGAATCTGAACACCCATTTCTTTCTGAAGGTGTTACTGATGAAGATACCTCGCCCCTAGAAAGTCCTGATTTCACATATCCATATCTGGAAGAATCTGTTCCGTGTGAGAAAACCTCAAATGAAGAACTTGTTGGCGCAAATCCGTTTCTGGAACTAGCAGTTCCCAACGAAAGGAGTTTTACAGACAGACCTGACATCGCACATCAGTTGTTAGCAGAAACTCTTTCTGAGGAGAAGAATTTGCCAGAAGAACCTGTACCAACTACATATCCGCCTTTGGTAGAAGTTATACCTGATGAAAAGACATCTCTAGAAGAACCTAATGATATATGTATACCTTCTGTGGAAGCTGTTTCTGATGAAAAAATCCCAGGGTCGGAAGCTCCTGGTTCCACTACAGAAACTGGTTTACACAACAAAACCTTACCTGAAGAACCTGTTGCCAGGGATCTGTCCTTAGCTGAAGCTGTTTTTGATGAAGAGATCCCAGGCTCAGAAACTCCTGGTTCCACAACAGAAACTGGTCCACACAACAAATCCTTCCCTGAGGAACCTATTGTCATTGATCTGTCCTCGACCAAAGCTGTTTTTGATGAAAAGATCCCATGCACAGAATCTCCTAGTTCCACAACAGAAACTGGTCTACACAGTAAAACCTTCCCTGAAGAACCTGTTCCCAACAACAATATTCTGCCAAAAGAACCTGCTGCTACATATCTGGCTTTGGCAGAAGGTATTCCTGACCAAAAAGTGTTTTTGGATGATGCTGCACTTTTATTATTTGCAGAAGCTATATTCGATCAAAAGTTCTCACCAGAAGTTCCTGATAACACGTATCCTTCTTTGAAAGAACCAGAAATGCCTGCTTCCCCACCTTCTTTGGTAACAGAACTTCCTTCTGAAAACGTCTTAGTAAAAGAAGGTGAAGCATATGATGAGACCTACACAGGATCTGATGTTTCTATGAATCAGAATAGTTGTTTCTCCAAACCAGAATCTGCTTATAGAAAAATTCCTTTGAGCAGTGGCACTGTCACTGTTTCTCCAGATACTCAGGAATCACTGTCAAATGGCACAAGTGTTGAACCAGTCAGTATATGGAGCAACGGCAGACTCCTTGGGCTTGCACCATTGAAACCTCCAGTTTTCGCTGAGCCTAATTCCGAAAGCAAACATATACAGAAAGAGATCAACGAAGTTAGTGCTCTTTCTACAAGGAAGCAGAAATCATCGAGCCAATCAGTTGAAAATTCTGAGAAGAGCTCACTTCCATTAGTTGTTTCAGATCCCAAGTCTCAACAACAGAGCAACATATTGAGTCCCACTCACCTGCAGTGCACTGCAACATCATTTAAAGTCTTTGGATTAAGTCATAGATTACTCATGGCTGGGTTTCGCGGAAACTCTTCTTCAACTTGCAAATTTGAGTCCATACCTACTACTAGCTATGATACCAGAGTAGCAGCTATCGATGACAAGACTCCACAAACTCATGGTGGCTCAAGCTTTGAGGAACAATTGGATTATGAATCATCTCTCCTTGGCTCACCTACTTCATCACCACCAGTTGAGCATATGAAAATATCATTCAACCCAATAGATGCCTCTCCCGTTTCCAAATTAAAACTGAGAATCCCATGCCAACCTCAGTACAATGACGAAAATGTAGATATGTTCCCATCGTTTCAGTTGGTACCAGACGCTAACAATTCCGACGATGATGACAACAGTGATACCTTTTGTCAGTCATCTCCTGGTGTTTCAGTAAATTGTTTGTCCGATTCTGAGCTATGGGAATCTGATGGAAGCCCCAGAAAATCTGTATCAAGCTTGAAGCAAGTTGAAGAGAGAAGTACACATGCCGATATGGGTTCTTTCTCTGGTTCCTTTCTTGATCTTCCATGTTACGATACTGTGTATCATCAGTCCACATCTTCAAGAGTAGAGCAAGAGCAAGAGGAAGAACAATGTCCAGAATATAAACCATCTGTTTCAGAGATCATACGTGATTGGCCACCAAACCAACCAAAAAGCAGTACCAGTAATAAAGCAAACACAAACGCTGTTCTGGAGAAAACTCAAAATCAATCTCTCGGGTACTTATAGCAAAACTCTCTCATTTTCACTTTTTTGCTTAATCATTTGCAGTAGTCATAGATCATTAACCTTATGAGACTAACAAAAGAAATCGTCCACTGTCAGTTTAGGCTGCTAGCTACAGATGACGAAGATGAAAGATAAATCGGTGATAGTGTACATAAACTCAAAGGAATCTAATTGATTCGTAGATTCCTTGTTGTACATTCCTCTCCATCATTTCAAAGTTCTTAGTTCTTGTAATACAAACAGTTATTTATAAAATTAGAAATTTAACTTTGACGCTTCGAAAAAATTAGAAAACATTGATCTAAATTACCACATTTTCTTGTATTTCATTTAAGGAATTACAGTTTGTTTGGTTTCATATAAAAGAACAAACAACAGATAGATGAGAGACTTAAAAAACGTGTCTTGAGGTAGAAGTGACATGATCAAGTTTAGAAGGTGACGTCAGGAGTGATCCCGAGCTCCTTAAAAGCAGCAGGACATTCAGTTGACGGTGTCTTAACCATGAAACCAAGAGGGTTAACAATACGTGTCTCGTTAGAGACGATTCCGTCATTCACCGTCAGGCTAACCTTAGCAGCATTACGTAATAAATTGTACACGACAAATTGTACACGACATGTATCACAGTAAACCGATCCTTAAATTTACCTTCAAGGAATTCGCTGAGACGGGTAATAAATTGTACACGACATGTATCACAGTAAACCGATCCTTGAATTTGGAAACGGTCAAAGTCATCGGCGTCAGCGATGGCCACGCCTACGAGAGACGACAGGCACACGGCGGAGACAAACAAGTAGAAGGTGGCTTTGGGCGCAGCCATTTTGTTTGAATATGTTTTTAGAAATTTGGTTTTTTCAATACCTCTTCTCTTTTCTAAATCATCTTTACTTTTTTAGAGAAGAGGACAGCTAATTCACAAGAGCCGCAGAGTTCGGTTTTATACAAAGAAAAAAATTAACTAAAAAACCATTTGTTATTTTTAGCTAATTAGAAAAGTATCGTTCATTAGTAAATACATTAGCTGGTGAGTTTGTTAATTCTCTTAATTATAGCCTCTAATCTCCAAATGTGTAAACTTTTTGTCTCTGTGTTTTCTCTCTTTAGTTCTTCTACTAAAATTAGAAAGAAACAAAAAAACAAACCAACATAATAGCTACCTCTGTTTATGACTCTAAACAATACTTGTAACATTAAGCTAATAAACCTCGTTGGATTGATAACTAGAAAATCCATTATGTTCAATACAATTAAGGCTTTAGTTTGATCTTATCACAACTTGATCCAAGAGGTTATGTCTTCCTCCTATCATCCAGTTTCCGTACTCAGCTTGGGGTTTGGCTCGGCTTTACACTCATCTGTATTCAGCTTCGAGTTTGACTCGGATTTACACTCGTCTATACTCAGCTTCGGTTTTGGCTCGGACTTACGCACGTCTGTACTCAGCTTCGGGTTTGGCTCAGATTTACACTCATCTATACGGCTTTTATTAAGCTGGAAAGCCGGATTAATCCAAGCACCGCAACTACATTGCATCCCAGCCCAGTTGAAATAGCCTAGCCGGCCATTACATCCCAAACAAAGAAGCTTCTCTTCCACACATCCATCATGAACTACAATATCCAAACATTAGAAACTGCAACTGTTCAATATAGAGCAAAGGGTCTCTTTTTATAATAAAGATTCTCACTTGTCTGCATCCATTTCATAGGCTCAACAAAGATGGAAGAGCATTGTACTTGTTGGGAGTTTCCACTTCTCTTTTTCCAAGCAAAGCATTCTTCACCTTTACCCGGTTCATGAGGGACTACGTTTTCTTCAATAGCTACTATCCTTCTGCATTTCTTACATCTGTATATTACTTGAGGCTTCGGGATAGACTCCTCTGTAGAAGATTTGGTCTCTACCTCCATTTGCAATTCAGTCATAGCTTCTCTTCTATCTAAATTAAACAAAGAGCATTTTCAGGCTAAAATAAGTCTCAAATCTGATTCATATCCATATACTTCAGGATCAACACAAAAATCGAAAGAGAGATATGGACTTCACAGATTCTGTGCACAATGAATTTTAGAATAGGATAAACGAGGATAAAAAATATTCAATTTGTTGTATATCAAAAGTTTTGATCTTGAAGCCACCCACCACTCGAGAATTGCATAATCTACAAAAAATATGATTTTATGTAATGTTCTTAATTTTAGAATTCCTCAAAACCACTCAGCTTTCTTACAAACAATTGGTTATCTCTAATACATGAGTCACTAACCACGCGAACGAGCAAAATTGAGCGGCGGAGAAGAACAGTGCCAACAACAGCTTAAATCCCAAAAACCCTAGAAGAGATATCTATATATCTTCACCATTGAAGCAATCAAAACCTCAAAAACAATATTATAGACATCAGAAAAACAAGAAAAAGATCATCACCTTTGCTACGCTCAAGAGCTACACTGATTTCTTAGGTTTAGTAAGTTCTGTCTTAAGATTCTTTCGTGATTGCTACATTTCTCAATAGCCCGGGTAAACCGGGACAGTTCTCAAACGACGTCGATTTCACAATTTCTGGACTGGGCCGTGGGCTTTCGGTAAATAGATGAAGAGGAGCGAAAAACATGGTCTTCAAAGTTGTGAATATAATTTTCCCTAATTTTTTTGGGTCATGAATTGTGTGTTTTGTTTATGCTTCAGTTTAGGTTTATTTTACACTAGTAGTAGACCAACAAGAACAGAAAGTTGCATAATTACGCTGGATTATTATGTTACAATCTATAGGGCCCAGATGTTATGCAATCAAATAGAAAAACCAAGAGAACCAACAAAGGAACATAAGATTCATGGTCAGATTAGTAATAGATACATCTTCAACCTAACATGAACCAGAAGAGCTACAATGTAGAAATCGAAGACAATAGGATCAGTAGTTCAACCAACATGAAACAAAATATCTTAGATACTAAAAGATCAAATTCGGGATATATCAATAGCTCCAACCACAAGAATCTCTAGAGGAAATACTAGGAAAGAGCTCCCACATTCATCACCACTTCCTTGTATTTAGATGAACAAATCTCTAAACTCACCATTTGCCAGCTTACATATTTCATTGTAGTTTTGTGGATCTGCAAGCAAACAATATCTATATCAAGACACAAGTAGAAGTGTTCTCAATCAAAGATTTGTCAGTCATATAGGTAACCAATATCATTCAAACAAAGTGATATACTCATAAGTCATAAACACAATCGAAGCTTAAAAGAGGCATACCAACAGTTTCCCCAAAGTTGGTCCAAACTTCAGCTCGAATGGTGTTTTCAGTCTCGGCGATTCCAATTACCTCAACATAAGTAGTTAGTGGCATATGAGGCGAACCCTTAGCAACAATTTGTTGATCATCAGTCGATTTACCAATCACTGATCCAACGTCTGACCGGATTACTTGAATGAACACTCTAACTCTCTGGCCAATGTATCGTCTTAACAAAGATCCGTTCACAAAAGCAGCAGGACTTGATGTATCCATATCTATAAATCAAAAGATTCTTTAATCTTTCTAATATGAAATGCAAATTAAAACCTAAACAATCAATCTAGAAGCCACTTGGCTATGTCGATCTTCAAATAGACCCATTAACTAATTTCAAAGAGAAGATCATAACTTCCTATTCCTGAAGCTAGTTAAGCGAATCAATCAGGCAGATTCGATTTTTAAGTCGGAGAAAGTTTGAAGCACGACGAAATCAGATTCTACTAAATATGACAAAAGCGTTAAGATTGAGCAGTACCTGAACGACGAAACGGAACACGTCGGAGATTCTTTCCGACGAGGTCTCGGCGGGAAGAAAACCCTAATTTCTGGATTGCAAATGAGAAGTTGGAGAGATTTTTTCCGCGCGCGGCCGATAAATGGTAAAGTTTTACTCAAACCGGTTTTGGGGATCGGCTATATAAACTAAACCGCTCGGGTTTGGTTTTATAATATCAAACCAATGCGAAATTGAGTGAAGTCAGCGTCTTTCCTAGGTAATCACACCGACTTTCCGAGTTAATTACCGACATGTCATCAGCTTTAATTAAACATGTTGACGAAGAAAAGTCAAAACCCTACTTTGCCATCTCTAATCTCTTGTTCTTCTCTGAGTGAGTTTTGGTAATTCGTCGACGATCCAATTTCCGGAGATTGGATTGAAAATTTCCACATCTTTTAAAAGGAAATCAAATGACTATTTGGGAATTTATCTGTTCAATAACTTTCGTTTGCGTTGTTATTTTTGAAAGTCTACGTTTTGGAACTGATGATTTTATATCTTCGAAGTATAATTACGGAAAACTAAGGTTTACATTATTTTCTTACGGAGAACTTTCCTGTAAATTTCTGTTTCGTGATCTTATATTATTGTTTTAAGATGGTTTTTTGCTTATTTGGTATACAAAGATGATTAACTTTTCGTCTGGAAATTTCATGATGTTTAAGGGTTCTTCCGTATCTCTTCTTAGTTCAGTTAGCAGAAAATCTTCAGTCTTTTTAGGGTTGTTTTGGTTTAAGCTTATCTATTTGGTTCTAGGACGCTTATAAGCTATATCTATCTCATAAAAGTTCTAACAGATACCCTTCTGAATCATGACAGAATTGGAACCAGTTTATACTGATTTCGGCATGGCAAAAGTGTAACCAGTTTATGCTGAGTATGGAAATGGTGAGCTCACTTTGGTCTTTTTCACAATTTGAGATATATCCTTTAGGTTCCTTCTGTTTCAAGCTCCGAGTTTTTTTTGATACGGAAATGTTTTGTCTTGATTGATTCTTTTGCAGTTCCTTTACCATATTTGATCCGGCCTCGTAAGGAGCTGCTGCCCCCTTGTGATATCTTGGACTTCCATAAAGATTCTTCATCTGATGATGAGAGTGATGAAAATGACTCATCAATGGAGGCTGTGGAAACCTCCTCTTTGAACGATGACAATTGCTTTGGCAACCGAAATGAGAGTAATGAAAGTTTATCTGAAATGGATCACTAATCCGTTCTTTATCGTATTATAAGTCCATTCGGTTATCGATCTGTAATGTCTTTGATAATTTTTAACTGATGTGATCAGGTGATTCGCTGACTGATGAAGAATATGTAGTTGTAGACAATGTTTTAGCCATGCCCGACTCTAAAACAGAGAAGAGCAGAAGCAATTCAAATGGTGTGCTCTCTAGTTTCTCAGAAGTTTTGGCATAACTTCAATTATATATCTTTTCTTTTAATTTTTTTTCTAACAAGACTGTCTATGATTTTTCCACATGGAACTCTCAAAAGACAAAGTGGATAAGTCTGAATCTGATGACGCAGGATCCAACAATGATGGTTGGGTAGTTATGTAATTAGGAGGTGCAATCAAAATTGCAGGGTTTGAGTTTGGGGTTTTAGGATAATGGAGTTAGTTTAATTCTGTCTCTCAGCTTCTGAACCATGACATTTATGTGAAGCTTTTTATTAGTACATATGATAAGTTGGTTTTGGATTGACTATGAAGTCCCTTTTTCAGCAAGAAGAGAACGTATATTCACAAGAGTTATTGGTCTTTAAAGACTGAGAAGAAAAAACAAATTAAATCGAGAAAATGATAACAAATACTAGTGAGGTGGAAATATGAAGCTAAGATTGCTTCAACAAGTGGTAGATCGAAAACAAAGTTTATGTTGATGCGTTTGGCTTTGACATTGAACATGACATGATCTCGCTTTATCTCTTAGCTCTTGAAATGCCCTCATTGTCTCTGCATCAAATCCTCCGGCAAACTAAACAAAAACAGATGTTAAGAAACATGTTGTAATGGAACCAAATCGATGATCAAGGTCTCTATTTTTTACCTGATGCACACGGAATGCGAATCGAACGCCTTGAACAATAAGCTCTTCCTCTTCAGGGCTACCACCTCCAATGGCTTCCAGCTCCGCTGATACTCTCTTCATATACTTCATCGCTAGTTTCACCGATGCCAGTTTAATCTGAAATCACATTCATAACAATGCTTCACTGATATGATACTTGCATAACTAACTTAAGTTCCAGATACCAGTTTTAAGCACACAACACTTAACATGAGGATTTAAGGAGGTATAAAAACTCTTTAGAGAATCTTATTGTTTTTTATTACTGACTTGTCTAAATCTAGAACAATTGATTAATGTAGCATGCTATTTGACCTGTGAGCAATTGTATAATAAAACTCATGAATCCCAAAGCAAAAAACAGAGGAAGCAGACAAGAAGATACAATTGACAAAATCTTAAAATTCACAGGCGTGCACATAGAAAAACCCCACAAATATTAAAGTAAACACTATTCAAGTTTACTTTAGCTTAAAACCTTGTATTTATCTGAATTTGTCATGTAGTAGTGTATAATGGTTTTACCATGTAAACAACAAGAAAATACAATAAATGGAGTGAAGACAGTATCAATACAATTTCACAATTAACACTGCCAGCAACAATTGACTTTAATCAGAAATTGGGGACCATGAGAATTGTTGTTCTTTGCCTGTCTTATATATTTCCAATATATCAAAATGATTTTTTCTATCCCTTCAAGATGCAATTTAATGCATAAAAATGGATGATCATAAATAACTCAATCACTCGAGTGGGATTACTAAATAAACAATTTTAATCGAGCAAGAAACACAGAAGAAGGATCAATAATGTAAATCTCGAGGTAAATATGTTTGTAAAAATTGACGTAAATCTCGAGATAAATATGTTGCTTACCTGGCTAGTAATGCCGGTTTCGAGCATCCAATCAACCGGAATCTGGAAACTCTTGAATTTTGTCGCCGCTGATTCCTTCATCCTCGACAGACTATAAACACCATGCTCTAACCTTAAAAATCAACGAAACAATCTTGATTATTTAAACTTAATTTCAAAAATGAGTTTGAATTTGAATGAATCGAAGATTGGTTTTTATTTACTTTTCAAACAGAGCTTGCATTTTCTTAAGAGCAGAGCCAGATGATTGACGAGGATCTTCCCGGAAACGAGAAGCTTCTGATATGAGTTTCTTCAGATCGAAATAACAAAATGCTGCTTCACGTAAAGCATCGGCTTTTTGCTCCGGCCATTCGAAGTGTTTTAACACAGCTCTCTCATCAACCTTGAAACAACAACAAATTACTAAATTTAGATTGAATAATCTCAGAAATTTGATTTAAATTACGGAAAGTTTTAAAACTTTCATACCAGGTAAGATAGTTCGTCGTCGAGCCATTTGACGAAAGGAACGACGTCTTCAATGTCTGAAAACGCAGCGTTTTCAACCTCTTTGATCAAGAACCTTATGAAATCTCCTTGCGTTTCTACGTCGGTTTTTATCTGCAATTCGGTTTAAGCAAACCGGTTGTATATAATTACAAAATTTGAAATTTGAGCAAAAAGGTTTCTAGGAAAAGGCCGAGGAAAAAGTGGGAATGACCAGTCAGTTCTCACTGACGCAAGAGAGTTCAGAGACTTAACCGAAAGTACGGTTTAAGAGAATTTAATTACCGCGAGAAGATAAACCGATCGGTTTTCTATTTCTCCGATCATATCTCTGGCATTGGAGCTAGCAAGTATTGCCTCTGCGGCGGCGTTTCCACCGCCGGTGGAATCTCTTCTCGAGTTTGTGGAGTCTCTTCGCATTAATGAGTGGTAAAACTCCACTACTTCCGGTACTCGTCTTACTTTCGCCGACGCAATGTTTAAGCTCTTCGGAGGCGGCGGTGGAGGTGGCGGAGGAGGAGATTTGGAAACAGACGGAGGTGGTGGTGGTTGCTGAAGAAGTGGCGGCGGAGGCGGAGGAGGAGGTGGTATCGTTTTCTGCGGCGGCGGATCTGCTCTGTTTTCCGTGGAATCACCTAAGCAGTTAGATGAAAATGACCGTTTAGGCGGTGGTTTTGGGACTCTCGGAACTCTAGATCTGACTGTTGAGAGAGAAGATGATTCCGTGAGCTCCTCCGAGTTGCGACTCCTAGAATAACTCTCGATCTCTTCTTTCCTGTAAATGTCGCCGTCGGAGTCACCGCAGGATGATGATGTATTGCTCTTACTGTTCTCTTGATTCGGATTCGGGTCGGGTATGTTCCTCATCGACCCGACCCGTTTTAAACTTCTGATTATATTCGATTTCGCCGACACGTCCATTAAACCCTGAAACCTTTGAGAAACAGAGAGCGCGTGGTCTTCACTCTCCCTCAACGACGAAACGATTTTCCGAAGCTCAATCACCTCCGTCTCCATTTCCTTCTCTCTTCTCTCGTAATCTCTCCTCATTTCCTCGCTTTCTCGGTGTAATCTCTCGTTCTCCTCCGCCAATCTCGCCGTCTCTTTCCTCGAATCTTCAATTACTCCATTCCTCTCCGCGATCTGAGACTCGAGCAACGGAATAACGGACACAGATTCCCTGAGAAGCCTGAGCTCGAGATTCTCCGTCTTTAATAAAGCTTCTCTCTCTCTCAGCTGCTCAACCTGACGACGAAGCTCCGAGACGAGAGCGTTTTGAGAAGAAGAAGAAGAAGCAGCAGTAGCGTGAACTTGAGCGGAAGCGCGTGGGAAATAAACGCCGAAAGACCGAGTGAAACCAGATTTACCAGAATTATTCGCCGGTTTACCAGCGGAACCGGAAGAAGGCGGTTTAAGTGGAGGAGGAGATGGAGGAGGAAGAGGAAGGGGAAGAGGAGAAGTCATATCCTTTTTTTTAGTTGAAGGAGATTTGTGAAAACCCATAGTAACACGGACCTTACCAGCCACCATTGATGAAGATGAGAGCTCCAAACTTCGTTTGTAGATTAGACAGTGAAGTGATTAATTTGAAAATGTAAGTTTTGAGAAGAAATGAGGGATTTGCATGGAAATTAAAAGCATGTCGTTGTCCGTGCAGTTTCTAGAGAGAGAGTGATAGTGATGATTCAAAAGTTTGGGCCTTTGGATTAAGAAGAAGATGAGATTTGAGAGAGAGAGATGAATAAAAATAAATAAAGTTTTGATATTTAAGTTTAATAAATAAATTAGTTAAAATGCTTTAACCTTTTATCCGACCGTTGGAAGAATAATCTGAAATTGAAACTATGCTTTAGTTTTTGGTGTTAAGTAAGTGTTGCACATATAACGAGGAACGTTCTTCTGTTCATCATATAGATTTCAAATTTTAAAACCAAAGTAAAAAAAAAGTAAATAACTTCTTTTTTTATCAACAATCAAATCGATAAGATCCGATCAATAACCTAAATTTTACCTCTATAATTCATTTTTTTAAGTATTATAATTCAGCGGGTAAAAATCAAACCATGATGCCAAATCATTAGTTGGATTATCCTAACCATCAGACTGATAGCAACTCGGCAAAGTGAATAACTTTTTTTAAGTCTTTTTTATTAAAAGCTTTTTTTATAAAAAATAGTTCAGACTATAAAATTAATTTGAAAAACGCCCAATAGCTGCCTAAATTAGCGAGACATTAAAAAGAGAAGAAAAAGTTGGTGGATCCATTAAAGCTATTAAGTTAGGTCTTCACCAAATTGAGTACTCGAGAGTTAATAGGCCCATATTAGTAGATGAAGCGGTTGAAGAACAAGTCAGCTTCTACTAGCTCAACCAATCATACAGAACGAGGCGATAGGTGGATCCATAGTTGATAGAGTTGGGAAGCTGATCTCAGAGAGAAGTACTAGAACCCTGCCAGGAGAATTCATTTAAATCCAAAGGCCCAAACTTTTGAGAGATGTAGTGTAGAAAGGTAGACTTGGAGCAATAATTCCTCGTCAGATCTGGCAGGAGGGAAGACCCAACTGTCGTTAGAGTACAGGTCCACTAATGTGGCATTAATCCAGATACCACGAGGAGATGGTAAGTAAGATGTTAGGTTCCCAAATGGTGACCAGAATAGACATGAGGGTCCATTTCCCACTTTTGTTTTGATCCAATTGTAAGCTATAGGTCGAAGCTTTAATAGCTTATTTACCGTCCACAAGAATTTTTGCTTTTCTTTCAGGGACCAGAAACGATGCAGATCGCCAGATAGGATTTTTTTTGTGAACCATGCTACCCAGATAGAGCATGCAGAGAAGAACATCATCCAAATGAGTTTGATAGAACACGTCTTGTTCCAAGTTATAAGTCCCCGCGGTCCGAGACCACCTTCTTCTTTTGAGAGAGTTACAGTTTTTCAACTTACTCAAGCAGAGTGGTGACCCTCAAGATGTCATTTCGAGAGAAATGCATAACAAATGGAGTTAATTTTGTTGATACACGCTTTTGGCTGGATAAATGCAGAACACCAGAAGCTAGTGATCCCACAATAACAGTTTTTAAGCAAGACAAGTCTTCCAGCAAAAGATAAGCATATCGAACTCCATGAGTTTTCTTTACTCTTGACCTGCTGTAGTAGAGTTTCACAGTTCGACATTGTTAGTTTTTTACTGCATAGTGGCACCCCAAGATATCGAATGGGCAGGGTACCATAGGTAAGCCAGTAGTTGTTATTATCTCTTGAACCTCCAATTCAGACAAGCTTGAGGAGAAAACGAAGGTCTTATCGAGAATAACAGTAAGACCAGACATCTCCTAGAATATCCTAAGCACCCGAAGTATATTTCGGACAGAGGAGAGTGAGCCATCAGTGAAAATGAGTAAGTCATCTGCAAAGCTCAAGTGTGTGAGTTTTTTTTTTTTGCAGGCGTGGTGGTACTGAAAGGATCCATCCTCAGCTGCACAGTTAAGGAAGATAGATAGACTGTTCATTGCAATTACAAAAAGATAGGTATAAGAGATCTCCTTGCCTTAAACTTTGCACATTTTCATTGTAGCCAACAGTAAAAGTGGAGTGCACACACAAGCTTTCAACCATCTTAAGTAGCGATCTGGGATACCAATATTGAGAGAATGGTGAAAAGGAAATCTCATTTGGCTGTGTCGAATGCCTTGGCGAGGTCGATTATTCAGGTAATTTGCTTAGGGCCCTTTTGAGTGTGGTATCCTTGGACAATTTATGCTGCGAGAAGAGTGTTTTTAATGAGTAACCTTCCTTTTGTGGAGAGGATTGGCTTAAGTCTGGCTACAAGCAATTTAGAGATGACCTTATAAAGAGTGTTGCAACATGACATGGGAAGATAGTCCATAATAGCTGAGGCGCCATATCTTTTTGGGATTAGGGACAGAATGGTGGCATTTGCAGCTGATGGGAGAAAACCAGAGTTGAAGAATTGCTGGATCGATTCAATGATTTCAGATCTCAAGATATTTCAAGTAGTCTTGTAAAAGCTAGAGGTAAAGCCATCTGGACCTGGAGACTTGTTAGTATTGAGCTCCCAAAGCACTTTTTTTAATTTTTGTAGATGTTGGGATCAACTCCATAGTTCTTTTTTGGGTGATCGAGCAGGTTGTTGGGAGTAATTGCATATACCAGACTGGTAGCGGGAAGGAGGCTTGTAGATTAGGGGGAGCCAAGATGGAGGTGAAGTGGCTGACTGCGTGGGAGCTCATTTCCAGAGGGTCCAATATAGTGTCACCATTTGGTAAGGAAAAATACCTAATGGAGTTAAGAGTGGAGCGAACTTGGAAAATTCTATGGAAGAAGGTAGTGTTGTTGTCTCCCTCCTTTAACCAATTAATCCGGGATTTTTGTTTATAAAAAGTCTCCTCAATTGACTGCAGGTCAGACCATTTGGAGAGGAGATCTTGCTCTTGTTGGAATAGGGTCTCTGAGGGGTTTTGAAGCGCTTGTACATGCACATATTATAGCAAAACGTTAGTCTCTCTCACTTTCACTTGTATTTCTGAAAAATTATCTCGGTTTAATGACTCAAGCCCTCTTTTTAAGTGTTTGAGCTTTATGAAAATTCTAGAGGCAGAAATGATGCAAAACTGGACCGGCATAAGGAGACCCATGGATGATTAACAAGCCACTGGTCCAACTTCTTTGCTATTGGATTACTCGGTTGCCTATTAGACCAAGTGAAAAAGTAGCTTTGAAAGTGCAGGTCGAACATCTCTATTTGTGTGAGACAATCTCGAAGGTGAGTCATTAGAGATGTTAGAGATGTGACACCATCAAAAGAGTGTTCAGCATGATGGGAAATTTGGTTCAGGTCTCCTTCTATAATCCAAGGATTCTGCTCGAGATCATAGGTATTACATGCAGTCAAAAGTTCAACCCATAAATCCACTATTTCTTCTTCAATATTAGATGCATATATTGTTGTAAATGTAAATTTAGTATTAACCGAGAAGGAAACTGAATACGTATATTGTTGTCGTGACTGGCTGAGAACGCGGACATCAACTTCAGGCTTTCAAAGGAGGATGATTTTACCATCATGATCAGACGCGTGATTAGAGTAAAAATTCTAGCCTTCACTTATTCTGGCCATTATACTAGCCAAATTAGCTTATTTTTCATGAGACTCCAAAAAATGCACCAAAAATAGGTTAATGAAGGACAAATCATTGCTTAATTGGTCGATGCTTATCCAGGTTATTCATACTTCGGATGTTCCAAAAAAATAGCTTCTTACTCATTGTGACATGTGAGAGGTGGTCATGTCTTCAATTAGACGAGAGCCTTCAACCATGGCAGTAACAATAATTGGGTCAGACGGAGGATGAGGAGGTACATGAGCATGGATAGGAGGAGGAGATGATGGGAGGTGGGTAAGGCTATGGAAATGCCCTTTTTAGAGGTAGTAGTTAAAGAGGTAAATGAGAGTGTAAATGATAGTTTTGGTCACCAAAACGGCAAAACTACTTCCGGGATAAGTTAAAACATAACAGTCTTTCAAAGATATTAATGATGAGATTTAAGCCGATCCATAATATAAAATGGCCTCACATCTAAGATTAAAGTTTGTTAAAATATAAATGTGAATCAATTATATACATATTTATAGAAAGCTACTAGTACAACTTGGAATGATTTGGAAAGATACAACAATTTTAAAGAAAATTAAGAGCTGTTTTTGATGCTGACTCTTTCTCGCATGACTTGCCTTTCTTATTTTATTTTGATAAAACTTCTTAATTGTGTATATTGTTGAAAATAATAGATTGAGGAAAATAAATAAAGTTTTGTCACTATAGAATAGAATGACGATATTGTATAAATAGTCTACTGGACCTTGCAATGCAACACATTGATTGCAGCAATCACTGAAAATAGAATTTGGGTAAATTTATTTATTAAATGTTTTTTAGTTGAAATGTTAAATTTATTAATCAACAAAAAAGTTATTTACAAGTGGTAAGTAGAACAGACTTAAAATTTTATAATTTCCTGTGTAGTTTAAAGAAAAAATTTGGTTCCTTATAGTCTTGTCAATTTGGCGGCGAAGAGATGCAAAAGGTCTTGGAGGAGGTACCATGAATCTTCGCATTCCTCTCATATTAAACACTGTAAATTACTGTCTGAAACACAAGTTTAAGCAAAATAGAGTCTAAATTGGACCGCATGTAAGACTCAAAAAAGGCTAAGGTGTCTGACCAATCTGGAGTAATGAATACTCCGATTAGTTTTGTGTAGAGGCCATGCCAAACTGAGAACGTGTAAGGGCAAGCGAAGAAAATGTGGTCTCGAGACTCATCCTTCTCATCACAAAACACACAGTCTTGTGCTCTCCCCCAAGCTCACATTCTTGTGCATGTTGCCAACTTGTCCTTAATCGCAAGTCAAGTAATAAAAGAGAAACGAGGAACTCCCTGAGGAACCAAACCACCTTGCTCCACGAGACCTTTGTTCTTGAAATTCGAATTTGCTGCCATCTTTTTGTGGCCGAGAAACGATCAGCAAAAATAGAATCTGCATGGCGCCACAATGTCACATCTTTGCTAGAAAGAGATGTGGAGTTTAGAACCAGCTGTATCTGAGTTTGAAGTGTGCTAAATTGCATGCAACAAAGAGTTCTACTATGCCATGAAGGATCTGTAATAGTATATGCAACAGTGGCATTACGCCTGATACCAAAATATCGAATACCAGTCTCCCCTGTAATGTCCATGAGTTGTCCAACTGGCAGCCACCTATCAAACCACAAAAACGTGTGGCGGCCATTCCCAATCGCTACTCGAGTAAATGTAGAAGCAAGAGGTCGGAGCATGAGCAATTTACGCCATATCCAAGAACCCATTGCACCTGCGTTCACATCCCCAAATGAGTTATATCTAAGGAGATATGTGCGAGTCCATTGTACCCAAAGAGATGTGTGAAAAGATAGTAATCGAATAATGAGGTGTAAGGCAAAAACCCGAGAGGTGTCTTTGAGTAATCGCAAACCAAGGCCGCCCTCATCACGAGGAAGACAAACATCAGCCCAAGAAACTTTCGTTTTAGTAATGTCATTTGGGTTACTTGACCAGAGGAAAGCATTACAAAGACTCAAATCTATTTCAGGCATCGACTCGGTAGTGAGAACGTGGAACACCAAAAGTTTGAGATACTCGTTATGACAGACTTTATTAGTTGTAGACGACCAGCAAAGGAGAGTGTTTTCGTGGTCCATGACAACATTTTAGTATGCACCTTCTCTATCAAAGACGCATAGTCTGAATTTGTCAATGTCTTGGTTGTGAGAAGGAGACCCATATACTTAATAAGTTAGTGGCCCAAATTCATACCTGCTGCCAAAGCAGAGGTTTGAAAGCCAGAATTAACTGCTCCGCCCATATAGAAAGATGCTTTCGATGGGTTGATGAAAAGACCAGAGAGATCACCAAAGGATTGCATTACCTGCAGAATTCCAAACATGGACGATTGCTTACAAAACCATTATTAAATGTTTGATTGTTAGCGGAGTTGAAATTGTCTAGTTATGTATGACTTTTCCTTACTTTTATTTTACATAAACAAAAAATTCATGGCCGAATAGTTAAGTGATGTGTAATAGAAATAGATTAGATTAATATATTGAGAAAAGCAAAGCTAAGAATTGAAAGGGAAAGGAGAAATAAATGTGAGCAGCGTCGAAGAAGGGCAAAGAACAGAGAATTGAAAAGAATGTCACGTAAATTTGTGGGGGTGACTTATATAAATCCATGTGAATCATATATATATGTATATCATTTTATATTAATAAAGCTCTAATGATAATAATAATATTGAAAGTGGTCCTTTTACAAAAAATCAACATCTTGTCTCTTCTATAGATTGCTGTAACATACAAATAAACACAAATTTATTCACATTCACGCATGTGTACACACACCTAACTACCATATCTTAGATTGAATTACAACTATGATGATTCCTTGTCACATGTTTGTATATTTGTTGTTTTAACCTTGATTCCACCGTAATAGGAGTTAGAAAGTGTTATTGAACTTGTAATTTATTGTAAAGTGATATATATTAAAAATCTAAAAAAATAGGTATTATTTAATTATGGTTTTGAGAAAATACAGTAACATATGTTAAAATCTAGTGTTGTTGTCAGGTTTTTTTAGTAGGTGGTTAGGATGATCCAACTAATGACTATGACATATAGGGTTCAATTTCTCCATTATATCAATTTGGTATATTAAATAAGAATTTTAAAGGTTGGGCTAGGATATGGATCGGATTTTGTCGGATCCAATTGTTGACAAAAAAAAATGTAATGTTGTTAGATTAACTTATGTTTTTGATAGTCATTAAATACACATGTTATTCAACATTCTATTAATTGTACTTTATTTTGATTTTAATGGCTTTTAATGTATTTTTTATCCAAGGGATCCACATGAGTAAACAAACTCAAATATTTTTCTCAAAATATGCTAAAATTCTTTAACTTATTACATTAAAAACATTCAAAAATCCTTAATTAAAAAACAACCGGATTAGATCAAAACAAGAAAATCTTATTAACAATGATAATATATTTAAAACTTTCATCTTCACATTAAAGAGGATTCATTAGGTTTGATGAAGTTGGTGATGCCGACTTGTCTACTAACAAAAATACATATCAAGAGAAGATTTCCTATTTTGAGTATTGCATCTTTTGTTTCTGAAAAGTGAACTCTATTAAATTGTTGGTTAGGTAATGAAAATTTGTTGTATATATGTGTGAATTAATGAATAGGATTTGTGTTGGGGACACAGCCATATTTGAGGTGGTAAAGAGAGCTTTGTCTTCCCACATGCTTTTGTTCATTCTTCTAAGCATATAGAAACAAAATTAAAAATGGTATACATATATATCTCGACTCCATCACTCTTTAATGTACCAATCCTATTTATCTAATTCCCAATATTTAAAAAAATAAATTAGCATCAAGTGTATACATATATTGTGGTGTAATTTATATGTACCCCAAAAAAGTGATTGGTGTGAGGAAGTTTAAATGGTGAAAAATTATCCTATTGGTTTAGGTCATTATTATTAAATTTTATTTTTAAATTGATTAAATACTCTATAATATGCCGAGTTATTTTCAAATTGATGGTTATGATGATCTACTTAATAACTTAACAATTATTCCACTACATATAATAAACTAAAAATAAATTTTAAAATATGGGTTTTAGGCTATGTATTCGGTTTTATCAATTTAATTATTGGCAAAAAAAATAAATTTTACAATATGTACATATATATTAGTTTTTTTGGGGGGGTCAAATATATACATATATTTTGTCACCAATATTTATATAGAAATTGTAATGCAGATAAACCCATAATAATTCAATATCATAAACCATTGAAATGTAAATTTATAGAAAATCTGATTTTTTATATGTTAACCTATTAAACACATGAATCGATTGAGGCTCATCCAAAAAAACATAACTATTTACATGGAATAAAAAATTCGATTTGTGGGTCTACCAAAGCCCAATTGATAAATCACCAAATTCGACAACCCTATCAGTGAGGGTATTACAGGTTACACGTGTATATATATTTTTGACCGTTGAATTTTCTGGAAAGAATAGTGAAATGGGCCTCGTGAAGCCTTGTGAATGTACTACTCAGGAACATTTTCACCAAAATGGTCAATACAACTTTTAACATTATACATCAGTTATTACGATTTACTGTTTCTACACTTGGCTCTTCTGCATCTGTTGTACAATCATCATATTTTTATCATATAGTATATGATGTAACCTGTCAAATCTACTTTCTAATTTTCATCGAATTTACATGTTCATTAAAATCACAGATAGGTATTTATTGAGAAATTGGGCCGCAGGACCAAAAATGTATGGTCAAACCCATTCTGTAATAGGCCTATCTACATGGTTTAGTATCAACGTAAGATTTTAGTAGCACTCGGCCTTCGGGTCTGGGATTTAGATTGGGTTCTTTCATGTCTGGTTTTTTTAGATCTAAAATTTTATACCCAAAGATCCGTTACTATTTCATTTCAGTTTTAGGATTGGTTCCACTCAGGTTTGAATTGATTCAGATCCTAAAGAATCAAAAATTACCTGAATATTCAAATACCTGAAAAATATCGGAAAAAATCCTAAAAATACTAAAAATATGCTTAAAATACCAAAAAAACTAAAAATATAAAATACTTTTGAATACCTACATATTCAAAAAAATATTTGAAAATGTCTGAAAATATCAAAAAATACTCATAAAATACTCTAAAAATACCTTAAAAATACTATAAAATCGGATCTTCGGGTACCCGTTCGGTTCTCAGTTTGGATCCGGGTTCAGGTCCAGTTCATTGGATCCTAAATTTTTGGACCCATTTGGACATTTAGATATTTCAGATTCGGGTTCGTGTCTTCTTTTTTGGATCGGGTCTAGGTTCGGTTATTCTGGTCCGGATATTATGCTCAATCCTAGATTTTTGTATGAATTATACTTTGTATATTAAAAGATTTAAAAGATATATTATCTGGTCACTAGTCACAACAAAAATCATTACATTTTTATCTCACATTTTTCTTATTTCTTTTCTTATATTTCACCAAAAAATTTCTTCTTCAAATCTTTGTAATCAAAATTTTCTATTTTTAACATATGAAATGAATAAAAATAACTGTTATTATCAAAGAAAAAAACTATTTCCATTTTGTGTTATTTGTCGTCGACAATTTTTTTGATAAAAGTATCAGTTGATGAATTCAACTTTAATATAGTGTGTATAATGTAAAGTGTAAACAACATAATTTGTAATATAAATTTTGAATACCTACTAAATAAATGTAAATCAGCATATTTAATATATTTAATTATATTTTATTAATAGTTTATAATCGTTAAATTTTTTTTTTATTTGTGATATGTAAAAATTATTATAATAATATACTACGAGACATTATCTAATAAATATATAGTTCTGCAGATTAACATACCAATCAAAGAATTTCTTTTACTATCATTTAAATGACTGGTTTTATGATTCGAGTTTTATACGAGACGTTATCATGAAGCTTCCACGAACATTGAAACAATCCATAGTTGTGATCTAAAATAATGTAATTTATCAATTTGTAGACTTTGTATTACGTTGTTGTGGTTAACATACATATGACATGACCGTCAATTTCGGAGCTATACGTGCCTCTTTGTAATCGACTATACTATTTAAGATAAGGTTAAATTATACTTATGAAATTTGTTGCAAATCATAATTGAAAGTTTTTCTATACTTAAAAACAGATATATAATCTATGATAATGTTGTATTCAATTAGTGACAACTAGATAGCTTGGTCCATGTTTACAAGCAACACACAATTAGTGACACCACACTCATGCTTTCACGTAATATAATTCCAAAAACCAAATTATCAGATTTCTTGTATAGACTATTTTTCAACGTAAAAATATGCTCGTGATTCGTTTTTGTTCAATGAATTCAGGATTGGTACAATTTTAATTTCAGTTTAATCCTGATAAAATATACTAAACCGGTTTCTATTTTTTTGGTTTGGCTAAACTGACTCGTAAAGTTATAGCATGACAACAGAAGAGTAGAGAAATTTTAAAAGAAATGAAAGGAATCGTTCAATTATAGATGCAAGGTCTGTTGTTGCTTTCCTTAAACGTTAAAAGAAACCTCTTTTCGGATAAATAAAGAAACGAACGTTTTTATATATTATATTTAATGACATCACTGTAATTCACGCCTAGAATACGCGAACGAATATTTATATATAATCTCAACACATTTCATATTCGTCAATCCATTTTAAGAGCTTCTTTGATTCTACTTAAACAAAAACCATTGGAGATCTCTCAATGATAATGGAGGAAGAAGACAAGAAATTGAGGTGTTTTAGCTTCAAGAGAATGATGAAGAATAAGAAGAAGAAAGAGGATGAAAAGTTAATAGTATCTACAGAAATAGCAAAAAGATGGAGAGATCTGAGCGGTCAAAATCATTGGAAAGGAATGTTACAACCGTTGGATCAAGGTCTCCGGCGATACATCTTACATTACGGCGAGATGGCTCAAGCTGGTTATGATACTTTTAACATCAATAAAGAGTCTAAATTCGCCGGCGCTAGCATTTACTCTAGAAAAGACTTCTTTGCCAAGGTAACATTAATAAACGTTCTCATTTTGTTAGAATGTGAGATCATTCTAGTCTAATATATACGATTTATGGGTCAATACATTCATTGCTAATTGGTTTTGAGTTGGAAGACCATAATTTATCAGATTGAGAAATGTAGTTTCTTCATACGCAAGCAATCTAAAGCAATTGTTGTGGTTCTGAAAACACAGGTTGGTTTAGAGAAAGGACATCCGTACACAAAGTACAAAGTGACGAAGTTTCTATACGCAACATCACAGATCCACGTGCCTGAGTCATTTATGTTGTTTCCACTGTCACGTGAGGGATGGACAAAGGAATCGAACTGGATGGGTTACGTGGCGGTAACAGACAACCAAGGCACGGCGATTCTTGGTCGGAGAGATATCGTTGTCGCTTGGAGAGGCTCTGTTCAACCGCTTGAATGGGTCAACGACTTCGAATTCGGTTTAGTCAACGCCAAAAAAATCTTCGGTGACAAAAATGATCAACTACAAATTCATCAAGGTTGGTACTCAATCTATATGTCTCAAGATGAACGATCACATTTCAGTAATGCCAATGCTCGTGACCAGGTCAGTTTAAAAATTAATTTAAGTGATAATTTGTCCTAATATTATTGCGATAATCTCTGAGATAATTTTTCAATTAAAAAAGGTATTGCGAGAAGTTGGAAGATTGTTGGAGAAGTATAAGGACGAAGTGGTTAGTATAACAGTTTGTGGTCATAGTCTTGGAGCAGCACTCGCGACGCTTAATGCTACAGATATCGTGGCTAATGGTTATAACCGACCAAAGAGTCGACCTAATAAGTCTTTTCCAGTTACAGCTTTTGTCTTTGCTAGTCCTCGTGTTGGAAATTCTGAATTTAAGAAACACTTCTCCGGGTATGTTTCAATTTCGTAAATTTTATTTATAAGTTACAACATTATTGTCATCTAGTAAAATGCTGTTACCAATTATTCATTAATTTTTAATGAGCCTTTAAAGTTTAAACTTAGACGTTTAGTGACCCCCAAAAATATCATGGTTAGATGAATGAGTGTGTATATTTTAAACTAAATATACGAAGATAAAAGCTTTGATTGAAAGTAGTTTTTATACTAATTTCTAGTTTTATTTTTAGAAAAATTATTTTTTACCTAATCATGATTTTACAAAAACAATTTTTATGTTATATCTTACTATTTAAATTTTGATTTTTGATTTCCTTAAAAACTAGAGAAAACTAGTTTTTTTAAAATCAAAAATAGCCAAACTATACAAGTATGTCTCTAGGCATCGAAACCCCAATAGAGTCATCAATCATAATTGAATGTAAAGCATCTGGAATACTACCTAAAGAATGAAAACCAAGCGATAAAGAAAATACATAGTTAGCTAGTCTATCCACCAGATGGTTAGTCTCCCTATACACATGAGAAATACAGACTGACATGTCCCTAGATAAGAAATCATAATACAAACGTGCTATGAAAGAAAGGGGATGAGAGTCACCAATCCCTTTTGTGAGAAAGTCCACCACCAATGCCAAATCTCTCTCAAGCTCCACTCGAGTATATTGTCCTTCCCAAGCAATGTATAAACCATAATAAACTCCTCAAAGCTCCGCTACCGTGGTTGTGCATACACCTAAGTTGAGAGAAAATCCACCACACCATTTCCCATCGATATCGCGGATGACACCTCCCGCCGTGGCTAGCCCTGGGTTCTCACGAGACGCACCATCAGTGTTCAAACGAACCCAATTCTCTCTTGGTGGCTTCCAAAAGATCATCTGTGTCTCACGAGTTCCAATATGTCCCTGCGTAGAAAAAACCGCATGAGCGGAGGCAACCTCTCTAGCTTTATCTTTAAGAAATTTTATACGATCCCTGCATTTTCCAATAGTCCCAAAAACATTCTCACAACACCACTTCCAACTCCACCATATACTAACAGCAAACAAAGTTGCCCTTTCTAAGCTTTCAATTTCCGTGGTCAAGCCAAGATTGCCATACATTCACTCAAGTAAAGAAGCCGAGAAAAATATCTGATGTTTTCGTTGAGGTACCACACGTAGCCAGATTCCTTTCATGGCTCAGCAATCCCTAAGTACATGTAAAATAAATTCATCCCCTTATTTACAAACAATACACATGGTAGATGAGCTCAAATGGCATCGTCAAGGTTCTTCATTCGTCATAATCACTTGGTGCGACACGAGCCAAAGAAACATACGAATCCTTTCTGGCACACGAACTCGCCAAATCCGAGAGTAAAACAAACCCATATGTTGTCTTGGATTCATATTCTGAATTAAAGTGTTGTAAGCTGACTTGACTGAGAATTTGCCATCTGAACTCCCGTCCCAACAGAATCGGCCAGAGGCCCTCGTTACGTTATCCACCACAGTGGTCATCATTTGTAACCGTGTTCTTTCGGGAATCAAATCCCTAATCCGAGCGACATCCCATCCCGTGATGTCACTCCAATAATCCTTAACAGTTAAAGACAAAACCTCTAGCGAGATTAGAGCCAAGGCCATGTTTCGTAGTGGTTCATCACCTAGCTACTTACGTTCTAAAACTCAATTATCTGGCCAGTCCCCACAATCCATCTTATACCTGGAATAACAACATGCGTCAAATCTGAGACAACGTTACACCACGTTGATGACCAAGTACTTTTCGGAACGAGCCAATTCCCATCTTTAGCCGATCCCACTTTATACTTGGTGCGCAAGACTTAGGCTCATACACTTGTCGTATCGTGCATTAGATGCCAACCAACTTTTGTAAGGAGAGCTATATTCATTAAACCCATCTTTCGAATCCCCAAACCACCATCAGATTTAGTTGAACATACTTTATCCCATGCCACTAAATGCAGCTTGCGTTTCTCGACCGTACGCCCCCAGATAAACGACCTCGACAATCTATCAAACTTATCCAGCGTGCACTTTGGCAAAGAAATCATACTCATATAATGAATTGGGATGGAGGTTAATACCAATTTAGTTAGTGTAACACGACCAGCCATACTCAAAAAATGTCCTTTCCACCCAGATAATCTCGAAGACACCTTCTCCACCACATCTCGAAAAGTGTTCTTATTGATTCGTTTGTGTAATACAGGCATACCAAGGTATTTCCCTAGATCTTTCGTCCGGTGGATTCCACTTGCTACATTCATCCGAGAAGCTAAATCTCTATATACGTTCTCAAAGAAGAAGATCTTCGACTTTTCAAGGCTTACTCTTTGCCATGATGCTTCACAAAAACGATCAAGAACTGCACGAATAACATTCACCTGCACCACGGAGGCTTCATCGCATAAAATAAAGTCATCTGCAAAGCAAATATGAGATAACCCAGAGCTTCCTTGAGACAAGTGTATCGACTTCCAACTCTTAGACGCCACTGCAAGTTTGATTTGATGACACAACCTTTCAAGATAGAGGACAAAAAGGTATGATGAAAGAGGATCTCCATGCCGCATGCCTCTCATCGGATTGAAATGCTCAGATTTCTCACCATTCCCAAAGTAAAGTCATCAATAGTCATGTGATACACTTCATGATCCACATAATCTAATCATCTGGCAAACCCACAACCCGAAGCGTATCTTCGAGGAAATCCCATCTAATACGGTCATAGGCTTTCACCAAATCAAGTTTAAGCATCATCCATCCTCGTTTACCTTTCTTTCGTCTCATAGAATGAATAATCTCTTAAACAATTACAATATTATTCATGCTTGAGCGTCCTGGAATGAAGCTAGCTCGAGCAGGACCAATCAAGAAAGGCATGAACTGTTTCAATCTCATCACCAAAGTCTTCGTGATAGTCTTGAATAAGACATTACACAAGCTAATTGGTCAAAATTGCATTATACGTCCAGACTTTGCTACCTTAGCAATCAATACCAAAAGAACATCATTTGTACCTGATGGAAGACTTTTCGTTTCAAAGAAGTCCAGCACAAAATGACACACCAATGAGCCAATAGTCTCCCATCATTGTTGGTAAAAAACTGGTTGATAGCCATCAGGTCCCGGAGCCTTATAACAACCCATACTCCGAACAGCAGCTTCCACTTCCCTTGATGTAAACGGTTTCCATAAATTCTCCAAGTCCGCAGCAGATAGGCAGCTCGATGAAATGATAAAAGAATACCCAGAAACCGATTTACAACAATTTCATCTAGGAATCCACAACTTTGATTTCATTCGACTCCTTTATGATGGATGGAGAAATTCCCAAATAAAAAAAGACGGGAACGAAATCAATCTTACGATTACGAGGTTCATTTGAATATGAAATTCAATCCTGGAAATACATCATCCCACTTTTTTTTACTACTCAAGGTTTCGATATATTTCAAAATCGAGAAATTTCTACTAGGCGGGGGGAGCCTATACCCGAGATAGAATCCACTTGCTCCTGTACATCCTCCATGGAATATAAAGTACGGTAGTAGTCAATAGGCATATTCTCCAACTCGTGACTATCTTCCACCCATACCCCATCAGAATTCTTCAGACTTTCAATTCTATTCCGTTTCTGACATATGATAGTGGACATATAAAAGAATCGTCTATTACGATCTCCTTGAGTCACCCACGTCTCTCTTGACTTTTGAAACCATATCATCTCCTCTTGCTCCAAGACTTCTTCTAATGCCTTAACCAATTCTTCTTCCTTAACCAATAACTCATTAGATTGTTGAGTCTCCAATATAATCCTAAACCTGCTTAATCTCTTTCATTAGGTTATCTTTTCGTCTATGCACATTCCCAAACACTACTCTATTCCATTCCCTCAAGTAAATTTGGAGATTTCGCAGCACAACATCTGTTCGTATGCCATATTGCCAAAAACTCTGTAACAATTCCTTAAAGCTTGGATGTGTCAACCATGCAGCTTCGAAACGGAATGGGCAACGACTAGGATCTCCATGAACAACCGGCTCGAGTTGTAGATATAAAGGTGCATGATCAGACGCGAGAAAAGGAAGGTGGGCCACAGAAGCTTCTTGCCACTTTAACCAAAAACCAAATATTCTAGTTTTTGAAAACATAAACTAATCTAAAAACTCCAACCAAAATCTAAAATAAAAAAACTTAAATCTAAAATCCAAAAACTTAAATCTAAAAACAAAAATCTAAAAACAAAAATCAAAAACTAATGCATCCATTCATAGCCAAAAAGTTCATTTTTTCGGACTTTCCTTTGGTAAATAGTTAAATCTAGTTGATATTGTTTGAGATTTTAGGTGTGAGTTTGAGTTATGAATAGAAGAACATGCTCGGCTCAATCTGTATTAGGCCTTGGTGCAAAAAGAAAATCTCTAATATATTAAAATTATAGATCTTAAATTTTTTAGGCTCTAAATAATATAAAAATTGAATTTTGAGCTTTGATCGTTTTTAAATGCACTCTTTGCATATGAACATGCCATCGAATTTTGTAGATCCAGTATGACTAAAAAAGCAGTTCAAATTTTTATGTAAAACATGATTCTTTATACTAAAGATACCTAAAATACTTTATTGAAAAATTAATTAAATATGAAATTGAAACGTGACTTATAATGGAAATAAAACAGATTGGAAGATCTCCGAGTGTTAAAGATAAGAAATCTACCGGACGTGATTCCTATCTATCCACCATTTGGTTACGCAGAGGTCGGAGAAGAGCTTTCGATAGATACAAGAAAGTCACAATACATGAAAACTCCAGGAAGCCTAGCGAGCTTTCATTGTCTAGAGTCTTACTTGCATGGTGTTGCAGGGACTCAAGGAACGACCAAAGATGACTTGTTCAAACTTGATGTAGAAAGAGATATTGGATTGGTCAATAAATCAGTGGATGCATTAAAAGATGAGTGTATGGTCCCAGGTAATTGGAGGGTTCTTAAAAACAAAGGTATGGTCCAACAAAACGATGGATCTTGGAAGTTATTGGACCATGAGATTGATGATAATGAAGATATTGATTTCTAGTGTTTCTGCTTCTTCATTTTTCAATTGGAATAGATATTGTATTTTTTATTATCTATTTAACATTGTATTATATTCTTTTTATTTGAATTTGATACTAGATGAAGTAGGAACTGAAACCGTGTGTTGCCGCGTGGTAACTCATATTTATTAAAAAAATTATATTAAATGAAAGAACGAACCTAAAGTGGGAAGCAAAAATTTCGAATAAAAAACTAATCTTTATATTTTTTGATAAAAAAATATTTTTTTTGATAAAAGTAATCGTCATATTTACAAATATAAAAACATATTATAAGACAATGTTATCAATACACTTTGGACAATAACATGATATTTTTTTATTGCTTATCTTGAGAAATATACAAAGTCATAAATCAAAACAAAGTTGAACAATTTGATTTAAATAAATAAAAAACTTACTCGAGTAGCATTTAGTTCGTGAATTTTTTGTGATCTTCAATTTTGAAATATTATGTGTTGTCTATGAAAAAATCATGAACATGATCCGTTTTTAATTGTCATAGTTATAGTTATTAAAAACAAATAGCTTCTACATAATTTTAGTAATTGGTAGGCAATTTTATTTTATATACGTTTATTGAATTGTAATTTACAAATATATATATATATATAAATAAAAGTAGATTTGATCATATGTTTTTTCTGTAATTATTATTTTAGTTTTTTAACATCTATAATTAAATTTTTATTACAAACTAAAAAAAGGAAATATTATATTCTTAACAATTAATCTATATATTATTTTGGTTTTTATATAATATGATGGATAATTGATACTCATATTATTGTAGATGTATTTGAAATAAACTATTTTTTTTTGATTCGCTGTTTAATTACTTTAATTTATAATAACATTTAATTAATTTTGAACAAAATTGGTTGTAAATAAATATGATTATATAATAATTTTTATGTTGTATGACACAAAGATTAATAAAGCCAACAATCATGGCTTTTAACAAATTTAAATTTTAGAAGAAATTGACATGTACTATATATATAAATGTCTTCTACGAATTGAACTCGGCGGTAACATGCATGTGTTTACATTATATCATTAGTTTTAGCTTTTATCATAATATTAAAAGATTTATATGGTAATTTCTTTTTGAAACTAATAAAATTATTTTTAAAATATTATGAAAAGACACAACATATAAATTAAATAAAACAATTTTTTTGATTTGATAAAGAATGAAAAAAAAAACTAACAATTTTTATAGTTATGCTTAAAGTTTATATCACATTTAGCAATAGTAAAAGATACGTTTCTCATAGAAGTTAATATAAAAAATGTATCTTTTCAAAAAAATTATTATATAAAAATTTTTTATTTATGAAGAAATGATATTAAAAAATTTTAGTATGATTTTCATGAAATATAAGAAAAAACTTCCTAAAATAAGAAAAATAATTACTAGTTAGTTATTTTGTGAAAAGACACTATATAAAAAAACTAAAACTTAACTTAAAAGAAAAAGTAAATATTAGTTTACAATTGGTAAAGGTAGTTTGTGAAGGAAGTTAATATTAAAAAGGTGTCTTTTCAATTATTTTTAATATAAATTTTCTATTAATATATAAAATGTGCTATTGTTTATCCTTCTTAAAATAACTTCCATGAATTAAAAGAACAAGAGGTTATTATTCTAAATAGTTATGAGTGAAAAATACAAAACCAATAAAAAAATATACAACACAAGTTAAAAGAAAACAATAATTTAATCATGAAAAGAAACCACTCAGTTTTAAAAATTACACTTATATAATAGATTTTTTTTCCTTCACATTTATATAATTATTAAGAAAAAATAAAGTTGTAAATATTTCTAGATAAAAGGTTTTAATATGTTGAAATAGAATTAAGATCGTTTTAATTTCTTGAAATAGAATTAATACTTATATTTTAAATATAAGTTATGGTTAAATAAAATCAAACATCAAAACAAAGTGGTATTTATGTTGTATTATGGATTATAAATAATATTAAAAATAAAGGTAACATGATGTTGATATCAAAAAAGAATCACACAATAAATAAGTGTTTTAAACAAATATAAAATTTACAGGTGAAATTATAACGAGTAGTAAGTATTCTTCAATTTTTGAATTTTGTAACATGATGGTAAATGTTGGACTTTGACTGTAAGCCCATTAGTAGGCCCATATAAACCCAGTAAAAAACCTTCAAGGAAAATTTGTGACATAATTTAGCTGCCTAGGCCACTACTTGCATGGTGTTGGAGAACACACAGAGATGGATCAAAGCTGACTTATTTGAGACTCGACGTATAAAGAGACATTGAATTGGTCAACAAATTAGTCGATGGCTTAAAAGACGAGTGTCTATGGTCCCAGGATCTTGATATTGGACCATGATATTGATGTTTAAAAACTCCCGAGGATAGATGAGTCGTGAGACAATTAAGCAAAGCTTTTTTTTTTTTTTTGTTTAGCTGAATTAAGCAAAGGTTTCAACCAAATACTAATCTTAAATTTTTGTGGATCTTGACATAGGCTTCAATCAAGTGGGATCATAAAGCATTATCGTGTATTGCATAAATCAAGTGGGATTTTCTGCTGGCACCTGCATTAAATCACAGTTTGAAAAGTTCTTCGTCCGCAACGCGCATTTAATGAATGTTCAGAAAGATATACCACACAAATTACGAAATTATCTTTGTTTCTTTTCAATATATATACATATACTTATTATTTACGAGGTAGTCATTGACTAAAATTATTCATGAGAGCTCTTATGGTATGTATATGTAGGAAGTTTCATATGCATATAGTTCTTTTCTTTTCCACATTTTAAATCTTTCAAAATCTCGAGAAACTTTATGAGAATTCATATTAGAAATTACAATACATTTTAAGACCAATGTATGAAGAGGAACTGTCAATTACTTATTAGTTGAAATCTAATGAAACTTAAAACTATGGTACTCTTTTTAAAAGACTTGAGAGGCTTCGGCTGCCGTTTTCGATGATCAAGTACGTCGTTGACAAACAAAAGTAAGAGTTTTGGAGTCTATATTTGAATAGGAGTCTGTGACATAATAGCAAAGTTGTAATCATACTTAGTTTACATATCAATTTGGTAGACATATTACTTTTGGTATTGTTTGCTTGGTAGACAGTTTAACACTTCAATTATTATTCTATAATAATGCATGTTATTAGATGGACTAGTATGTTGTTGAACAAAAAAAAGAAAGAAATGTGGAGTAGTCTGTTTAAAATGACAGTCTGGGTAAGCCAAAACAAAATCAGATTACTTTTTCCACATGCAACTATATTTTTTTTCCCAAATGGTGGTAGTATGATGATAACCATTGATTTAGGGTAAAACATAAATTCGTCGGTTATGAGTTTGATTTTTATCAAAAATTAAATTGTTATTATTTGATCAGACAAAGATTGAACTAATGCATTAGACTTTATTAAAAATCTAAAATTCAGTTCGTCGTTGATACATGTTCCGCGAATATTAGTTTGGTTTCGACCTAAGTCCTGCATTAAAAGAAACGAGAATTCTTAACCGTATATAATTGAAAATTCCTTTGTAAATTATGTATCTCATTATGTTACTAGATAAATTTGATTAATTAACAACCTAGCAAAATCATAAAAAATAGATAATTAATTTGACCGAATGCTGATAATTCAGTCGATTTCGATCAATAATTTAAGTAAATTCCATATGGCTCGTTTTTTAACTGTCTACTTGCATTGTTAAAATCTATTATCCTAAATAGATATAAAAAGACAATAATTATGTTTATGTATTAAGAGTTAACCGAACACAATCATGTGTGTGTGATTTGACAATTTCATAGCTTTGGAGGCGGTCAATTGTTGACCAAATAATGCATCTCGTATCGTTTTATTTATTTATTTAAGAAATAAATGACTTGAAAACGATTTTATTTTAGTCAACAATGAAAATTTTGAATATGGCTATACAACCAAATTATTATATAAGCCATATGCTCTTCATGAAGGTAGATCACTCCCTAACACAATATCATTAGAGTTCAACAAATTTAATCTTTTCTTAACTCATCTCTTATTTTTCTTCTAATTTAGACAAACAAAAGAGAGATAAAATGGAAAAATCCACTGTGAGATTCTCTAGCTGTCGAGGAGTTGCGTTTGAGATCAAACCTCATGCAAACCCTTTTGCTATTGATTCAACTGTCGAAAACGCAAACGCTGAACGTGAGGGAACGAGCAACAGGTTTCGACTTCCATGGGATTTCATGAAGAATCCTTCAAAAGTTTTCCCTTCATCGATTCAACACTCTATGAGTCGAGCCAGCAGCCATTTCTGCGACTTGCAATCCGATAACGACGAAGAAGAAGACGAAAGTTACTACTTAGAAGAAGGTAGGATCACAGAAGGAGACGAAGAACACAGTGAGACGGACGATAAAGCAATCCTTGCTTCTTCCGCAAGCAAACACAGTGAAAAACCACCTCAACATCAACCAATTCCAAAGAAACGACCATCAAGGCTATCAATCATACTTCTAGATCAAGGATTGTTCACTGTTTACAAACGTCTCTTCGCCGTTTCATTGTTTCTTAATGTCCTAGCTCTCGTTCTCGCAGCCACTGGGAATTTCTCTTACGCTAGAAACCGAGCAGCTTTGTTTTCAATCGCAAACATTCTTGCTTTAACTCTCTGCAGAAGTGAAGCCTTCTTAAGAGTAATTTTCTACATAACCGTGAAAATTCTAGGTCGCTCCTTTGTCCCACTCGGCATCAAAATCGCGGTCACATCGCTCTTACAAAGTCTCGGTGGTATCCATAGCGGTTGCGGCGTTTCCTCGATCGCTTGGCTCATCTACGCATTGGTTCTCACTCTTAAAGACAGAGACAATACTTCAACAGCAATCATAGCAGTTGCGTCTGCGATTCTCTCCCTCCTCTTCATCACTTGTGTTGCCGCGTTTCCTCTTGTTCGTCATTTACACCATAACGTCTTCGAACGCATCCACAGATTCGTAGGCTGGTCTGCTTTAGGTCTCGTTTGGGTGTTTATAACTCTTACGATCTCCTACGATCCAATATCAAAATCCTACACCGGTAATCTCGGCTCAAAACTAATCAAAACGCAAGAGTTTTGGTTTACACTTGCAATCACAGTCGCGATTTTGCTCCCTTGGTTAACTGTGAGACGCGTTCCAGTTGATGTATCATCTCTCTCGGGTCACGCGTCACTGATCAAATTCAGAGGAGGCGTGAAATCAGGGATCTTAGGTCGGATCAGTCCATCACCGTTATCAGAATGGCACGCTTTTGGAATAATCTCCGATGGGAAGACATCACACATGATGTTGGCTGGTGCAGTCGGTGACTTCACCAAGTCCTTAGTCTCTAAACCACCGAGTCACTTATGGGTCCGTACAGTTCACTTCGCCGGCTTACCTTATCTGGTTAACTTGTATGACAAGGTAAATTAATCTCTTTTTAAATTTAGGATATAACACTATTTACAATGGTTTCAACATTCAACACACTCTTTTTTACTCCACATCATCTTCTCTCTTCTACTTCATAATTCAACATCCATTTTTAATTGAAAAATTTTACATAAAAAATATCTAACAAATTTAAACAACAAATGAAAAAAATGCTAATGTCTAATCTTCTTTCTCTCCCCTCCTACCCTTTACGTGAAGACAAATTTGACATACTTTTATTAATTTTTAATTTTTTCAACCTGTTGAATATATTCAACCGCTTAACTAGCTATGTCATCTTTTTATTTATTCAACATATTTATTGCAAAGCTTCAATTGTTGAATTTTTTCAACATGCCCATCGTAACTCGCCTAATAAGTAACATAATATAATAGCTCTTCGTTGACTCTTTGACGGTTACTTATTCAAATTTTTTCTAACATATCAGTTAATAAAATATCATCCATTAGTAATTTTTTAATCAGTATCTTTTCTTACCAATTCAAGAAAGAATTATTGATCGTCAATCATTTTAGATTTTGTTTGACTTCTCTTTTTCTTTTTTTTCTATAATGATTTGTCGTTTTTATATATTTATATTAAAATACCATTTACACTTTAAGATCATAAATTGTTTGAAATTAACTAAAGCAATTTTATTTTTACAGGTATTACTTGTGGCGACTGGTTCGGGGATTTGTGTATTCTTATCGTTTCTAATGCAACAAAGTAAAGCCGAGGTATATTTGATATGGGTGGCTAAAGGATTAGATGATAATTTCGGGTCAGATATTGTAAATCAAATTAGAGATTATCCACATCAAGACAGGATCATAATTCACGATACTGCGATTAAAGGACGACCAAATGTGTCGGAAATGACTGTGGAGGCTTCAAAGAAGTTTGGAGCTCAAGTTGTGATTGTTACAAGTAATCCTGAAGGAAGTCGTGATGTTGTTAATGCTTGTAAAGCTTCTCGTGTTCCTGCTTTTGGTCCAATTTGGGATTCATAAATTACACATTTTTAAAGTTAATTATTCTGATTAACATATTTTTAAATAGTCTATATTTTATTAACAATGTATAATGTATAGAATTGTGCTTTGTTTCGTGATGAATTATAAGACTTTTTTTTTTATAAAGAAATGACTTTTTCGTGTCTGAATGAGGGCGACTTTAATTAAGCTTACCCTTGGCACACTAAGTAAGAAGACTTTGACTTTTTTTGGTCATATATGAGTTTGCTGCTAACTGAAACAGTACGACTTTGACATCTCAGTTCTCATCTCATATACAATGATTTGATCAAGTCAAAGCCATAAAAAATGATGAATAAATGTTACAGTACTGTACACTAGATATAAATATAAACAGTTAATATATATAAGTTAGCAAATTTATTACCGTAACGTAATAGACCTTGACCTAATTAATGGTGAGCTGGACTTCTTCAAAAGAAATGAAAGTTTTATCTCCTAGATTCAAGTATATCTGCGAGAGTTTAATTTCGGACGTGAGACATGTGGAGCCTAGGGTTAAATTTTATTTTTAATAACTTCAGTTATTATAAAAAGGATCCAGACTATTCTTCTGGGGTGGTGCAGTTCAGAGATAAACTTTCACTTTTGGGTATGTAAATGAACCAAAAACATGAATTCATATTTGTATATAGATGATCAGGAAAATATGATTTTGTTTTGCACAGTAGAGAAATCGAACCTGCGAATACTTTAAAGTCTCATTCCCATCCTCGCTACTCAATCACAACCTCCCAATTGTAAGTCCACCTATGTCTTACTGTTCTAGCATTCATATTTGTTTGATCAAATCTAATAGATTCTTACAAACTATTAAACAAGTGTCACGATTTATCTCCACATGAATTTTATCCGTTGGACCATATCATGCTAACTTTCTAGTTTGGTTATATGAAGATGAATTACATTCAATTATTTATTTACGCAGGACCTGTATATTTAATTGGTTTTTCGTGATACATGTGTACAGTATACATATTAAATCAGGTAACATATATGTGTATGCAAGACAAAAATGCATAATTTACTTATGGGTTTAAAAAAATACATATATATGAACCAGATCTTGTGGTCTGGTGGTAATGGGCTTACGGATGTAAGTACCGTCACTTCGATTCGAGTTTTGTCCACTGTGAGATTTTATCTGAGGGACTAATAGTTCTCCGAGACCGGATAAGTGCACCATAAGACAACGGTGATGCGCTACTAATAGCATATATAGGGCAGCGTTGTATGCTACCTATGAAACCTCTAAAGAATGTCGCTTACTAGTTTGGATCCACTTCAGTAGAGACCAAAATACCCGAATTATAAAAAAATATATATACATATATATATTTGATTCACCAAATTTGGAACGTCTCATTCCGCTACTATTCTTTAGTGATATAAGAGCTTTCATATTTCCTGGACCCACACTTTTAAATGCCATTGATTTCGAAAATGAAGTGTCCCAACTAACGAAATTGACGTATCCGATCTCGATTGCCTGAGCATATTTATTATTTAGTGGGCACAATGTGTTTTGTAAGCTAATCATATTTAATTAGATAGAAGGATTTATAGCCTAGTTCACATTTGCATTTTTCTATTCCAAACCAGATTTGATTCTATACAGACATATTATTTTGCATAATAAATTTCGAGCTACATATTAGATTTGTTGATCTAAATATTAATAAAATATTAAAAACTAAAAAATAGAATTTTTTAAAAATTTCAAAATGACAACATAATACTATTTGAATAACTTTGTGAGTATTTTTGACTAGAATTTGATTTTAGAGAGTTGTAGTATAATCTCATATAATATTATTTGCGGTTTGGAAGAATATGAAACGAGAGTGTTTTTCACATGACACATGTTATCAACATTAACAAGTATTGTATTACTTTTTCAATACAAATATTTAAACCAATATTTTAATTTACCCATGACCCAAATCTATTGTTGGAAAGTGCCTTTTAAAGTTTGGGGGATTAATTATTGTCTATTTACATTCTAGTTTTATTTTAAAACCAGTTAACAGTCTTTTGACAATTGTCACCATCATTTTCACTTTCTAAATGACATCCATTTGGTTTAAAATGAAATTGAGTCGAACTAATGCATTTATAATCATTATATATTTTACTAGTAAAAAACCAGTTTTATATAATGCTACAAAATATTGAAATACTGTGGTCTGTAAAACACATAAATACACTGTTTTTTTCCCCAAGTAAAGTAAAACAAAATCTATGTACCAAATAATTGGCATATAATGTACCACAAAAGCATACTTAACAAGAACAATATTAACAACTCTTTATGAAAACAATCCGGTCTGGTTCGGTTTATATATTAAACCGCTCGGGTTTGGGTTTAATACGGATCGATCCAACATCTATCATCTCTTACAGCTTTCTTCCAACGTTCCTTGAATCTCTTCATCTCTACAAATGATTTCATCCTTACTTCTGGTCTATTATCCACTTCACTAGGCTCTGATGAATCCTGTTAATCTCACCCAAGTTAGTTTCATACAATTATAAAACATAACTGCTTCAAGAAACATACAACACAAAGCACTTAGAAGTAAGACCATACTGTTGATTTTGGGTCTGTCTCATTCCGCACAGAGCTTGAAGCAGTTTCAACCACACCGAGCGTTGGAAGACCATAATGAACTATGTACTCCGCATCAACAACACCAACATTTTTCTTTCGATCACCCTATCAACGATCAAGAATATGTTCATAAGAACCTCACAAACCAGAAAGTGATGAGGACTACCAAAACCACTTGACATCACAAAAAAAAGAAGTTGGAAGAAGAAACCAACTTGAGCACAATAACCAAGCTGCGTATCCAGACCCCAAGCATGGATCAAATCATTCTGCAAAGCAACCGAAACCATTAAACCTCCAAAGAACAACTAAGGACGCACATACATAACCAGATTCCGAACCCAAACCACAAATTCTATATAACCAAAACTAGACAAGAAATAACCAAACACCTCAAGACTCGAGGGACAAAAGCTAACTGCTGAGATATATACAAAATGTTACCTGAATCATGTACCAAGAACATCTCCACGCTGCTCTAGAGAATACAGGTGCCATCATTTCAACCCACCTGCAAATCCAAGTTATATATGTTAACCAGCAAAAGAGAGAAAGAGAGTTTCCAGAACATTCCCAGGAATTTTTGAAAAGATTTTACCCGACGCAGGGAGGCTTAGTGCTATGGTCATCACATCTCCCACTACCTTTATATTTATACATCCTCCTGTGAACTTTTGAATTCTTGCGTCGAGCGGTTATAGGATGATGTACTTCTGATTTTGTAGTGTCCAGAGCTGGTTGCGATATCTGAAGCCCCTCTTGTTTGATGATTGATAGATATCTAAAACAAAATGACTTCATCATGGTAACTAAAAAGGAGAAAGATAAAAGAATACAAAAAAATTAAAAACATCCTAAATTTGGTGAAATACCGGTGAGGATTGAAATGAGCTACACCAAGATCTTCGTCCCAAAGAAATATATACTCATACTCTGCAACTATGTCAGGATGCAAGAATCGTTTGGCGAACCACCTGTGATATTAATATCATTCAATTATCAATATGATGGTCTGAAAATAATAACAAAGATTACAAAACACGGACCATTTTGTTTGGTTCATCACTGAAACATGAATTGCATGATCATTCCATGGATATTGCTTCCAAGCATCAACAACACCATCGTAATGAAAAAGCATGATTGCAAAATCTCGAGGAGAAAACTGAAATTACAGCAATTTGCATCATTAGTCTACACAAAAGGAGAAAATGTTACTAAAGAAACAAGAAATAGACAAGAAGAAACCTTTTGGATAACTTTGTTGACTAGCTCCTTTTGCTTAATTCCTACCGCCATGGCTAACAAACTCAGTGATTGGTTCGACCTTCTCTGAAGGAAACCAAGAAAAAAATACACAAAGAAAGATTAAGCTACAAAAAAAAGGGAAGACGTCAATGTTCTATAAATCTTTTAAGGCATTTGTAACTACTTAGCAACCTTTTTCGTGTCATTGTAGTTCCATAGATGTTGAGTTTCCAGGTTTGATGTTTTCGCTATAATTCCTTGCGGCAATGCTTCAGTACCGATTGGCTTATTGTGATTCTAGTGAAATATATCAATTGTAATGTTTGATATCAAAGAGTATTTATTATAAAGCAAACTTAAAGAAAAGAAAAAACGGAAAACAAACCTCGCATGTATGGGATGTTGCATTCTGGATCTTATCAGTGATTTCCCATCTTAGCAATTTCTGTAAATTTAAAACCTGATTAATAATAATCAATACTCTATTGTGTGTTTAGACTTATCGATCAAGTGTTGACTATAAAACAGGAATACATCAACAAAATTTCATGTTCTTCACATTTCATGTAAAAATACTTATTATTAATCACACAAAAAGCAGCGGAATAATCGAACCTAAGAATTGTAGCATCATAAAACATATATAAGAGGTTAGATGAGGTCATAAAAAAACAAAAGAGATTTACCTCTTTAAATTCTTCAGCAAGATAAGCGTTGCAGATGAAGTATGCACCACAGATCAGAGCAGCGGTTATTAAGGAGCTACAGAGACACGATCTATTCATTGAGTTCTGCAATTCAGAGAAACGATTACTCTAATAGAAGTAAACAAAAGGAAAAATCAGGGCCTGTTCTAGGAACAGAGGCTTTAAATCACATCTCAGAACACTGAACAAGTCCATGAACTATTAACAATATATATAGATTATATGAGAATATTTGATTCAATAGGAAAACGAGGTCAATTTGGAAAATATAAGAAGAGATTTACAATATAAATATGTAATTTTTTGACTAAAATTGCCAATGTATACACATGAGAGAAAGTTACAGACAACAATTCCGTAAATTATGTGAGAAGAAATGAGAAGCAATCATCTGATTATTTATTCTAATCTCATCCGTCAACAATTAACGGATCATAGACACAAAAATTGGATATATGAAATTAAAAGGGACGAAAGAAAATGAAGAAAAGCTTTGCTTTCACCTGTTTCATGAATTGAGTAATTTCTCTGTTTCTGCCTTTTGGGTTTCTCTAAAAATTGGAACTTTTTTGTTCTTCTCGAAAAGGGTTTTTTGACTGAATAAACCCCTTTTCGAAAGAAGATGAAGAGACGTAAGTAAATGAAGAAGAAACGAATATCCCGAACTTGATCGTATTAAATTCTCCTCTTGAAAATTTCGAATTCTAAACTTTACAGAATAAACGAAGATTCTGGGTTTTTTTCTTCAGTTTTGTTAAACAATAAAAAATCCACCTGAAAGTCTAAAGAGAAGGTTTAGCTAAGCCTTTTCATTTGCTCTATTGTTTTAAAAAGACCTTAAGCTTTCAGAATAAAATTAAGCTAAAAAAGATGAACACTTTAGAAACGGAAACTAAAGAATTGATGAGGAAGACTGAAGTTATAGACACGTTTTGGGATCGTGGAGCAATTTCAAGGGTTTTCAGGAAGAAAGAGACAGATTTTTGTCGAAGTGAGAGAGGAAAGTGGAAAGTGGTGAGACACGTGTAGGAAATTGATTGACTGTAAATTATTAATTTCATTTCTTTATAAGGCGTGTGTGTATATTTGTCTCTCGCTTAGTAATTTGAAACCGACCGAGATATTGTTTGTTGTCGTCATAATTACCAAATCAGATTAAAATGAATTTAATTTGAAAATAAGAAAAAGATAAAACTTTGTCTGATTTTTCTTTCCGGCGGGAGACCTGAAGCTTTCTTTCTCAATCGCCGATGTTCTCGTTAACATTTACTCAACCGCGTCTCCGGGTTTCAGAGATTCCGGTAACGCAGACGTTCAAATCCTCGACGGTGTGTTACAGTAGCGATTCGAGACCGAAGCGAGAGGAACCGAGGCATGGTAGACTATCTGGGTTTCGACTTGTTTCTGGAAAGAGATCGTCTTTTGATTCGGGTTTTAGTGATTCTGTAGGGTTAGAGTTGAAAGGAGAAAATTTGAATTATGATTCATTTTCCTTCGAGAGCGAACGAGTCGATTACTCTCTACTCGCGGAGTGGCTTCAGTCTTCCAATGGGATGAGAATCATTAAAAGGATTCATGCGATGGCATTGAAGTGTTTTGATGATCAAGTGATCTATTTTGGTAACAATTTGATCAGTTCTTGTGTGAGACTCGGGGATTTGGTTTATGCACGGAAAATGTTCGACAGTATGCCTGATAAGAACACGGTTACTTGGACTGCAATGATTGATGGGTATTTGAAATATGGTCTCGAGGACGAGGCGTTCTTACTGTTTGAAGACTATGTGAAGCATGGAATCCGTTTCACGAACGAGAGGATGTTTGTGTGTTTATTGAATCTGTGTAGTAGGAGATCAGAGTTTGAGCTTGGGAGACAGGTACATGGTAATATGGTGAAAGTTAGAGTGGAAAATCTTATTGTGGAGAGTTCTCTGGTATACTTCTATGCTCAATGCGGTGAATTGACAAGTGCATTACGAGCTTTTGATATGATGGAGGAGAAAGATGTAATATCTTGGACAGCTGTTATATCGGCTTTTTCAAGAAAAGGGCATGGAAATAAAGCCATCGTCATGTTTACTGGAATGTTGAATCACGGTTTTTTACCTAACGAGTTTACGGTTGGCAGTATCTTGAAGGCTTGTAGTGAGGAGAAAGCATTAAGATTTGGAAGGCAAGTACACAGCTTGGTGGTTAAAAATATGATTAAGAAAGATGTTTTCGTAGGAACTTCGCTGATGGACATGTATGCTAAATGCGGCGAGATCTCTGATTGCAGAAAAGTGTTTGATGGAATGAGCAATAGAAACACGGTCACATGGACTTCGATTATTGCTGCACATGCTCGGGAAGGTTATGGGGAGGACGCTATTAGTCTCTTTCGGGTAATGAAGAGGCGGCATTTGATTGCTAACAATTTGACAGTAGTAAGCATCCTTAGAGCGTGTGGATCTGTAGGGGCTTTATTGTTGGGGAAAGAACTTCATGCTCAGATAATTAAGAATTCGATTGAAAAGAATGTCTATATAGGAAGTACTTTGGTTTGGCTGTATTGTAAATGCGGAGAATCTAGGGACGCTTTCAATGTTCTCCAGCAATTGCCATCTAGAGATGTGGTTTCTTGGACTGCTATGATCTCTGGATGTTCAAGCTTAGGACATGAATCAGAAGCTTTAGACTTCTTGAAAGAGATGATTCAAGAAGGTGTAGAGCCAAACTCATTTACATACTCCTCGGCTTTAAAAGCTTGTGCAAATTCAGAAGCTCTTCTTATTGGCAGATCAATCCATTCCATTGCAAAGAAGAATCATGCTTTGTCAAATGTCTTTGTGGGAAGTGCTTTGATTCATATGTATGCAAAATGTGGATTTGTCTCAGAAGCGTTTCAGGTTTTCGACAGTATGCCTGAGAAGAATTTGGTTTCATGGAAGGCGATGATAATGGGTTACGCAAGGAATGGATTTTGCAGGGAAGCATTGAAGCTAATGTATAGAATGGAGGCAGAGGGATTTGAGGTGGATGATTATATATTTGCAACAATTCTCTCTACTTGTGGAGATATTGAGCTCGGTGAAGCTGAATCTTCTGCAACTTGTTACTTGGAGACCTCTTGACTTTCTTCTTTAGAACCTTTGCAAGCTTTTATATGATTTTGTTTGAAAAAGATGCGTTTCGAAATAGCACCAAATGTACAAATTTTATGTTCAAAATATAAGGATTTGAAGATTTCATCTTTGCATTTCCCAAATGCAAAGATTTTTTGTTTTTTTTTTGTAGCAAAATATTATCATTAAAAGCTGGATGTATTTATAAAATTTTGAGAGATTAACAATTTACAAATAGCGTTTTTGTGATGACTAAGATATGAGGGAAAACTCCTTTTATCATAAGTAAAACGAAAAGAAAATAAGAACAAGATGATTGATGATGAATGATGTAGATCATGTAGTAATTGCTACGTTATTATTCATAAACAATAATGACCAATTATTCTTGTTAATAAAGATGTCAAAAAAAGTATTTAGTTTGTCAAGGGTCCATAGCTCAGTGGTAGAGCAATTGACTGCAGATCAATAGGTCACCGGTTCGAACCCGGTTGGGCCCTCTCTTAATTCTTTTTTTTATCAGAAAAAGGTATATTGAATAATTATATTCACAATTCTACTTCAATGTTTAGAACCTAGTTTCTAATGGGCTTTTTCGAATAGATGTGGGCGTTAGTGATAGAAAATTTTAGTTCGAACAAACCTATTTATTAAGTATGATTCGACGATAGACAATTAGAAATTATTTTCATCTATCAAGGGATTTCGGAATGTATAATAGGAAACTCGAAACTGCAGCAAAGGGTCTTAGTTGTGATCTTATATGTATTTGGTGTGGATATTCGGAAGGGTCAGATAATTCATGTATTTTTTATTTTTAATTGAATTCAAAGTTCATTTTAAAACTATTTTTAATCTATTTTTTTGTAATGGAGAGATATCGAACTTTGAAATATGACATAATTATTAGCTAAATTATCTACCCAAAAAACTTGATAAATTATGTATTTTTTAATTTTTAATTAGATAGAAAACTTGATTCATAACTCAAAATTCACTTTAAAACTGTTTTTAATTTATTTTTTGTAATGAAACAAGATCAAAATTTTTGATGACAAAATTATTAGCTAAATTATCTATCACAAAGAAATATCTATTTGCGCAACATATTTAGATGATTTGGAGAATTCCATCAGCTGCTTATTGTTTTTTTTTTTTGTCAATATTGGACAACAACATGCCGGTCCATTAGCTAAGTTTCTACATGATGTAAGTGGTGGGACTCGATCCTTGGTTGTGCAAATGCGCATGTTTTATGTAGATTTACCGCATGCCATTAGACTAAAGACTACTTGCATCAGCTGCTTATTTGAATGAGAAATGATAAACTATTTAATAGTACGGATGGAGACTTGTGAGAAGTTTTGATCCAAGCAAAAGTGGAAGATCTCATTCGGAAGCACATACGTTTGACCTAAAACTTGTACATGTCAAATGAAGTATTTTCCACTTTTATGTCAAAAGTGGAAAATCAAAATGATGAAGTATTCTCATCTTTCATCATTTTCTTAATTGCAGTTTAAATTTAAAAGTTTGTAGCTTCTCATATAGTGTTAAAACTCTATCAAGTAATTATACTATTGTAAATTTTATTTTTTCTGGTTTGGTTTTTCAATCCGTTTTAAGAATACAATTTGAACGCACTATGTATTATTAAATCAATCTTCTAAGTTGAATCTTTAATAAATATTTTTTTATTAAAGAAATAATATGCTATATATAGTAGAGAATCAAATTATTAAGAGAATTTACTTTAATTTTTCAAAAAGTAATTACATATTTAATTTGAGTGATAATACTCTCTTTCTTGAATTAGAATGCACATAATTATTATAAGGTCCCCACTTTGGCACAAAATGAACCGATTTGCTGTCTCTAGTTTTTTGCTACTTATATTTTCATTACTAAAGCTTTAAAACTTTTCTATCTTAACGTTTTAATAATCTATAAGTGGTGGATAAGAACCTTTGAATGTGTTGATTTTTTTGACTATTTTGATTCGTTTTTATTCTAGTTAATAGACAAAAATATTTATATTTATCAACTACTTGTCCCTACATAGTACATTTTTATTATATTGTGAAAACATTATGTCTTTTAAAATCCGTAAATTATATACTTGATATGCTATACATTATTTAATAGTACGTACATAAGTTTATACCCTATAAAGTCTATACTATAAAGGTATACTGATCTTTGTGCTTAGTAATATATTTGATTTTTATTTTAAAACTTAAGCTTTACAAATTGATATCAACACTATCATATTATACTATATATATATATATACATATATATGATATTAAACAAACAAATCTTCCTAAGATTCATATAATAAAGGAATGGGGGTGGGAGCAATTTACTTTATTAATCTTTTCTTATATTCCTTTTAAGATATAGCATGTGAAATATTAGTTTTCTATCATCATCGATTGGATCACAACATAGATTCATAATTCAAATTTGATTATACATGATTACAGGACTATTTGAAATTTGATAGTTAACTGTTTCATCAAAGCATTTCCTCCGCTTATAAAATATTTTTTATAAACAGTTTTTTTTATATCTCTTAGTTGTACAATTGTACCCATGTTACCGCTATCACAAAATTGATTTGCTGTTTTGGAGAGTTTAAAAGCTAAATGTTGTTTAAGATAGAGATTTTAATATTTTAGTTTAGGAGTTTTGAGTTAAGATTAGAGTTTAAGATCTAGAATTTACATAAATTGATCCTGGAAGATTAAGAAAGGATTAACAAATTTTACATGAGCGATTGGTATAACACTTCAAAATTTGTGATACTTTGACGAAGTGTTTTTGGTTAAATGGTAGGTGTCATATCTTTTGTTTTTTCTATTAAAATTCAATTCTAAAAAATTGTGTTTATGCAAGTAGCATTTAGTCTAGTGGTAGGCAGTAAGTCCACTAAAGATAGTGCACTTGCACAACCAGGGATCGAGTCCTACCGCCTACATTATGTAAGAATTTAGCTAATAGGCCGGCCAATTGTAGTCCAATGTTGACAAAAAAAAATTGTGTTTATTTCACATAATATGATATTGAAAAAAAAAAACTTGTGATATTCTAATACCGTATGGAAAATTGCTAATACCAAAAATATATTATTGTTACCAAAATGAAAACGCTATATTTGAAATTATGTCTAGAAAGACACTATATTGCTTGAAACATAAAATTTACTAAGTATTGTAAAATTTTCCAAAAACTTGCTTAAACATACGAAATTTGTAAAAAACTGGTTAATGAAAATCCTCATAAGTATCTGATATCAATAAATTTATGTTTTGCATATCACTACGCGAAATAATGATTAGATCCATAATAACAACAAAACTACGTCTATGTCATTATAATTCTGTTAACTCATATATATTTATGCCTAAAAAACTGAAGTGTTAATTAGTTAATATAAAATAAAACAAGTTTTGTGTATATGGTCATCACCTCATTGCCACCATTAAGATCCAAATCGTGCGAATGTTAACAATTCATGATAAGAAAGTCACGATGCTTATAATATAGTTTGAGTGATATTAATTTATTATTAACCAAAAAAGGAAAAGCTACTATAATCCTACAATTGGGGTCCATTTGCGTCGTGCGATTACTAATTAGGTTTTGGCGTTATTACTTATTAAAATACGATTTGCTTTTCTACACGTTCGCCGTCTTTTGTTTGTCGATTAAAAGACTTTATAATATATTTGAACAAAAAAGAAGAAAATATTTTAGAATTATATTATGCCATTCACAGCCGATTTACCTCATTCTGGTCTTCACGTTCCTTAACTTTAAGGTCGACGTCCTTTTCATAATGATTTTATATAAAATTTATAAAATAATAATATTTTAATATTGAAATGCATTTGTTAAGTGGTAAAATATTTATTTTTGTTATCTTTTACATCGAAATTCGATTTTAGAAAATCGCTTTAAATATTATTAGAAGTTATGTATCAAATATTTTAGAATCATTTGTTACAAAACAATTGTTCTTTTTTTTGGGTGAATTTTGATTAATTTTCTTTATATATGCATATATATGATTTTTAATCAAAATCTGTCTCTTTCTCACTCATGAGTCATGACTCATGATATTGACATATATCATTCATGGGGAGATCATAGTATTAGTTAGGTGTTTGTGTTTGCAAGGCCTGTCTTATAAACTAAAAAAAAAAAACTAAAACATTTGCCTTAGGCTTCCTTAACATAAAACAATTTTGGCATCCCATAGTTTTACTTTTTATATTGATAAAATATGTAATTCTAGTTTATACTTCTATTTCATATACTATTGTGTCAATTATCTTTCTTATTTTACAGAACATTATTTAAAATCATAATATTTTTTATAGATTAAAAATAGTTTTAATTAAAATATCAGATTACTAAAAAACTATAGAACTAATTATTTGATAGGTTAGCAGATGACTTTTAGTCTAGTGGCACGTGGTAAGTCTACTAAAAACAGACGCATTTGCATATCCAGAGATCGAATCTTACTGCATACATTATGTAAGAATTTGGTTAGTAGGTCGGCCAGTTGTGGCTGAATGTTGACAAAAAAAATATTTGATAGGTTAATAAATTGTATATTAATATATATTCAAAGTTAACAAAATAGTGTTAATTATCTTCAATTTATTACATATAATATGATATGTTAAATTTTAGTTATATATATATATAATCATGAATATTTATAAAATTTCATTGTTTTCTTTTCTTTCTTTTTTTGGTCTTAAACCTCTAAAATTGTCGACATATGTATAGGTGTTGGGTTTACTGTAAAGCATTAGTTAAAGAAAAACAAAATTTTCGATAAAGATTATTTATCTTTGAAAAACTGTGGACCACTAACGCTTAAATTAAATAACCATGTATATACATTATTAAAATAGATGTTGAATTTTAAATATTTCGAGTTTATATACACTTGAAATAACCTATTAAAAAAAGTAAAGTGTATCACTTCATATATCAATATTCGTCTTACAATGGTCAAAAAGTTATATGAAAGTGAAATCTAACTACGGCCTGCAACAACTACGTTACTGACATATATGGTAAGAGATACTAATATGGTTTTGACGACCAAAATAAAACTTTCTACCATATCTTTCTTATTTTGAAATGTGATTAATCATACATTATGCTTTTTCTTCAATTCTGCCAGAATGGTTCAGATCATATCTACGTAATTTAATTATTGTAGAATTTTAAGCGCTACCAAATTTTCTGAAATGAATTTGTTGTAGAAAATTGCATTTTTTTTTATGGTTCTCACAAACCGAATGACCGGACAAAAAATTGTTTTGCTTAACGCGATGCAACGCCGATCTGTCAACTATCTCCCTCAACAAGTCGACTAAAGTTTGAAACTATGTTTTGCTCTTATGACAATGGAGAATCTAATACACTATCAACCTCTCTAAAAACAATTCTTGTAAAAAGATGCATACCCTTCAACAATCTGCCAAAATTGATATATTGTCTAATTGAATTGATTCTACTATTTATTCCAAACGTCTTTAAAACTTCGATGACCTACATTATATAACTTAAAAGCAAAAATCAAATTGATTATATCCGTTCGATAGTCGAATCTTCGTTTTCCTCTTGCTAAAGGGGCTTAGGACCCTCTATGACACCTAGAGGGTTTCATCTCTAGTTGTGTGGGGCTGAAGAAATTATAGTTTACTTTTTTGTGAGATATTATTTCTTTGGATTTTTAAATCACGTGATTGGTGTTTCTTTCCTTTCGTGGTTTGGAAACAATCAATTTGTGAAGGTTTGACCTAAGAGCAACCACGAAAGAAGCCGTCGTTGGGAGGTTTTCGTTCTAGTTTGCGAGTAAATCGCAAGGTTTCTGTTCTTTATTCTCGTTGTTTGCAGTGTATGGTATATTGAATTATTCATACCCTCCGAAACTGTGTTTTGCGTGAAGAGAATGCCCGAGAACCTTGAAACAAAATTACAGAGGATGTCCATCGATGATGATAAGCCATTCAAACTTTGATGTGCTCCTTCAAAAAGTACACTCGAGAGGAATGATCGAAGCATTATGGACAAATTGTTAAACCATGCTGCCAAAAGATGTCGAATTTCATACATGATATGCCAAGGCTTTGGAGAGCATCGGGTCAGTGCAAAGGTTATGCGTTATTGGAAGATCGATTCCAATTTATATTCGATTCAGAAGAGGATCTTCAAGCTGTTTTGGATGATGAAGTTTGGACCTATGAAGAATGGTGCTTACTCACTGAACATAAGGTTGAAAAACCTACTGATGATTTTCTCATATTTGTACTGGTGTGGGTGAGGCTTCACAACATCCCATTGGAATGCTATGAGGCATAAATTATTACAGAAATTGTTGGATTCCTTCGCCGAGTGGTTGAATTAACCTTCTATCCTATGAAATCTCAAAGCAGAGGCTTTATTCGTGCCAAAATCTTTTTTGATGTAACAAGACCGTTAAAAAATTCAAAAGATTTGGAGATGGAAAATGGTGGAATTGTGTCGATCAGTTTTGAGTCTGAGAGAATTCGAAAAAGATGTCATCTATGTCAACGGTTAACACATGACAGATCTCGTTGCCCTCTCAATTCTAATTACCGGCACAATGTTGCTACGGTGGGAAGAGAGGTGTCAACGGTTATAAAAACAAAATATTTGAAGGAAGGTGATCCTTTCTTTGGTGTCTTGATTGAAGATGATGTCGAGATTGATACATGTACCGGTAACCCGAAGATAGCTAAAGAGGTTCTTGACATAATGAGAGATTACATAACAGCTGCGGCGCCTTCAGAAAAAGAAGCTAGGAAGCTGAGAGTCCACAAACATGTCTGGAACTTGGAGAAGGACCCACAGTTATAAAAAAAAATTCTTCGTTTGGAAAAATGAACAATGGTTACATTTGATATTGATAAAGAAAAAGGACTTGTGTTTGGATATGTTGATAACCAGACAAAGGGACCTACATAATCTCTGAGTCATCAAGAATCTCAGAATCAAATCGTTGTAGTCTCTACAAATGGCTCTAATCTTGTTGTTAGCGATGTTACTACACTTAAAACAATATCTAATGAATCTTACCCAACGGTTTTTACAGCTAGTGTCATGCTAGTTCATCCGGAGTTAAGGGTTCATTAAACCGAGTCAGGTTTCGTCCATCTAAGTAGCGTATACAACAAGACAAAAGGAAAAATATGATGATTTACTAGGTAAAGCAGTCAGCTCCAGAGGGTGTAAGTCCCAATTCAAAGAGAAAAGCTGATAAGGATGACAACAATGAAGAAACTTTAAAGCCTGCTAAGCGCAGAACATCAGAGGTGGTCCCCGTGGTGGATCCGCCTCAATCAGAATGAGCCTTTTGAGCTGGAATTGTCAAAGGTTACGGAACACCTTGACAATTCATATTCTTCAGGAATTACGTCGAGACTTTTTCTCGCATTTTTTGTAGCGTATGGAGACTAAGAACTCCAATGCCTATGTTACGAATTTACAAAATTCTTTAGGTTATGATAGAGCTTGTATTGTGGATCCTATAGGGATGAATGGTGGTATCTCTCTGTTTTGGAAGAACTCATATGATGTTGTGGTTTTAAATTCCATCAAGAATATAATTGACACGAAAGTAACCATTGGATCGATTACTTTCTTTATCTCTTGGGTGTATGATGAACCAAACAGAAGCTTAAGACATAGTGTATGGAATATGTTAATTGGAACTATAAGGAACCATGATGAAGCATGGTTGGTAGTTGGGGATTTGAAAGAACTAGATGACAATACGGAGAAGATTGGTGGTCCTTGTAGACATGAGTCTCATTTTTCCCCTTTTGAAATGTGATCCGGAACTGTGATCTCCGTGAAGTTACTTGCTCGGGTAATCAATTCTCATGGGCGGGCAACCAATTCTCATGGGCGGGCAACATACATGGACTGTATATTCAAAGCCGATTGGATCGAGCTCTTGGTAATTTAGAATGGTTTAGAACGCTAACAACGGTGAGCGGAAAGTTCTTAGACCAGGTAGGATCTGACCACCATCCTTTGTTCCTACGTTTCACGCCTGATGATATTGTCCACCTTGGTCGTTTTGTCTTAGATAAACGATGGCTGACAAAACATGGAGTTAATGAGAGAATAAAAACATCGTGGACAACAAACAGAGGGTCACATGATCCCCATCTGCTGGATAAGATTAAGCTTTGTCGTTGAGATCTTTCAACGAGGAAGAAACAACACCAATGTAACTCAAAGAAGCTGATGCAGGAGTTAAAAACGGTAATTGAATCCGAGGGAAGTAAGCAAAACCAAGATTTTAATCAGTTGAATGAGACTAAATTAAAGCTTGTGGAGGCTTACAGAGATGAAGAAATCTTTTGGATGCAGAAAAGTAGGGAAAACTAGCTGAAAGAAGGTGACCTTAATACGAAGTTCTTTCATGGTAGCGTTAAAAGGAGACGACTGCAAAATTCTATTTCGATCCTTCTTGGTGATGATGGTAGTATATCACTGAATGATCGAAAGGAGAGGTGGTTGTAACATATTTGAGAACTTTATTCTCATCGACGAATCAAGATGTAGCTTCAGTTGTGCTTAACAGTATGAGTCCTCGTGTGACTGCCGATATGAACAGCGAGCTCACTAAGGAAGTGACGAATGATGAGATACATAATGATGCGTTTAGCATCAAGGATAACAAGACACCTGGAGCCGACGGTATGACCGAGCTCTTCTTGTAATCTCATTGGAATATTGTAGGTGACCAGAATATCAAAGAGGTGCATGAGTTTTTCAGGTCGAGCTTGATGTCTAAGGGATAGAATTTTACACAAATATGCCTTATCCCAAAGGTACATAACCCTAAGAAAATGACAGACTTGCGCCTTATTAGCTTGTGCTCTATGGTTTACAAGATTGTGACAAGAGTGTTAAGCAATAGGTTGAAGTGAATTCTGCCTCACATTGTCTCATTGACACAAAGGGCCTTTGTTGCTGGGAAGCTGATATCCGATAACATTCTTATTGCTGATGAGATGGTTCATGCGCTAAAGACCAATAAAAGGTGAAACAAAGACTTTATGGTGATCAAGATGGATATGTCTAAGGCGTATGATTGTATTGAGTGGCGGTTTTTAGGCGTGTTATTTGAGAAGCTTGGCTTTAACGAGGTATGGATTAAATGGGTCATGGAGTGTATAACTTCGGTGACATACTCTGTTATTCTCAATGGACAGTCTCATGGTTTTATTAAACCTGAGAAGGGTCTGAGACAAGGTGACCCATTATCTCTGTTTATTTTTATCCTGTGTGCTAAAGCACTTATTCATGTGATGAAAAAGGTCGAGACAGAGAACATGATTACATGCATTCGTCTTACTAAATATTGTCCATCGATTCAACAATTGTTGTTTGCTGACAATAGCACCTTTATGTGTAAAGCCATGTTCAATGAATATCCCTAATTTTGACTTGTCTCCGCTTATATGGTGATGCTTCTGGTCAAGAAATAAATTTTCAGAAGTCCATTATTACGTTTGGTGATAAGGTTGATCCAATAATGAAGAATATCATTGGGTCGTTTATGGGAATTACTCAAGAGGGAGGTGGTAGAAAATATCTTGGTTTACCGGAGTGTATGAGTGGTTCTAAAAGAGAGGTATTAAGTTTCATTACAGACAGACTACAGTCTCGCCTTGGTGGCTGGTATGAGAAGATGCTTTCGTTGGGAGGGAAGGAAATATTGATATAATTTGTAGCTCTAAACCTTCCCGTCTATGCTATGTCTTGCTTCAAGTTGACTAAACATCAATGTAAGAAGCTCAATTATGTAATTTCTAAATTCTGGTGGAATAGCAAGGTTATAAGAACAAGATGCATTAGGTTTCTTGGGAGAAGATATGTAAATCCAAAAAATAAGGGGCCTTGATTTTAAAGACATTACAGAGTTTAATCAAGCTTTACTAGCCAAAGAATCTTGGAGGATTATATCTGAGCATGGCTCACTTGTGAGTCATCTTTATAAGGCACACTATTTCCCCAACAATGCGATTATTGAGGCAGGTGCACGTACCAGGCCGTCCTACGCATGGTGCAATATGATCTTTGGCAAATAGCTGTTAGTTAAAGATCTTTTAAAGGCCATCGGTAATAGCAATGATACTAAGGTGTGGTTGGATAAATGGGTATTTGATGGATCATCAAGAATACCACTTAACAAAGGGCCAATAGCTGACCTGCTATTTCTTCTAATTATTAACACAGATGAAGCTTCGAACCGTGTAGTTCTCGATCACCTATTTTCTACGGAAGATGTGTTGTTGATTACAAAAGAACCTCCATGTATTTCGCTAGACGATGGCTGGATTTGGCCTTTTACGAAAAATGGGAAATACTCTGTTCAAAGTGGTTGTCATTTAGCTACAAAAATGAGATGATGTAACAACCATGCTTCAGTTCAGGATCAGAGGATCTATAATCTTAAAGCTCGCATTTAGAAACTTTGTACCCTTTCGAAGATTAAATTCTTCTTATGGCAAGCCTTATCTGGAGCGTTAGCGGTGGGTTAGTGTCTGCAAATTCATGGCATTCAGGTTAATCTATCTTGCAGAGTTTGTGGTATGGGTTTTGCATCCATACAACATGTTCTTTTCGAGTGCAATATAGCTTCTCAGGTTTGTTCAATCATATGATTCATTTTACAACTGGAACTCATTATATTGAGTCTTATATTGACCAAATTCTGGGTTATGTGGAGAACAAGGGACAATATACTAAGTATTGTCGGACTCTCCTGTGGTTGTTATGGTTGATATGGAAGCAAAGAAATGGAAAAGTGTTTGCTAATGTTCCACAAAATGCAGACACTTTGAATGTTAAAGGAGTCGATGAGACTGAGGAATGGTTTTCGCTTAACAAGTCTGAACAAAAAGGTGATGCCTATACCACAAGAGGGTCTCAACATGATACTCAATGGTCTCCTACAAGATGTGGGTTTTTGAACTGTAATATAAATGTCTCGTGGGGAGGTTTGTTAAATCAGAGTGGTATGGCTTGGTTACTTAGAGATCATATTGGTCAGGTGTTATTTCATGCTTGAGATATTCTACTACCGAGTAACTCCAAGACTTGTGTTGAGTTTCAAGCTCTTCTTTGTACATCACAGAGCCTCGCAGATCTCTATGTTGATCGGGTTGAGTTTTGGATCGAAAATGGTAGAAATGCAATCAACTCATCAAAGGAGTGACCAAATTTCAGATCTTGGTTAGACAGTTGGAAGAAGGTAGTCCACAAGTTTAGTCACTGTCGGATGGAACTCTCTACTTTTGAGGCAAATTTGGCAGCGAGACTTATTGCTCATAGCGCAATTCGCGAAGGGAGATGACATTTATATCTCGCATCAGGAGAATCAACATGGCTTAAGTCTGTTATTGACAAAAACCGGCGAAGCATTGTCTGATACTTTGTTCCTGGTTCTGTTATGTTTAATGATTTTATTGTTCTGATTTTTGTGTGTTACACAGAGTTTCCGTCTTTTAGGGTTTTTTTCTAATAAAATGTTCAGAAGGCAAAAAAAAAGAAAAGCATAAATGAAAAATCAAATTTATAGTCTCAGAAGAGACCAAAGGACGCCTCAAACAATTTTGTTGTTGTTGTTGTTAAAGTTTTGCTATTAGATGAATGTACGTTATACACTTTTGTAAGCTCACAAGAAACATTAATTTCAGTTAAGAAGTCAGAGGTTAATGTAAGATCGCATCCAACATTTAATTTGTCGTTTATAACATTGTGTCCAACAGTTTTATTTTTATTTGATGTACTAGCTAGGATCAATTTAAAACACACGAAACTAATTATGGGACGAAATTCTATATGTTGAAGGACCATCTAAATTGTACTTTCCGTCAATTGTACCATTTTGACAGTTAAATATATATATATATATATATATATATATATATATTAGAAATTATAATTATTTAACATACTAGTCACAATCGACATATAAAACATGAGATAATCATATGACAGACTCATATGTACATGCAGGACTATTTAAATCAACATCTCACTTGCGTTATATATGTGTATATATATTATATTGTAGAATCACAAAATAATAATTAAACCTAAAAGGTGAATCATAATGATGATACGGTCTATGTTTCAGTCTGAAACGTAAGATTAAGACATTTAGAATATGTAACGTACGACAAGGAAACTTAAGAAAATGTATTAATGAAACCGTAACTTTTGTAATAACCTTACAAACGCTAATTCACAATTTTATTACAAAAATGAAGATTCATTGCAACCAAATTATTGAAAAGAAATACATATCTCAAAGAAACAGGAAACAACTCTTAATTATAAAGGAAACCCTAAATAACTAATGATGTTGTGGGTCGGGTCCTCCAGGACTTAATCGCTCTGGAGACTTCCCATGGTTGTTGCTGCTACCGGCGGATTGACCATCGGCTAAAGTCAGACTCGTAGTCTCCATAGAAGGGCTTAGGCCTTTCACCTTCATCCTGATCGGAGCCTGCTTAAGAGGGCGGCTTCCGGCAACAACTGATGTCAAGAGAAGAAACAACAAGAAGCATGAAGTGAAGCTTAACTTGGCCATTACAATTACGATTTGAAACTAGCTATAAGATGGCGATATATAGAAAGCTAGAGAGATAGGTTGCAATAGAGAAGTAGTTCACGTGGTGTGTATGAGTGTATATGAGGAAAGAAGAGATCTGAGGAAGGTCGTTGCTATTTATAGAGTTAGATTTGAAAGCATTACTAGTGGGTTTAGCTAACTTAGGGCTTTAGTGGTAATGTGCAAGTGCAAGGGTGAGTTGTCACCGACGACAGTTTATTTCGTTGCCTAAATTTTCGATAATTTCTATAATAATCATATTTAATCGGTAACCAGCTTTGCAAGCGACTCTTGCGGCTTGCAAAATGCAAATTGGTGCTTTGAATATTAAAAAAATGATAAAGATCGACGCATTAAGTAGTAATAACATACACATATTTAATACGATCGAAATTTTAATATACATATTATGTTAAAGACTAGCATTGGGCAAGCCCTTTCTAGGCTCATGTGCATTCCATTTTTAAACACTTACTTGTTGATTTGTTAGGTGGCTTTGTCTCTTTGATGGATTTTATACTCATTATTTGCTCAAAAAAAACTCTATCGGTGAATCGTAGTGGTTGAAATTCATTTTCCAGTCTAAATCAAACGAGTAAAGCAACCGTTAGTTACATAGAATCGATACTAAGTTTGAAATTATTTTGAGCATATGAGAGTTCTCCAATCGGATATCTGATAAAAAGAAGATCTTTGGTCACTAGGTCAATGTTAGAATGTAACTGATCGTAAATATATATGGGATTGAAACAAGTGGTAAACCTCCATAATTTATCATGGTATTAGAGCTCACAATTATGACCCAACATGTATGCATGATGATAATGCGTATGTTATGATTTCGAGATGTTGGTTTATACCACATAGGAACATGTTAGAATGTGATTGATATCCCACCTCGAGAGCTAAAATTATTATAATATAATATATATGATTTAAGGATCACTCCACTTATTATCAATTAGTTTTGAGTTGGAAGTCTATAATTTATCATTCAATAAGTATTAATACCTTTTTATTAAGCCCTGCATGCGATCATCCATTTTTAAACACTCAGCTGATTTGTTAGGTCACCCCTTACATACACAATCAAAAGTGATTTTGACCATTATTCCAGTGAAAACGTTCTATCGGAATGTCAAATACTGAGTTTGATTTAATGAGTAGAAATCCAAAGTGGCTGTTTGGAAACATAGAGATATTGACTACGGATAAAATATCGCACTTTAAAATTTAGAGGAACCCAAACCAAACTATATTGTGCCAAACCGAGCTGAACTCCGGACCAGATTCGAGATATTTGAGATTTGGAAAATATGATTTAGACTGAACCTTCATAGTTATTTTACTATGCCGAGATGTCGTTAAGTTATAATGTCAAAAAGTTAATTGTGAATTGTGTAGGATGAAAGTTTTTTTTGATAACTCTTGATTCGGAGTTTTATTACATGATTAATCCAGGTTTTAATTATCAGTACATAAAGATGTTGGACATATAAATCATTGGACCGTAATCCAATGCTTACTTGACGGAAGAAATAATAGTTAAAGTTCTAAAAAATGTCAAAATTAGAACCTCTGTAAATTTACGCTGTGAGGTCTCGGTGTAGTTAAGTAAAAGTACAATTATTTAATACATGACAATGATGAAATTTAAAAGTTGTGAATCAGTTCTCATAACACGTCTTAATTTCCTACGTTAAATGATTGGTTTTTGCAGCGGACAAGTGAGCCAGTGATAGTACTCTCTTTACAATTCTCAAACACTAGGGATCAATCATTCCTCGCTACAAGTAAAAGAAAAAAATTGATTTTAGTATGTGCGTGTTTAGCTATGAATGGGGGCTCATTTGAAAATTAAAGTGTTGCAACACACTAGTTTGTTAGCTTTTGATTTTCGAGTGTTGCAAAATAAGGGCAATCAAAGTAAATTTATTCTGTGATTTTTTATCTCGACTTTGCTTTATTTGATTCACTACGGTACTAAAATCACATTATATTCATGTTATATATTTATTTTTACAATTCAAGATAGTGCCATCTTATAAATTCGGATACTACAAAGCCTTAATGAGATCTGTATTATTCAAATAAGAAGCTTAAGATAAAGTTTTATCCACTTAATACTATCGTTTTCCGCAATTACATCATCAGACTAAGAAAGATATGAATATGAATCTTATGTAAATTCCATTGGTCTATCAAAAGAGTGATAAGAGACGGCTTAAAGTGCTATTTACAATAAAACAATCATATACCTTAGATAAAGGACAAATATGGAACACTAAACCTTTCACTATTTATAACTCCAAACGTCTCTATCCAGTGACATTATACTTATGTATATGTGCATGCGCACAAACCAATATCATATAAATATTAATTTGTATAAATATATTAATATGTAAGAGACAGAGAGAGGAGTTATATAATACGAGGTAATGGTAATGGACGGGGATGGTGATTCATAAAAATCCAATAAGATAGATAAAGAAAGGAGTAAAGATATGAAAAATAAAGTCAAAGGCCAAGAGCACTTATGGCTTTGTGTTTATTTTGCATTAGTGAGTCGAAGATTTTTACTATTTTTTTATTTACACATTTGATTCATCAGGAGATTTCATCAATAGAAAGAATATTCAAAAAAGTTAGTCTGTATTAAATTTGTCATGACGAGGTAGTAGTTTAAGATTCCACTAATTCAAAGTTAAGTGATTGAGTTAAAAGGATAAGTTTCAAACCAACCATATATCCTTTTGCTGTAACTAATTATGCTTTTAACTGAATCATTTCTATTCATCAGAAAAAGTGTCGGCAAATTTGATTGTCCAATATACAAGAAAAATATTTGCTATATCTACAAAGCTAATCCTAGACATAAGTAACGGATCCAGAAACATTTTCAATCTGAAGCACAAAGCCATGGATATTTAGTTATTCGATTTGGTTCTTCTGATTTTTATTTTTATTTTTTGGTTTTGAAATTTTGGTAACCAATGGACACCGATTAAATTCAGTTCAGTTTCAGTTCTGCTTCCGAAAAAATGAAACCGAATTAGTTTTGGAATAATATTGGTTAGGTTCCGAATAATTTTTTTCTTTCTAAAAGTAACCAAATACCCGAAAAACATATTATTTGTGACCTAAAGTAACTAAAAGTAAACAAAGTATTTTTAATACTAAATAATTTTGATTTATATTTGGTAATTTTAGGTTTTCGGAACCGAACCGATAACCAAAATTATCTAATATTAGAACCATATAATTATTTTCTAGGAATTGAAACTAAACCGAACCAAAAATATTGGTTCGATTCGGTTTCGGTTATTATATCTAGTTATTGTGGCGCACAGTTTCGTATTTAACATAAAAAATAATATGAAATGAAAAGAAAAAAATTAACAAAATATTTTTTTAGTATGGGGTACATGCCCCACCCATAATATACATGCGTCCGCCCTTGCTAAACATTCGTGTTTGTGGTAGGATAAGCACATTCGATTGTATATAAGACTACAAGTGATAAGTGTTTTTCTCGAGAGAGAATCAGATCCTCTGCTCATCAATCCAAAAATACTATTTTATAGGCGAAATGGCTACGACGAGCTCTTCTAGTGCACGGCGTGCATCACTTTTTGCGGTTCTAAAATTCTTCGATGTTAGATCGACGTCATGATTACCTATCTTGGTAGCTTATGGAGTTGGTAGCTGATTACTATTGCGCTGGCTCGTCGAGCAATAGCTATTGGGTGGTTGAGTATCTTTTTTACAAATTAAATATTCTCCAAAAATCTCAGCAAGTCAGTGGGCATACTTGAGCTGCTTTGATACGCATTAAATGCGTTGCAAGTTCACCGAAGTGGGCATGTGTCGAACTTGTTGTTAGAACTACATTGAGATGGGTTGTTGCCGAGGTAGACTTTGTGAAATCAGATGAGCCGAGGAAAATAGTGTAAAGCCCAACTCCGACAATTCGTATATTCAGTTCGATTTGGAGTATAAACTGATCGATTCTAAATATAACACCGATCAGAAAATTTTCAATCATTTTTATCTTAACCAAAAAAAACTATAAGATAACATAGTAATGTGCATATTTATCTCCACATAAAAATACAAAATGAAAGAAAAAAAACTCATTAGCTTTTTCATTTTATCACTAAAACTGCTTCCATTAGATTTAAAGTTTTGGTTTTACACCAGCATAATAGAAAACAATACAACTCATACATGTAAATAGCATAAATCAGAATATAAAATCATCCAAGCGGAGAAGATTCTGACACACTGGAATTTTTGGATAAATGTTGGAGTTGCATTCTCGGATCAATATCAAATCAAGATTACTCCTAGTTTTGTCACCACAAGGAACAGTTAAACAAGCATGAGAGCTCATTAACCGAAAGTTATCGAGCTTTGATAACAACATTCTCAAACCTGAGAAATATTGAGGCGAAAGAATTAGTCTAAATTCTATTTAAGAAAATAAGGCCTACTTAAAGATCTAATAATCATTAAGTATCTAGAATAAATCTTTTTAAGATCCATTAAAAAGCTCATATCCTCTAAGGCCCACTTTAATAGATTAGTTAGAGATACCTTTTAGTAATCCAAGCCCAAAACTGTAGTCCAACTAAAGGCTCATCTAGGATGGGGAATGAGAAGGAACACCAACAAACCCTAGAACTAGGGTCTTCGGCGCTGTCAAAGACAAGATGCACGTTAGAAAAACGTTGGATATTAGAAAGACTGTCACCACCTACTCACCAGGGAGCGTGAGACGCAGATCCGGTAAGATTGAAATCGATGATGACAGAGCACCAGCCAAAAATGGGTAACTCGTGTGTCCGATGACACCGGAATGGAAGAGATGGAGAGACCATGACCTGGAACCAGTTGGAGATAAAGAGCAGAACTTGAAATCGAGTGTTGAAGGTGGCACTATATGATAGACTATGGGAGTGGAGATCTCGGTAGCTTAGGAGCCCCGAAAAATTGTGAAACAGAGGAAACTCGAAAAGAAGCTTCTCTGGAAGGGCAAGGCGATGGTTGTGACAACGGCGGATGATCCTTGTCCTCAAAAAACAGAGCTCCAGGGTGAGACCTCACCAACCAAAACTTCACCCGAACAAGAGAAGGGAGGAAGGAGAAAATGAAATAAAAAGAAGAAAAGAGAAAACACTTCGAAAGAGTCCCAGCGTCGGTGGAGACCTTTTTTCCGGCGTCGCTGGTGTCGGAGGAAAGTGGAGATGAAGAAATTTTGATTTCTGTGGCAGAGAGCATTCAGAGGAAGAAAGTATCACTTAAAGTTTGAAAAAGAAAAAAAAACTCATTAGCTTAAGATATCAAATTTGCAATATTATAATGATCTACTATAAAATTTGTTTTCTCTTATCTTGGTGTAAATTTATCTTCTCATTTTTAGAAAAAATAGTAGTAGTTAAGTTATTTTTTTTATTAAATGTTTTATTTTGCTTCTTTAATAGTTATTAGAGATACCAAGTAATTCTTAGTTTAGTGGTTATATGTTTTACCTAATAGTTAATGTATAGTTGATGTATATGAAGTTTAATTTCATCCCACTACATATAGAGGCTAAAATCGAAGATTTAGGATCTAATATTAGTTAAGGCTGTAAGTTTAAGTTTTTCTTGTAGCTATTTTGGTTGTACATTTTTTTGTTATAACTTTTTTTTATTGTAAATTTTTATTTTTGTAAAGTTCATAAATTCATGTTCCAAGTTTTTAGTTTTTCACAACCAAAAATATTTCAACTAAAAAATAATTTTACAGAGCAATGAGAGTCAAAAACAAGTCTAAAACATGATTGACTTAATAAGGAAAACAATCGCTAATTACATCGTTAAATATGAGATTGAATTACAGATTTGGTCTTGTCAATTAAAACATAATTAAAGGTAATGAAGAAGAAAATAACATTCTTCAAACAAACTAATGTCCTGATCTAGTACTTAATTCGAACGCACACCATTTCTCTCAAACGGTGACTCAATCTGAAAAGAACTTAATCTCCCTTCTAAGAAAACTCCACCTTCTAGAAACATCTTTGAAATCAACTACTTGATTAAAAATATATGTATAATGGCAATACACTTACCTGAATTATACTTGAAATTTGATGAAAAATGTTATATATATATGTCTCTATATGTCATATGCCACTTTCTTTCTTGCATTCTTTTTTTCTTTCTTGGTTTTATTCTTTCTTGCATTCTTCTTCACTTATCTCTTTTTTTTCATGACTGATTTTCGACCCAGATTTCATTTATCTTCGCTTATTTTGCTTTACATTTGTATATGACTATCACTTACTTAAGTATAAACTAGAATTCTTAACAACTAAATTAAGAAAAAAAAAAAACTTGGAGTTGTAGAAAAAAGTTCAAGAGAGTTCTATGTATAGAGTTAATATTATTGAAAAAATTGAAAAAATAAAAATAACATGATCTACATTTTGATTGGACAGTCCATCCTAAAGTCAATTTCTGTAGCTGGATTATACTTGTAATCACGAGTCACACTACCTCTAATTATAATCTCATATATGAAATATTCCTTAAGTTAAAACAGATCAGATCACTAGTAGACAGTTACATTTGTTGCACTCAGGGATATATATAACTATACTGATGTAGTGATGTTAAATTGAGTAGTCTGGAAGAATTAGAATTGTTGAGAAACCAGTGTACTCATCGATATAATTCTCATCTGTTGGTACATGAATGCTAATTACAGGACATTGATTAATACCTTTAATTCAAAAACTGATACAAATTTTCATAAAAGGAAAATAATCATCTGAAATTTCTACAAGAGATGGTAGAAGAAGAATTAGCAGCCTTGAGACCATCACTAGATCTTCTCTTCATGCATTTGGGATTGATTGATAAAGATGTTGAAGAGGGAATGTGCCGATTCAGAAACCAAGATGGCAATGGTGATGAGGAGACAAAGAGGTTGGTGATGTCTTGAAGAGGCTTTCTAGATCTTTTTCTTCTTATTTTGATTTGGGTTTTGTCTTTAACAATGAATGAAGAATCCAGAGGCTTGGCAGAAATTGTGGCCACATCAGAAGGTGGTACATTCTCTTTATTGTCGTTTTGAAGGTTTGAATCGAAAACCGCCATTTATGTAGTAGATCTCGAGAGAGAAAGAGTGAGTGAGAGAAAGATGGAATTGAAGATAGAAGGAGGAAGTGAGGAACTGTATATGAAGAGTGTGAATAGGAGGGACTTTGAACCATATTTGGAATGATGGATCTGAGATTTGATTTTTGAAGTTTTTTTGTGTTTTAATTTTGTGGAGGGATTTTTGAGATTGGTTCTAAAATTTGTGAAACTTGAATAAGGGCTCTGTGTTTTGGAGGGAACACATGGTGGAAATGAGTAAGAAGATTCTCTGCTTTCTATTTTGGTTCGAAAATTTTTACTAAAAGAAGATTTGACTTACTACTTTCAGACCAGCGGGGGAAGAAGGTTTTTACGCGCCATTACATTTATAATGTGCGCCAAGAAGAGGGAACCACCTGAAATTTGTAATGTTTTGAATTAGAAAATCATTCATCAAATTGAGCCCACCGAGACTAATTGTTATTGGGCTTTTTTTTGAGCCCATATAGTTTCGCTTGTAATGTAGGTATGTACACCACTTTGATTGTGAGTTGTGACCTCGATACAAAGTAGCATAAGTGAGTATGTATGCATTTCTGTGTATTCAACTCTTTTAATCGGACATATCCAGATCAAAGTTGGAGTCGTCCAAGAGAATGAATTGTTGGTTCCTTTTAAAAAAGATAAAAAATAAGCATAATTTTCTTCATCAGTTTAGCATCATATGTGCGAAGTTTTACGTTTTGTTTTTTACTAATCAGCAAATCGAGAGAGAAGAACAAATGCCCTGGACTAACGTGACGTCAACATTTCTATACTGTTGAAAGATAACAAGTTGGTGTCAGTCCACTGAAGCTATAACCTTGACAATAGGAAGATCCACCAGGTCAATATATGTATAATCAACTCCAGTATTCAGCTAAGAAAAAATTAAGATAATTTCTGAGAAAAGAAATGTTCAAGATAATTACCTCTTAAAGTAACAGTTGTTTGAGTGTTGATCATGCGTCTCGTAAAGTCAACTTAGTTGCAAACTTTTGGACCATACGAATGTTTCTCTGATTATTAAGGGAAAACACACACACAAAAGAGTTTATACATAGATTAGTATATATAAACAGACAAAATCCAACAATGCCCGCATAATAAATTGCTATAAAAAGGATATCTTGTCTTCATATAAAGGATGGTTGAGCATCAGTAGCTTATTGTTATTTATTATTGCACGGACAAGTAACTCTTTCGCCTCCTCATGTTTCTTCTTCAGATTGTTGCAGATCTGCAAATGTGACAACAATGCATATAATTAAACAGTTTAAAACGTTGGTCTATGAGAAAGTTTGCGAGTGAGTAGAGGGATATGTTTATAAGAACTTACATTCTCTAGTTCTTTTGTATATGCTTCAGCTTTCTCTATGTTGTCAGTATTCTCCGTGATCGGTATATCCAGATTTGCCATGTTTATGACCTGATGATGGGAATTAGTCCGTGGACTTTCCTTAACAAACTCCTTGGTTGTATTGTTATCTGTTATACTCTCCTGGCATAAAAACTGCATAATCAAGACTGTGACAAATGCTAACTAAACAAACTATGGAATGTTTGTCCTAATAACTTTAATCAAAAGATATGCTGGTGAATCTAACCTTTCCTTGCGTAATTCTATGTGTGAGCTTCTCGACGTTCCTGTGACATCTCAACCATATCATATATATGAAGTAAGGACTAATGTAGCAAAGTTACAGATATGGTTCAGATGACCAAAGCTAAAAACCTGTCTTCTCGTGGAGACATGGAAAATCGTTTAAGTTGTGGCTTCAATGATATATCTGCAACCTGTGAAAAGACGTAACGTTTTTACAAGATCCAGATATGTGTATTAGTAAGAACATGGAACATGTGAGTTGAAGAACAAAACCTTATCAGCTTTCCGTTTTAAAGAAGATGGGCAGTGCAGAATTTGTGTTTTGTCTCTACAAACTACATGCTGAATCTCAGAGCTCTTGCTAACTGGTGCTTCCGTATCTGTCTCCTTGCTTATGGAAGAGCTACCTTCTGGTTGCACTGCAGAACTGGGTTGGTCTTTATTTACTACAACGGGCCTACAGTGGAAGAGATTACGAGATTCGGATCGATATATATTATCGTAAGATATCATTCCACAAGATGCTGTATGATCCGTCTTACCTTTGATTCTTCACTGTAAGATGATCAGGCATTATTTTTCCAATTCGAGGTCTTTCAATAGATGCCAACCTGGACTTCTGCAAAGATTCGGCTCCAGAACTCAGATGTTTGCTTAGCTTCTGAGTCAGGCTATAAGTATCCACCTTTAAGCTGTGACAAAAATCCAAATGTCAGAGAAGTTTTGCATGATATTTTAATAAACTTTCTCGTCATTTATATACACAACGAGTGCACATGAGTTAATAGTCTGTTTAGAGAATCAAGAGCATGGAAAGCTATAGGAGACAAGCAAATTTAAATGATTTTTTTTGTCAAGAATTGAAATGAGTTTATCTCATCTTTTATTGATCTGCAAGATGGATTTCTCTCTAGTTGTATTTTTAGCTTGCAGCTTTAATTGATCCATCAGTCCAGCTGCATTTTCCACAGTCTTAGCATTTGAATGGTCTTTGTGGATAATCTTTTCATGAGAACTGCTAGTAAACATAATTGAATTTGTTCCCTCGCTTATAATTATATTACCTTAAAAGAAAGAGAGAAGCTTTTTCTTATGTTTTAGTATAAAGGGCCAGACCAGTACCTGCGAGTATTAACATTTGCTGCATTCTTTCCAGAATTCGTGATGACTAGCTCAATTGAAGATGCTTTACTTTTGGATCCAGGTAAGGCATGATTAAAATCATGTCTGCATGTTGGAGAAAAAGGAATTACTGAAAAGATAGTTACACAGACGACAAAGAAAAACGAGAAACTACCTCCTATCACTTGCAGGATTCAAATTCGACCCAATCCTTTCTTTTGTAACTGGCTGAATCTCGGCTTGAACTGGAGTGGACTCGACCACATGAGAATGCGTTTTTTCTGGATTCATAAAAAATTTGGATCTGATAAGTCCCGAGTCTTTGTTTTGCATGTCCTTCATATCACTGAGCCCATGCACGCTGCACTTGTTTGCAGAATAGAGCAGTTATATATATGTATATTTCAGCCTCATAATTTACTGGCAGAATGATATCCATAAACGTTAGGAATAATAAAAGAAGTTTTGGTTTTCTAACCTCTGGGATGGATCCAGTGGCAGCTTTGAACTCGAATCTTGTACCTGGGAAGTTCGGCTAGGACCAGTTTCTGGTGATATTTTTCCTGAGAGAGTTCTTTGAGAATTTCTGGTATCCGGGTCATATAATGTTCTTCTAGTGTAATCCTGTATTTCTGCCCGATTGTCTGTACCCATTTTGTCCTGCTGATGTTCTATCTTGTCCGAACATAACTGAGATGAGATGTTTGGTGAAGTTGGTTCAGTCTTCTCATAACTTGATTCCATGGTGGTTATTATTTTACTGTTGGCATTTTCAAGATCTCTATGACACTCTTCTTTTGTGCCAGACCTGCCGATTTCATAGATATCTGGACTGGTTTCTGTATCTACTGCAGTATGTGCAGTCTCAGAAGCATGCACTGGCGAGGGTGCTGCGGTCTCATTTGAAGGACAGGGTTCATCCAATTCTTCAGCCATTGGATATGATGATGTATTCAATGGTGAAGTGGTTATGGATTGAGGTTGCACAGGCATTGCATGAATTATTGGGTTTTTACATTTGGACCTTGAGGTGATTCCACCGGCTCAAAATCTTCCGTGCTCTCAAATGTAGCCTTATTCGAGTGTGTACTACTATCAACAACCATAGCATCAGTAGTCTTGGAATTTTGCTTCTCTTCTTCAGCTGAGACCTTTGCCTGAGTATCTGTATTTGCCTTGGACACAGCTTGTCTAGTTATTAGCAAATCTGGACCAAAGTCCAAAGCATCTGACTTATCAATTTTTCTTTTTGCAGATATTTCTTCGCAATCCATGGTCTTGTTCGTAGTCTGGCTTCCCTTCTTCTGTGGGCTTGAACCAAGATCAAAGTCGTCTAACCTGCTTTAATGAAAGCGTGGTATTGAGTAATTTTAGATTGGCACAGGTATTAATTCTACAAGTATTATCTAATGGATTCATAAATATCAAAATCATAGGAGAAGGCAAATGGATTCTTTTTCTGTTTTGAATCTCCACTAGACTTATCATCAGAGGTTTCTTTCTTCTTTGCGGTTTTCTTGGCTGAGCTTGAGAAATCAAAGTCTGGCATGTCCATTTTGAACGATGATAAATTTCCAAAATCTCCATCCAAATCAAAACCCATATCCCTGAGAAAGA